>CM076574.1:1217549332-1218749332 GCA_034641835.2 Pinus albicaulis
CAACTTCACTCCTTCCTTTAAAACAATATGAACCAAATACTTGAATTCTTATTTCCCAAAAGCACATTTGGATATTTTTACATAAAAATGATTGTTCTGAATAATTTATATAACTTTTCCACATGTTTAGTGTGGTATTCCCATGATTTATTATAAATATGTGTATTATCAAAGAAAACCAACACAAATTTTATAAGATGGGATCAAACAAAATTGTTCTTAAGTCGAGCCCGTCGGACTTCAAATGACGATAAACCATAATTCAAACCAAATTCGCGTTCCAAAATAGCCTGCTAACGTCGGCCAATTTTGTGACACGAAAACCAAATGAATTCTGCCCTAATATTTTTCAGGTCCGATGTTGGGCTGGCATACGGAGGGAGAGTTGTGACGCGAATTTCTTATCAAATTCGCCCTAATCTTTTTCGGGTCTAGATTTCCACTGCGCGAGCAGCCCAAACAAAGATCCGCTCCAATCAATTTATGCCACGTGTCCTCAATCAAAACTTGCCCTGCTCCCAGTTGCGGGTGCATTCGATGGCATTTAAGGCGATGGGACATGGATGTGGCGATTTCATATCAATCGCATTAAGTTTTAACGCTATTCAATTAAGTTCCAAGGTTTTCACATCTAATCACATTAAGTTTTAACACTGTTCAAGATCGGACCTCCACTCCTGTTAGCGATTCCGCATGCTCCAATATGATCTGGCCTTCGACTCTCATTAATGATCAGAGATTAATTATGACGGGCGTCCTTCGATTGCATTGCAGTCGGGTCGATAAAATGGCATTTCGCTATGGTTTTTCAAACGAGCCGGTTGCTGGGTTACACTACCTGCTCACTGTGACGAGAAGGAGAAGTGGCCAGCTGAACTACTGCTTAGACCTTGCTGCATATCTGCATTTCTCTCGGTCTCGTCTGTGTCTGTCTTCCTCTGTTTCTTGGAATTCTGCTTCTCTGTCTCCTCTTGTGCCCACTGCTGAGACTGCACACATGCCTCGCCTGCGTCAAAGGATGTGTTGCCGCAGGGGGAGCACTAGAGGTCAACCCCTGCGCACTCCCTCCAGCCCCTCAACCGAGTCGTCTTCCGGCCAGTCCAGTGATTATTACGCAGGTCGCTATCCAAATACTAGGAGTGGGCGGGGTCGGGTTGTAGGATCTGGCCACCGTATGGATTCCCCTGCTCCTCGTTTCCCCACCGCTAGTTCACCTTCTCCCACGATGTGCACTGCGCAATTTTCCTTTAATTTCTCTCTCAACCGCCCATGAATCACAGCTTCAGTCATTGTGGTTTTCTGTGAGGAGGCCCAAACGGAGGAAGAATGCACCCGTCCGGCGGGTCTGAGCTCAAAAAAAGCCGGCCAGCATTCGGGCCTTCAGGAGGGGAGCCATGGCATGAATGTGGAGGTAGCACCTAGTGATCCTGGACCTTCCGAAGGATGGTGCCGAATCGTCGAGGAGTCGGAGGAGTAGTTTGGTTAATTTGTTTTTCTTGCTTCGTGGCCCACTTAATTGGGCTGCTTTTAGATTATTTTACTGTGCTGGACCTTTGTAATATTTTTGAATTCTGTAAATTAAACGTTCAAGACTGGTTTCCCCGTATGAGGGCAATCTTCTTAATTTTTTGATTTTTTGATGACAAATTTGCCATGAGTTTGGGCAATGATTTTGACTTCGGTGTAATTTTATTCCCACTGTTAATAGATTAACTTTACTTAGAAAAAAAATGTTGCCCTGTTTCTATTTTAAACCTGTTTTTTGAAATACAGAGCCATGTTTATATGGTCTACGTATTATACTCTTTCTCTGTATATCTACAGGAACCTTTTTTCTATGAACAGGGTGGATGTTGTAGCGGGCTACTAATGGAAACAAGTGAGCCTGAACCTTACATCTCGGATGCAACAGATGGTTACCAATTTTGGAATCAAGCGAGTCTGATCTTACAAGCGAGCTTGGGTTTCTGCAGATGGTTATCACACTCCTCACATGATTAGCGTTTTTCTATGTTCAAGGATTTTGGGTACTTTAATTTGTATTTGGAACAATGGACGTCGATACTCTATTTGTTGCTTTACTATTCTACATACTGCTATTTCAGTTTCTTATAGATGCCTTGGGAATATTTGGATGCTTTCTCATATTTGTCAATAATCTCCATGTGGACCGTTACTGGGTTTTATATCATGTCCCTGTATGTGACATGGGGTATTTTTATATCATTGTCTGGGATGGGACTTCCACTTTTCTGGATGGATATTTGGGTTCCAATCTTCAAATGTGAAAATGTAATGACTTCATGTACTGTTTTACTTCATATAATATATTCAAAACAGTGTTTTTTCTCTTGTGAAAAAAAAATGATTAATGTTTATCACTCTGCCTTCAAAACTAGCGATGATGGTCTATGTTGTTGGTTTATTTATATGGTCTGATGGTCTTTTTATATTTTAGACATATCACACTCCTCACATGATTAGTGTTTTTCTCTGTTCAAGGATTTTGGGTACTTTAATTTGTATTTGGAACAATGGACGTCGGTACTCTATCTGTTGCTTTACTATTCTACATATTGTTATTTCACTTTCTTATAGATGCCTCGGGCATATTTGGATGCTTTCTCAGATTGTCGATAATCTCCATGTGGACCGTTACTGGGTTTTATATCAAGTCCGTGTATGTGACATGGGGTATTTTTCTATCACTGTCTGGGGTGGGACTTCCACTTTTCTGGATGGATATTTGGGTTCCAATCTTCAGATGTGAAAATGCAATGACTTCATGGACTGTTTTACTTCATATAATATATTCAAAACAACATTTTTTCTCTTGTGAAAAAAAAATGATTAATGTTTATCACTCTGCCTTCAAAACTAGCGATGCTGGTCTATTTTGCTGGTTTATCGATATGGTCTGATGGTCTTTTTATATTTTGGACATATCACACTCCTCACATGATTAGCGTTTTTCTCTGTTCAAGGATTTTGGGTACTTTAATTTGTATTTGGAACAATGGACGTCGGTACTCTATCTGTTGTTTTACTATTCTACATAATGCTATTTCACTTTCTTATAGATGCCTCGGGCATATTTGGATGCTTTCTCAGATTTGTCGATAATCTCCATGTGGACCGTTACTGGGTTTTATATCAAGTCCCCGTATGTGACATGGGGTATTTTTCTATCACTGTCTGGGGTGGGACTTCCACTTTTTTGGATGGATATTTGGGTTCCAATCTTCAGATGTGAAAATGTAATGACTTCATGGACTGTTTTACTTCATATAATATATTCAAAACAACGTTTTTTCTCTTATGAAAAAAAATGATTAATGTTTATCACTCTGCCTTCAAAACTAGCGATGCTGGTCTATGTTGCTGGTTTATTGATATGGTCTGATGGTCTTTTTATATTTTGGACATATCACACTCCTCACATGATTAGCGTTTTTCTATGTTGCAGGATTTTGGGTACTTTAATTTGTATTTGGAACAATGGACGTCGGTACTCTATCTGTTGCTTTACTATTCTACATACTGCTATTTCACTTTCTTATAGATGCCTCGGGCATATTTGGATGCTTTCTCAGATTGTCGATAATCTCCATGTGGACCGTTACTGGGTTTTATATCATGTCCCCGTATGTGACATGGGGTATTTTTCTATCATTGTTTGGGGTGGGACTTCCACTTTTCTGGATGGATATTTGGGTTCCAATATTCAGATGTGAAAATGTAATAGTTTCATTTTTTTTTTTAAATTGAACCCGCTGTCGCTATACTGACGCCTTGCAAGCATCGGAATTGCAACAGCTTAAAAACGTCGGAAGAGCGACAGTATAAAAACGTCGGACGAGCGACGTTCAAAACATCGGACCACATTTCGTCGGAATTGCGACAGTTTACAAACGTCGGAAGAGCGACGTTCAAAACGTCAGACCACATTTCATCGGAATTGCGACAGTTTACAAACGTCGAAAGAGCGATGTCCAAAACTTCGGACCACATTGCGTCGGAATTGCGACAGTTTAAAAACGTCGGAAGAGCAACGTTCAAAACATCGGACCATATTTCGTCGTAATTGTGACAGTTTACAAACGTCAGAAGAGCGACGTTCAAAACGTCGGACCACATTTCGTTGGAAGTGCGACAGTTTACAAACGTCGGAAGTGCAACGGTTTGGGAAACGTCGGAAGAGCGACGCTTGTTTGGAAGCGACAGAAAAAGTGTCGATAGTGCGACACATTTTAAGTGCGTCGGAACTGCGACGGTATGGCAAACCACATTTTTCCCGCCCTCGAACTGTCGCTCTTGCAACGACTATGTGTCGGAATAGCGACGAATTGGCCATCGAAAATTCCGCCAAATTTTATAGTGGAAAGTTTCCAAGATTATTGCACTAGATTCAATAATGTTTATAATGCACTTCCCCCAGACATGAAACCTCCATTAGGCTTAGCCTTGGCTAAATTTCTAGAGGGCTTTGATCCTGAAATGGCCTACCATCTAAGAGAAAGATACCCCTTAACTTTAGAAGATATGCAAAGGGGAGCCTTAAGTGTGGAAGCAAATTTGATTGAGAAAAGAGCTAGATTGAAATCAGAAAAAAGAGTTACATATAGGGATGATACAATGGCATCAACCTCATCATCAGATACTAAAATTGATAACTTAGTGAAGGTGACGGAGAGAATGCTTGAAAAGATAAATCTGAATGATAGAGTGCCTCCTAGAGAGAATCAAAACAACCCCCAAAACAGAAATAGAAACCCAAATTTTAGAAGAGACCCTAATCAAGATAGGAAAAGAGACAATGACCAAAAAATTAGACCTCCCTTCCAACAAAATCATGTAGATCAAGAAGAGAAAAGGGAAATTTAAAGGTTGGAAGAAAATCATGTAAACCTGATAGGATCTGACAGTGAGACAGATGTTTTTCTCACTGAAGAAGAACAAGGATTCTTCTCCGTAGAAAAAACTGAAAAAAACCATGAGGATTTCAAATATTATAGATTGGGGTTTGAAAATGCAATCATGGAGGTACACAAACAATATAATCTTAGAAGCAAAGGGAACCCAGAAATTCCAAATGAAAAAAACACTAGTACTGTTGTTAGGAAGACTTCAGAAAATCAGCCTAAGAAAACAGCCAGCAACACCAACATTTTGGCCAAAAAAACTAATCTAAATAAAGACGAAAACAGCCAACAAAGTGTTGAAAAAAGCTGCCCTAGTACTTCTGCTAGTGGCCCTAAAAAATCTGTCCCAAATAACAGTCCAAATAAAGTTCAGCAAATCAGAATTGTAAATGACAAAACATATGTAAATATGTCAAGAACAATAGTTCCTTTCAACCTTTAAGGGGAAATTGCCAATATCAAAATCACCATACCCTTAGCTGAACTAGTAACTCAAGATGTATATAAAAATCAAGTTCTAAAAGCTTTGAATATAGGCAGTGACACTGATACTTTAAACTTGACAGATGATAAACCATAATTATTATTTGGTCCTGAAGTTGAAGGAAAATACCAATAAGGGGTTATCCCTCCCTTCTACGTTAGCTTAAATATACATGATAAAATCTTTCATAATGCCATGTTATAATTTGGAGCTTCACATAACCTCATGCCCAAAGTAATAATGGAAAGCTTAGGCTTGGAAATTACTAAACCATATAAGGACCTATATTCTTTTGATTCAAGTAGATTCAAATGCTTGGGTTTAATCAAGGATTTATGTGTTAACCTTTCTCAAATTCCTGCTAAGAGTTTAGTGTTGGGAAAAATAATGAGAGGGGGGGTGAATCAGTATTTACTGCATAATCAAATCTTTTTACTTTTTCATTCCTTAAAACCCATACGCTACTTTCCTTCAGTAAACTAGCGTATATACGTGGATCCCCTTTATGAAACTAGCATATACACAGAGATCTAGATATGTCATTAAATCTTCACTTCTATTATTCCATCATTCATTCATCAGATGTTTAATAAACAGTAATCATGTGCAGTAAGAACAGAATAAAGCATCACACAAAGCATCACACATGAACACCAGGATTTTTAGGTGGAAACCCAAATCGGGAGAAAACCACCGCTGCAGTTGCTCAGCCTTCAATATTTTATTATAGAGAAAACATCTTACAACATATGTGCTGGCGCAGACTTGACCAGCACGCAGGCACCCACCTGCGCTCGTTTACCAGCCTCTCCTGGAAAGGAGCTCCAACCCCCTGACTCGTTTACCAGCCTCTCCTGGAAGGGAGCTACGACCCCCCGATCTCGTTTACCAGCCTCACCTGGAAGGGAGCTACGACCCCCTGACTGAAGGCTACAACCTTCAACACCACCTTGGACCACGTTTCATCAATTTTCACACTGGATCCAACAACTTCAATAGAACACCACTTGCAGGCCACATTTCATCATATTTTCACACTGGACCCTTTCCATACTTTTAAGCACAAACATACATCACCAACAGATACATATCAACACAGATCAGATAGCAGAAACACAGCAGAACAGATCAGATATTTCATACCCCTTGCTTTAGCAAACCCTAGTTTGCATACGCGCTTTCCCTTCACTGATGTCGCGTATATACGTGCTTCCGTCCACACAAACCAGCGTATACCTCAGTGTATATTTTATTGCGCATACGCGCTTTCTCTTCGCTGAAGCTGCGTATATACGCGCTTCCTCCGCGGCGAAGTAGCGTATAGATCTTCAATCATTACAGAGTAGCATACTTCATCAGATCAGATATTCAGTTCAGATCTACCCTTTTGCTTCAGACAGATGTTCGCCTAGATGCTCGCCTCATCACAGATCTAAGCCTTCCATAATCAGATCTAGCAAATACAAGAGCAATTCAGATCTAGATCCCCTTCTTCATCATTGGTGCATCATCCATTCAGATTTATCATTCAAGTGTAACCCTTTCCATTCAGATATACTTCAGAGAGAAGTATTCATTCAAGCTCAGACATCTTGCACCCACACTCATGATTTTCACAATGAATTTCTTCTCCTTATATAGGTTTATCCTTTTCAATACCATGAGCCCCTTTTTTCAATACCATGGGCCAAAACAATACCATGAGCCCAAAACTACCTGGACGGGGTTAATTAGGTGGATCATTACCCAATACAATGGGTCAATACCATGGTGGTTACCCCTGGTTTTGCACTTTTTGAGCGCTTTTGCCCATACGCGACTTGGAACGTTCTTTTCCGCGTGCATACGCGACTTCCCTTAGACAGATCCGCGTATTCATAGAGACATACTCTTTTCATCATACTTTGAGCACATTCTGAATTCCTTTCTTCATTGCCTTCTGTACACACTGTAGATACATCATTTTTCTTCATCAAGAACATATTCTAGCAAGCACAACTTCATCAAGTAAGTTGCCATCATCTTTATCAAGTGGTTTGCCTTTCAGGGACAACTCTTAACATCATAATATCAACAAGCATCATATCACATCAGATTTACATCATTTACCAAGTCCATCAAGTCAGGCATAACTTCATCAGGTGGATTGCCATCAAGGACAACACATGTCAACAGTCGCATGTCTCCATCTTCATTTAGTGGGTTGCCATCAAGGACAACACTCTGCATCATATTTCCAACAATCTCCCCCTTTGGACTTGATGGCAACCACGATGGTGTTTGGTTACCACAACAGATAAGTATATTGACACCATGTCACTCTCCCAATTCTTTGACACCATTATCTGCATTCAAACACCATGTCATTTTCCCCCTTTGACATTAAGGGCAAAGGGCGGATCAAAACCAGCGGATCAAAACCAACACACTCTCCCCCTTTGACATCAAGGGCAACGGGCGGATCAAAACCAACACATTTACCCCCTTTTCTCCTCATGTAGAAGAAGCGTTCTGCAGATCTGATGTATACTGAAGTGACCAAGCTCCCCCTGAGTTCATGCTGAATCTTCAAACATATTTTTCAATGAAGTACATGACTCTATGAACTTCCTATCACCAAAAGACTCATACTTACATCAAATATCCAACCAAGTGGATTTACATATAAGACTCCAGTACCCAACCAAGTGGGTTTACACAATTCAACTCAGCTACCCAACCAAGTGGGTTTACAAAAATTGACTCAGCTACCCAACCAAGTGGGTTTACAAATTTGACAAGTCCTTACATGACTGAATATTACAATTTTACATCATGGGTCTCAACCAGACCTTTTCATCAAAATACAAATATGAATTTTCATAATCAATACCAAAAAGACCTCAAGAGAGATCAAATATCAGAACCACCATAATGCCAGCAATGCATTATACTCAGCAAAACTAATGCTCCCCCTGAATCTGTGCATCCATGCATCCTTTTCATATGACTAAGGCTCCCCCTTAGTTTGTGCATCCTGAAAACTTCCACCAACAAATCATCAAGGCATCTTCATCAAAACATTAGAAACAAAATTATGAGAACTGGAACACCACCAGAGATACCAAACAGTATCAGAGATACCAAACAGCATTGTAGCTGTGCTGAAGAGAGCTGAACCAACCAAAAATTGTTAGCAACCAACCATACGCGGTTTTATGTGCAGGAACTCGCGTACATACGCGACTGTGTTTCAGGAAACCCGCGTATCCCAAGCCATCTTCTAAATTTCAACCAGATCTGATTCTTTGTAAGGCAAAGACAGTGTTCAGCTTCTTTCCGAGACATTTGAATGCTTCCTTGGACTACAGATAGATAGAATAGTGTAGTTGTGTCTTCAAGCGTCATCCAACGGTTGTAGCATCAGCACAATAGTAACCAAGCCTTCAGATTCTTTGTAGCATCAATACAATCTTTCCAAGAGAGATTCTCATATCAGAACAACATCTTCACATAGGTGTCAAGAAATCATACATGTGGTCCAACATCACCATGATCTTCAAAATTTAACATGAAGTAACATATGTAGGCAAAAGATCTCTCAACCATAGTAACAAACTCTGCATGATTTATTTCTGAATCAAATGACATCCAACTCATCCATGTGTGAGTACAAAAGATAATTATCAGCAACCAGGGCTCAAAAAATCATTATAATAAACCATGTATCAAGTCATCATCATTTGAGCATGAGTATCACAAAAACCAAAGAATAAGCAGTCATATTTCCAACAATGCAATCATTAGTATTCAACCTGTTGCTCCCCCTAAACCAGTGCTCTTCCTTAACTTGTGCAATCTGAAACACTTTCAACAGCGAGTCATCAGCAACAATCTCTGCATGATCAGTCCTCATCTCTGAGTTATAAGACTTTCATCTCAACAACGAATGCTCTTCATCATAAAGCAACCAGGCTTCATCCATAATCGTCAACACAAGAACCCATGTATCATTTCATTATCATGAGTATAACCAAAATAATGCTAACAGTGCAATCATCAGCAGTCAGACTAATGCTCCCCCTGGACCTCTGCTCCAGATCTTCAACTATCAGATAAATTCTCTTATCATCAATGCATACGCGACTGTGTCTGATGAAACTCGCGTGTATACGCGACTTTGTTTCATAGAACCCGCGTATGGAAAGTGAAGCATAGAAAATTTTCATCTTCCTTCATTTCCTCCTGAGCTTGTACCTCCTGTACCTGTCCTTTCCACATCAGATGCGCTGTCAGAAGTAAACATAACCAGAATAAACAAATCAACCTTGAGAGTCATCATGCATTGCTCCCCTTGTGACGATACATTACTAGATCTCATAATGTATCTCACATCATTCCTGCAGTCAATAAGAAAGGTCAGCTTCAGAGGCGGATGACTGCAGTAGGGTCAGAATTCCCTACGTTTCTGATCGGTCCTCCTTCTTTTTCCAAATTTTCTTGAGCTTTCCAACTGTGTGCTGAAAATTGTACACTTTCCCAGATCTGTTCATCCTGCATTCTTTTTCTACATGTCCATACTTGTTACAAGAATAACATCTCATGTGTCCATAAGAATCATAATGAGTATTTCTATTCTTCCTCCTTTTACAATCAACTGCTTTATGTCCATACATGTTACATGAGAAACAATATCCCCTGAAGAAACTAGAGTACCTTTCTGAGTAGAACCTGTTTGTTTGTGGCTGAAATGATCTGCTCCTGCAATTTGCTGCAACATGCTCATAATTATGACATTTAAAACATTCAACGTTCTTGAATGAATTCTTTTGAGAATTCATGATTGTTGGTTGATCTTTTGTCTCTTTCAACACTTTAGGTTTTGCATTGACATTCTCTGAATTTTTGGCACTTCCTTGTGAGCTAGATTCTCCTTTAACATTTTCATGGAAACCAAGACCATGTTTGATAGCAGGAGACCTTTGATTACTCAGAATATTGTCCAAAATATTAGTACTGTCTTGAAACCTCAAAAGTTTAATCTTTTCTTCTAATTTATCTTTGAGAATGTTTACCTCAACCTCCAAGGCTTGACATTGCTTTGTCATGCTTTCTTCTTTCCTTCTTCCATCTTCTACTTGATCCTTCAGATTTAGGATCTCTTCTTTCAACCAATTTTCGTTTTCTTCACATGTTTGTTGCAGCTCTTCATTATTCTTGTTTGATGCTTCGAGATCTTCTTTGAGGGAGACAATTTCTGCTTCAAGTCTTGCATTCTTCTTATTTGATTTATCTAAGTCTTCTTTGAGGGAAATGATTTCTGCTTCAATTCCTTCCTTTTCAAATGATGGTAGATGTTCCTCACTCTTCTTACTTGATGCTTCAAGTTTTGCTTGTAGAGAGATGATTCTAGCTTCAAGACCTTCATTCTTCCTTTTTGATTTTTCCAGATCTGCTTTTAGAGAAACGTTTTCTGCTTCAAGTCCTTCAAGATCTGTTTGTAGAGAGATGATTCCAGCTTGATATCCTTTACTTCGACTGTATACATCATCGAACATCCTTTTCATTCTAAATATCAAAGCTTTGTTAGCTGCTTCCTTCTCATTAAATATTCTTTGTTGATCTTTGATAACTTCTTCTATATCCACAACTTTACTCTCACTATCTACATCATTGCTTGCACAGATAAGATTACAAGGATCACTATCAGATTCATCTTTGTCAACTTCTGTTGTACCAATTTTCTGAGACATCTCCTTACTTTGAGTATTTTGCTTCTGTGCCATGAGTACTTGTAGAGCTTGGTCAGAATCTTCTTCGGCTTCTTCTAGGTCGATAACATATTCTTCACTATTGTTTGTACCACTAAGATCATGCAAAGGATGACCCCAATCACTATCTGATTCATCTTCTTTGATTTCTGGTATCCATGTTCTCTGAAATATTTCCTTTCTCCGAGTGGGCTTCTTCTTTTGCTTCTTTCCCATTATGACGGATCTCCTTCAAGCGATCAAGCTTCTGCAGAAGGACCACCCTCTGATACCAATTGTTGGGAAAAATACTGAGAGGGGGGGGGTGAATCAGTATTTACTGCATATTCAAAACTTTTTACTTTTTCATTCCTTAAAACCCATACGCTACTTTCCTTCAGTAAACTAGCGTATATACGCGGATCCTCTTTATGAAACTAGCGTATACACAGAGATCTAGATATGTCATTAAATCTTCACTTCTATTATTCCATCATTCATTCATCAGATGTTTAATAAACAGTAGACATGTGTAGTAAGAACAGAATAAACCATCACACAAAAAATCACACATGAACACCAGGATTTTTAGGTGGAAACCCAAATCGGGAGAAAACCACCGCTGCAGTTGCTCAGCCTTCAATATTTTATTATAGAGAAAACATCTTACAACATATGTGCTGGCGCAGACTTGACCAACACGCAGGCACCCACCTGCGCTCGTTTACCAGCCTCTCCTGGAAGGGAGCTCCAACCCCTTGACTCGTTTACCAGCATCTCCTGGAAGGGAGCTACAACCCCCTGACTGAAGGCTACAACCTTCAGCACCACCTTGGACCACGTTTCATCAATTTTCACACTGGATCCAACAAATTCAATAGAACACCACTTGCAGGCCACATTTCATCATATTTTCATACTGGACCCTTTCCATACTTTTAAGCACAAACATACATCACCAACAGATACATATCAACACAGATCAGATAGCAGAAACACAGCAGAACAGATCAGATATTTCATACCCCTTGCTTCAGCAAACCCTAGTTTGCATACGCTCTTTTACTTCACTGATGTCGCGTATATACGCGCTTCCGTCCACACAAACCAGCGTATACCTCAGTGTATATTTTATTGCGCATACACGCTTTCTCTTCTGCGAAGCCACGTATATACGCGCTTCCTCTGCGGCGAAGTAGCGTATAGATCTTCAATCATTACAGAGCAACATACTTCATCAGATCAGATATTCAGTTCAGATTTACCCTTTTACTTCAGACAGATGTTCGCCTAGAAGTTCGCCTCATCACAGATCTAATCCTTCCATAAGCAGATCTAGTAGATACAAGTACATTTCAGATCTAGATCCCCTTCTTCATCATTGGTGCATCATACATTCAGATTTATCATTCAAGTGTAACCCTTTCCATTCAGATCTACTTCAGAGAGAAGTATTCATTCAAGCTCAGACATCTTGCACCCACACTTATCTTTTGCACAATGAATTTCTTCTCCTTATATAGGTTTATCCTTTTTCAATACCATGAGCCCCTTTTTTCAATACCATGGGCCAAAACAATACCATGAGCCCAAAACTACCTGGATGGGGTCAATTAGGCGGATCATTACCCAATACCATGGGTCAATACCATGGTGGTTACCCTTGGTTTTGCACTGTTTGAGCGCTTTAGCCCATACGCGACTTGGCACGTTCTTTTCCGCGTGCATACGCGACTTTCCTTAGATAGATCCGCGTATTCATAGAGACATACTCTTTTCATCATACTTTGAGCACATTCTGAATTCTTTTCTTCATTGCCTTCTGTACACACTGTAGATACATCATATTTTCTTCATCAAGAACATATTCTAGCAAGCACAACTTCATCAAGTAAGTTTCCATCATCTTTATCAAGTGGGTTGCCTTTCAGGGACAACACTCAACATCATAATATCAACAAGCATCATATCATATCAGATTTACATCATTTACCAAGTCCATCAAGTCAAGAATAACTTCATCAGGTGGATTGCCATCAAGGACAACACATGTCAACAGTCGCATGTCTTCATCTTCATTCAGTGGGTTGCCATCAAGGACAACACTCTGCATCATATTTCCAACATTTAGTAATAGACATAGTGGTAGTCGACATTCCCCCTAAGACTGGCATGCTTTTATCAAGATTATGGGGAGCCAAACTTCAGGGGAGCCTTCAAATGGACATGTCTTATGACACCATCCCAGTTTTAACCAAACTAGAACATTATATAGGGAATCCCACATGAAATACATGGTGAGAAATATAGATAGGCCAAAAAATTCTCCTTTCTACTCCATCCATTCAAATTTGGATTCATTTATCTTATATAATGAAGATGAAATCAGTCAACAAGAAAAGGAAAACAAGGAAGAATTCAGTCCACCAGAACAGTCAAATATGCCATCAACTCAAGAAAAGAATAGTTCAAACTTTAGCAACCTTCAACAGTAGAAATAAAATGAAAATGAGATCGAAATACCTTGGAAAATAAACTTTGATGGCTCTTGTAGCAAATTAAGTTTAGGGGCTAGTGTATGGATACATAATAAAAACAAAGGATTTTCCTATAAATTGGATTTTCCATGCACAAATAACATTGCTGAATATGAAGCCCTCCTTATTGTCCTACACTCACTCAAAGATTTAGGAGCTAAAAGAATATCAGTCCAAGGGGATTCTAAGCTAATTATCAGACAGATTAAAGGGGAGTATTCAACCAAAAACCCAAAACTCAAAGAATATAGAAATGTTTCCCTTGATCTCCTAAAAACCTTTGAAAAATATGAACTCATTTTCATCCCAAAAGCTCAAAATCATCTAGAAAATGAACTTTCCTTTGCTGCTAGTAATTGCCAAATACCACAGACAAATGAAAAATTCAATATAAAGGTAAAAAGCAGGCCTGCAATACCTGACAATGAATATTATTGGCAAGTGTTTGAAGGAGACAAACACATAGATTATTTTCTGAAATCAAAGAATGACTTTGCCATACTAACACCTACTTCAAGCCATGAGGAAATTTTTTTAAATGAAGAACAAATCCATAAAACAGAGCTGTCCTTTTCTGCTGATATAAACCATTTTGAATATCCTTTCAGACCAGAAATAGTTGACAATACAGATCAAAAATACCTGGAAGTTTTACAATGTAAAAATGATACAATTCCAAGAGGTCTTGCACCATTAGAACATTTGTTTGACTTCAATGATGTAGCCAAAGAACCAAGAATGGAGCCTATAGAAACAAACATAGAAGAAAATAACATAGGCAGCCTAACAGAACCCAAAATGATCAAGCTATCTAGCACTCTCCCAGCTCATATCAAACAGCAATACATAGAACTTTTCAAAGAATTTAGATATGTGATTGCATGGGTATAAAAGGATCTGAAATCATATGATACCAGCATCATTCAACATAAAATTCCTCTTAAGGAAAATCAGAAACCTTTCAAACAAAAACTTAGAAGGATAAATCTTGTTTTACTGCCTTTAGTTGAGAAAGAGATTAAGAAAATGTATGATGTTGGGATCATAGTTCCCCTCAGGTATTCAAAATGGGTTTCCAACTTAGTATATGTTAGGAAAAAGACTGGGGAAATTAGGCTCTGCATTGATTTCAAAAATATAAATAGAGCCTCCCTTAAAGATAACTATCCCTTGCCAAAAATGGATCATATACTTCAAAGGGTGGTTGGGTCTAAGAGAATTTCACTGTTGGATGGGTTCTCAGGTTACAACTAAGTATTAGTACTCCCAAGTGATCAACATAAAACTGCTTTTGCTACACCTTGGGGTACATTCATGTATGTCAAAATGCCATTTGGTTTAATGAATGCAGGGGCCACCTTCCAAAGGGCCATGGACATAGCCTTCTCAGAAGACATTGGCTATTTTATAATCATTTACCTTGATGACATTACTGTTTTCTCTAAAACTGATGAAGAACATTTGATTCATTTAAGAAAAGATTTTGAGAAATGTAGGAAATATGGCTTATCTTTGAATCCCAAAAAGACACTCTTTGGTATCCAATAAGGAAAGCTTCTTGGCCACATAATTTCTGAAGAGGGAATCAAAGTAGACCCCAAAAGGATTGATGGCATATTAAATATCATCCATCCTAGAAACCTCAAAGATTTACAATATTTCATTGGGAAGATAATTTTTTTAAGGAGGTTCATCCCTAACCTTGCTGAGCTATTAAGAAATATCACAAACATGCTAAAGAAAGAGATAGGTGTTAAATGGACAATACAAGCTAAAGAATCATTTGAACTAGTGAAACAAGCTCTTACTCAAACACTGGTTCTCATAAGTCTTGATTTCACCAAAGATTTATACATCTTTTCTTTTGCATCTGAACATACAATAGTTGTAGTATTACTACAAAAGAACAATATGGGGCAAGAGAAACCAATATCCTTTTTTAGTAGGGCCTTAAGAGATGCTCCACTCAAATATAACATCATGGAGAAACAAGCCTTAGCCTTGGTAAAAGCATTGAAATACTTTAGAGTCTATATTTTGCATTCTCATATCATTGCTTTTGTCCTACACACAGTTGTCAAGGATATTCTAAGTCAAGACCCTGATGGTAAAAGGGGAAAATGGATTGCTATTATTCTAGAATATCACTTAGAAATCAGGCCTACCAGACTAATCAAAGGGCAGGGATTAGAAAAACTCATGGCCGAATCAAACTTCCAAGCACTAGATATGAATATGGTTAATGTTTTGGAAGAAACAGAAGAATTCACAGTTCCATTTATTGAAGAAAATTTTGTGAATTCACCTTGGTATGTTGATATCATATATGTTCTACTTTATCTGAATACCCCTCCTTCTCTGACTAAAACTAAAGCTAGATTTTTGAAGCAAAAAGATTTAAATTATTGCATATTAGATGGGTTTTATATTGGAAGAATGTTGTTGGAATATTGCTTAAATGTTTGCCTGAGATTGATGCAGGAAAAATCATGCATGATCTGCATGAGGGAGAATGTGGAGGACATTTGTACTGGAAAACTACGGCAAATAAAATCCTCAGATCTGATTACTATTGGCCTACCATTTTCCCAGACACTCAGAAACTTGGCATGTCTTGCCATAAGTGTCAATTTTTTTATGGCAAAAGAAAACTCCTTCCTTTACCCTTACATCCCATCAGTGTTGAGGCTCCCTTTCAACAATGGGGCTTGGAATTCATTGGGGAAATTCACCCATCTTCATCAGCCCAACATAAATGGATCCTCACTGCCATTGATTATTTTACCAAGTGGATAGAAGCCATACCTTCTAGGAATGCTACTGACTCTGTCATTATCAAGTTCCTTGAAACCAACATACTATCCAGATTTGGTTTTCCTAGAAAAATTATCACAGACAATGTTGTTGCCTTCAAATATAAAATAATGATTGACTTCTTCCATAAGTATCATATTACCTTGGGTCATTATACTACCTACTATCCTCAAGGAAATGGATTAGCTGAATCCTCCAACAAAAGCCTTGTCAATATTATCAAAAAAAAATTGGAGCAGAATAAAAAATCATGGCATAGTAAGCTTATTCATGCTTTATGGGCTGATATATTAACCACCAAAATCAATAAATGTGTCCCCCTATAAGTTGGTTTATGGCATGGATGCATTCTTCCCAACATCTTTAGGAGTTCCTGTCATAAAACTCCTTCAAGAAGTACAAGTTGAAGAAAATGATATGCAGAGAAGGATCAATCAGACCATTCTTTTACAGCAGTCCAGAGAGGAAGTGTACAAGAGAACACAAACAATCCAAGAGAGTATCAAGAAATTATTTGACAAAGAGGAATAAAGAAAATTATTTCCAAGTTGGAAATATAGTTCTAAAGTGGGATTCTAGAAGGGAAGAAAAGGGAAAACATGGAAAATTTTAGAATCTATGGAAAGGGCCCTACATTATTCATTCTATCAGGGGTCATAATGCATTCTTTTTGCAAGAGCTAAATGGAGAAGATTTATTTGGAGGTCCTGTCAATGGCAGGATGCTCAAGCACTACTTCTGTCAAGAGTCTTAGTATCAAAATTTTTATTCATTGTACATAACATAGTTGAAAATAAATCATGAAAAATACACAAAATAATAAAAGAACAGAAAAAGAAAAAAAGGCAGATTCAAAAGAGATATGGCCCCATGCCCAAAAAAGAGAATTTCTGAAAGTGAGCAAGTATAAGTGCCACTGCTGATTAAAAATTATATATTTTTCAGTCATCTAGCCTAATCATGGTTGAAAATACTTTTAATTTATGTTGATAAGTTAATAGAAGAATTGATTGTCAAAATGATTTTAGACTTAGCTTATCAGAGAGGATAGATTAGGAGAATATAAAGATGTTGGTTCCACATGCTCAAAACAGAACCAAAGAGATAGATAAGGATGCATTACTACTGACAAATCATAGCCTTATATTTCTGAATTTACTTTATGCAAATAATGTTTGTGTGCAGCTTGTTCCAAATGCCACAACCATGGTTGATCAGACTGTCTAATCCTGATTTGAACCATGCTTTAAATTTTCATGTCAAATAGCTAGAGAACTAAGATTGCCAAACAGTTTAATATTGGAAATCAGTTAGTATAGATAGAAAAATAAAGAGTTCACCAGTTTAATCCGGACTCTTGGAAGAAATAAGGATAGGATTAGATAGTTTATTTCTATTTTCAAAAATAAAATGCCAAAGAGTTTTCTAGTTCAAATGCACTCAAAGGAAGAAAAATGCTAGGACAAAGTAAGATTGGGTAGGTAGAGATGTTTTAAAAGAGATTACATGTTGCAGATTGATAAAAGTTGTCTTTTTTCAGAGAAATATCAGCAAGAAAAGGAGGACTCTGCCCAATGGATAAGGCATTGGTCTGCTGAAACTCAAATATTATTTTCTAACGTTCTGGACACCTTAAAAAGAAATTTGTCCTCCCCAAGTGGAGCCACTGTTAGTCATCAATAATTTTGATCTTATCCAAAGATGACTAAGTTGAAAATATCAGATTTCTAGAAACAGCATTTGAAGAAACATTGTGAGTTCTAGAAATATCACGGCCTTCATTATCCTAAATCTATCAGTTTACCAAAAATCTTCATCTATGCCTCCTAAAAATATCACCCTTCTGTCTCAAAAAGAAGCTTATTTAAGGCTATTTATCCTTGTTTTTATTAGTCCATTTCCCTCTGAAAAAATCCCATTTTCCCTTTATCAACTCTTCATTTCCTCTGAAAAACCCCCTTAAACCATTATAAACACTTTTGTTTGGTTTTAAACCCCTTTTCTAACCTATTGGAAACTTCAAAAAACCTTTAAAACCTCTGTTTTTAACCCTTTCCGCCCCTTTCTATGCATAAGGTTTTAAGCGCGTTTTGGCTTAGCGTTAGCCCCCTTTTCCGCTATACGACTGGCTCCTTGACCGAGCGCTAAGCCCATCGGCGATCAGTGCATCACATTTTCTAAGTTCCACTTCCCTTTTCCTTTTCTTTCCGATGATTGATCCACCGATGAGATCCTGACCATTGATCCATCAGATTCGACGACCATTGCATCATCGCACTCCATCGCATTGGTGCCTCACCCTTTCCCTTCCGCCTTTCCTTTTCTCTGCCGATGCAATCCCCCAAGTAAATCTCTGCCGTTGATTATTATCCTGATCCAACGGCCCACACTTCATCGCACATTGCATCGGCCATCGCACATCGCATCGGGATTCTGCCTTCCCCTCATCCACCATATTTAAAACTTCGATCTCCCTATCTCCCAATTCAATCACAGCCATCGATCTCCCAGATTGGACGGTGCAGGTTCATTGTGGGGGCACCAATCCAAGGTAGCTCATACTCCCTAGTCCCCCCGTAGTTAAATCTCCACCGTTGATCGTTTCCCGATCCAACAGCCCGCATTCTCCCATTCACTGTTGAGGCACCCGCTGACGAAACCCTTTTGTACCCTCAGTTCCCCCCGCAATATATCCCGACCATCGATCCCATTGATCTAACGGCCACCACTCATCCCAAGTCTCAGACCCCGCCCTTTTCATTCACCTTGCGAACTTATCTCGACCGTTGATCTTATCAATCCAATGGTCACCATTGATCCATAGTTATAACCCCGCTCGGTGAGAAGTTCGCTCCCGAAAAAAAAGATGACCTCATCAACGCTAGCCCACCGCCCACTACTCCACCCATCGACCAATCGCCCTTTGACACCCGTCCTCCACTATCCCCCGCCACCGCACATGTCCCCAGCTTCGCGCTGATCCTGGACCATCGATCTGGCTCCCCCAGATCTGACGGTCCTTGCACCATTTCGTGCCCGATCTCTCCAAACCTTCCCACCGTGCATCTTGCATGTGAAATGGGTGGTTTCTTGAAGCCACACATCACCCTCCAACGGGTATCGCGTTCGTTTGCGGCAAAACCATAAACCGCCTATCCCCCGCGTGAAAACCATTCGTGGTTTTCCAAAACTGGCATCCTTCATTTTCGTGCCAAAATTCAATTTTTTGTGATTTTTTGCCTGTTTCATCTATGGAACCTCTCCCTCTGCATACCACTCCTTCCTCTGCATAGCTCCTCTACCTCCCCAAACCTCTGAAACACAGTATAACCGCAAAAACGCGGGTTTTATTAATTTAAGTGTTTTATTGTGAAGGTTTAATGGTGGCTCTGAGTAAAAGGGCCATCCCACAGTCAACTCTACAATGAATGGACTTGGATGACGATCCAAAAGGCTCAAAAGAGAAAATAAAGGGATCCAGGGTTCAATATTAATGATCGATCAGTTCCTCATGAGCATTGATCCATTACAAAGCCCTCCAACACACCAAGAAGACACCTGTAGACAAACAGAAGCAAGAAATAGTGAAGACCGAAGGAAGAAGACTGAGATTAAAGGCTTAAAACAAATATTAAGGATAAAAGCCAAGACTAAATAGATAAAGCAATTTTTTAGACGCAGAAACAGAGAAAGACAACAAGGAAGTTTAATTAAAGGTTAAGGTTGTTAAAGTAAAAATTCGCCTTTCAAGAAGCAGTGATTAAAGACAAATGAATCAAAGGTTTGAAGAAGTCCTAAAGTGGAAAAAGCCAGCAAAAGATGATTATAAAGGCTTAAGGAAAAATCAAATCCTTAGAGTAGAGGATTAAAGTCTAATAAAAGAATTAAAAGGGACAAAGATGAAAATATTAGTTCTTTAAAAATCAGTGATTAAAGGCTAAAAGTTGAAAGATAAAGGATCCAGGATAAAAGTAGTTTTTTAATAGAAACAAAGAAAGACAGTGAAGAAAATTAATTAAAATACAAATCAAGACTAAATTCCTAAAAACATAGTTTATTGGTTCAAAACAAGGAAAATTAAACCAAAAGCAACCTCGAATGAATCAAACAGAGAGCAGTTATTCCCTTAAAATATCCAATTGCCACATGTAGCCTACTTTCTACCTGCAAGAACTAATCAAACAGTTGTTGCATAAAGATATTTTAAAAATATGTCAGGCAGTCAGGTAAAAGATATTTTAAGCTGTCAGGTAGTCAGATAAAAGATATTTTGTGCTGTCAGACAGTTATTGTAAAAGATAGAAATAGGCTGCAAATTCAAACTTTCCACCTATCTTTCCTTAAAGAGTTAAGATAGAGTTATCAAACAGAGAAGTAGTTGTACACCTATTTTTGTCTTATGCCTTGCATGGTTTTCAAGGCTAGAAATACATTTACTCTGTAATTAATAATCCTCAAACCCTAGATCAGTTCCACCTCCTCATTTGCAGCATAAATATTGCATTCAAACTCAATGTAATGTGGGCATTTTTTATGACTCTTTGAAGTAATACATAGCTCTGTTGAAGTTGAAAAGAAATTGATGTTATGGAACCTGTGGATGTTTGGACCTGTTTGTTAATGGAGAAAGCTCTGTCATTGGATCCCTGAGCTTGGTTGTTGGTGAAGTATTCTAATCTATTAATTTTTTTCCTGTTTTCCATTATGTTTCATCACTTCTTACTACATTAGAGTAAAAATTTTAGGCTAAGAAATGTCTCCTAGAAGAACCTTAGGCTTGTTTACTCTTCATTGTTTTATGTTTTCTTCTGCTAAGGCATTCTAGAGAATTCTTAATTGCTCTCTTGAACCCGTATTCTTTTTTATTTCTTAAATAGTTCAATACAGTTGGCCTCAATAATGATTTATGGTTTTCCCTGATTACTTGTTGCCACTTAAAAACTGTTTCTAAATTCTCCCTTCAAAGTACCATTGTTTACAGTCCGCCAAAGAGGTCTGTTTTGATCATACCCTTTTTTCTTGCTTAAATAATTGTTTTAAAGGTCTTTATAGCTATAATCAAAGATGTCTAGGAGTTCCCTCTTCTATGAATGCAGTTATTTGTAAATCTTAAATTTTTTCTTATCCTTGAAGGTGAAATCACTAGAAGTTAAATGAGCTTCTCGCCTTCTATATTTCATTGGAAAATTTTGTCTTGGAATTATTATTTACTGAAGTCTGGTTTCTAGAATTTATGGTTAGCCCTGTCTATGGAATGCTTCTTCATGTTTAGATGATGTTTTAAGTCCCTTTGTTTATAAGTACATATAATTAAGGATTCTTAGTTGCCCTTAGTTCTACTTTTCATTCTAAACCATTGATGTCTATTTCATTTCACCTAAAAAACTTTGTAGATCCACTAGCCAAGTTAGATTTTCCCTTTGATACCCCTGATCCCTTTACAAACTTGTTACAAATTCCACTTGACTCCATTGCCCAATGATTTAGAGATTTCACTTTTCTATCTATACTACCTAGATCACTATGTCTCACCAAACAATCAAACAAACTCATGCTTAATAACTAGCCTAAAATCAACCTTTTACAAGCAAACAAGTCATATCTTGGCAAACAATTTAGAGATCCCTCTCTGAGACTAGGAAGGCTAGGTCCTAGAACTCTAAAGACTAGTTTTGATGTTGCCTTGTCATTTGGTATGCCAATCTACCAAATCACAGGACCCCAACATTCTCTATGGCTCCTATGAATTCCCATAGTGTTCCTATGCCTACTTCATTTGCATCGACTATGGTTCTTAATAGTAGTCAGCTGGTAAGGTTAGGAACCTTCACTCCTTGTTTTTCCCAATTTACGGTTCTATATCCTCAAATAAGCATAGTCACCTCCAGAAATGTGTGGGGAGGACCATTCGTTGCTCCTAGCTAGCATGGGGGGGATTTTACTTCAAATATATCTCAAACCTAGTATAGTTCATTATTTAGAGGGACACCAACCTCTAGTACTTTTCCTGGATAAACTAGTTTACCCGGGGGCAACCCTGCCATTAACACTATCACTCCCACAAGTTACACACCTTATGTCAGTGCTATTGCACAAGTTGGTCCATTTTTCCCTGTCGAGTACAACCCCGTTAACAGTTATGCTCTTGAGGGCCCTATTCTCTCTGGGGGAATTTACCTTTGGGGGTGGCGGGGGGAACTCCTCTCACTGTTCATGATGGCCCATATAATTTATATGCTAGGATAAACCCCTACTAGTTCAACAACCTTTACAACATAATCCTTATATGAGGTGACCTCACGGATGTTCTAGCGTCTTTCCTGCCTATGAACTGTTTAATCAACTCCATAATCCAATTTTATCTTCACTTGATCTATCGGACCTAGAAAAGCTGGAAAATGGCCCCATTCGACATCATCCTTGGTGACCACTTATGCCTGCAAAGTTACCATACGATATCCCGAAGTTTGAAGGAAATATTGGAGAGAATCCATCCACCCATATTACCCCTTACCATTTATGGTGTTTTTCAAACTCTTTAGTGGATTATTTGATAAAATTATGCTTTATCCAATGTACACTAACTGGAGATGTTACCAAATGATAGATTTAATTGGACACCACATTTTACAGTGGTTTTTCATCCTTGGCCCAAACTATCTTGACCCATTTATAGTTTCCTATGAGGTATGTCATCGATTCTGACCTTTTTTCTAACTTTAAAAAAGATGACACATTAGAAAATTTTTGAGGTCTAAAATGAGCCTCCTAATAAATATTATAAAATAATAATGGAAATAATAAAGTAAGATTAGATTACATCATGAAATTTTAGACGAAAAAAAAAGAAAATAACTATTTTTTCAACTCTTATTTTCAATTTATCTCCCTATGGTTTTACTCAAAGTTCCAATGGGAGCACTCATTGGATGAAAAATTTAATTCCCCGTCTAAAGAGTACCCATGTTGCATACTTTTGATGGACCATTTTACACGAAAAAATGAGAAATACATGAAAAAACGTGATTTTATTTATTCTCAATCAGACAAGCTTTATGAAGTAATCCCAAATGCTCCACGACCTTCCATTGACGGACCTAAACCTGCTCCTACCCACACGTTGATGGTGTGATTATGTCTATTTTTTATTCCATGAGCCAACTTTCTGCCCAACTTGGGAAATTGATTGTTACATCACAAGCCCCAACAAGTGTGTCTCGCTCTGCAAAATCACCTTCTTTCAATCATTCCACCGATGTTCTTACATCGAAGTCCACAACACCGAAGAACAACCAGCAACCTGGTTGTAAAAAGAACAAGAAAAATTAAAAAAAAATAATCAAACTGATCCAGAGACTCAACCAAACCAACGTAATTAGGGAGGGGGAATGTATGAGTGTCGTCATAAGAAAGTTCCCTTGTAAGATATTTCAAGGTGAACACTTTGTTAGTATGAAATATTTTGGAAGGTGTACCGAAAAGACCTCATTTAATTCATGAGTGACTAGTGACCCTTGTTGGGTGTGGAGCTTGATTATCATCCCAATTTAGAGGTATTTGTTTCAGCCGGATGTATACCCCAGGGATACTGTACATCCCTCCATGTGGGGGGGGTGTGCGGGTTCACGGGCCAGTGGTCCCCTGATGGGGGTTTGGGGGCAAAGCCCATGAAGCTATAAAAAATTGTAAAATTTGCTTGTAAAATATTGTAATTTCTTATTCAATCTAGTCTGGTCATTAGGCGGATGATATGACAGTAGAAGTTATGTTTCATTTAGGGTTCTTTTCCCTAGAAGGAAACCTCTCAGTTCACATGAGGGAATTGTATTGTGGTTATGTGTTGAATGTGTATTCTGAGCAAGAAAGAGAAAAGGGGTCCGCGTGAGATATTAGAGGATATTACAATGGATCTGTTGTAGGTTGTGTCTCTTCATTTTGCTAGATAATAGAAAGGAAATACTATTTGTTTCTCTGTGGACGTAGCCCAAGTTGGGTGAACCACATATATTTGTGTCTCTCTTGTTTTATATGTTTTCTATGTTTGTATTTCCGCATATTTTTATGTGTTCCATTTCTCTATAATATATAATTTTATAACAACTGGTATCAGATTCGAAGTTCTTTTTGGATGATAAACTCATACAAAAGAAGTGTTCCTGGTTCGAGTGGGAGAAATGGCAGAAAATCGTAGGTTTAGGGTTAAGAAATTTAATGACCAAAAATACGCGTTGTGGAAGATGCAGATGGAAGATTATCTATATCACAAATATATGTACCTAACATTGAGGGGAAAAACAAATAATTCATAGAGTATGAAAGATTCAGAAAGGGAGATTCTCGACAAAAAGGCACTTGGAACAATACAGTTGTACCTCGTGACGTCGAAAGCCTTTACTATTTCGAAGGAAACAACAACAAAGGTTTTAATGATGGCATTGGTCAAACTATATGAAAAACCCTCTGCCTGAAATAAGGTGTTTCTTATGAAACACTTATTTAATATGAAAATTTTGGAAGGTGGATATGTTGTTGACCATTTAAATTAATTTAATACAGTTACTAGTCAGTTAAGTTTTGTAGGAGTAAAATTTGATGATGAAGTCAGGGCTCTGTTATTTCTATGCTCATTGCCAAAAAGTTGGAATGGTATAGTGATGGCCAATAGAAACTTTGTCTCTAGATCTAGTACTTTAAATTTTGATGATGTTGTCGGTGCCACCCTTAGCGATGAAATGCGACAGAAAAGCTCCAGTGATACATCAGGTAATGCTTTGATTGCAGATATTAGGGGAAGAAAGAAAGAAAGAGGAAAGACCCCAGGATATCACAATAAGTCAAGGAAAGGAAGATTCAAGTCCAGATCAGGGATAATGTGCTATAAATGTGGGAATAAAGGACACCTGAAGAAAGACTGTAAGTCTCGGAAGGGAAAAGAAGGAGACACACAACAAGAAAAAAATCATGAAGAGAATGTGACTGGTGATGTGTTGCAAGATTCTTTGATTCTTTATTTATAAAATGTTATTTATGTCTAGGTGATAGATTCAGGGGCCTCATTCCATGCCACATATGATAAGAAACATTTTCATGACTCTATTCAAGGATATTTTGGACAGGTTTGTCTAAGTGATGATAATCCCTATAAAATCATTGGAATGGGTAAAGTTCTTGTAAAACAACAAAATGGAAACCAATGGTTATTAAAGGAGGTAAGGCATGTTCCAAATTTGAAGAAAAATATGATTTCAAGTGGTCAATTAGGAAGTGAAGGGTGTGTGAAATGTTTTACAGATAAAACCTTGAAGGTCAATAAAGGAGCCTTGGGAATAGCAAAAGGATATAAGGTTGGTACATTGTATTTCTGTAATGGTATTTCTAATTGTGTTAATGCTTTAAACTCCACATGAGAAGATGCAACATTATGGCATCATAGGCTCAGACACATGAGTGAGAAAGGGTTGAATATTCTTCACTCAAGAAATTTGTTGCCAGGTTTGAAGAATATTGATTTGGATTTATGTGAGAATTGTGTTTATGGAAAACAGAAGAGAGTCATATTTCTTAGAGTTGGGAAAGAAAAGAAGAAATAAATATTAGAGATTTTGCATACAGATGTATGGGGACATACTCAGGTATCATCTCTCGATGGCTCTCATTATTATGTTACTTTTATTGATGATGTAACTAGAAAAACTTGAATTTATTGTATTCAGAATAAATATGATGAATTTAACACATTCAAGAAATGGAAAGCTTTGGTTGATATTGAGACAGGAAATAAGTTGAAGTGTCTCAGATCAGAAAATGGAGGTGAATATTGCAGCAAATAGTTTGACATGTACTATTTAGAGCATGGAATTCACAGAGAGAAGACAGTTCTAGGAATACCACAAAAAAATGGTGTGTCATAAAGGATGAACAGGACAATCATAGAGTGTGAAAGGTGCATGAGATTTCATGCAGGATTGCCTTTACAATTTTGGGCAGATGTTGTAGATAATTTTTTTTATCTAATAAACATAGGGCCTTCAAGTTCATTAGATGGTGGTATTCTAGAGGAGGCATGGATAGGTAAAAATGTGAACTACTCTTTTTTAAAGCCTTTTGGTTGTGAAGCCTTTGTCCATATTAATAAAAAAATAGAACAAAGCTTGAGGCAAAATCAAAGAAATGTACCTTTATTGGATATGGTGTTAATGAATTTTGTTATCGCTTCTATCATTATGAAAATCACAAAATAATTAGGAGCATAGATGTAATATACAATGAAAAGGTATTGTATAAGGATTAGATCCAGGAAAAGAAATAGGATAAAGAAAACAAAGAATACATAGTGCTTGATGGGATCACAGAAAAAGTAAAGGTGCTTGAAAATAATAAAAATCAACAGCCACAATAACAACAACCACCACAACAACAACATGCACCTCAAATACTTGAAAGTGGTGTCAGAGGATTTACCAAGATAAGTAGACCCTCTGAACGATACTCTCCTTAATTATATTATGTATTGTTGACTCATTTTGGTAACTCAGAATGTTATGAAGAAGCAATGCAGGTAGAAACCAGGAAGAAGTGGGAGCTATCCATTGAAGAAAATATGGACCCCTTGGTACATGACCAGACTTGGGACTTAGTCAGGTTGCCTGCAGGTAAAACAAAATTACAGAATAAATGGGTTTACAAGTTGAAGGAAGAATCTAGAGGAAAACCAAGGTACAAAGATAGACTTGTGGTGAAGGGGTTTGCAAAGAAGAAAGGTATTTACTTTGATGAAATATTTTCTCCTGTTGTTAAAATGAATTCAATAAAAACTATTTTAAGTATTGTAGCAGTGGAAGATTTTCATATTGAACAATTAGATGTAAAGACAACCTTTCTCCATGGAGATATGGAGGAAGAGATATATATGAAACAACCACAAGGATATGAGGTCAAAGGGAAGGAAAAATTAGTTTTCAGGTTGAAGAAGAGTGTGTATGGCTTAAAACAGGCTCTGAGGCAGTGATATCTAAAATTTGATAGGTTTATGTCTAAACAAGACTATACTAGATGTCACTCTGATCATTGTGTTTATCTAAAAAACAAAAATGATGGCAGCTATATTATATTTTTATTTTATGTAGATGACATGCTTGTTGCAGGGTCTAACATGCAATGCTCATATTTACGCATAAGAAGACACTCAAAGTAAGTGATTAGTAGGTACAAAGATTACATTTTGAGCTAGAAGCACCATGAAGACCAAACATTGAAATCTTTCCTAAGGTTCAAGTTAAAAAATTCAACCTCGCAGGTGCACCATTACTGGAAATTAATATTCACGCGTCTATTTCTTTGATAGTTGTATGGTCGCGAAAAATCCAATCAGCACCTTAGGTCATGGAATTTCTTGAGAAATACTCCAAATCTTGGCAAAAAGGGCAAAAAAATTTGATCCTTGGGCCCCGAGAAGCCTTAAAGGAAAGGACATGGTAGCTATCATGTCATTTATGAGGTGAACCACCACATTAATGAGCCAAGGAGGACAGGAGTTTCCATGAAACTCTATAAATACAAGTTTATGGAGAGCTAATAAACAATAATTAGAGCATTGTTATGTTGTTAAAATTGCTCCCTAGAAATCAAGCATTTCATTAAGAAGAGAATTCCATAATTGAGAGTGTCTTCTATACTTCTTTGAGAGGCAAAGAAATCTTGCAAGGAGATTGAGAAAGGAACTTCCTTGTTGAGGATTTTTTAGCACCATTGCTCAAACGAATCTCTCCAAGTGTCTTTTATTCATCTATTGTAACTCTTCTACATTCAAGATTCAATAAAGGGGATTGTTTTCCTAACCTTTTTTGATGTGTTTGCTTCATTAAGCATTTTTTTTATGTTTGAGCTAGTATAGTTTTTATTTTATGTTTGTTTTTGTATTGTCTCCTTTACTTTCAATGCTTTGTTTATCCATGTTTGTCCACCAACAACAATTTATTTCTTATATGCTCTTTGTAGGTAACAACCAACTCCAAGGAAGGTGTATTGGATACTCAAAAGAAACAAACATGCCACTACAAGATGGTGACTCCACTTGTTTCCTTTATTTGATCTAATGGTTGTTTTGTAGGACCTTTATCTCTAAATTTTTACTCCATTGTGCCTTTGTTAGTTCTCTAGAATTTTTGCAGCCCCACTTGGACCTGTTTCTAGCCGAGGAAGAGCTCTTCTTAATTATTTTCGTCAGTTGCATGAAATTTATCGCAGGCAGACACATATTTTGTGTGTTTGTGCACGACATACCCACATGGGTTACATAGAACTAAAAAAAACATTGTAATTCTTCTTTCCTAAGTGTTGGAAAACCTTTAATAAACTGCCCACACTTCTACAACTTTTTTTAGTTAGATAGATTGTTTAATTTCTTTACTAACCTTAATTAGTAGGGTAATTACTTAGTATTTATTTTCAAAATTTGTATTTCCAAACGTATATTAATTAGGGCAAGAGTAGCTGGCCATTATCCACCCATTTTTTTAACTTGTTTTTCTACTTTGTTTCACAAGTCACATAGCTTAATTAGGAGGAGAGAAAGCGGCCCAAAATCCACACATTTTTTTCACTAACCAAAGAATTTTACTTCATTAGTGTTTGGGACTAGGACCAAGTGTTATTAAAGAAAGGGAGTGTCCCCTTTCTTATGAAAGCTTTCTTAAGCACCTGGTTATTCCATCTCCCTTTTTAGGCACACATAGTATAATTGGAAAAAAGTAAGTGGCCCACTATCCACATATTACTTCTTTTCATGCAAGGAAAAATCACAACTTAGTGTAAGTAACTAATTGTGTAAATATTAATTGCATATCTTGATATTTACACAACTGTATGATCACTTTGTCACTTGCACACACATTACACTCGACACACAAAGCTACTCCAAAATTTTTTACAGAGGGCATAGTTTCAGGAGCCTTTGTACTTAGTGTATTTTATATTACCTTTTCACACCACAAGTGAAGTAAGACTCACTAAAAACAACCATAGCCTTGAACACATTAAATTCCCCACAAAGGCCATAAAATAATTTATAGTTTAGGTTAGGACCATAGGGGGTAGGCATCAAATAATCCACCATGGACATGTTACATTTTTAAATATAACCTTTTTTTTAGGGTACCTAAAATCCTTCATCATCCCATGGAAAATAATACCCGGGCACGTTAGAATCCTGATTCAGAGGGGGTTAGACTTAGGTATTAGTGTGTGCAGTACTATGCGGGGCTATCCGAAGTGCATAGTGCTCGATACTTATGACTAATTACCAAGAAGCTAAAGACTCAACTACCCCAATGGGACGAAGCTATCCTACTGGCCAAATTTTAGGACATATTTCCTTATAGGTGGAGGCACAGGAAGAACTAAAGCGTTATCATTACGTTGGTTGATTCTTTAGCTGTTGGAATCGCTAGTTCTTTCAAGACATAACCCCAATATTCATCAAAAAGATATCTCTAGAAGGCCTAGTTACTTTGAGAGTGGAAAGGATGAATAGGTCTTGTTAGGACTTTTTATCATACACAAAAACAAAAACAAAAGCATTTTTTCTTGTTTGATTTATCACATAGAATAACTTAAAGGGAAAGTAACCAATTATTTTTCACTTTGTTTTATGTATGATATTTACTTGCTTTGATACATGTCCACCTCACTACAAAAGTAACACACAGTCCATTTGACACCATATTGGACCCCATGTTACCTCGTCGTTCTAGGCACTTCCAAAACCTCCCCCCATTATCGATAAGTGTGCCAAGTCTCCCCCCTTTATCGGTGCAACTTTGATTGGGATCCATCCCCCTCAAAGTAATTCATTTACTACCCCTCAAGGAGTCCACACTCTACCCCTTCGGGGAGTCCACATGCTACCCCCTCGGATATTCCATCTCACACATCCCCACGGGGAACTTTCTTGCACATTTTAGTTCAAAATCATTTTACGATGGTGAACAAAGTCTCATTTATAGCTTCCTTAAATTTCCTAGATATAAGCAAGTTGAAAAATGACCCCATTTCTCATAATCAAAATTGGCCCCCTATGCCAACCAAGTTACCTTCAGATATACTAAAATTAGAAGGGAAACACTGGGAATACCCATGAAACCACATAATGACCTTTCATCTTCGGTTCTCTTCCAACAACATCATAGATAACTCTATTTTCCTATGAATTTTTCAATGCACTCTCAACAAACCTACTTTGAAATGGTACATAGGAGAGGCCTCTAGTTCCCATGGGACCTTTGACTCACTAGAAATTTTATTTCTCACATTCTTCCAACTCCCAATATGTCATGATTCGGGATTGGATCTACTCACCTATTTCCATAAAATGTATACCATGCATATCTCATACCATGTCCATGAATGGAAAAAACATCGTAGCTTGTGAAAAGTGCACTGTTGGCTCAAGGGGTCCTGACCTAGGTTCAGATGTTCAAGGTTTTCTAAAAAACCCCTATACTAATGGCCCTTTTAGCAGTGACTTTCTTGCACAGGCCAAAGTCTCACCCGAAGTAGTATGGGTGGGTGCTGGAACCAGGTTTCCGCACCCTGGGAGAGGGTAGGTAAGTCAAGAAAATCTGCGTTCACCTTGATTGTGACCTGAACCAGTATCACAAAGCCTATATTCCCTTTGCATCCACGTGCATAACAACAATATTACTCACAGAAATCAACAGATCAAGAATTAGTATAACAATACACAACTATTTCATATATTCTTGTATGAAGCAAGTAGAACAAACCCAGATCACAGCATAAATAAGTACACAAGTATGTTCGCAACTTAAACGAATAACACAACAACATATACTACGTAATCAAGATGTCACAGATTCATATCACAGTAATTCCAGTGGATTCATATAGGCAACAATACTTCCACATTCATTAATCTTTTCAATCTACTTACAAAACCCCAACCTGCACACACAGCAGCAGGGTCTGCACACAGCAATACAAAGGCCCTCCACGCACATAGCAGCAGGATTCCTTACCCAAAAACCCTGACCAAATCTATAGATTCGCACTTAGCAGCAATCTCTTATCATTCTTAGCTTGTTCTACAACTCAAAAAGGTTCAACTACTTATACTATTTTAGCATATGCATCCAATGGTTCGCAAACCATGGTTTGCGGACTCTTGGTCTACCCTTGACCCATTTACAATGATTCAGGGGCTTTGACCCACCCCAAAACCCCTGCACTATACTAAATATAATCAGAAATATACAAAATGGACCAGTTTCGTATCTTTGTAGGAGACCCTATTCCAACAGTCCCCCAACACAATCTTGTGACTCGTCCCGAGTCACGGCGATGGTAGGTTCTTCACCTGTGCATTTAGTGCAGTGAGGCGGTGATTAGTGGAGGTAGCACCTCTTGACTCTGGGCTGTGGCACTCTGTGCGAGGTCTACCAGATTTTGGGTTGTTGGCCCTTCGGTGGCCGTAGTGACGTTTTTCAGTGTTCGGTTGAGTTGCGTGACCACACCATCGGCATCGTGAGAGAGCTGGAGGGTTGTGGCATCCCATGGCTTTAATCGTTCCTCAAGGATGTGCTTCTAGTACCGGAGTTTCTCAATTGCGTCCAGGAGAGTGCTACTGGTCCGCAACTGTGCTAATTGTTGCGCAGGCACCAAGGTGGGCAAGGTAGCCTCGACTTGTGTGAAAGCTTATTCCTATTGTCTTAAGTCCTGAATGATATTTCGAAGGACCGAGTTGAATTGGACTAGGGTCCAGAGCTGCATGGTTGATTTGAGCAACTAGGCACCTTGATCAATTTTCTCTGAGATGGAGTTCATAGCTTCGGCCACTAGCGCAATGTGGTGGGCTCGAACCTCCGGCAGCGTGGTGGGCTGCAATGTAGCCTGTAAGTCGGATATTTTCTTCTCCAGTTGTGCCTTGATGGTCTGCATTTCCCTCTGAGATGCTTTTATTGCTGCAGCCATACTTTCTACCTTGGACCTAGGTGTAGCTGCGACCGAGACTCTGTCCAGAACCTCTGTGCAGAGCTGGTGGATCGCCATTTCAAGCTCCACCTGATGCGATATAGCAAGGGATTTTTCTACGTCTTTTCGTTTGAGGGCCTGCTTGGCCATACTGAGCTGTTGATGTACCTCCAAGTCTCACTGATGGGTCTCTTGGATTACGATGGCATGGAGACTTTGTAATGCCTCAGTGGGAAACTTAGAGAGGTCTAAGTGGACCCATATATCGACTTGGAGTTTGGTTCTTATAAGGGTAGTGATAGGTAGGGAGCAGAGGTGGCTTCCCCTTGGTGCGAGCACGGTACTACTAATCACCAAGGGAGCCCGTTTCTGAGTTACGCTAGTCTGCAGCATATCTTCCTTCCCCTAAAGGGCTCGGAGCTCATTCTGGAAGGTGTCAATTGTAGCCTTATGTTGTGTCTCTATGCCTGCCCATATTTCCTCTATGGCCAGTGTAATTGCATCTGTGATATGTTCAAGGTCACCGTCAGTTAGTGTGACCATCGCATCATATTCCTGGCACTGGGCGCGCTACTTTTTCTGGGGCCCGATACTAGGCTCACCTGGCCGATTTGTATTTTTGAGAGAGGTGGAAGCTAGGTTATTTTTCCCTGGCACACTTAGTGCCAACTGTGAATCGGCCCCAACATCCTTATTGGCGACCTGTAGCAGCTGTGCGTTCCTTTCCGCGACTATGCCCACACCCCTCGCGCTTGGTTCTGGGGTTTTCTTGGGGTTGATAGTGGAGGGTACTACTTTTGTGCAGGTCCCTTTGGTGCTCTTTTCGCCAGGACTGAGGCCACTCCTCCACTCAGGGAGCTAGAGTGCAATTATCCTATCGATTTCTTCGTCCCCTGACCCAATAATGATTGCCTCTTATTCGGGCTTTGTAGGTGCCAAAGATTCTGCGGGCCTAGGAGCTGTTATCTTAGTGGGAACAGGGACTCTAGGTTTATAGGGCCTATCATTAGCCGGAGTGGGTCGCTTTGCCATGAGCAGGATGCAAAAGGCCCAAAAAATTGCGCAGCATAAAAAAACTACATACAGGTTATAGGCATAATACGGAAATGTTGTATGAGCTAGTTGTCCTACTTTATAGTGCTAATGGTCATCCAACGGTAGGGTAAGTTTCATTTGGAACTTACCATCAAGTAAACGGTAAAAAATCTCAATTAATCGCTTCATTAATTACCAACCACCCACTTCGCTTAACGATAACTTCTCCTCTTTACCTGATTTTACTGTTCCCCTTGTCACTTTTTGCTCCTTATCTACACTCTGCGTACCTGCTGAGCTTGGACTAAACATCCATGCCTCTTTCACATCCCCTCCCAACACAGGCTTGTTCCTAAGGTATTTTACAACCAAAGACATTTTTTCTCCACAGGTGTCCTCCCAATCACACCGGATCACTTGTAGGAATGAGTCTTTCAAAGGTGTTATAGGTATCACACATTCCCAAACAAACTTTTTGTAATACCCCACATGGCTGAGGAGTGACCACAATTGTTTCCCTTTTGTAAGAGTTGTCACAGATATGATAACTTTGCCTTTTGTGTTCCTATTCAATGTAAGATACGTCCTATTGCATCCCTTTCGCAGCTTGAGCGGCTCGGTAGTTGTGCTCACCCCTTCCAATTCCGAGTTAAACGCAGCTCGCAGATCATCCTTACTATCTGTTGGGCCTGAGCTATGGTAGTTGATCATGCTTGGTACCTGTGTTTCCCATGTGGGTAATTCTGGTGCGAGGAACAGGTGCAACTCACCCCACTCCCTAGTGTCAATGTCTCGTAGGGCTACGTCAAGCATCATGGTCATGTCTACTAACCCAAATGTTCCCAGGAACTCTTCTTTTAACGTCCCCCAATGGCAGGTGCACTGATGGAGCTCCGCATCTAAGTACCATGCAGATGGAATCGGCCCTAGGTCATGAATCAATAGGTGAACCCATTCCTTAGTCGTCTTGTCGCACCACTATTTTTCCCATACCGAAAGATATTTGCGTGGATCTTTCGATCCAAGGAATGTCTTGAATCGTAGGCCAATCAGGGCTTCAAATCGCAAGATCATCATATCCCAACATGCCTCCCAATCCTCGAATGCCTCTTCATGTATTTCCCACCAGTGTGCAGGTATTCCATGCAGGGATAGCTTAAGGGCCCATAGCCTTCGTCCCTTCGGAACCTCTACTTCAAATACTCATAAAAATTCCTTAATGCTACCAAAACCATCAAAGTACGGTAGGTCTCTTACCTCTGAGGGAATGCAGCAGAAGTCCCTTGTGACTCGAAGACATCGCAACGCTCGAGTATCATGCAACCGGTTTTACCAATTCTCCATCTCCCCGTCAGAGTCAGATAAGCATTCACTATCCTTTTCCCAGCAGAGTATGCCTTCCGCCATGGGATTGATCCAATCCTTGTCTCGCACAATCAACTTGTAAATATGGTCCATCTCCTCTTCATCGCGCACCAACTCTGTATATCGTTCACCTTCTGCACAATCTAATGGTACTATCACCCTTATGCCATTATTCTCAAACACCATGCTTCTCTTTTTGAGGTTGATGATACCGCCCATATCTATGGCCCAGTCCAATCCCAAGAGTGCAGGGTAGGGGTCCACATCTTCTACAATTTCTATCACTTCAAAGTCTGCTTGGGCTTTTACTCCTGTGATATCCACCGTAATTTTAGACAACCTTCCTAGCAAGATTATTTTCTGTTGATTTTCCATGCGTAGCTGAATCGTGGAACATTCCAACTTAGGCTCTCCCATTCGTTGCCAAGTCTGCTTAGGTAGCACGTTCACATCTGCCCTAGGTCCAAATTAACCTGGCTCATTTCGTAGTCACCGATCTGCGCAGACAACCGCATTTCTCTTCCAGTGCATTTCTTATACCTGTATAGCTTGTTCACATCCTTGACTTCCGGGGTTAGATTGGGTCGTGTTGCGCATCTATCTGTTAATTCTTGAAGGTTCTCCACAGCCTTTGGGTTACACAGCAGTTTTATACATGCCCGTAAAAAGGGCTCAACCTCCTCATCTGCCTTGAGGTTCGCAGGTGGCCGAGCAGTAGTTGCCTTCATCTCAGTAAAGTCCTTGCGAGCTGTGATAAATGTTTCTTTCCCCCTTTTTAGGTTCAGGCCTTCTTGTTTGATAGCGGCTTGACGGATCAGAGGTTCCATTGTAGCCTCCTCCTCAGGCCCCCTGGTGGCCATCCCACTGCGTGTCACCACATTCACACTCAGATCTTTGTTTCGCATCTCAGCCTTAACTCTCTGCACATTCTGCATAGGTGTCGACTGCTTTTCCTGCATTTTCGCTATCAAGATCGGGAAATCTTCAATCGCATGGTCGAGTTGTCTGTAATATCAGCAGGATTTCCTAGTGGGGTTCAGGAAGTCCCTTGCAAATTGTCCTACTTATCCATATTTATAGCAGATTATTTGATCTCGTCCTCATCCTGCACTTCCACTGTGTCCTCCTCCCCTGCCCCTTGATGGGGAGCCACCTATACCTACAGGGGTCCTTGGTGACACAGGGTCTGATTGTAATCTGTATAATTTTTCTTGATCAATCATCAAATCATATGCCCGACAGTTCTGTTCATCATGTCCCAATGATCTACAGAACCTACACCATTGCTGCTTGACCTCTGGAACATATGCAACAAGGCGGGGATAGTGGTTAGTATCGTGCAGCCCTGCGACATGACAATCATCGCACCAAAGCACTAGCCCACTTGGTCCCGCAGCTTTTCTAGGGTGCAATGGGCTAGGTTCCCCAGCCTGCACATAATATGCTAATAGAGGACAGTTATCCTTGGTATGGCCATTCACCCGGCATCGTATGCACCATATTTTGGGGCTAGCCTCTGCCCCACGTTCCTTTCACAGGTTCTGGATCTCTACATGCATCGCTTCCAGCTGTCCCTGGATCTATTGGACGCCCAGCTAATTCTCGTCCCGAGGTACAGATTCTAACTTCATGGCACCTTCCAAGGCCTTCTCCTACGATTCGAAAGTTTGGTGCCCCATAGGTACATGCAGGTGAGGCAGCAACATAGAAATAAACCATTTCGTGTGTTTTCTGTCATCATATTGGAATCCCCCTTCTCTGATCACCTTATTTAGTTGTTGATCGGCCTCCCACACAGATTCAGAAGGTCCTTGCTTGAAATCCTTTAGATCAACCACGATTTGGGATTAGGACTTAGGTTTTTTGAATTGTTGTTTCAGGGTGTTATTAATCTCTTCAATGGTTGCATGTGTGTTTTGGCCGATGCATCCCATGTACCAGTCCAAAGATCTTCCTTCGAAGGCAAGGGACAACTATGCCCTTTTCACCACATCACTGGCCAAGTTCTGCGCAGTCCATACCAATCCTACAACAAACCAGAAATAATCCATGTCTTCATCCCCCACACCCTTAAAGGTAGGAAATTTCATGTGCGCAGCCATGTCGTCTTTCGATAGCGGAGGGGTCGGTGAATTCTTACCTCTAGGCTGATTTGAGAGCGGTGTGGCTAGAGGACTCTGCGAAGCTGCTTCCCTTACTGGATTGTAGACCAATCGATCTCCCTATAGCTTGGCCCTAAGTACTTTCCACTCCATGTTTTTCTCCCATCCAGATCATAGGTCATTCACTCAGTATGGCTACATAGAATACTCTTTTCGCATAATAATATCTTGATCAGCAATGGCAACGTCTTCAGAAACTTACCTCGGAACCCCGTGAAGAATCTTCGCTCTGATTTAGAGTAGGAGACGAACTGATCAATGGAAAATTCTGTCATGAATCCCCCTAACACGTTGTCCACCAAATGGTCCATTGTGCGAGTGATGGTGTTATCAGTCTTTTCTAGCTGCTGGATTAGTTTAGGGGTCCACTCTATGATTCGCTCGTCCTTCAAACACTTTTGGAACTCTACCAGTCTTGTGAGCCACTCCTGGAGCTCGATCGCAATCGTTACAAAGAAGATATCATAGATCTCTGTGAAAATGTACTTATTCTTCCACTCTTCGGTGGTCAACCTCTTACTGTGGTTTTCTTTTATAGCAAATTCATGAACTTGATGTTCAAACCATTCATCAATTTCCATTCTCTCCGGCTTCCAGTATGGCCTTGGCATTACCTGATCCCTCTCTCAAAATGCTCCCGGTCCTGGCAACGGAACCATTTTTTAGCTCAAGGGGTCCTGACCTAGGTTTGGATGTTCAAGGTTTGCCAACAAACCCCTATACTACTGGCCCTTTCGGCAGTGACCTGCTTGCACAGGCCAAAGTCTCACCTGAAGTAGTATGGGTGGGTGCTGGAACTAGGTTTTCGCACCTTGGGAGAGGGTAGGTAAGTCAAGCAGAGCTGCGTTCACCCTGATTGTGACCCGATCCGGTATCACAGAGCCTAGATTCCCTTTTCATCCACGTGTGTAACAACAATATTACTCACAGAAATCAACAGATCAATAATTCATATAACAATACACAACTATTTCATATATTCTTGTATGAAGCAAGTAGAACAAACCCAGATCGTAGCATAAATAAGTACACAAGTATGTTCGCAACTTAAACCAATAACATAGCAGCATATACTACGTAATCAAGATGTCACAGATTCATATCACAGTAATTCCAGTGGATTCAGATAGGTAACAATACTTCTGCATTCATTAATCTTTCTGATCTACTTACAAAACCCCAAAAACCCAACCTGCGCACATAGTAGCAGGGTCCGCACATAGCAGGATAGAGGCCCTCTGCGCACACAGAACCACGAGTCCTTACCCAAAAAACCTGACTATATCTATCAATTCGCACTTAGCCGCAATCTTTTATCATTCTTAGCTTGTTCTACAACTAAAAAAGGTTCAACTACTTATACTATTTTAGCCTATGCATCCAATGGTCAGTGGTTTGTGGACTCTTGGTCTACCCTTGACCCATTTAAAATGCTTTAGGGGCTTTGACCCACCCCAAAGCCCCTGTGCTATACTAAATATAATCAGAAATATACAAAATGGACCAGTTTCGCAGCTTTGTAGATGCATCGCAGAGGTGATTTCCACCTCCCAAATCACTTACACCAACCTAGGACAAGGGAATCCTTACTTACATTTTACAACACCCCAACATAATAACCCACTAACAAAACCTAACGCTGAGGTTAATTTCATGCAACCCTATTTCCCACAACAATAAAAATATTTTGAACAACTAAATACAACCAACCCAACTAATGCTAACAAAAATAAAGTAAGGAGAAATCAAATAGGGTAATCTGGATTGGGAGGAAACAACCAACAACAACCCTCGCGAGCACCAGTTGGGGGAAATCCCTCTAACTGGAACCAAAACCAAGGTCATAATAACAAAAACCCAAAAAAAATAGCACAAGAACCCTAGTCTAAGGAATAATCATGCTGGTGTTATTTGTGGAGAATATGGACATTACACCCATCATTTCCCTCAACTCCCAAAGTTGAAGAAGATGAAAGATACTAGGGGGCAGTGGGGCCAAACCAACAACCTGTAATTATGCATAATCCCTTCCCCCACTAGGGAGTAATGAATACTCGACATGAACCCTCCCACTAGTAGTATCAGAATCCTCCGGGAGGAATTTACCAAGATCCCACCAATCATGAAATTTACATGGAAGGATAAGATGTCCTCCTGTAAACATGAAACCGAGAGTACGAAACCCCTCCAAAAACTAACCCTTCCACATAAACCATTATTATAGCTACAACACCTTTGACCTTTCCTTTAACCCCTTTAGAAACCATCCCATGTATGGTAAAAGGGCCACTACGTCTAGTAGGACATAATTAAAAGGATGTTTGTATTTATAGCATCATAGATTATCTAGCTCAATCCCCATCAACTATGTTAGCACTAAAATTTTTACAAACTATCCCAACAAAATCGAAATCCATTCTTTCCACATTAGGCATAATAGACCCAGTCGATTCACGTTTAATGGATTTAGATTTGGATAATTCCACTCCTTGCCTTCCATCAATAGTCGCCTTCCATATTATAGTCACCATTCAGAATATCAACATCCATTGTCACATTTTTTATGAGGGGGCATACACTTGTATCATGTCCAAATCAGTTTGGAAGAAACTAGGATCCCCTGAGCTCAAAACATCATCCGTTACACTAAGAGCATATGAACGGCCCCCCTTGGTCCCCATAATACTTTTTTAGGATGTTCTGGTAGAGCTTACTCATAATACTGGTCTCATAGATACATATATACTTGATGCTCAACTAGATTACAATATCCTACTTTGGTCGTAGTTACATGTATGTGATGACTGCAATAGAATCTTAAGTATTTTGTATCATGATGTTTACTCATGATGGGAAAATAATTATGATAGATCAACTCACATACTATGAGAAAAGGACGTCATCCACCACCCCTGATGGCGTGTTACATTTCATAGGATCCCACACAGAGTTGATCACAACTTTTACTAAATCAGGTCCAAGGATGTTCAATCCATCAACACTCCTTGACATGTACCCTTGCGATCCACCTTTAATTGAGGCTACCCCTATAGCCCCGGTTTGTATGATGAGTTCGTCAAACACACCTAAAACTTAGAACTAGTTGATTACCCCCAGTTTTTTGACTACTGACTTAATGTTCCTACCATACACAATCATTCAGACACATTTCTTATATTCCCCACCTGATTTTGTCTCACACCAAGTCATGGAAACATTGACGTTGCCAAATACGGATTTCATGATACTTTTCATGGTATTAGGCCCCTCATTCCATGTCAACAAACTTAGGAATTACCTCGTCAAGCATCATTCTTGTAGCCCCTCCTTAGGAATCCACCCTGAGCTACACCTGTGTCGACACCAACAGGTGCCAACAAGAGGGACAAAAAGGAAGGAAATAAGGTGGTAGCCCCGACCACTTCCTCATACAGGGTACCACCACTATGTGCATTATGTGAAGTATTATGGAACCCCACCAACCTGTGGCTCTAATTAGAGGAGTTAAAAGATATTCTTTACACCCCAAAAGCACCGATATCCCCACCTCCACCTTAAGGAGAAAACACTACAAACACATGTAAAGGAATCACACACCAACCAAGCATGTGCTATATGCATAGAGTATAGACATTACACACATCAATGTCCTAAAATTCCTCATTATTGAGATGGATTGGGATCTCTTTCTCAAGCCAATGCTATGGCGCCATCACTTCCTGTCATGCTAGTGATAGATGATGGGTTCAAAACCAATTATTGTGCCTTCAAGGAAGAATCTTCACACTCTATTCATCCTTGTGCCCATTTTCATTCTACATCTCACCCGTGGTTAGTATCTAGAAGGATGGAAAATATGCCCAAGGTAGTATTTCCAAAACCTTCCCACTCCTACACCCTATGTGACAGACCAGGCCACTTGATTAATTAATGCCGAGAATTGAGAAAAATTAGAGATTTTTTTCTCTTTTTGGTCTACACTCCCTTACCTACCTTCTCAAACCAATCATCATACACAAAACTATCAATACCTCCTACGATTTCGAGCAACAAGAGATGCCTTGTGTCAAATTGACATTGGGATCACACATCCTCCTCTCATCTCTGATGTTAAGATAGAGAGGTGGATCACACCCTTAAATTCCCCACCTCATGACATCAATCACATGTAATTATCACGAACCATGAGAAATGTTGATAGCCACCTTTATTATATTGGCACAAAACCTTCATTACGTGCAGTACAACCATGCAACATTTGTACTAGCAGCTTCATAGTTCGAAGACATGTCCTATGTTACCAAAATTTGGACAACTTAGCATATGACACCATTGAGTTCAAAAAATCCAAGTACATCGTCTTCTTATAGAAGAATATGCCTTGGCTCCTAGTATGCCAATATTATCTTGGGAACCTTCTCCCACTCATCATCAAGCCATTGTCATGGAAATTATCCCACCAGCTGGTGCTTAATGTTAGTGACTTATAAATATAGGATTCATAATTTTTAATTAACTAATAGTAATCTTGTAAATATGTACATAATTTTCCTTCTGCAAGTTGTATTCTCATATTTTGTAAAAAATAAAAAATAAATCAAAAAGAGGGTAAAAAGTCCTAAAAGAATAATCAAAGGACTTAGAAAAAATAATAAACCCCAAAATAAAAAGATGAATAAAACATGAAAGTATGCAAGTCTAAATGCCACTACTTTTACCTTTTGTAGTTGATTATGGCAGAGTGTCAATAAATTCCATAACCCATGATGAGTTAAACAGTTTAATCTTGACTTGTCATGTTTAAATTTCGCTTGTTGTAGATAGAGAATAAAAAATTGTCATACAGTTTAATCATGACAATTCAGTAGTTAGGTAGAGAATCAGTGAATCCAACAGTTTAATCTAGATTCCTGGATAAAATAAGTGTAGAATTATATAGTTTTATTGCTTTCAGAAAGAATAAATGTTGTAAAGGTTGCTAGCTCAAATGCACCTAATCAAAATGGAAGAAAAAATTTTAGCAATTAAAATTGGGTAGGTAGAAGAAGGTGAGAAGCATCATTGTAAATATTATTCACCAGGGCTGAAAATAACTAACTTCCCTTCCCCATAGCCATTTATCATTCTAAACTATCAGTCAGAAAAGCTCAAGGAATTTCCTTGACTTCTGTTGGGACCGGACCCAAGGCTCTATGGTTGATTAGTTGAAAATGTTAAATTTCTATATTAATCCCACAAACCACATCATTTTCCATTCATGCATTCATTTACCAGGAAAAATCATAATTAAAAACATCATTTTTACTTAATGATGCTCTAATCCCCATTTGATTAACTTCCTACATCTTATGAAGTATTAAACCCTCAAAATGACATTTTATCCTAAGTAGAAGTGATGAAATTATCATAAATGCAAGTTTTGCTTTGATCTTCACTTTTCTTAGTTATAATGGTATGTTTTGAGTATTCACTTTTTCCTTTTCATATTAACACCTAACATATTGTATTAACGCACTATCAATTATCTAGTCCTATTAATATAGTTCATTTATTTAATATCCCAAAAACCCATTTAATATACGCTTTTGTGTCAAAGATATTAAGTACATGCTGAAAAACATCCCGAAGTTACCCCTTTGACACAAAACTACCCATAAAAATATTTCCCCTCTCCCCTATAGTTTTAGACCTTTGACAAATCTGAAACTATATAATAAAAATAATATTGCAAATGCGCTATTTATTTACACAATGTGTATATAGAACAGCGAAGAAAAGGAAGTTTATTCACCTTTCCCCTCATAAGCTTTACCCATGGTGAAAGCTTTAGCTTTATCCTATTTTCCCGATACATATTCCCCTACCACAATATTAAACCCTGGTTAATATAATAACCCATCCATTCCATGTATAAAATCCTTTTATACATAAATTTCATTAAACATTAACGAAGCCTCCTCACATTCATTCCTGACCCTCCAATCATCCTAATCCCTTTCATCCGACGGTCTGAACTAAACCCGATAAATCCTTCCCCCGCCCGTACCATTCCTATCGAATTAATTTTAAACCGTCGATCTCCACTTACCGAATCAACGGCGCAGATCATAGTATCTGGTCCCACCTTATCTCCCCGCAGCTTCCTGATGCATCTCAGCCGTTTGCTTCACTCAACCAAATTCGATGCCGCGGATCCCATATCGCATTTCTAAAGTGATTGGGCGAAGTTGCCAAAAATATTTGCGAAAAAAGTTGTTTCGTGAAACCATCGCCCGCTATGTGTCCTAATTATATTGGATCACATTGTAAAAGCTAAAAACCATTTATCGCTCGAAAGCAATGCGATAACCAACACTGGTTTTTTCTTTCAAACGAAAAACCACTCCCCCCATGTCAACTTGACCTGCAATTAATAATCCGCATGGTCCATAAATACTAAAGTTTTAACCTTAGTTCTTTATTGTTTTTCATACCTATGCACCCTATCCCTCTGAGAATTAATCACAGACACCATTTTTGAGCTAATTTCGAATCAATTTTCCATCCTAAAATCATTTCTACTCTGAACAGTTACTACCAAAGACTTCCAGTGCCTTATACCAAACAACTGTAACCAGTTTCAAGACTGGTACCACCTGCAATCCTCTTCGATCGCAACTATACCTGTTCAGAGGTATTTCTCAGTAATCCAAGCCTGCAAATTTCAAATTTCTAAGTAAAAAATCAAACTAATTTAAAATTAAAAGCCAAAAGTACACATCTGAGAGTACTTAAACCTTGAAGAAACAGGGGAAACCCTGTCAAAATTTTCCCAAAATTTTCCGCTTCCTAATTAAGAAATTTAACCATCCGAAAGTTATTCCTGTGGTTAAAATACCTTTGAATTACTGAAGAAATCATTGAAATATTATCAAGAGATACAAGCAGATAATCTACAGGAAAATCAAATGGACAGTACACAGGTGGTTACAGTTAACCAACCAGCAGAGGTATCCAATAAAAGACCGAGGAAATAAGAAGGATATTTGGCCGAGACAATCATTGAAAACAAATTTAAAATTCTACAGCAAAAAGGCCAAAATTACTACTCTATAAAAAGAAGGAGTCATAGATGTGGATGATACTAATGACCAGCAAACAGATGATGAAGCCACCACGATTGTTAATGAAACACTCAGGTAAATTCAGAATGAACAGGTACAAGCACAAGGTAAAGGCAAAGAGATGATTGAAGTAGAAATGGATACAGAAGCTCCCCTTTCCTCTAAAACAACTGAAGAAACTGATTCTGATATTCAGAAGAGGTTCAAGCAAATCAGGGAAAAGAATGAAGAAATCAAGAATGAAGTTTATTTTAAACTCCTAAAGGAAAAACCAGGAGATAAAGATAGACTGGTCACAGCATTTGATTATTCGAAAAATAAAATGATCATGTGTTTTCTCCAACCAGTGGTAGCAGATCCAAAATCAGCCACAGACTACAGGAAGACAAAATTTGCAGTAAGTGCTGATACTATTCATGAACTAGATCAAATAGAGTTCCACAGGAGTGCATCAGAAATGCTATATTCAAAGGTAGTAAGCAAGACCATAAGTGCTACCATGCTTCAGAAAACTGTATCTAATTTGTAGACCCAAATGAAATTAGATAAAGCATCTCTTCATGCTAAGGATTTGAGGATCCATTCCTTAGAAGATTTGGTAATATAAACAGGAGCAGATCCCTCTAACACTGAAGTTACTAAAAATTTGATAAGGCAAAAGAATGAGGATATTTCAACCTTAAGAAAGCAACTCAACTTGCCACAAAGTGAGCACCCTCAAGCAAAAGAAATTCTTCAGGAAAAGACAAAGAAGGAGGAAACTATGCAACTAGTGTTGAAGATGACAGCCCAGATTAAATATATGGAAAATCAAATAGAATCTTTAATGCAAGAAAATTAAAGTTTGAAGAAAGCTCAGGAAGTCCCCATTCCCACAGTTATTCCAACGGTAAGTACATCTATTCCCTCTACATTGGCAGAACATTTGGCACCTAAAGGAGTATTGGTAACTGCAGTGTCAATTACTTCTAAAGATATCTCTGCCACTTCTTCATCTACTTCACAGGAAAATCCAACAGGGGAAACAACTGCTATAGTAAAGGCTATGGAAGACATGTCCTTGAAAGATAAAGAGATAATCAGCTTAAAAGGCACCATCAAAAATCTTAAAACATCTAACAGAGATGCCTTAATCACTTCCAAAGGTCATGAGCAGAGAGCCAACAGATTCCAGGAATAGGTAAAGATACTTCAACAATAGGTTAATCTCACTGAGTAGGCATCTTACATTAAGAATTATCTTAGGAACAACATCATTCAGGGCATACATTTGCAATGGCCCTAAATCCAAATTATTTATGAAAAAAAATAATTACTCAAAGCAACACAAATAGAAATACAAAAGACAAAAGAAGAACTGGTTGATAAGCCCGCTCAAGCCATGAAGCTTATCACATTTCTGAATAGCAAACATAGAGAAGAGCTTGAAGAGCTAAAAATTTAGGATAGAACTGAAAGTATATTACAAATTAAGAAAGTCCTGAATAAGAGAAATATGTTGAATAATTTGGAGGACAGGTGTAAGGATATGAAGTTGGCAATCACAAGATTTTGGGCCAAATACACAGTACTATCACAAGCAGGCCTACCAGATATTCATGCTTTAAATGAAAAATCAATGCCACAGAAGGACTATGATAACAAAATTAGGGCTTATGCCAAAGAGCAGGTCAACAAACCTTTACCACAAGGGTCTCTTACTAGTAAAGTCATTTTGGAATATTTTGAAAACTTGTTCTTTTTACAAAATGAGATCAAACATATTTTCATGGTTAAGCCCAATTTTGCTAAGTATACAGAGGCAGATGAAAGTTACAGGAAACTGAAGAGTATGAGAATTCCCAGTGCAGAGAAATGGCAGGAATTCACTGATTTATTATGAAAATTTACAGTCAAAGTATATCAAGATGAAAAATTAGTGGTTAAATGGTATCAGTGGTCAAAGTGTATCAGTAAAAACAAGAATTTACTGCTGGTTATTTTTAATTTACAACAGTAAACAGTGAAGAAACAGAGTAAAAGAGTATCAGAGCAGAACGTGAAAGAGGAGGAGTATACTACAAGTCATCTTCCACAATATATTGTCCCAAGTTCCAGAAATACTTCCAGCAAGACAAATAATCTGTTTGATTAGATAAACTGTTCTATTTTTCTTGTAAAAGAGGACAGCTTGCCCATCTTTTTTGCAATTGTCCCTCTTCTTATTTAATAATTCCTATTTTCTCTTGAGATATTCTCTCAAAATTTTGAGATATTTTGTAAACAATTTACTTGTATAAATACTTCATGCTTCGAATTATTTTGGGTGGAATAAAATTATCAAGACTACTATAGAATTTTTTGTTGAGAACATTGGGATTTTATGTGAGTTAAGTTGAAGCAGCAGGCTGGAAATTGAAGCAAATAGACATCATAACTAATGATCCTTGTGATGATCAGATGAGTATTGTATCTTCCAGTTTTCATTGTTTATTTCTTTAAGTTTCATTCATACATCTTGCGTTATTTTCCATCTTAAATGAATAACTAGGAAAGGTATTACAGAATCAATGTAAAAAGCTCTATGTTTTTACTAGTTTTCATGTTTATGTTTTCTGCTAATTTCTAGACTTTAGAATTCTTAATTTCTCTTTAGTCTCATTTGACCTCAATTTCCCTCTTCCTTTTCTGTGATCTAAGGATTCTTAACTGCCCTTAGTCCATATCATACCACTTCATCAAAATAGCCTTTTTAAACCCTCAGAAGATCATCTATCTTGCCCTTAGTATATTTGTTCTTTTGACCTTAGTTTTCTAGTCTTGTTTGCTATAAATTTTACTCCATTTCCCAATGGTTAGGTAGATATTTCTATGGTTTCCCTTGTAGTCCTTTATTCCTACCAACATTCAAAAAATCAAACCAAATTGTCCACTAATAGCTAGCCTAAAATCCATTACAAAACAAAGCTAAATCTTAAGGAGAGATCCCTCTCCAGAACTCAGGAAGGCTAGATCCTAAACTCTAAAAGAGATTATTGGCTACCCCTGGTTTTCTTTAACTATAAACCAAAATCCCACAACCTAAGAATTACTAGGGTGATAACATACTAGCGACCATACTGGGGACTAACCACTCTCCAGTTTTAATTTTAATCTTGAAGGAATATTTTAAACATATCTTTCGTACTTTAAGATTAAGTTTAAAGGTTGTGGGTATTTACACAATAATCATTCTGGCTCCAAAGAAAGTCTATTATACTAGATCCAACCCTGATCCAAAACCTGCAGATATAGTAGACAATCCAGACCAGATAGGAAAAAAGAAAAAACAAACTATTAGTTCAGAAACTGAAGTACCTCTGAAAAGAGTTGATTCTTTACCCAAAGAATTAGTAAGCTTATCAGATATTGAATTTGATTTGAAGTTTGAAAAAACACTATTTAGAACCAAGTTTGAAATTGATTTAAAGGAAATTGTTTTAGATTTTGTTTTTACTTCTTTTGTGAATGAAAAGCAGAAATTTATTTCAGCAACTATTAAATCAAATAAAACTGAAAGTCAAAGTCTAGTAAAAAGGGTAAGTGTCACAAAAGTTAAAGACATTGATGAAGCTATAAAGTTAGCCGATTTTTTGTCTCAATTTAAACCTCCAGTTTCTTAATTATCCACCACTGTATTTCCAGCAACAGATTCTACTCTATATGTTTCCACTTCATTTACAGATTACATATCAGTTCACCCCCAGAACCTGCTAGTCCTGAGTTGCCTTTGCAGCCTAGGATCATATATTCATAATATCCTCAGTCTACCGCTAGTTCATCAACAGAACCATTCATCCCTGAGCTGCCCTTGCAGCCTAAGTAGTATTTCCATCATTCACTAAATCCATTACAACCACCACTATAAGCCCTAGCCATACAATTTATTTTTCATCTCCTTTGCCAAGCTCTTCAAGTTCACCCTTCAGCACATCTACTATTGTAACCAGCATTATCCCTACCACTACTACTGTACCTCCCAGTTTATCAAAAATCCAAGCCATGGCAGCCAGATATGCTCCCTTGGTCTTACCTCAAAATCTCCATGACATGCCCCAAAATTACCAAAAGGATATCCCATTGTTTGATAATTTTTCACAAATTACTGCGCAACAACATATCACCAGAATGAATGATTTTTGGTAAATTTATGAGATAGATGATTCTGATGTCAGAATGAGGTTATTTGCACAAATCTTAACTGGAGAAGCAAAAACATGGTCTAGAAATTTAGGTGCTGGTACTATAGTAGAATTAGCTGCATTCCATAGAGCTCTCCTAAATAAATGGGAAAAGAATAAAAAACCCTTACAAATATTATATGAGTTTGATGTTGTTAAAAGAGCCCCCAATGAGTCTGTCCAAGATTTTTGCACCATATACAACAGTATTTACAATTACATTCCTACAGACCTTGAACCCACTCCATATTCCGTGCTGCTCAAATTCCCTGATTGTTTTGATGTAGATATGGCCTATCAACTTAGAGAAAGGGATGCAGACACCCTAGAACAAATGAAACTAAATTTTGTTGGAGTAGAAATCAATATCCTTGCTAGAAAAGCCAAAATGAGAAACGAGAGGAGGGTTACTATCAAAGAAGAAGCTTCAAACTTAGATGGTAAATTTGATTTTATTAACAAAACATTAGAAAAATTAGTTGAGAGACTAGACCACATTGAAAGAAAACCACAATGGGAGAATCAATCCCAAATCAAGAATCCCAACTACAGAAAAAACAACAATCCTGGGAAAGGTAAAGAACCCTCCCTAGATCATACCATAAGACCCCCATTCCAAGAAAACTTTGCAGAAAGTTCACAAAAAAATGTTGAGGATGAGGAAGACATCAACATAGTTATGGGGATAGATGAAAACAATACAATTTTCCTCACTCAGGAGGACCAGGAACTCTTTGAGCTACAACAGTTCAAAGTGGAATCTGGTGAATACTTTGACTACAAGCAAGGTTATGACTTTTCAATCAATGAAATTTACAGCCAATATAACCTTAGGAGAAAGAAAACTAATGAGCCTACTACAAAGAACAATGCTCCAACCCAACAAAGTCAAAACAAAAAGAATATTGAGGCTCCCAAAACGAATTTTTTGCAGATTCTTCCCAGAGAAAATAAACAAAATTAAAACCCACCCAGTCCTTAAAAACAGCATAGTCCAAATATTGTATATATCACTGATGAGGTTGCTCAATCCTCCAAAGATGCCCAAAAGGCTAATACCACAAAGAACACCAATTCAGCAACAGCTACTGATCCAAAAAATAATCCATCTGACTCAAAATAATCAAATCCTAAATCTTTTGCTGAGAATTCAAAAATTGATAAAGCATCTGCTAACACTCAAAATATTCCCAAAAAAACAATCAAAGATAGCAGAAATCAGGAAACTCAAATAGAAGACAAAAGAAAACCTCAAGTCAAAGGTAAAACTGTTGACACATAAGAAAAATCATCTCAAACAATAGTTCCAAAAGATGAAATAATTCAAGCCTTCAAATCTCAGTCAACATTTAACATGCAATCTGAAATATCCAAGTTAAAGATAGTTGTTCCCTTAGTAGAATTGGCTAAAAATGACTTGTATAGATCTATTATTACTGAAACATTGAATGTAAATGAAAATGAGGATACAATTAATATGAGTGAGGATAGACCTGAATTAATCTTTGGTACAAATGCATATGGTAAGCATTCATATGGGTCATTACCTCCATTTTATTTAAGTCTTACTGTACATGATCAAATATTACACAATTCTATGCTAGATACTGGAGCTTCCCATAACCTAATGCCCAGAGAAATAATGGAAACCCTGAATCTAGACATAACCCGACCATATAAAGATATGTTTTCCTTTGATTCATCTAAAGTCCAATGCACAGGATTGATTAAAGATCTACGTGTAAACTTAGTCTAATATCCTAGTAAAAGCATGATCATGGATGTTGTGGTAGCTGATATCCTGCCAAAGTATGGCATGCTTCTTTCTCACTCATGGGGAGCAAAGTTGCAGGGATCTCTACAAATTGACATGATTTGTGCCACTATCTCGGTATTTGGACAGCCCAAAAAGCTTTACAGAGAAACCTTAATGAAGTTTGTGATCAGCAATGCTGACAGACCTACCAATTATCCAATCTATTCAACTCCTACTGATCTTGATTCCTTTATTCTCTGTAACTCTGATCATAATAACAGCCAAACTGAAATCATTGATAAGAAGTTTAAAATAATGGATGATTACATTGGTCATGAGGCTTTATGGCATTTGGATTTTTATGGATCAGTGAATAAATCAGGAGCTGGAGATGGTGTATGGATTACCAACATTGAAACAAGCCATTACCAAGTACATGCCTTTAGATTGAATTTCAAATGTACCAATAACATGGCTGAATATGAGGCTTTAATCTTAGGTCTTCAAATCATTAGAAAATTGGGAGGGCAACGAATATTATTCATGGGAGATTCAGAGTTAGTTATCAAGCAAATAAACACAGAATACTCAGTTCACAATCCCAGACTGGCCAGATACAGGGACACAACACATGATTTGGTTGAAGATTTGTTAGAAAGCAAGTTTGCTATCATCCCTAGAAAACAGAACATGAAAGACCATTGTTTAGCAACCTTTGCTAGCACTTGAAAACTTCCATTTTCACCATTACAAAAATACACTGTTGAAATCAAACATAGACCTATTATCCTAGATAATGTAAAATACTAGCAAATTTTCTCAGAAGATGAACAAATCTATCACTTTTTGAACAATGAACGAGAGTTTCAAAATTGCCAAATTGATAATGATTGTAATATAGATTCACCTTGTAACATAGATTCAAATTCTTGTCAAATAGATGATTTATATAATTTAGATGTACATAATTTTGATATACCTACTATGTTTACTCAGAGTGACATAGATGAATTGGAAAAAGTAGATATAGAGGAAATGATGGAAGATGAACCAGATTTGATTGATTTAAAATATAACATTTTACCCAGAGGTTTAACTCCCCTAGAAGACTTGTTTGATTCCAATGATGTGCCCAAAATGCCAAAAATGGAACCAGTCAGGTCTGATATAGAAGAGTATACCTTAGGAACAAATGAAAAACCAAAAACGATCAAACTATCAAAATCCTTGTCATCAGAAGAAAAGGTTAAATACATATAAATTTTGAAAGAATATCAGGATGTTTTTGCATGGAGTTACGAAGATTTGAAAACTTACAAAACAAAATATTCCTTTGAAAGACAATCAAAAACCTTTTCAACAAAAACTAAGAAGGATTAATCCAATCTTGTTACCTTTAATCAAGAAAGAAGTTAAAAGAATGTTTGATGCACAAATAATTACACCAGTCAAATTTTCTGACTGGGTATCTAATTTAGTGCCCACCAGAAAGAAAACAGGAGAAATTCGACTGTGTATAGACTTTAGAAATCTCAATGAAGCTTCCTTGAAAGACAATTATCCCTTCCCTAAAATGGATCATATTTTGCAAAGGGTGGCAGGTTCTTCAAGAATTTCTTTACTATATGGTTTCTCTGGTTATAATCAAATTCTAGTTCATAAAGATGATCAAACTAAAACTTCATTTACTACTCCTTGGGGCACTTTCATGTACGTGAAAATGCCTTTTGGATTGAAAAATACAGGAGCTACTTTTAAGAGGGAAATGGATATTGCCTTTGCTAAGGAGATCCATGAATTTTTAGTTATTTATCTTGATGATATTACTGTCTTTTCAAAAACAAATGATGAACACTTAGATCACCTGAGACAAGTCTTTATCAAGTGTAGAAAATATGGTATATCCCTTAATCCTAAAAAGACTCTTTTCGAACTAGAAGAAGGAAAACTATTAGGTCACATAATCTCCAAAGAAGGCATTAGAATAGACCCTGCAAGAATTGAAGCTATTTTGAACATTCAACCACCAAGAAACATAAAATAACTTCAAGCATTCTTGGGTAAAATCAAATTTTTAAGAAGATTTATCTCTAATCTGGCTGAAATCATAAAATATCTCAACAATATGCTTAAAAAGGACTCTGCAATAAAGTGTACAATAAAGGCCAAACAATCTTTTGAATCCATAAAACAGGCCTTGACAAAAGCACCAGTCCTCATCAGCCCAGATTATACAAAATATTTCATAATATTTTCCTTTGCATCCGAACACACCATAGCTGCAGTTCTTCTACAGAAAAACAATCAAGGTTTTGAACAGCCAATTGCATTCTTTAGTAAATCCCTCAGAGATGCACCTCTGAAGTATAATATAATGGAAAAACAGGCTTTAGCCCTGGTTAAATCCATCAAGGATTTCAGAGTTTACATACTTCATTCACACATCATTGCATATGTCCCCAATGCAGTAATTAAAGATATTATGACACAAGATGGACCTGATAGTAGGAAAGGCAAGTGGATAGCTACTATCCTTGAGTACGATCTGGAAATCAAACCAACAAAACTCATTAAAGGACAGGGTTTAGCCAGATTGAAGGCTGAATCAAATTGCAATTCTTAAGACATTAATTTCATTTCACAAATAGATGACCAGGAAGAGATGGCGACTCCATTGATCAATGAGGCCTATCTAGACTCACCATGGTACTCTGATATTATCTTTGTACTAACACATTTACAAGCTCCTCCTAGGATAACTAAAACCAAAGCAAGATTCATCAAACAGAAAGCAATGAGGTTTTGTATCTTAAGCAATGCACTTTACTGGAAAGAAAATAGTGGGATTTTACTAAATTGTTTATTAAAATCTGAGGTTGACAAAATTCTTGAGGAATTTCATGCAGGTGACTGTGGAGGCCACCTATACTGGAAGAGTACAGCAAAAAAAATACTGAGAGCTGGTTTTTACTAGCCAACTTTATTTTCTGATGTTAAACATTTTGTCACCTCTTGCCACAAATGCCAAATTTTTGAAGGGAAAAAGAAACTATTTCCTTTACCTCTTAAGCCTATATCAACTGAAAAACAATTTCAACTATGGGGGTTAGACTTCATTGGTGAAATCCATCCTCCATCTTCAGGCCAACATAAATGGATTTTAACTGCTCCTGATTACTTTACCAAGTGGATAGAAGCCATTCCTACTAGGCAAGCCACTGATTCAGTTATAATCTCATTTATAGAAAGTAATATTTTATCAAGATTTGGATGCCCACATAAGATTATTATTGATAATGCAACAACATTCAAATCCAAGAAAATGATTTATTTCTATCATAAATACCATATTACCTTAGGTCATTCCACGACATATTATCCCCAAGGTAATGGTTTAGTCGAATCATCAAACAAAAGCTTAATCAATATCATCGAAAAATTACTCCAAGACAACAAAAATCCTTGGAACAAAAAGCTGGTCTATGCCCTATGGGCTGATAGACTTACCACAAAACTTTTTATTGGAACTTCACCTTATCAAATTGTTTATGGAACAGATGCAATTTTCCCTTCTTCCTTGGGTGTTCCAATCATGAAAATTATCCAAGAATCACAGGTGGAAACAAATGATATTCAATGAAGAATCAATGAAACCATACATCTCCAACAAACTAGGGAAGAATTTTATGAAAAATCACCAGTTTTACATGACAAAATCAAAAATATTGTTGATAAAAGGGTTTAAGAAGATGATTTTTTCATAGGAGATCAAGTTTTGAGATGGGACTCATGAATGGAAGATAAAGGAAAACATTGAAAGTTTGACTTTCTATGGCAAGGACCCTATGTGATATATGGTTACAGAGGTAATAATTCCTTTTTTATCAGAAATTTGGATGAAACTGAACTTCAAGAAGGACCAGTGAATAGTAGGATGCTGAAACACTACTATTCTTCAGAGTCACTCAACAGTTAGATTGATTTACTTTATCATTGCAAATATTCATTGCAAGTGTGTAGATTATATTGGAGATTTTATCTACAAAGTTGAAGCCCGAAGATAAGGCCCTAAAATTTGCAGTATAAAATGTCATAAATATGAATTGTTGCAGAAAAAAAGAAGACAATTACAGGATCACCAAGGTCAAAGATGAAGGCTACTCATCTCAGAGTTCTTAACATTCCACCAGGAAATGCCATCCCCAAGTGAAGCCGATGTTAGTGACCTATAAATATAGGATTCATAATTTTGACTTGACTAATAGTAATCTTGTAAATATGTACATACTTTTCCTTCTGCAAGTTGTATTCTCATATTTTGTAAAAAATTAAAAAAATCAAAAAATCAAAAAGAGGGTAAAAAATCCTAAAAGAACAATCAAAGGACTTAGAAAAAATAATAGACCCCAAAAGAAAAAGATGAATAAAACATGAAAGTGTGCAAGTCTAAATTCCACTACTTTTACCTTTTGCAGTTGATTATGGTAGAGTTTCAATAAATGCCATAATCCATGATGAGTTAAACAGTTTAATCTTGACTTGTCATGTTTCAATTTCACTTGTTGTAGATAGAGAATAAAAAATTGTCATACAGTTTAATCATGACAATTCAGTAGTTGGGTAGAGAATCAGTGAATCCAACAGTTTAATCTGGATTCCTGGATGAAATAAGTGTAGAATTAGATAGTTTTATTACTTTCAGAAAGAATAAATGTTGTAAAGGTTGATAGCTCAAATGCACCTAATCAAAATGGAAGAAAAAATGTTAGCAGTTAAAATTGGGTAGGTAGAAGAAGGTGAGAAGCATCATTGTAAATATTATTGACCAGGGCTGCAAATAGATAGCTTCCCTTCCCCATAGCCATTTATCATTCTAAACTATCAGTCAGAAAGGCTCAAGGCATTTACTCGACTTCTATTGGGACCGGACCCAAGGCTTTATGGTTGATTAGTTGAAAATGTTAAATGTCTATATTAATCCCACAAACCACATCATTTTCCATTCGTGCATTCATTTACCAGGAAAAATCATAAGTAAAAACCTCATTTTTACTTAATGATGTTCTAATCCCCATTTGATTAACTTCCTACATCTTATGAAGTATAAAACCCTCAAAATGACATTTTATCCTAAGTAGAAGTGATAAAATTATCATAAATGCAATTTTTGCTTTGATCTTCACTTTTCTTGGTCATAATGGCATGTTTTGAGTATTCACTTTTTCCTTTTCATATTAACACCTAACATATTTTATTAACTCCCTATCAATTATCCTAATCCTATTAATATATTTCCTTTATTTAATATCCCAAAAACCCATTTAATATACGCTTTTGTGTCAAAGCTATTAAGCACATGTTGAAAAACATCCTGAAGTTACCCCTTTGACACAAAAATACCCATAATAATATTTCCCCTCTCCCCTATAGTTTTAGACCTTTGACAAAATTGAAAATATATAATAAAAATAATATTGCAAATGCGTTATTTATTTACACAATGTGTATATAGAACAACGAAGAAAAGGAAGTGTATTCACCTTTCCCCTCATAAGCTTTACCCATGGTGAAAGCTTTAGCCTTATCCCATTTTCCCGATACATATTCCCCTACCACAATATTAAACCCTGGTTAATATAATAACCCGTCCATTCCATGTATAAAATCCTTTTATACATAAATTTCATTAAACATTAACGAATCCTCCTCACATTCATTCTTGACCCTCCAATAATCCTAATCCCTTTCATCTGACGGTCTGAACTAAACCTGATAAATCCTTCCCCCGCCCCTACCATTTCCTATCGAATTAATTTTAAACCATCGATCTCCACTTACCGAATCAACGGCGTAGATCATAGTACCTAGTCCCACCTTATTTCCTCGCAGCTTCCCGATGCATCTCAGCGGTTCGCTTCACTCAACCAAATCCGACGGTGCGGATCCCATATCGCATTTCTAAAGTGATCAGGCAAAGTTGCCAAAAAAATTTGCGAAAAAATTTGTTTCATGAAACCATCGCCCGTTATGTGTCATAATTATATTGGATTGCATTGTAAAATCTAAAAACCAGTTACCGCTCGAAAGCAATGCGATAACCACCACTGGTTTTTTCTTTCAAACGAAAAACCACTCCCGCCATGTCAACTTGACCTATAATTAATACTCCGCATGATCCATAAAAACTAAAGTTTTAACCCTATTTATTTATCGTTTTTCATACCTGTGCGCCCTATCCCTCTGATAATTAATCACAGACACCATTGCTGAGCTAATTTCAAATCAATTTTCCATCCTAAAATCATTTCCACTCTGAACAGTTACTACCAAAGACTTCCTGATCTGGATTTATGTAGGAACGCAACAGAATAAACATATAACCATAAATACAGATATGCAGTGGAAATAACACTTCATTTCATTAATATCAAAGAACTGAAATTTGCTTACAGACAGAATGGAAATAAAACTAGCTAGGGCGCTGGTAGCTATCTCTGAGAAGAGATGTGGCGGCTACAGGCCTCTGAACCGAGTTACAATGAGGCTCGAGGGCCTATTTATCATTTAGAAACAATGGGAAATCCTAAACAGCCAAAACCCTAACCCTAGGAGATGAAGCGCCAAAACTATGGGCCCCGTTTGGGTAAATTGGTGTTTCAACTTCCAAGGGGCGTAACTTTGGCATACGATCTCCGTTTGACGCGTACCATACCTCGTTAGAAAGATCTATCCGAGGACTACAAATTTGGAACGAGCAACATCGGTCCATGGATCCATGTTGCTCTCCGTTTTCCCAAAAAACGTCGTTTAGGGCCTCAAAACGGCTCCGGAAGTTTAGGACCCGAAAAACTGCTAAAAATAGTAAACTGTGCCGAAACTGAAAAACTGAAATAGACAATGGCGGAAGCCCCAAGTGGAATAGGCGGGTGACCACCAATATCCACCTGGATCATTCCTCCCCCCTTAGGAAGCAATGGTCCCCATTGCGTTAAGTTCCTCCATGAGATGAGAAAATTTCTGCTGAACTTGGTCCCTGGTGAACCACTTTCCTTGGTGCAGGAGTTGGCCAGCTTTGACAACCCGATATAGTTGGATCTTTTGCTGGCGAGTGTTCTTGATTTGCATGTCCATGATGCAATCTGTGGTGGCCTGTTCCATGCAGTCTGGATTTAACTCAGTTGGTGTGAGTTGTTCTGCAATGTCTGAGGTGTCCAGTAGAGGTGGGAAGTAAGGACGAAGGCGATCCACATTGAAGACTGGGTGCATACCAAGGAATGGTGGAATACTGAGCTCGAATGAATTGTTCCCTACAGCCTTGGTGATGGTGTACGGCCCGTATCGGAGCGGGCGAAGCTTGCGGTGGGGTCCAGTGAGGCGCTCCTTCTGCAAATGTAGCCATACTTTGTCACCCACCTGGAAGTTGTGTGGCACCCGGTGTGGATCATGGCGTTGCTTGTACTTGGCATTGGCTCTGTCCAATATATCATGAACCTGTTGGCGGATGTGTTGAATGCGCTCGATGAAGCTACTTACTTTGTCAACTTCAGACTGGACATGAGCTGAATTGGCCTGAGCAGCTGCAAATGGCATGGCTACGTCGATGGGACATAGTGGCTGGAATCCCAAGCCCACCTGAAAGGGGCTATGGCCGATTGAATTGTGGAGAGCCCGATTATAACTATGTTGTACATAGGGGAGGCTCTCATCCCATGTGCGTGGATGCTTTGAATTGTACATGCGCGGAATGTGTACAATCATTCTGTTGACGACCTCTGTCTGGCCATCTGTTTGGGGATGGAAAGCTGTGGACTTGGTGAGCTTGGTATCCAACATCGACCAGAGGCTGGACCAAAATGTGTTGAGGAACCTGCTATCCCGATCTGATATGATAGACTTTGGGATCCCAAAGTGCACCCACACTTGTTCAAAGAAGAGTTTAGCAGTGGCTTCTGCTGTGATATTCTTCTTGCAGGCCGCCATAATGGCCATCTTCGAGAATCTTTCGACGACCACAAAAACACAGTCATTTCCCTGCTTAGTAGAAGGCAGGCCCGACATGTAATCCATGGAGATGGATTCCCAAGGTCGACTAGGGGTAGGTAGAGGAGTATATAGGCCTTGCTTCTTGATGTTCGGTTTGGCAATGGCACAAGCAGTGCAGGATCTGATGTGCTTCTCGACATCCTTTCGAAGGTTCGGCCAATAGAAATACTTCTGCAGGATTGCTACTGTTTTCTCGACCCCAAAATGCCCAGTGACTCGACTGTAGTGTGCTTCCCATATCATCTTGGCACGCTCGCTTGAAGGAACACAAAGGTGTCCCATGTGACATAAAAGTGCATCTTGGAGGTGAAAATTTGGAACTTGCGTACCCCCCATGAGTGCCTTGTAAGTTTGGCTGAATTCTGGGTCACTCTCATAGAGAAGCAGCCAATCAGAAGTCTCGTGCCCACAAGAGTTGAGCACAGTGGTGAGCGCCACGATCGGTGGTCGGCTGAGGCAGTCTGCAACATGATTCGTGCTACCCTTCTTATACTTGATGTTCAAATGAAACTGTTGCAGATATGTAGACCACTTCTGATGGCGATCATTCTGCAACTTCCCTTGTGTCTGTATGAACTGCAAGGGCATGTGGTCTGTGTGGATGATTGTTTCCTTCCCCAAAATGTAATGCTTCCATTGTCGACAAGCTTGCACAATGGAGTACATTTCTTTGTCATATGTGGGGTACTTGGGAACTGTGTCAGACAATGTCTCACTGTGAAATGCCACTGGATGTCCCTGTTGAGTAAGAACTGCCCCAATAGCATAGTCAGAGGCATCTGTCTCGATCTCGAATGGCTGTTGCAAGTCTGGTAAAGTGAGCACTGGGGCAGAACAGAGGCGGTTTTTCAGTTCTGTGAACGCCTTCTGTTGAGGTTCCGACCAAAAAAATTTTTCTCTCGCTCCTCCCTTGGTAACTTGACTCAAGGGCCAAGTGATATGAGAGAATCCCAACACGAACCTCCGATAGAAATTAGCAAGACCCAGAAAGCTGCGAAGCTCTGTTATAGTGGTTGGGGCTGGCCAATCCCGAATGACTTGGATCTTGGCTGGATCCACATGCACCCCCTTTCATCAATAATGTATCCCAGATATTGAACCTGGGTCATGCCAAAAGTGCACTTCTCCAAATTGGCACACAACTTGTGTTGCCGCGGTGTTTGGAGGACTTGTCGGATGTGGTGAAGGTGCTCTTCCCAAGTCTGGCTGAAGATCAGAATATCATCCAAGTACACCACTACAAATGAGTTGGTGAATGGCCGCAAGATGTCATCCATCATCCTCATGAAGGTGGTGGGAGCATTCGTCAACCCGAAAGGCATGACTAGCCATTCGAAAAGGCCTTCCTTGGCTTTGAAGGCATTCTTCCACACATCGGAGGGTTCAATTGGTACCTGGTGATACCCAGACTTCAGGTCGATCTTGCTGAAATATTTTGCACCTTTGAGTTGGTCCAGAAGGTCATCAATCCGTGGGATTGGGTACCTATTCCGGACAATGATCTTGTTCAGCGCCCGATAGTCAATACAGAGTCTCCACGTCCCATCCTTCTTCTGTACCAACACGATCGGGCTCCCACAGGGCGATGAACTTGGTATGATGTGACCTTTCTGCAACAGCTCCTGAATCTGCCTCTTGATTTCATCATTCTCCATAACAGAGCGCCGATAGATCGGTCCATTAGGTAGCGGCGCACCTGGGGTCGGATCAATCGGGTGCTTGACCTGACAGTGCAGAGGAACCCCTGTGGGTGAGGTGAATATGTCCCCGTACTCCTCCACAACCTTATCCATTTGTTGTTGTTGGGCAGAGGAGCCCTGTCTGGAGGTCGTGGCCACAGTCTTCTTCTTGCCCTGGGGGCGGATCATCAGGAAAACGAATTTCCTGGTTTGGGAAATGAGCTTACTACATTGTTTTGCAGTAACCAAAGAGATAGTCGTAGGAGGTGGTACCTCTGGTATCATGTACAACTTATTTCCCAAAGTAATAATAACAGCACGAGGTCGAGACTCATACACAGCATGACGCTTCCACAAGTATGGTTGTCCTAATAATACATCCGAAACATCAATAGGAGCAACGTCACATAATACCTCATCCGTGAAGGGCTTGATGCTATAGGGAAGGCGGCACTGCTGGCTGACGCGGAGATCTCGTCCTTGGTGAAGCCACCCGATGGTGTATGGATGTGGGTGAGCTGTGGTCGGCAAGCCCAACCGCTTCACGGCGTCTACTGAAATGAGGTTCTTTTGGCTCCCATTGTCGATAATGAACTGTACAGGGGAGCCCTTTACCCACATCTGGGAGTGGAAGAGACGTTCCTCCTCCTCTGGATCTTCCGGTTCCTCCTTCTGGACCTTTGTAGTGGCAACAGTGGCGTTGAGCTCCGCATCAATAATCTGTTTCCCTTTTTCATTCCCCTTTTCAGGTTCTGATTCGGAGTCGGAGCATGCATCTGACTCAGAAGCCCTCATCTCGGCCACTAGCGACTGCTTGGCCCGACACTCACTTGTGTTGTGAGTGGAGCTCTTATGGAACTCACACCACTTTCCCGTGTCCTTCTTTGGCTTTGCGGTGCTATTCTTTTCTTGTGGCTTTGACGGGTTGTCTTTAGCCGCCATGCCTTGGCTCTGTCCTTTGTTCTGTGGTTTGGAAGCACCTTTCCCTTGCTTTTGATTCGCAGATCCGAAGTCTCGCTTCTTCTGTTTGAATTTCTGCTCAATCTTGGCAGCATACCGGTATGTCGTACCAAGCGAGGAGATGTCGAGGAACTCCATTTCCTCCTGAATGTATCTGTGCAGACAGCTGCGATACTTTAGCACCAAATGTTTCTCTGAGTCTTTGATACCCAACTTTGTGTGTAGGGTATGGAACAGATTCGTCAGCTCATGCACATCTTGATCCCTTTGTTGTCGCAGCGTTGTCCATTGTATGTACTTGTCCTCATAGCTCCCCACGGGATAGTACTATTCCTTGACGGCGTCTCGGAAAGAATTCCAAGTTGGTACGGCCGAGAAAGAGAGGGTTCTGTCTGGTCCTTGTTCTCACAGTAGGTTTCCCACTAGTCCTTAACATGGGGGGTAGCTTTGAGGAGTGCAAAAATAATCTTCTCTCGGTCTGAAAAGTCATGAACCGAGAAATATCCTTCTAACAGATTCAACCATCTATCTACGACATCTGCGTCTATTTGACCCTCAAATATGGGAATGTCAAAATTTACTTGTACCTTAAAAGGAGTCGCGCTTCCAGAGTGGCTGCTGGATGCAGATGCGCCGCCGGTGGGTAGCCGTTGAAGGATCTGAGAAAAGTTATCCATCATCACGTTCCTTTGTCTTTCGAGGGCCTCCTCGAGCAATATTTTGATAGGATCTCCTGCTCCCTCATCTTTCTTTTCGTCCCCCATGGGCATCCGTCGAGGTTTGCGAGGCTGATCTTGCAAAGGTTCCACCAAATCGAGCCCTAGCTCCTTATACCCCGACCTCGTTGGGGACATGCAAAGAAGGATCGAGAAAAAGCAGACCGCTCTGATACCACTGATCCGGATTTATGCAGGAATGCAACAGAATAAACATATAACCATAAATACAGAGATGCAGCAGAAATAACACTTCATTTCATTAATATCAAAGAACTGAAATTTTCTTACAGACAGAATGGAAATAAAACTAGCTAGGGCGCTGGTAGCTATCTCTGAGAAGAGATGTGGCGGCTACAGGCCTCTGAACCGAGTTACAATGAGGCTCGAGGGCCTATTTATCATTTAGAAACAATGGGAAATCCTAAACAGCCAAAACCCTAACCCTAGGAGATGAAGTGCCAAAACTATGGGCCCCGTTTGGGTAAATTGGTGTTTCAACTTCCCAAGGGCGTAACTTTGGCATACGATCTCTGTTTGACGCGTACCATACCTCGTTAGAAAGATCTATCCGAGGACTACAAATTTGGAACGAGCAACATCGGTCCATGGACCCATGTTTCTCTCCGTTTTCCCAAAAAACGTCGTTTAGGGCCTCAAAACAGCTCCGGAAGTTTAGGACCCGAAAAACTGTTAAAAATAGTAAATTGTGCCGAAACTGAAAAACTGAAATAGACAATGGTGGAGCCCCAAGTGGAATAGGCGGGTGACCACCAATATCCACCTGGATCACTTCCAGTGCATTATACCAAACAACTGTAACCAGTTTGAAGACTGGTACCACCTGCAATCCTCTTCGACCGCAACTATACCTGTTCAAAGGTATTTCTCAGCAATCCAAGCCTGCAAATTTCAAATTTCTAAGTACAAAATCAAACTAATTTAAAATTAAAATCCAAAAGTACTCATCTGAGAGTACTTACCTTGAAGAAATAGGGGAAACCCTGTCAAAATTTTCCGCTTCCCGATTAAGAATTTTAACCATCCGAAATTTATTCCTGCGGTTAAAATACCTTTGAATTACTGAAGAAACCATTGAAAGATGATCAGGAGATACAAACTAGATAATCTACATGAAAATCAAATGGACAGTACACAAGTGGTTACAGTTAACCAACCAGCAGAGGTATCCAATAAAAGACCGAGGAAAGAAGAATGATATTTGGTCGAGACAATCATTGAAAAAAAAATTAAAACAGTATACAACAAAAAGACCAAAATTACTAATCTAGAAAAAGGAGTCATAGATGTGGATGATACTAATGACCAGCAAAAAAATGATGAATCCACCATAATTTTTAATGAAACACTCAGGGAAATTTAGAATGAACAGGTACAAGCACAGGGTAAAGGCAAAGAGATGATTGAAGTAGAAATGGATACAGAAGCTCCCCCTTCCTCTAAAACAACTGAAGAAACTGATTCTGATATTCAGAAGAGGTTCAAGCAAATCAGGGAAAAGAATGAAGAAATCAAGAATGAAGTTTATTTTAAACTCCTAAAGGAAAAACCAGGAGATAAAGACAGACTGGTGACAGCATTTGATTCTTCAACAAATAAAATGATCATGTCTTTTCTCCAACCAGTGGTAGCAAATCCAAAATCAGCCACAGACTATAGGAAGACAGAATTTGCAGTAAATGCTCATACTATTCATGAACTAGATCAGATAGAGTTCCACAGGAGTGCATCAAAGATGCTATATTCAAAGGTAGTAAGCAAGACCATGAGTGCTACCATGCTTTAGAAAATTGTATCTAATTTGCAGACCCAAATGAAATTAGATAAAGCATCTCTTCATGCTAAGGATTTGAGGATCATGTCCTTAGAATATTTGGTAATAGAAATAGGATTAGATCCCTCTAACACTGAAGTTGCTAAAATATTGATAAGGCAAAATAATGAGGATATTGCGGCCTTAAGAAAGCAACTCAAGTTTCCACAAAGTGAGCACCCTTAAGCAAAAGAAATTCTTCAGGAAAAGACAGAGAAGGATGAAACTATGCAACTAGTGTTGAAAATGAAAGCTCAGATTAAAGATATGGAAAATCAAATAGAATCTTTAATGCAAGAAAATGAAAGTTTGAAGAAAGCTCAGGAAGTCCCCATTCCCACAGTTATCCCAACTGTAAATACAGCTATTCCCTCTACATTGGCAGAACATTTGGCACCTAAAGGAGTATTGGCAACTGCAGTGTCAATTACTTCTAAAGATATCTCTGCCACTTCTTCATCTACTTCACAGGTACATCCAGTAGGGGAAACAACTGCTATAGTAAAGGCTATGGAAGACATGTCCTTGAAAGATAAAGAGATAATCAGGTTAAAAGGAACCATCAAAAATCTTGAAACATCTAACAGAGATGCCTTAATCACTTCCAAATGTCATGAGAAAAGAGCCAACAGATTGCAGGAACAGGTAAAGATTCTTCAACAACAGGTTAATCTCACTAAGCAGGTATCTTACATTAAGAATTATCTTTGGAACAACATCATTCAGGGCATACATTTGCAATGGCCCTGAATCCAAATTAGTTATGAACAAAAAGAATTACTCAAAGCAGCACAAATAGAAATACAAAAGACAAAAGAAGAACTATTTGATAAGCCCGCTCAAGCCATGAAGCTTATCACATTTCTGAATAGAAAACATAGAGAAGAGCTTGAAGAGCTAAAAATTTAGGATAGAACTGAAAGTATATTACAAATTAAGAAAGTCCTGAATAAGAGAACTATGATGAATAATTTGGAGGATAGGTGCAAGGATATGAACTTGGCAATCACAAGATTTTGGGCCAAATACACAGTACTATCACAAGCATACCTACCAGATATTCCTACTTTAAATGAAAAATTAATGCCACAGAAGGACTATGATAACAAAATCAGGGCTTATGCCAAAGAGCAGGTCAACAAACCTTTACCACAAGGGTCTCCTACTGGTAAATTCATTTTGGAATATTTTGAAAACTTGTTCTTTTTGCAAAATGAGATCAAACATATTTTCATGGTTAAGCCCAATTTTTCTAAGTATACAGAGGCATATGAAAGCTATAGGAAACTGAAGAGTATGAGAATTCCTAGTGCAGAGCAATGGCAGGAATTCACTGATTTATTATGAAAATTTGCAGTCAAAGTATATCAAGATGAAAAATCAGTGGTTAAAGAGTATCAGTGGTCAAAGTGTATCAGTAAAAACAAGAAGTTACTGCTGGTTATTTTTAATTTACAGCAGTAAACAGTGAAGAAACAGAGTAAACGAGTATCAGAGCAGAACGTGAAAGAGGAGGAGTATATTACAAGTCATCTTCCACAATATATTGTCCCAAGTGCCAGCAATACTTCCAGCAAGACAAATAATCTATGTGATTAGATAAACTATTCTAATTTTCTTGTAAAAGAGGACAACTTGCCCATCTTTTTTGCAGTTGTCCCTCTTCTTATTTAATAATTCTTATTTTCTCTTCAGATATTCTCTCAAACTTTTGAGATATTTTGTAAAAAATTTACTTGTATAAATACTTCATTCTTCGAATTATTTTGGGTGGAATAAAATTATCAAGACTATTATAGACTTTTTTGTTGAGAACATTGGGATTTTATGTGAGCTAAGTTGAAGCAGCAGGCTAGAAACTAAAGCAAATAGACATCATAACTAATGATCCTCGTGCTGATCAGATGAGTATTGTATCTTCTAGTTTTCATTGTTTATTTCTTTAAGTTTCATTCATACATCTTGTGTTATTTTCCATCTTAAATGAATAACTAGGAAAGGTATTACAGAATCAGTGTAAAAAGCTCTATGTTTTTACTAGTTTTCATGTTTATGTTTTCTGCTAATTTCCAGACTTTAGAATTCTTAATTTCTCTTTAGCCTCGTTTGACCTCAATTTCCCTTCCTTTTCTGTGATCTAAGGATTCTTAACTGCCCTTAGTCCAGATCATAACACTTCATCAAAATAGCCTTTTTAAACCATCTGAAGATCATCTATCTTGCCCTTAGTATATTTGTTCTTTTGACCTTAGTTTTCTAGTCTCGTTTGCTAGAAATTTGACTCCATTGCCCAATGGTTAGGTAGATATTTCTATGGTTTCCCTTGTAGTCATTTATTCCTACCAACATTCAAAAAATCAAACCAAATTGCCCACTAATAGCTAGCCTAAAATCCATTACAAAACAAAGCTAAATCTTAAGGAGAGATCCCTCTCCAGAACTCAAGAAGGCTAGATCCTAAATTATAAAAGAGGTTCTTGGTTACCACTGGTTTTCTTTAACTATAAACCAAAATCCCACGACCTAAGAATTACTAGGGTGATAACACTTAAGACACACAACACCACATACAATTCATTTCCTCAACGGTATGAACCTTGATTCATGTCATATTCTCATCATTCGTTGGTGTTGAGGAAACTACACCCAATGCAAAGGTACTACCACCCCCTACTTTGCATACCCATGCAATCTGCACATTTTCAATGCCAGTGGGTTCTACAACAACGACCACCGAGTCGTTCTCTTATTTTTCAACCAACACCACTAGGTCCCAATCCCACCCTCACGACCTCCCACAACCTCTATCACCATTAGATAATATTTTTCACTCAGAAGAAGATATTATGGAGGCCATGATGGAACTAGAGTGTCCTTGGGATTCCATGCATCACTTCTCTTTATTTTTACCTGAGAAATCATTGTCACCTATTGATGCAACAAGCCACAATATTTTCACAGTAGAAACAAATGAATTCCTACCACCAGGACAACTAGATTGGTTAAAAATTCCCATTCCTACACCAGATGCATTTGAGAAATGGAATATGTCCAATATCTCACCTACAGTCAAGGTAGATATTTCCACCAAGCCCGACATGGTCGAAGAAATCTCACTGGGGGTAGCATGCTCCCAAGACGAAGTGGCCTCATACAAAGCCCTTTTTCAAGAATATAGGGACATATTTGCATGGTATTTCTCAAAAATTTCATGCAGCAGTCATAGAATAGTGGAGCACCACATCGAAACATGGCCCAATGCCTAACCTGCTAAGAAAAATAAACATTAAATCCACCCCTCTAAAGTAGAAGAAATTAAACAAGAAATCGATAATCTTCATAAGGCTAGTTTCATCTACTCGATCGATTACACATCTTGGTCTTATAACCCTATACCCATCATGAAGAAACATGGCACCATTTGAGTTTGTACTAATTTCAAATATATGAACCAGGCATGTCCAAAATATAATTATCCTACACCCTTCATAAATCAAGTAATCGATGGATGTGTCGGTCACAGAGTCTTATCCTTCATGGATGGCTTCTAAGGGTATAACGAGATTCAGATACAACATATAAATCAGTACAAAATAGTATTTACAACCCCATGGGGCACATTATCTGTCAATTAATTCCTTTCGACCTTAAAAATTTTGGTGCCGCCTTTCAACGGGATATGAACTATATCTTCCATGACTTGACTCATCTTATACTAGCCTATTTGGATGACCTTACAGTGCAATCCAAAAAGCACTATGACTATTTGGAAGATCTTCTCCTGGTATTTCAAATATGTTGGAAATATAATATACGCTTGAACCCTCTAAAGTGTGTCTTTTGCGTCAATGTATGATGACTGCTGGGATTCATAATTTCCTAACAAGGTATTAGGGTCAACCATCTAAAGGTCAAGGCCATCCAAGAAATCTCACCTCCAAGAAATTTAATGCAATTACAAATCCTACAAGGAAAGGCTAATTTCTTACACCACTTTGTCCCTGATTATGTCACTCGTGCACAGAGTTTCTTGTGCCTTCTTCATCGGGACATTCCCTTCCATTGGGATGAAGTATCCCAAAGATCATTTGAGGCCTTAAAATATGCATTATCCCAGGCACCACTGATTAGCCCTCATGACCATAACAAGTATTATACCCTTTACTTATCTGCATCAAAAGTAGCCATAGCGGGGGTACTAGTCCAAGAAGGAACAAATAATAGAAAACATGTCATCTATTACATAAGGAAAAAAATTCTCTTGGCCTACTTTAAAGTATGATCCAACAGAAAAAAGCACCCCTTCCCATGTACATTTAGTACAAAATCTTCAGCACTATATCATTGGTGAGCCCTAGTATTGCACCAAGAGTTCTACAACTCCCAAAGGCTACTCTAATTTACTTTATCAACCCAAGGTTCATACAAACTTGGAGGTGGCAATGTTATATGCACAACAGATGCATTCTACTCATGTCATCCTCTTCTGAGCTCTACGAAAGAGTGTTATTTCTAGGGTTTTTGAATGAAGTCTATCAAAATTCTGAATTTAGACCTAGGGATACAAATGATTCAAAGCCATTACTCTATCAGAAATAAAAGAACTATTCTACATCAATAAAGTACATCTAACTACTCTACAATGAAACAAATCTGCAAATTAAGTTATGGAAAGAAATGAGAGAAAACTAGGCATCTTTCATGAAGTAAATTTCTGAAATGAAATTGCATAAATAAGACTAACCAAATCACACATTAATTGGCCAAATGGATAAAAAAAACCTGTCTAATTCATGTTATAACTATCATGCTTTTACTCATGCATCTAATCATGACCTAACTATGCTTGTAAATGCACTGTTTTGCAGCTAGGAAGAGAAAGTGATAAGGTGGTTTAGGAAGGGATTGAACTCATGGGTGAAATGTTGAAGGTGTCTAGGTGGTTTTGGTAGGTCTAGATGAGGTGGATGGTGGTTTTGGGCTTAAGAAGGGGCCAACTAGTGCTGTTGCAAGTGCTGCTACCGGTTACGTGTAGTGCTACAGGAAAGTCCTGAATTGCTTCAGGAAACAATCCAAGGGAAATTCGAGGTAAAAAATAGTGGAGAGAAGCACAGGGAAGGTGGATTGACGATGTGTTTGGATGATTGGAAGGTGGCCAAGCTCATAACCTCTTAAGAAGCTTGTATTTCACCTCTAGGGTTTTCTCATAGTGTGAACATGAAAAAATCTGAAAATAGGGCTGATGGCGATTTAATGAATTGAAGGATGATGAAGGGTGAGAAATGAAACTAAAGGTGTGGGTGAAGTCCTCCTTTGTTGTGTTACTTGAACCTGCAAGAAAACTACATGTTCATTCAACAAATATTGACAAATCCATGATGAAGGAAATGGAAAAGATGAGTTTAATTTTGAAAGAAAACCTACTTTAGCCAAAAAGAAGAAATCTAAATCAACATTCTAAACATGTTCATGAAACTACAAAAACCTAACTATTCTTTCCAATAAATCATAAACTAAAAAGTAAATTTGGTTTGTGGAGAAGGTCTACCCTCCTCAACCTCCAATGAAAGAGATGAGAGAGGGAGGTTTGACACACAACTTTATGAGTTTATAGACTATTCTACCAACATTTAAGCAATCTTAATCTACAACAAAATACAAATGGAAGAAAACTAAAAACAATTAATTGAAATGTAAGAAAACTAGCTAGACACTCATAAATAAAACTAGCTACAATGACATAAAAGTAAAAAATTAATACACAAGAGAGACTAAGGCCAATGGATTGGGCCCTAACCCACAAGTCTAGCCCTCTAAAACTAAATTAGTGAAGCACAATATGAATAATTATCTTATTGCAAAAAATAGTCTCACTACATAATCATAAAAGCCTCAAAAACCTATTATAAGGGCTAAGAGTGTATTAGATTCCTTCAAATTTTGAATCTTTCTGGCCTGCATGGCCCTCTTGTATAGTGGTGATCTTTCTAGGGCACCTCTCAATATTTCTGGTGTGTGGTACTCCATATTTCTAAGACTGTGAGGGAGGCTATTCCATCTCCTTTGACTAGCCATTATGCATCCATCTCCCAACAACCTAGAAACATCTTCAAAGTGAGACATGGCTTGAGCTTGTGTGTTGAGGTACTTTTTTGCAAGTGCGGGATCCTTTTCCATCTTGAGATGGTTTTTTATTACTCCCTTAGGGCTGAATATTTCTACTCTAATGTGTAGAGGTTCTCTATTTTCTTTCCTCATGATCCTTCTTACTTCTTGTGCCCCGATTTCCTCATTAACCATCCAAGATGATAATTCCATTAACTGCATGTCTCCGATTCTAGGATTGGGATCCCAAATGTTCAAGTTTGTCAACACAAGATTGGATTGTGCATGTAGAATTCTAACATTTTTTCCTTATCTTCCATACTAGATTGGTTGCAAAATTCAATGAAATTTTTGCAGTTCTGAAAAGGTAAGGATCCATGAGAGGCTAGTGTTTTGATTCGAAATTGGAGCCACTTCTCCTTGAGGTAGACTGGATAGGAATCTGATGGGTATCTATGTTGGATGACCTCCATGCACAAATCTTCCATGGTGGCCGTTTTTTTTATTTTTGTTGAAGCTTCTCCTGCAATGCTACATTATCTGCTTGGGCCTTCTGAATCTTCTCTTTCAACATGGATTCTCTAAACCTACCATCAGAAAAATCTCTTCCCAACTCAATCACTTTTTCCTCCATGATCCCTATGCCACGCACACATTTTTTTGTTGCAATCTTCATCCAATTATGAGTGTTTGCCCTCCCCTCTTACAGCTGATAGAAAAAAGGCAGTGTGAACTTGTGAAGAACCAATCTGCCCCCTTCAATAAATGTGTAGTGGGAAATTATATTGGGTTGAGGGCTAGGGTTTGGAACTACTACTACATCTTTGAGGACAGGTTTTGGTGACATAGGCGCCTCCTTTTCATATTTATCTTCCTCTTTTTCATCTTTCCCTTCATCTTGTGCCTTCTCCTAAACTTCTTGGGCCTCTTGCCCATCCATGGTTGTCTTTTCTCCCTCAACCAAGATCGTTTTCTCTAATTCTAGGTCTACTAAAGTTTCCTGTAGCAAAGACATATTTTGCTACGAGTTTCCTGTAGAAAACTCTATTTTTCCTGCTGAAGACCCTCTTTTGCAGTCTTTTGAGGGTCTTTGGGGGTTTTATGATATGTATGGGATGACAACCTTGCTGAGTGTCTTCTTATGTAGGTCGCAGGGGTCCTCACAGATAAGGTGACCTCTTACACCCTTCCTTCTTCTATCCTTATTTCATCATCTTTCTTGGGTGAATCCTCAATGGAAATAGGGATTTTAGTTGGAGTATGTGGTTTCCCTTTCATCACCCTTTGGATTTTCCTGCTCCTGAAATACATAGGGTTTTCCTCTTCCTCTTTTTTTTTACAGGTGTGCTCAAAGTGGCTAGGGTAGCAGCCACATCCTGAAATGTAATTTCAGGTGACATGCTGGTGTCCTGAGGGGAGGTATCACTACCTATCATAGGGTACAATCCTTTATTCTCATGTGTCTTTTCTTCCTTCTTCCCCTCAACCTTTTCCTTCTCTGTCTCTACTGTCTCTGTGTTTTCTGTTTCAACCTCCATTTATTCTTTTTATTCCCCATCTTCAACCTCCTCTTCTTCTTCTTCTACCTCCCTCTCTCTAAGACTAGAGAAAGAGGTTTGTCCTATTTAGGTGGCTATGAATTCTTCCCTATCCATGTCTATGAATGAGAACCATGGTACAGGGAGGTTTAATCTTCTCAAAACATCATTCACTATCAGTTTTATGAGGCCATGATGAGCCAAATGCTGGTATTTTCTTTCCCTCACATTTTTTCTCATGTCTGTTATTGATTTCAAGAGGAAATGAGGAATACTCAATCTTTGTTCTAGAGGGATTTCTTCTTGAAACCTAAGCTCATTCAATAACTTGAAATTGTACCCATAGACTACACTAATTCTACCTTCACAAGAAATTAATTTCATCATATGGAAGGCTAATTCATCCTAGGGGCATGGAAGGCTTTCTCTCCTCACTCCATTCTTGTCCTCAATGTATTCTTCGCTTGGCAGAAATAAAATTTTCTTGGTTGCAGTGCTTGGCATCATTTCTTTAACCCACTTAACTCTTAAGGGAAAAGTAGTGACTTTGTTGATTAGTTTAGGTAAAAGTGTGATGGCTAGGCCCCTAAACACAGTGGTGGATCTCTCTTCTGAGTGTGATTACAGAGCCACTGCAAAATCTTGAGCTATGTCCTCATCAAACCATTTCAAAAGCTCGAAGAAACCTAGCCATTGGTGGTTTATGAAAATCTCCATGACTTGAGGACGCTACCTTATTCTTTTGATATTAGTGGGCTCCCTTCTGTTGAGTCCCCCTCCCATTTTAATGGTTGTGCTAGGAAGGTGGTGAGATGTTTGAGAGTTATGTAAAGAGGTCTTGGAGATGATGGTCTCAAAAAAATGAAAAATTTTTTGTACCCTTTTAATTGCCAAATTATTACTTTTTGTGTGTAAATTTCATGGAGAAATTTCAGTTCGGGAGGGTGGAAACCACTTACCTCTGTCCTCTGGTGTTTTTTCTTGGGAGATGGTGGCTTTAGGAATAGATTTCACCCACAGGTGACTCTTTTTTTCCCTCTGTAACCTTATTGATATGCATGTGTAGTTGCTTGTAGAAATTCTCTGTTTCCTGTAGCACAATGGTGCATGCAAGCCCAGACTTCGATGCTTCTTTCCCTAATGGGTCCCAATGCTCTTTTACTTTCACTGCTATTCAAAATGCTCAAAAAAATGGTGAAAATGAGGCAAAACTCACCTTTATGGAATTTTTAACTAAATTTAGAGTGGGGAGCTTATTTGTACTTAACACGAGTTTTCCTCTTTGATATCGTTGGTCCCACTCCATTTAATGATTGCTTAGCCTCGTAATCACATCTTTGTACTCATTCACTCCCTCTTGACTTGATTTTACTTGCCCAGGTGGCATGTACTCTTCACTTTTCAATTAGTTTAACTTTACGAAGGTGGCCAAGTTAATTGGCCACCTTTTTTCCTTTTAAATATCTAAACCTCGACATTAAACTATTTTGGTCATTATGAATGCATAGCGAGAGATGAAGGCCATAACTGAGCCTACCTGGTGTTGGTGTGTTACAGAATGAGCTGCTGCAAGGAGCTGGAGCTTGTGGTTGCATTCGTGATCTTCCTCTTGTTTTTTTTTTATTTGCTTATTTATTTTATGAGTGAGCTGCTTGTTTTCTGAGTGAGTTGCTTAATCTTTTTTCTTTTGTATTTTCTTTTGCAAGTGTTGCATGGAGGTCTTATGGTGCCTTGGATGGTGTTTTTTCTCTCCTGGACTCTGCTAGTTGTGTTTTGAAGTCATCTTCATCAACTTTTCTTTATATTTTGGCCTTGTTGTGCCACACACAGAATTTCTACAGGAAACTTTCCAATTTCCTGCACCAGACTCCTTTTTGCTTCTTCTTGCTTCATATTGCTTAGTAATGAAGGGATATGGTTTATGGAGGTCATGAATGGAGTCATGGAATGAATGGAGTGGTGAATAGGTAAGGGAAGAGGTCTCCTGCGAAGTTTCATATGATCTAGCTGCTAATGCCGCAACATAGCGTTTAGAGAGTAAATCCTTGTGCATGGAGTGAAATGAGGGGTTAGGAATGGTAGGTACAGGAAGAAAATTTTATCATGCTCTACTTTAAGTTCATAAATCTTGGAGAGAGATCCTTACTTCATTAATAATTTTCTTGTATCATTTGTAGGAGTAATAAAATAATGCTACAGGAATCATGTAGCTGTTGGAGTTGCCTGTAGCAATTACAGTCAGAGAGAAAAATGAAATTTTATGCCTACCTGAGGGGTGAAATGAATGAATGGGTGCATGTTGGAGTGTTTCATAGAGTGTGTAAGAAGAGGAGAAGGATAAGTGAATAAAAAATGCTCCTCTGGATCCAAAAACAAACTTTGATCAATAACCTGCAAAACAGAAAAACAAATAAGTGCATAGGTATTTTCTCTCTTTTTTTCTTTTGTTTATTTTTTCTCTTTTTTATCTCTCTCTCTCTCTTTTAAAGGAAATTGGGTTGCCTCCACAGAGTTTTCCAACCCACAGCCCCGCCTTGGGTGCCTCAGAGAGGTTTCCACCCAAGGATATTTTATTTTATGTTTTTTTTCTTTTTCTCTCTCTTTTTTTTTTTGCTCTAGGATTTCCTCATGGAGGTTTTTAACCCTAGAGTTAGCCTTGGGCACCTCAAAAAGGTTTTCACCCATGCCTCTTTATTTTTCTTTTCTTTTTTCTCTTTTTATAGGAGGAGGAGGTGTTGGAAACTACGAAGTCTCCCATGACATACCCCTCCATGTTTATGGAATTTATAAATTATGTCCTAGATAGGGGATTTTTGTAAAATTTAAGCCTGTAACCATTGACAAGTAGGGGAATACTTTCCTCATTTATGGTTTTGATCTGAACTGCGCCATTATCATAAAAAAATTCCACTTTGTAGGGTCCCAACCATCTTTTCATCAGTTTGCCTTTGAAATCCTTAAACCTTGAGTCATATAGAAATGCCCAATGTCCTTCTTGAAAGGTCCTTTCCTTAATGTGCTTGTCATGCTAGAACTGCCTTTGCAGATGAATCACTTCTATGTGAAGGAGTGCTTGCATCCTGGACTCATCCAATCCATTTAATTTCATCAAACTCTCTTGTTGGGCCTTTGATATATCTAGCTCTAACTCAGCTACCATCCTTAAGGTGTTGAAATCAAATTCAATTGAAAGCAAATATTTATTCCCATAGACAAAGTCATAAGGAGTAAACCCTGTTGTTGTTTTCCAAGTAGTGTTGTAGGCCCAAGTAGCTTCTACCAATCTGGTCGCCCATTCTTTTCTACTGTTGCACAACCTTGGTGAGGATATTCTCCAAGGCTCTGTTGGTCACTTCCACTTGGCCATTTTCTTGAGGGTGGTAGGCAGTGGAAGTCTTATTCTTTATCTTATGCCTCCTCAGAATATTCTCAAAGAGATAATATGTGAATTGTGTCCCCTGAGCAGTGACTTCCTCTCTAGGGTATAAAAATTTGTAGAACACATTCTCTCTAAGAAATTCTGCTATCTTCTCCTTGGTTGCTACCTTCGGAGCTTTTTTTTCAGCCCACTTTGTCAGGTAGTCAATACAGAATATGATATAATTTTTCTGGCCAGATGGTGGATCAATGGGTCTAATAAAGTCCATGCCCCACTTTTCAAATGGCTCAAGATCCACCTCAGGGTTGAAAATTTAGAAATTATTCAAATAATATGTATACCAATGGATTCAATCCGATCATGTGATATAATAAATAAAGATATTGAATCCTTCTACAAATTAATTGCGTAAAATAAAATGATCGCACAGGCACACCAAGTAAAATAAAGAAACAAATCAATCCACAACACAAATATTTTTCCCGAGGAAATCTTGCTGCTTAAAACCCCTCTATCGTTTATTGTATATTCAACCAAGGAATCATGAAATAATTACAATGCACTCTTCTCACAAGAGTCTGTTGCACTCTCACAAATGTCTCATGACTGATCCAGACAAAATCGACCAACACTTAGCCAATTTACTGCCTCAACTCAGTCTTCGTTGCTTGTGCAATTCATGTGGAATGCAATCCTTATTCTTTAGGAATTTCAACCTTCCAAAACTGTGCAATGCTCATGGGAAATCCTATGGGTGTATTACTGCATGCAGGAAATTTTCTAATCATACAATTGATAGTTAACATCCCTTTAACATTTGTCTCAACTAGGTATTCATTAGAACTGACATGCATTCAACTATTAATAGTAAATCATCAGTTACTTGACAGATCGTTGCATGTGAATTAAATCTGATTTAATTCACTTGACCTCTCACTAGTTCAATAATAAGTTACAACTAGTTAAACTGATTTTAACTCAATTAATTGAGTTAACTGATTTCTCATGCATTAAACTAACGCACTAATTGTAACTTGGACTAAGAAAAACAAATATAATCACTCTACATGCCTCGCCAACCACCCTCAACTCGAATTCCATGAGCTAACTGAGTTTATCACACTCAATTAACTATTACGAGTGATTATGAGAAAAGATTACAATTTAGTGTCCAATTTAATTAAGGGAAAATTAAATTAGACACACATTTGTTGTTGACTTTTCAACAGCAAAGGCGTCTCATACCTCTGTTTAGGTTTCCCTATCCTTTGGCACTAGTCACACCTGCTAGTGTATCTTCTAACATCCTGGTAAAGGGTAGGCCAATAGTAACCTACTTGCAAAGCTTTGAAGGTTGTCCTTTTTGTAGCAAAGTGGCCTCCATAAGTGCTATCATGACATGCAAAGACGATGTCAACAAATTCTTCCTCCATCACATATCTTCTGAGAATTTGGTCAGGACCTAGCTTGAAGAGATTTCCCCCAATCCAAGTGAAAGGGGTGTTTTTTTCTGATGATCTTGCTCTTCTCCTTGGGTGAGAGTTTAGGAGGGAACTTTTCAGCAACCAAGTAGTTAGCTATGTTAGCAAACCATGTAGAGAGTGTTGAGATAGCAAAGAGATGTTCATCTGGGAGCTGGTCATTGACCATTCCTTCTTCATCTGCAGATAGAGCTAACCTGGATAATTAAAAAAATCTGCAACAACATTCTCCTTTCCAGGTTTACCAATAATGGTTAGGTCAAACTGTTGTAATAGTAACAACCATCTAACTATTCTAGCATTAACATTTGGTTTGTTCATTAAATATTTGATGGTTGCATAATTAGTGTGTACAAAGGTCTGATAACCAGTGATATAATGTCTAAATTTGTTTAAAGCATTGTCAATGGCTAACATTTCCTTCTCTGTGAAAATATAATTGAGTTCGGCCTTGGACAATTTCTTACTAATGAAATAGATTTCATAAGGTAATTTGTCTTCTAACTACCCCAAGGCTGCCCCCGCAAATTTGTTTGATGCATCTGTGTGGATGTGGAAAGGATGAGTCCAATTTGGACCTCATGGAATGGGGGTGATAGTTAACTTTCCCTTAATGAGCTTAAAATATTCTTGATAGAAACTGGACCAAGTAAACTCGGAGTCTTTGGAAAAAAAACCAAATAGTGGCAAAGCCAAATTGTTGAAATCTTTGATAAACCTTCTATAGTAGCCAACTAGACCTAAGAAAATTTTGACATCTCTCTGCTTTTGAGGAGAAGGTACCCTTTTGATGATGGTCATTTTTTTGGGTCCACCTGTATTCCTGCTTGGGAGATTGAGTGTCCCAATACTATTCCTTCTCTTTTCAAGAATTCACACTTTTTTGGGCTCAGGGAGAGATGCATCTCAATGCATATTCTCAACACTTTTCGCAATTGGAGAGAGATTCCTGGAATTCATCCCCATAGGGTGTGAAATCATCCATGTAGATTTCAACCGAGTCATGGAATAGCTTAGAGAAAATGCTCAAGACAACTCTTTGGAAGGTAGTTGGGGCATTGTACAACCCAAAGGGTAGGACTCTGTAAGCGAAGGTACTCCAAGGAAATATGAAAGTAGTCGTGTCCTGGTCTTTTGCGCTAATTTGGATAAGGTTATACCCACTGAACCCATCTAATAAAGAAAAGAACTTTCCTGCAAGGTCATCCAGGACTTGATCTATAAAGGGAAAAGGTAAGTGGTCCTTCTTGGTGGGTTTTTTGAGTTCCCGATAATCAACACAAATTTTCCATTTTACATTCTTCTTTGGGACTAGGAAAAGAGGAGATACCCACTCACTGTCTGATATAGGATAAATGAAACCTTCATCCAAAAATTTCTGTAGTTCTTCCTTGACTATGACTTTTAGAGTTGGGTTCATCTGCCTTTGGGGTTAAAGCACAGGTTTGCATCCTTCTTTAATGTAAATATGATGTTTGCACACTAAGGGATGCACCCATTTCATGTCCTTGTAATCCCAAGAAAATTTATGTAGGTTTTCTTTCAAATTTGTAATAACTACTCTTCTTCTCTATCTGAGTGATTTGAGTTAATATTTAGAGATTTGGATGGGCCAAATTCCACAGCCTTCGTGGTTTCAGAGGTTGAATCAAATAACTACAGTTCCATCCAAGGGTGGATTTTAGATTCTTTGACTAGGTTTTCAAGCGGGTTGTCAGTGGGGGATTGGATTTAAATGACATGGTCAATGAGTTCATCTTCATCAAGCTACCCCCCTCTAAGAAAAAAATATATGGTACAAATGGGGTAGGGTGTAGTTTTATATACTTCATCTTCTTCTTCATCCTCCAACCATATAGGTAGGTCATGGTCTATGGAAGACTGTGTTGGAGGATATAATACCAGCTATTTAGACAAGGGCCCATTCTTAATAGTCAAGTTTTTGGCCCGACAGCTGATATAAGCATTGACAGTGGCTAACCAAGGTCTCCCTAAAATGAGAGGATATCCATTAAACTTGTTTTTTGGTTGCAGAACCGGGAAATCTATAGGATATTCCCAAGATTTAATTGAAACCATAACATCCTCAACAATTCCTTTCGGAGTTACTATGGACCGATCTGCAAGTTGCAGAACCGTTGTGGTTTTCATCAAAATCTCTTGGAGGTTGAGTTTAAGCATATTTTTCTTGGTCATAACATTGATGGCATCCCCGAGATCAACCAGAGTGTTGGGGACTATGACACCATATATGTGCACATCTACAACTAGACTGCTAGGGTTTCGGTACTTTGGGAAGATCACCTTTCCCAAAATTAAGTTGCACAATTATCCTACTACATTGATGGTGGGGGTATATTTATTATTTCTCCCCAGTTTCTTGAAGCAATTTTCCTTTATGATCCTATTGTAAATAGGGAAATCCTTAATGGCCTGGAAAAGGGATATTTTTACACACAGATTTTTCAGTTCTCCCAAAATTTTGGTCTCCTCTGGGGTGTGCTGATTGGAATGGATCAAGCGCTCAGGAAAGGAGGTTTTTGGATCTCAGTGTTACTTTCTTCCTTTTCCTCTTCAACCTCTACAGGTGGAGATGGAGGATGGTTGTCTGGGAGTAATATTCCCGACCTGAGATTAATCTCATGTATCTCTACAACATAAGTTGGATAGGATGTCTCTCCACTATAAACCTATTGTGCATGTTTGTTGTTCAGGTTCAGATTGGGTTGTTTAGGCATCTGAGGGAGCTTGGGAGGAGCAACATAAGTGAGTTGAGGTCAAGGTTGGAGTGGAGGCATTACAGCAGGTGGTTGATTATGTTGAGGCCTCCACCCTTGGGATGGGTTGTTCCACTAAGGTTGTTGAGGAAAATACTACTAAAATAGTTGGTTCACAGGCTGAGGATGATATGGAGGGTTGTAAGGCCAAGTAGGAGGTGTAGGCCAGGATGGAGGAGTGGGGGTGTACCAAGATTACATAGGTGCATTCTGATTGTCGTGATACTAGGAATAAGGTACACCTTGCATACCCTGTTGATATGACCGAGGGCCTTGAGGCCTTCTCTGGTTGATGAAACATAGTTGCTCTGGTCTTGCTTCCCCACCTTGATATACAACTTTGAGTCCAGGTAAGGAGGGACACTTGTCTGTGGCATGATTATCTTCACAGACTAAGCAAACCTCTATGACATTTAATGGAAATTCATTTCTAGGTTGTTTTCTAGTACATCTAGGGAAAAATATAGCCAAGGCTCTTTTTTCTTCCTCTTGCTTCCTCTTGAGCTACATTGTGTCCATTTGAAAGGCAAAGGTGTGCAACATGTCACTCTTGAAGTCCTCCAACATATTTCCAATATCATGCTTGATGGAGGTGGAAGAGGAAGGGGTATTGGTTGTACTTTGGCTAGTTATGCCTTTCTTCCTAGCTTCCCTAGAACGGTTCTTGAAGACAGTCTTGATTGTCTCATAAGGGAACTGGTAGATATCTCCTCCTGATATCATATTGAGGGTTTCCATCACCTCCTCCCTGATCCCTCAGAGAAGTACTAGTTTAAGTGATCCTGGATCAAGGGCACAGTTGGCTCTCTTATAGTTTAACTTGAACTTCTCTTCATAATCCTCTAGGGATTGATCAGGCCCTAAATTCATCCTCAATATTTCATCCTTAGTTTCCTTGGACCTATAGTAGTCCCTATACTTATTGTTGAAGGCCTCTTGCATCTATGCCCAGGTACTGATGATTTTCCCAGGTAGACCAATGAACCAGCGCAAGGCTGCATCTTTAAGGGTTGTTGGGAATAGCTTCAACTTTTGATCATCTAAGGCATATTCATAGGTCCTAAAAACAACAAACAATTCAAACATGAATGTGTCAGGGTCCTCAGAGGTAAGCCCATGGAAGTGTGGAAGGGCTGAGGGGCTAATGTTCTTCATTTTAGTTTCCCCATCTGCCTCTCTAATGGGAAAGGCTCCCTGGGATTCAGTTTCAGCCATGGTTTGAATAAGTGAAGTAGGTTCCTCTAGTGAAACAAGATCTTATTCTTCTACATTAGGTTCTTCAAAATTTTCAGAAGGCTCACCTATGGTGTGTTCAACCTCACAGTTAGTGAAGAAGAGTGAAGGGTGAATATGTGGTGATGTGGGGGTTTTCGGTAAAAAAATTCCTTGAGTATCCCTACTCCTACGAGGCATCAAAATCATATTTTTTTTTTATTTTTCAATATTTTCGAAACAACATGTAAAATTAAAGCAAAAAAGAATGATAAAACAAAATAAAAGCATCTACTAGACACCTCCCCGACAACGACGACAAAAAGTGGTGAGCCCTGGTATTGCACCAAGAGTGTTGCAACTCCCAAAGGCTACTCTAATTTACTTTATCAACTTGGGGTTCATACAAACTCGGAGTTGATAGTGCTATATACATAGCAGATGCATTATATTCATGTCATCCTCTTCTGTTCTCTACAAAAGGGTGCTATTTCTAGAGTTTCTGAATGAAGTCGACCACACTTATGAATTTAGACCTAGGGCTACAAATGTTTCAAAGCCATTACTCTATCAATAATCAAAGAACTATTATATATAAATAAATTACATTAAACTAATTTGTAATGAAAGAAATCTAGAAATTAAGCTATGGAAAGAAATGAAAGAAAACTAGGCATCTTTCATGAAGTGAATTACTGAATTGAAATTGCATAAAGATGACTAACCTAATCACACATTTCTGGGCCAAATGGCTAAACACACTCTGTCTAATTCATGTTCTAACTATAATTTTTTTACTCATGCATCTAATCATGACCTAACTATGCTTGTAAATGCATTTTTTTGCATCTAGGAGGAGAAAGAGCTAAGGTGGTTTAGGAAGGGGATGAACTCATGGGTGCAAGGTCGAAGGTGTTTGGGTGGTTTTGGCAGGTTTGGATGAGGTGGATGGTGGTTTTTGGGCTTAAGGAGGGGCCCACTAGTGTTGCTACAGGTTTCCTGTAGTGCTACAGGAAAGTCCTGAATTGCTATAGGAAACATTATGAGGGAAATCTGAGGCCAAAAATGGTGGAGAAAAGCGTAGGGAAGGTGGAGGGAAGGTGTTTTTGGATGAGTGGAAGGTTTCCAACCCCTTGGCCAAGCTCAAAACCTCTTGAGAATCCTGTCTTGCACCTCTAGGGTTTTCTTATGGTGTGAAGGTGAAAAAATATGAAAATAGGGCTGATGGAGATTTGATGAACAAAAGGGTGATGAAGGATGAGAAATGAAGCTAGAGGTGTTGGTGAAATACTCCTTTGTTGTGCTACTTGAACCTGCAAGAAAACTACATGTTCATGCAACAAATATTGACAAATTTATGATGAAGGAAATGGAAAAGATGAGTTGAATTTGGAAAGAAAATGTACTTTAGCCAACAAGTAGAAATCTAACTTAGCATTCTAAACATGTTCATGACACTACAACAACCTAACTATTCTTTCCAAGAAATCATAAACTAAAAGGAAAATTTGGTCTGTGGAGAAGGTCTACCCTCCTCAAGATCCAATGAAAGAGATGAGACAGAGAGGCTTGACACACAACATTCTGAGTTTATAGACTATTCTACCAACATGTAAGAAAGCTTAATCTACAACAAAAAACAAATGTAAGAAAACTAAAAACAGTGAATTGAAATGTAAGAAAACTAGCTAAAACTCATAAAGCAAACTAGCTACAATGACATAAAAGTAAAGAATGAATAAACAAGAGAGACTAAGGCCAATGGATTGGGCACTAACCCACACACCTAGTCCTCTGAAACTAAATCAATGAAGTACAATCTGAATACTCATCTTATTTCATAAAATAGTCTCACTACATAATCATAAAAGTCTAAAAAACCTATTACAAAAGCTGAGAATCTATTAGCTTCCTTCAAAGTTTGAATCCTAATGAGAACTTTCTCAGCCCTATTTAACCTACGGGGTAGCTACCAACATCTCCCTAAAAATTAAGTGATGTGTCCACTTTGACTGTAAGTGAAATGGAGCTTTGGTTGACTTTCTCTTGAGTTTTCTTGGCTGCCTTTGAATTCACGTTGTTTGATAGAATCTTAAGGATCCCTTGGCTGCCTTTGGAAGTTAAGGAGGTGGAAAATCCCCCTAGAATCTCTCCTTTCTATATACTTCGAGCTTTAATGGAAAAATATTCATCAAAAGTGCAATATCTTCTTAATTTTCCTACATTTAACTCATGTTAGGCATTCGAAGTATGACAAGCCTTAATCACCATCTACACTAGCAACATAAGACCATAATATAATTACATGCGAGAAAATTAGTCTTAATAAGGAAAAACTGTGAAAATTAACACCTCCAATTGTACCTAATGATGGAGCTCATACATCATCTTGTGGAACACAACCGTAATAGAAAACATTAACCCCATGAGATACTTTCTCACTCGCTACATGATGAACCATAAGTATGCGCAATGGGTAGTGATTTTGCAAGAGTTCGATTAATAATTTGCTTCCCCTAAAAGAAAGAAAGATATTATTCTTGCAGAATTTATCGCATATCCTCCCACAAGATCCCAAGTGTCTCCCGTCAATTACTCTTTCCCATATGAACACTTGTTTTCCATATCTACAACGAACCCTAGAGTGGTGATATCCTTCTCTTTCTTTGAACTCAAAAGTTCAACCCTCTGCTCACTTGCGACGATTGAAAGTCACTTGCAACCCAGACCCCCATTACCTTCTTATGGGGGGCATCCTTTATCATCATGGAATCAACACCATTCTTTGTTCATAAATTTCCTTTGGTAAATCTGAATAGGTCTTGAACGATTTCCATAGCGGAGCCTGCAATGGCCACCTATCTAGGATGGCCGCTGCCCAAGAAATCCTTTGCACTAGTTATTTTTGGCCCACTTTGTTGCATGATTGTATTCAAGTGTTCAAAAGATGTGAGCATTTCCAATCATACGCTCTCAAAGCGTGAGCTTCACAAAATCCCCTTCACCCATTCATTGTTGCAGGTTCTTTATGAAAATGGGGCATATACTCATGGCTTGAAACCCTCAGTCTCAAGGCGTCCATAAGTACATTGTGGTCACCATTGACTACTGTACCAAATGGGCAGAAGAAATTCCCACGTATAATAACACCGCTGAAACAAATGCACAATTTTTCTTCAACCATGTCATCACATGGTTCGGCGTTCCCAAGGAGTTGGTCTTAGATCATGACAAACACTTATAGAATGATATATTTCAAGAGCCATCCCAACATCTTGGTTTTTCACATGAGTTTTATTCCCCATCATTAGGGGAATTTTTAGGTCTAAAATGGGCATCCTAAAGAAATTATAAAATAATAGTGGAAATAATAAAATAAGATTAGATTACATCATAAAATTATAAAGGGGAAAAAAAAATCTAATTTTTCAACTAGAATTTTCAACTTATCTCCCTATGGGTTTACTCAAATTTCGAGTGGAAACACTCGTTGGATGTAGAATTTGATTCCTCTTCCAAGGAGTACCCATGTTCCATGATTTAGATCGACCTTGATACATGAAAATTTAGAAATACATGAAAAATGTGATTGCAATCATGTTTTTTCATGTATTTCTCATTTTTCGTTTAGCACAATCCATTGAAAGTATGCAACATGGGTGATACTTGGATGAGGAATTAAAATTTTCATCCAATGAGTACTCCTACTCGAAATTATGGAGATAAGTTGAAAAAGTAGTTTTATTATTTTATTTTATTTTAATCTTTTTACTTTTTTACTCCAAAAATGTTGAATCATCCCCCATGGTTGACATCATCATCTTGAATCCTATTGATTCTTATAAAGTTTATTTTGGTTTTACATTTTTCTTAGGAGGCCCATTTTAGACCTTAAAATTCCCCTAATGACTAACCCTAGTCTAATGGCTAGGTAGAAGCTATCAACAAAGTCCTCAAAACGATGTTGCAGCATATAGTGAACAACCACAAAAAAAATTGCATCACATAGTTGTTTTCAACCCTATGGGCATAACAAAAAACAACCATGGCATCCATAGGGTTCACACCTTTCCAATTAGTATATCGGGTGGAAGGAATTCCCCCGTAGAGTGTGAGATCCCTACCTTACACTCAGTCATCGAATTCCTATTAGACACCTCACCTTTAGAACAGATCCTAGTATAGTTATAACACATCAACGAAATTCAGTGGGTATATCTCCTACATAACGAAGCCTACAAAAAGATAATTTTTTTTCCTTTGATCACAACATCACCCCTCATTCATTCACAGAGGGGGATCTAGTCTTCCGCTATGATGTTTCCAAAGAAGCGTTAAGACCACGGTAGTTTGAAACATTATGGAAATGACCATACATTGTTAAATATTTCCTTATAAAAGGAACATACATGTTAGAAATCCTGATGGGACTTGCCTCAAAGACCCCGTCAATGGGATCTACCTAAAAAAATATATCCATAACACTCAATTCAGCCCTATAATGTAAATGTATGCACCATGAATTATTTTTTATGGTGATCACCTCATCATGGATGTACACTAAAACCATACTCTCGTCATGTGTCGCAGATGGATCATTCGCCAGCTTATCATCACGGGTTCACTAATCGTGCTTCTTGATGTTCACTAAATATCAGTGCAACAGGCTAAACCATATATTATCCTGACCTGACACCCTTTAATCAGAATGAGCTTTGTATCAGGTTAGCCACCAATAATCAAGCCTAACATGATGTCGTAATAGGCCTCTTGGCCGATGCATCCCACCTAGGTATCGACCACGTGCATGTGTTCCTATACTCCCAACATGTTGTATCGCAGTTGAATATAACATTCAGGGTACGTGACCCTTTCCATTCTTAGAAATATCTTCATTCACAAAGGTTAGGTCATGGTTTTTATCATATCACATTTTCACATATACCAAGAAATCAAAATCATGTAGTCGACCACATAGCTAATCAAATCCTAGACTAACATGCATCACATATATATCATCATCAAGAAACATAATGCATAATAATAATATCCATAAATAAATTCAAAATTACATCACATGTATGAAAATAATATAACACAGATACATCATGAGGGCCGCAAAAAAATGATCTCATATATATATCATTTCCAAAATATATACAAATGTACATCACCTAGTGCATCCCAGAATAAATGACATATCAAAAAGGGGAGCATACTCATAACAGGTTATTCCCTTGGCACATACAAAAAATACATCTAATTATGGGGCCCAACACCCCCATCATGACCTGCACTTCTTACATGAGTCCCTCCTACCTCACCCACTATTAGAACCAAAATCGATTAAACAACAGACACAACCACCGCAAGCTGACAGAGGACAAGGCACCTCACCCTATCCCAGGTCATCATATGATTTATTGTATCCTAATATAGCATGGGCCATCCAGCATTAGGTATACCCTAAAGTAATATTTTCGCGCGATCCCATGTATCCTAAACAACCTCAGCGTGTGCCTCGACAACCTCAACATGTGTATGAAATATCTCCACCTCAACTCGAAGAGCTACAACCTCCCACTCCCCAGAGGGGCCACCTATATACAGAATTTGACATTGAGCTGACCTCTCAGGGTCCTCCTCCACCCTGTCATCTCCTCAGCGTCATGGCCCAACAGCTGCACCCACTCATCCTATACGCTGAGGATTGTTTCCCATCAACTGGTCCAACGGGAATCTGGTAGGTCAAACATCTGCAACCGAACATAAATGGTATCAACATAGAGATATATCATAAACAAAAAATATAGATAAATAAAAAAATAAAAATAAAATCGTAATCACATACCTATTAGGCCCCGAGCATCGCCTGGGGGCAAACCCATTACTATTTCTCCACGGAAATTCACAACAGCATAAGGGAACTCCAGAATAACCTTATGTTTGGAAAAGAACCAACCCTCAATTGTGGGCATCCAGTAACACCCTTCCTTTGCCCCACCTTCCCATGACATCATTAGTGCCCATCGTTGCATCTGTGGATGTATCTGTGGCCCAATCGGTACCACCAACATGAAGTGCAACATCACCACCCTCTCATATGAAATGTTGCATATGACACTACCATAGCAGAATATCATCTATGAACATGGGTAAACTTCACCGTAGTCTTCCTCTGAAGGAAGCCCGCTTAGTCATAGAAAACATCTTCTTGAAGTCTCTGGAGGACTGAAAGTTTTGGCCTTAAAATTTGGTTCAGGGCTGCTAACCCCAATATTCATACAATCATAGCTGACGTCTCCCTCTCAGCTACATCCAAAATAAAGACAATATGGATGCACCCCTCCTGGAAAGGAATGTCTTTGTAGTGTAGTGTCAGGTCCATCAACTGGGACATAGCTCTCTCAGTAGTACCTCACCTTAAGGCACTAACCTAGTCCCGAAATAAAAATCCACCTCAAGGGTGAATGCAATATCACGACCCCGCATGTTGAACACCTTTCGGTATGACTTCTATATTTAAATAAAGAATTGTAGGAAGTCCTCTTGCAATTTAAGTAGAGAATTCTGAGAAAACTTTAGTAACCCCCATATAGCCAGTTGTGCTTGAGCCTGAGCATCACTGACCACTACTATGCATAGGCAATCCCAATCTTGTTCACACCATGTTGCAACCATCCTACCCAAATCATAGAAAAAATAAAAATATCATCCCCAAGATTAAAAAATTCACCTTCATCATCATCACGCACATGTTTTGACAATAGGTGCATGACCGCGCATCTGTTCACAAAATAGGCACGCGAAACCACGTGTCTGGCTCATGTGACCGCCCCCTTCCCATGCATGAGGACCTCGAATCCAAATTATTCCGTTTGTTTGATACACAATCATAAAAGCCTATGACACGCTCTTTAATCCACAAGTATTCTGCTTAAAACCTCGCAACCTTCTCATTAAAAAACACTACCCATGCACCAGAAAATGTATTCATGGTCTTTTATGCAAGTGTCCACTTTTGTCTGAAACGTACGTACATGAAATCCATGTACGACCTATCTATATAGCATAGACTACTGCACCATGTTGGGTCATGAGCTCTTACCTGGCTCTCCTCGCACTCTACCTGGGTGCTTTGGCTGACCACTACAACTGAAACAACGTCTGACTCTACTCTAGAACACATGTCAGCAAGTAAAAATGAGGTGGCATATGGGCCCTACACCCTTATATATTTTCCCTCATCCATTCTTCTAGAGGTCCATTAAGGAGCTCAATACCTCCTTAAGAAAAACCGTTAACAACATTGGGATCAGGATGTCATCATATACATCATTGTTCCCTCAATTTCATTTCAGAAACATACTCATTTTTTAGTTCGTTTCACTTTTCATAGTATCCATCAGGTGTGCCTTTCTATGTTGTTGATTCATCTTATTTCAATAATTTCAGTTTACACATGATTTCATCATTATGTTTTCACTTGGGGTATTGGTTTTTAGAGTTGTAGGTCCTGCATAGTTTCACAGTAAAATCAGTCCCCCAGTAACAACTAAAATTTAAGGTATCATTCCCCACTCAACATGATAGGATTCCTCGCTAGCTTTGCATCTCTTGACATAATTTCTATAAAATAAACCATAGGGTCAATCATATTGAACACGTTTACCACCACCTTCCTCCTACACATGGTAAACATCCATGTTGGTCGATAGCACACCTACATGGATCACCTCATTTTCTAGTTAACCTTACACTTTTTGGATCCATGGCCATTCCCCTAGGTCCGGGAGCCATCTCATACGCATTTCTTGAAGATCAATCTCATTATTATCTTCTTTACCCATTTCTTACCAACCCCACTCTCGGGCCACCATATTTATTTTTGTCGGATTGAATAAAATCCACACTTGCATTCTACATTTGGCCTACCACCCCTCCATACGACATAACCCATATGTGTTACTTCATTCGCTTCATCAACCTCACACTGAGAACAAACAATGGGGCCCCCTCCCTCAGCAAAAAACCCACCTGCATCATTATGTATGCCACTGTTTTCTTGGGGCACCCGTCTCCATGTTTGTACATCCCAAACCTCTTTTACATTCTTTTGGCAAGTGTACATTTTTTTTTTAAGGGAAAGGATCCTCACCCACATTTTTGTGTTAAATAGACTAGCGACATTCCCTAGTCGCCCTTGGTTGGATATTGCTTTTGTGACCACACCATGACCCATATTCATTTATTATCTACCATGACGGTTAGAACATATTGATACCTACCCTAGATGTCCTACTGACTCTAGGTACATTTTCCCAGAAAATTTGTTTTGACTGCCTCCACTGTTGAAATTTGCAATAAGAAACAATGAAATTGGCATCCGGAAAGGACAAAATTTGACCACATGAATGGTGTGGGATTCCAGTCACACATGAGTAAGGTATTCAGTTACACACTAGTGCTAAATGTGGGCATCTAATTTATTTATCCCTGAAATAAATTGTAATTTCATCTCATACCAACTTGTATCAGTTAACTAAGTTAGAAAGATTGAGTTAGCTCAAGAAATTCGAGTTGAGGGTTAAAGGTGATGCATGTAGAGTGATTCTATTATTTTTGGGGTCTGGTTTCAGTTAATGCATTATTTTGGTGCATGTGTAATCAATTAACTCAAATTAATTGAGTTAAAATCAATTTAATTAGTTATAATTGAGCGATGAGATAATGAGAGGTCAAGTGAATTAAATTAGATTTAATTCACAAGTAGCGATCTATCAGAATCATGATCTTACTATTATTAGTTACTTCCATGTCACCCTGAGATGACGTCGTCTGCCACCCTAGTTTCCACCTAGGTTATATATCATTGTATTATGTTTGTCTGTCCGAGCACAATTATAAAGTCAAAGGAAGGCTCATGAAGGATTGTGCAATCAAGGAAGGTTGATTATCCTATTTAATATGGATTAATTGCCTAGGGATTTCATGAGAAAGGTTGGGCTAAGCAGGGGCTAATAATTGGCTAAGTGTTGGTCAATTTTTCCTGATAATTGCTAGTTAGTTTTTTGCAGGATTAGTGTGAGACGATCAGTAGAGTGCATGATTTTATCGGTGTGAGAAAACATTGTATTGTTTCAGGATTCTTTGACTATGTGCTAAATGAACATAAACACAAGTGTAATAGTGATATCACTTAGTTGTAGATTATAAATGTACTCTCAACAACAAAGATGGATGTTCAGTCTTTGCATTCATAATAGACTAGTTGTAATAAATGCTGCACAAACCCAGACTATGAAAAATAAAGTAATGGAACAAGAAATTGAAATAATATATTCTCCAAATATCCAATTGACAAGACAAGAATTATAAAGAATTTTTATATTATATTAACACCTGGGAAGGGAACAAAGAATGAGATTACCAGTCCCCCTCAATGGGATGGGTTATTGTATGTCCTCAATGCTTCAGCTTCAGAGTTTCTCTCTCTCAATGGTGTAGAAAACCCAAGACGTGTAGAACCCAAAGGGAGCTCAATAAGCAAAAAGAAAATAAAAGTAATGAAAGTATGGCAATGATAAGCGGATCAAAGTCCAACCATGATAAAAGGATCAAAGGTAGGAAATGAATGGAAAACCCTCCTATTTATAGAAAAATATTGAGTTATCCTTGATAATGGTGCACAGTAAAATATACACCCCAAGATCTAGATCTAACCGTTTGGAATATTTATTATATTTTGTTGAGGAAAAGGAGTTTGAATCAAGAATCTTTATTTAGGAATAATAAAACAAATAAATGATTTATTTATTATTTCATGATTTTATTATGAAATAATTTAATAAATAATGATTTATTTATTATTCCTAAATGATTTAGTCAAAATTAACAAGGAATATTAATTAAATAATTATTTAATTAATTATTCTTAGATAAGAAGATAAATAATGATTTATCTAATTATTTCTCATTAATTGTGTTAAATATGACCAGGAATATTATTAAATAGAGGTTTAATTGGTTATTCCTAGAGGAAAATGAAATAAGTAAGGATTTATTTAATTATTCCTCATGGGGTTTTCTATTTGGACCATAAATAACTTAATAAACTATGGTTTATTAAATTGTTTCTTAGTGAAAGAAATTTTACTATGGTAAAATTGGTCTTACATGGTGTATTTCGATCCATCTAATTATACATGGTTATATGACCAAAAATTGGTGTAACGGATTGCCCCCCAACGTGCAAGAATTAGGAGCTAATCGTATAACTGAAGTGTTAGGAATTTACTGCAGAAATAAAATATTTACCAAGAGAAACAAATAATCATAACCACGAAAGAGCCAGCAATAAATCACATAAACATAAACACAGATGTTTAACCGGGAAAACCCCAAATCCGGGGAAAAACCCAACCATTGAAATTTCATTAAACATTGGCCAAAACCCTGGCCAATCCAGCCAAGTGAGCCTTCACTGCTCACCTCCAGGCCTACATTACAATGAAGTATTCCCAATCTCTTATAGTCTCCATTACATGCAATACCATGGGATAAAACCATGGGTGCACAATACCATGTGCCCCAAAACCACTACTATTTACCCTAGTCAACATTGACTCTATCCCGAGTCATGTTTACCTAAAAATTCCCCCCTTAAACTTGACTTGGGGATAATTGACTAAATCCAGCCAAACCTGCTAGATGAGACAACCCCGCTCACTCTAGCTCTTCCCCCTCAAATTTTTACCCAGGGTAATTGTAAAATTGACATCCCCCCTATCACCTAGGTCTAACCCAGACTTTACCAGTGATTACCCAGGGCTAGGCATGCCATACCAGGTCTTACAGCAGTATGCCCATTTACATGTAATAAATTAACTTCATCATAATATTTTTTTTGTTTCATTGTTGTTGTCCTTTGTGTAACCATTCTTTTACATTCATTCATGATGTCCTCTCCAAAGAGGACATCATAGTTATACATCAATGTCCATATAAAAAGAACCCATCTACCAGATTACATGGGTCACCAGCCTCTGTAACCGCCAGTCCTCTAGGAATTCTCTTCAAATACATGGTTCATCAATTTTTAATTAATTCACCTACAAATATCCTCTCTCATTCAAAACATTTGATTGACACATTCTGTCAAACACTTTGCTCTCCTAACGCAGCTAATGGCTTGCTATTCTAGCACATATTCACAGGATCATCAACAGCTTCATCTATAGCCATGTTCGTAGGATCATCCAAAATAAAGACAATATGGATGCACCCCTCCTGGAAAGGAATGTCTTTGTAGTGTAGTGTCAGGTCCATCAACTGGGACATAGCTTTCTCAGTAGTACCTCACCTTAAGGCACTAACCTAGTCCCGAAATAAAAATCCACCTCAAGGGTGAATGCAATATCACGACCCCGCATGTTGAACACCTTTCAGTATGATTTCTATATTTAAATAAAGAATTGTAGGAAGTCCTCTTGCAATTTAAGTAGAGAATTCTGAGAAAACTTTAGTAACCCCCATATAGCCAGTTGTGCTTGAGCCTGAGCATCACTGACCACTACTATGCATAGGCAATCCCAATCCTGTTCACACCATGTTGCAACCATCCTACCCAAATCATAGAAAAAATAAAAATATCATCCCCAAGATTAAAAAATTCACCTTCATCATCATCACGCACATGTTTTGACAATAGGTGCATGACCGCGCATCTGTTCACAAAATAGGCACGCGAAACCACGTGTCTACCATGTGACTGCCCCCCCCCCCTTCCCATGAGGACCTCGAATCCAAATTTGTCTGCTTGTTTGATACACAATCATGTGCTTCAAGTGGCTATCGCTCTTTAATCCACAAGTTATTCTGCTTGAAAACCTTGCAACCTTCTCATTGTACCACCCTTACCCACGCACCCTTGTAAAATTGTTTCATGGTCTTTTATGCAAGTGTCCACTTTTTACCTAAAAACGTACGTACATGAAATCCATGTACGACCTATATAGCATAGACTACCAAAACCACAAAGCTGGGGTCATGAGCTCTTACCTGGCTCTCCTCGCACTCTACCTGGGTGCTTTGGCTGACCACTACAACTGAAACAACGTCTGACTCTACTCTAGAACACATGTCAGCAAGTAAAAATGAGGTGGCATATGGGCCCTACACCCTTATATATTTTCCCTCATCCATTCTTCTAGAGGTCCATTAAGGAGCTCAATACCTCCTTAAGAAAAACCGTTAACAACATTGGGATCAGGATGTCATCATATACATCATTGTTCCCTCAATTTCATTTCAGAAACATACTCATTTTTTAGTTCGTTTCACTTTTCATAGTATCCATCAGGTGTGCCTTTCTATGTTGTTGATTCATCTTATTTCGATAATTTCAGTTTACACATGATTTCATCATTATGTTTTCACTTGGGGTATTGGTTTTTAGAGTTGTAGGTCCTGCATAGTTTCACAGTAAAATCAGTCCCCCAGTAACAACTGAAATTTAAGGTATCATTCCCCACTCAACATGATAGGATTCCTCGCTAGCTTTGCATCTCTTGACATAATTTCTATAAAATAAACCATAGGGTCAATCATATTGAACACGTTTACCACCACCTTCCTCCTGCACATGGTAAACATCCATGTTGGTCGATAGCACACCTACATGGATCACCTCATTTTCTAGTTAACCTTACACTTTTTGGATCCATGGCCATTCCCCTAGGTCCGGGAGCCATCTCATACGCATTTCTTGAAGATCAATCTCATTATTATCTTCTTTACCCATTTCTTACCAACCCCACTCTCGGGCCACCATATTTATTTTTGTCGGATTGAATAAAATCCACACCTGCATTCTACATTTGGCCTACCACCCCTCCATACGACATAACCCATATGTGTTACTTCATTCGCTTCATCAACCTCACACTGAGAACAACCAATGGGGCCCCCTCCCTCAGCAAAAAACCCACCTGCATCATTATGTATGCCACTGTTTTCTTGGGGCACCCGTCTCCATGTTTGTACATCCCAAACCTCTTTTACATTCTTTTGGCAAGTGTACATTTTTTTTTTAAGGGAAAGGATCCTCACCCACATTTTTGTGTTAAATAGACTAGCGACATTCCCTAGTCGCCCTTGGTTGGATATTGCTTTTGTGACCACACCATGACCCATATTCATTTATTATCTACCATGACGGTTAGAACATACTGATACCTACCCTAGATGTCCTACTGACTCTAGGTACATTTTCCCAGAAAATTTGTTTTGACTGCCGCCACTGTTGAAATTTGCAATAAGAAACAATGAAATTGGCATCCGGAAAGGACAAAATTTGACCACATGAATGGCGTGGGATTCCAGTCACACATGAGTAAGGTATTCAGTTACACACTAGTGCTAAATGTGGGCATCTAATTTATTTATCCCTGAAATAAATTGTAATTTCATCTCATACCAACTTGTATCAGTTAACTAAGTTAGAAAGATTGAGTTAGCTCAAGAAATTCGAGTTGAGGGTTAAAGGTGATGCATGTAGAGTGATTCTATTATTTTTGGGGTATGGTTTCAGTTAATGCATTATTTTGGTGCAAGTGTAATCAATTAACTCAAATTAATTGAGTTAAAATCAATTTAATTAGTTATAATTGAGCGATGAGATAATGAGAGGTCAAGTGAATTAAATTAGATTTAATTCACAAGTAGCAATCTATCAGATAACTGATGATTCACTATTATTAGTTACATGCATGTCAATTATGATGACGACCCAATTGATATAGAGGTTAAAGGTAAGTTATCTATCAGTTGTATTATAAGCGAATTGTCTGAGCGCAATTATAAAGTCAGAGGAAGGCTCATGAAGGATTGTGCAGTCAAGGAAGGTTGGAATTCCTATTTAGTAGGGATTTAATTTCCTAGGGATTACGTGAGCAAGGCTGGGCTAAGCAGGGGTTGAGAATTGGCTAAGTGTTGGTCAATTTTTCCTAAGAATTGCTAGTCATTTTTTAGCAGGATGAGGGTGAGACGATCGATAGGTGTAGTATTTTCTCTGTGTGAGAAAACATTGTATTGTTTCATTATTCTTTGACTATGTGCTAAAATGAATTATTAACACAAGTGTAAGAAAAGATATCACTTTAGCTGCACATGAAAAGCATCCCTAACAACACATATGGTTGTCTAAATTATTAGATCTGAAATAGATGGTCAAAACAAATGCAAAAAAAACCCAGATCTATGAAAATAAAGCTGTTAAAAAGTAAAATGAAATAAGAGTTTCTCCAAAATATGCAATGGAAAAGACAAGATCTATAAAAAGAATTTATATTATATCAACACTTGGGAAGGGAACAAAGAATGATGTTACCAGTCCCCCTCAATGGGATGGGTTCTTGGTTTTCCTCAATGCTTCGGCTTCATAGTTTCTCTCTCAAAGGTGTAGAAAACCCAAGACGTGTAGAACTTAAAGGGAGCTCAATAAGAAAAAAGAAAATAAAAGTAATCAAAGTATGACAATGATAAGAGGATCAAAGTCCGACCATGATAAAAGGATCAAAGGTAAGAAATTAATTGAAAATCCTCCTATTTATAACAAAATATTGAGTTATCCTTGATAATGGTGCATAATAAAATATTACTAAGCAAGACCTAGATCTAACTGCTTTGAATATTTTATTAGATTTTGTTGGAGGGAAAAGGAATTTAAATTGGTTAAATGCCTTTATTTAGAAATAATAAACAAATAAGTGATTTATTTATCATTTCAAGGACGGGGTTAAGGAATAATTTAAAAAATAATGATTTATTTTATTATTCCTAAATGATTTAGTCAAATTTAGCAAGGAATATTAATTAAATAATGACTTAATTAATTATTCCTAGATAATAATAAGAAAAATAATGATTTATCTAATTATTTCTCATTAATTGGGTTAAGCATGATCAAGAATATCATTAAACAGAGGTTTAATTAATTATTCCTAGAGGGAAATCAAATAAATAAGGATTTATTTAATCATTCCTCATGGGGTTTTCTATTTGGACCAAAAATAACTTAATAAACTATAGTTTATTAAATTATTTCTTATAGTGAAAGAAATTTTACTATGGTAAAATTGGTCTTACATGGTGTATTCTGATCCATCTAATTGTAAATGGTTAGATGACTAAAAATTAGTGTAACAGATTGCCCTCCAACGTGCGAGCATTAGGAGCTAATCGTATAACTGAAGTGTTAGGAATTTACTGCAGAAATAAAATATTTACCGAGAGAAACAAATAATCATAACCACGAAAGAGCCAGCAACAAATCACATAAACATAAACAAAGATCTTTAATCGGGAAAACCCCAATCCAGGGAAAAACCCAACCAATGAAATTTCATTAAACATTGGCCAAAACCCTAGCCAATCCGGCCAAGTGAGCCTTCATCGCTCACCTCCAGGCCTGCCTTACAATGAAGTATTCCCAGCCTTTTTTATAGGCTCCATTACATGCAATACCATGGGCCAAAACCATGGGTGCACAAAACAATGTGCCCCAAAACCACTACTATTTACCCTAGTCAAATTTGACTCTATCCTGAGTCAAGTTTACCTAACAATTCCCCCCCTTAAACTTGACTTGGGGATTATTGACTAAATCCAGCCAAACCTGCTAGATGAGACAACCCCACTCACTCTAGCTCTTCCCCCCTCAAATTTTTACCCAGGGTAATTGTAAAATTGACATCCCCCCTATCACCTAGGTCTAACCTAGACTTTACCAGTGATTACCCAGGGGTACGCATGCCATACTAGGTCTTACAGCAGTATGCCCATTTACATGTAATAAATTTACTCCATTATAATAATTTTTTTTTTGTTTCATTGTTGCTATTATTTGTATGACCATTCTCTACATTCATTCATGATGTCCTCTCCAAAGAGGACATCATAGTTATACATCAATGTCCATATAAAAAGAACCCATCTACCAGATTACATGGGTCACCAGCCTCTGTAACCGCCAATCCTCTAGGAATTCTCTTCAAATACATGGTTCATCAATTTTTAATTAATTCACCTACAAATATCCTCTCTCATTCAAAACATTTTATTGACACATTCTGTCAAACATTTTTCTCTCCTAACGCAGCTAATGGCTTGCTATTCTAGCACATATTCACAGGATCATCAGCAGCTTCATCTATAGGCATGTTCGCAGGATCATCAAGATTTTCAGAGTCCTTCTCTACCTTAGGCTCTTCCTTGGTTTCCACCTTCTCAGAAATAGATATCTCCTCCTTCTCGACCTCAACCTTGTCATTGGCCATCGACTTTCCCTTGTTCTTCCCCTTAAGACCGGCCCGCCATTCCAAAGCAGCTTTTCTTCGACTCTTGTGCTCAGAAACCAGCTGAAACACCTGTGGGTCCGAAGATGCGAGACACCAGGGTTTCTTCGAACAGACACACCTCGCCAACATCCACAACCCAAGCGAAAACCGAAGTCCACAGCCGACATACATACATACTGGACCTGGATGTTGTCCCAGGTACAGTATGTATGTGGGGTCCCATACTGCACCTGGGACAACATCCAGGACTAAATACAATAATATATAATTACATGAGATATTATAACAACCAGAGAAGCCCTGATAAATAGGAAAGGGCTCTGAAAATATAAATGGATCATCTAAGTGATACATGCATTTTATAGGCACTGCAAGCGGCTGGGGCCGAACCCATCAAATCTTCAGAGATACATATGAGGTTGTAGCATAAAATGAAGTCATCCGGGCATGTGGGGGGATACCTAAAGGGCCACCCCCTCATGAGGTCTGAAACATCTCACACACACCCGAGAATCATTGGATCAATCTGCTGGATCACCAAACTATCAAGTATACGAATCTCGATCATGTTGAAGTGGAGAGAACAAGAAACAATCAAGTCAAAGGGAAATAAGGAGTCCCTTTGCCTAATATGAGGCACCGTACAAAATGGAAGTTGGAACCAAGATACACCACCCTCTAGACCTGTCTTCTGGAATGAATGTGTTGATGTCGACAGAAGGAGGTTCGCCATAGGTGAGGCAATGAGGGTCCTCAACTAAGGCACGAGAGAAAATAGTATAATTACTGATGGACTGACACCATGGATGATGTTGGAATGGGGGATACTAGATAGCAAATAGACGACTTCCCTTGTCAGAGCATAAAAATCATGGATCACCTAGCAGTGACTGACTCGACTCCTGAGAAGATGGGGGACAGTGGGACTGGAGGCCAAAATGGGCTACACGAGAGAGGGACAAGGCATGAAAGGATGGGAAACTATAACAGGAGGAAAAAAGGGACTCGGGCTAGACTTCATGAATGTGATGGTGACTCAACTCAGATGCTTTGATCAAGGGAAACTCGATGATGATGCCACACATAATAGGCCCAGTGGGGACCATAAAAACATGAGAAAAAGATGGTTACTCATGAATAATATAGACACATGCATCGACAAGTATGAGGGCTATGTGGTGCCCCAAGTACAAGTGGCGCGAGTGTAGAAATTTGATTTTGAGAGGCGGAGAAGTGACCATTCTTGGAAAAAAGGCTTTTGGATGAAGTATCAAATCACTGAAAACAAAATATGCACGCTACCTAAATACATGCCAAAAATTAAACCGAAGTCTCGATGGGAGATGCTATGGGTAAAAATTTTTAAGGTAGAGTGTATTGCGAGGGTTAGGAATGGGTTTGCCTTCGAAATCCTCTAGAAGTTATGCCCCTTTTCCCAAGTCCTTACTAATGATGTAAGGCCCTAGCCATAACAAGTCAAACTTCCCATGACCAAGGACATAAAGAGCCTGGTCATACATTAGAACAAGGTTGCCTTCGTGAAAGGTACGAGGGTGGAATTTTCGGTCATATTGAGCTTTGGTGCACTTCTTGGCCACTGCAATGGTTTACAAAGAAACAGGATGGTCTTCAGATGTACAATCAAGCATGATAAGTATTTGTTCTAAAGGTTGCGTGTCAGGGAGAAGTTCAACAGCTAAGTGAAGGGAAGGGATTTCACACTCGATCGGTAAGACTGTCTCCTCACCAAAAATAATTTGGAAAGGAGTAAACCCAGTGGCGGTTTTAATAGAAGTTCTATAGGCCCACAAGGCATTGGAGAGAATAAGGTGTCAGCTGGTTTTGTGTTATTTCACAGTTCGTTGAAGCATGGTTTTAAGTATTTTATTGATCGCTTCAACTTGACCATTACCTTGGGGTAATAGGAAGATGAATATTGGTGCTCAAAACCCAATAGAGAGGATAGCTCACGCAAGATCTCATCTTCGAAATGTCGGCCATGGTCAGAGACCAATTGTTTTAGAACTCTGAATCGAGCGATAACATGGTTAAAGAAAAAGAGGGTCGTGGTAGCTCCCATTTTATTGAACGTTGGCATGGACTCAGCCCATTTAGTGAAATAATCGACCACCACAAGGATATACTTATGGTTACCAGCAGATGGAGGTCAAAACTCCTTATATTCAATGGCCCACTTGCAGAATGGACCGGCTGAGATGACAAGATGGAGGGGAGCATGAGGAGATCGTGCCTTTGGGGCGAAAAGTTGGCAGTTGGAACATTGTTTGACTACTTCAATTCAATCACTGAAGAGGGAAGGCCAAAAATACCCAGTGCACATCACTTTCTGGGTAGTGGCCAGACCAGAGAGGTGGCCACCACAAGCACCGCTATGGAAGACATTAAGGACTTTCTCAGCTTCACTGTGTTTGAGACAACAACGAAGGAAAAAATCAACACCGCGATGATAGAGTGCATCACCAATGAGAAGATAGCGGGGGACTTGGTGTCGTATATGTCATCGAGCATCACGATCAATATGGGGAGAAAAATTTTGGGTTCGCGGATAGGTAAGGATGTCACCATACCAAATTTCATATGAAGTAATAGCGAAAAAATGTTCATCAGGTAAATCATCATTAACCGACGGGTCTTGAGTACCAGTAGGTAATTCAGAAATGAGTTCAGCAAAGGATAAACCTTTCTTACTCTTGGGTGTGATAAATTCGAGATTGAATTCATGAAGGATAATGATCCAATAGGCATACTTCCCATTGATGATCCGTCGACTCAATAGGAAATCCATAAGTTTGGAATTGGTCACGACCTTGGTGGAACACATAATGATATAATGACAAAGTTTTTGGACCAAGAATATGAAGGAAATCGCCAACTTCTCTTCATGTGAGTAGGACACAAGGGGGCCTACAAGGTTCTTATTTACATAATAGATAACATGTTCGTTTCCGATGTCATATTCCTGAATAAGGACCCCAGCGACCAAATTGGTGGAAGCTGAGATGTACAGGATGAAATCCCTTTCAAAGTAAGGAGGATTAATCAAGGGAGCAGAAGTGAGAGCATGTTTCAGGGAATCAAAGGACTGTTGAGCATGTTCATCCCAAACTAATGGAATGGTATATTGAATGAGTCTTAGAAACCCTTGCGCGGTGGTGGAATAGTCAGGGAAAAACCGACGAAGAAATTTGGCTTTGCCTTGGAGGCTTTGTAACTGTCACAAGGTACGAGGAATAGGAAGTTGAAGAATGGCTTTAACTTTAAGAGGAACAAGAAAAATACCATATTTGGACACAATGAAGCCCAAGAGACGATCGGCGGGGACACAAAATACACATTTCGGCTGGTTGATGCAAATATTATACTTGTGACATCGAAGGAAGACGGTACACAAATCATGGATGTGTTGCACCTACCACCTAGAACAAGCAATGAGGTCAACGAGGTAGGCAAGGATAATACGGGCTAGGTCATGGAAACATCATAACATGGCCCGCTAAAAATTAGCTCCAACATTCTTTAGGCTGAACGGCATGACCCTATAAGCCAAATTTCCCCATAGACAAATGAACTCATTCTTTAACTGATCATCATGGTGGATAACTATTTGGTTGTATCCAGAGAAACCATCCATAAAGGATAGAACCTCATGCCCTGCACACTCATCTATGATTTGTTCAATGAACGGTGTGGGGAAGTTGTCTTTGGGACAAGCTTTGCTCAGGTCACGAAACTCGATGCAGACACAGATGGTGCCTTGTTTCTTGAGAACGGGAACCGGGTTAGAGACCCAAGTGGTCTATTTAATAGGATAGATAAAACCAGCCTACTTGAGCTTGTCGATTTTAGCCTTGATAGCCTCACGTCTGGAAGGATTAATGGGTCTCAACTTTTGATGGACAGGATTGGAATCTGACCATGTATCGATATGGTGTTCGACAATGGTAGGATCAAGTCCGAGAATCTCTTAATAGGACTAGGAAAAAACATCAAGGAATTCCTGGAATAGCTTAGTGTAAGCCTCAATTTCTTCTGGGGTGAAATATGCCCCTAAGGCAATCTTTTCTTCTATCCTAGGTCTGTCATAAATGTTAATTTTAATGGTAGGAGAGATATTGGCCATATTTCCTTCTTCGAAAGCATTGGGTGTAGGAATGGTATTTCTAAACCAATCGACCTCATTAGAGATGAAGTCTTTATACTCCACAACATATTGGTCATGGGACTATTACAAAAGGAATTACACACGGTGGTGCATATCATCCCAAGGAAATTCAGGGCTGGTCATTGCTTCCATAATGTCTTGATCAGAGTAAAAGATGGGGTGAATGGTAGAAGAAGGACCACATGACACAATGGGGCTACCTGACGCATCATCATCAGAACTATGGTTCACATACGCATCGCTACGGAGGCTAGACAAAGATATCGTAGATGAAAAATCTACCGATGTTGAGCGCAAGGTGATCGCCGAAGGAGGTTCATTCGAAACATAAGGGAATGCATCGGAGGGGTTTTTTGCCAAGGATCTCATGGATGATGACAGATAGAGGATTGTGGCTGAAGGTTCCATCATCTCGGCATCGGGTGGAGGTATGAAAATGTCCTCTAGTTCAAGCTGATACAAACACATGAGTAGAGGAGTAGCATTTTCGTTAAATTCGGCCTCGATTCGGCGGATATCTTCAAGGGTGTCGTGAAAATCATCGAGATGAGGATAGAGGTGAGAATAGTGGCCATAAAGATCACACAAATCACAAGGGTGCTTCATGCACAACGTTTTTAGTTTCTTATCTGAATCGGGTAAGGTAACATAGACCTCTGGGATATCGAATCCAGGAAACATTTTGTTGACCACATGTTTTGGAAGAGGAAGTTCAGGACCACTTATTTGGAGGCTTATTTGGAGGCTTAGGAGGAGAAAGAGTTGTTTGGGAAGCCTTATCCTTAGGTTCCTTATTTCTATATTTCCCCCCTAACCAGATGCTTTCACAATAGGAGTAGAGTCTTGTTGAGGTGGCTAAGGTATTGAAGCAAAGGTAGGAGTCGTGGCAACCGGTTGGACCAGGGTTAAAGCTATATAAGGTTTGAGCTGACCAAGCGGGGTTTCGGTTAGGGGATTGATGTACCAGACTGGGATCCTTAGGGTCAAATTGGGAAGGCCCAACGTAGCCATAACAGGTACCAAAAATACCCCAAAAGGGGGAGTGAGAAGCAGTATCTGACCAGAGGGGTAATGGCTTGGTGGAATGGCTTCCAACTATTTATGTCTAGGGGGAACCATTCTTGGTTGAAAAGGAGTAGAAGAGACATCAGCAGAAGATGAATATCCTTGAAAGGAAGGCCCTGCAAGCTACGTCGAGTGACCACCAGCAGGTTGCGAAGGCGTCGGCTGCTAGGTGGTTGAACTAGAATTCTTGTGGCTAGTCCGAGAATTTTGCATCATGCAAACATTCGACGAGTTGGGATCTACGACAAGAGGGGAGGGACTAGGGAAAGAAACTAGCAAGGTGTAATCTTTATAGACTCGAGGTGAAACATTGGTAAGAGGTGCGTCTTCTTGTTTATCGGCCACTGAAGATATGATAGACTCAGGGGATATCTGAGACTTCAGTTCATAATATTTCAATTGATCAATGGTAACGATCTTTCCATTGTGAGGAAATCACATCATACGGTGAGCCGCAGATGCAACAACAGACATCACGTAAGTTTATATGTGACCCAACATGATGTTTTAATCCAAGGAAGCATCAATGACTTCATTGTCAATACAAATTGTCTTTCTTGCAAGAGTGACAGGACAATTGCGGTACATGCCAAGGGGCTGAGAAGAGTTACCATCGCAAGCACGCAAAGTGATGTTGGATGGGGCTAACTAAGGTGACCCAATTTTATTCCAAACAAAGGCATACATCACGCAGGTGGATGCGCCCTTATCAATGATACATCACGAGACATGGGCATTACGAATCTTGATTGGTATTTGGAAGGCGACGGATGAAGGTAAGGGGGGATTAGCTGACTTATCAACATCAAAGATGATCAAACAATCATCTAAAGGATCCACAGTGCCCAGAGAAGATAATAAATCTTTATGTTGTGAAGGGCACGACAGGAGGATTTCCAGCATTGACATGGCAGCAGGAGATTGTGCCAAGCCATATATTATGTTGTAATTATGGGCATCTTTGGCAGAAGTAGTAGTTCGGCGTAATGACCCTTTGGGGATCTTGGGAATGACCTGTCAGATTGGCTTAGCGATCTGTAAAGGGGCATTCAGTGTCGAACTAGACTCTGTGGAACCTCTGGTTTGAGACTCGGTTGCAGACGAAGCAAGTGACTTGCCATATTGGCGCGACTGAGTTTGAAGGTTGACATCAGCAGTATTAATCACTTCAGAATTCATCATGAGAATATAGTAATCAGAGGTACCATATTGTGAGGGTTGAAGCGTAGCCTGACCTTGAGGGGGTTGGGAAGCCACATATCCTTGTTGAGGGAAAGGATCAGTAAAAATAGTCGATTGAGTAGGCACAGTATTTGGAGGAGCCAAAACCATAGCTTTCTGTCCTTTAGATGCTTCTTGTGCTTCCCATAACTGACGCATTTGGGTTAAAATGGGACAATCATGATTATAATGGCCATGGACACCATAACAAGGACAAGGTTTGTTCGTACAAATAGGCATGTCCTGCTTGGGCTAATTTCCTTGTTGCTGGTTGTTATTGCTTGGTTGGTTCCCTTGGCGCCCTTGATTACCTTGGGAGGGTTGGTTTTGGTTTCCTTTCCTCTTTTTCTTAGAATTTGGAGGATTGGTCGTGCTCTGCTGCGTATACACCTGACTCGGAGGGGGAGGTGGTTGCTACGATGGAGGTTGAGAAGGCATAGGAGGTTGGGGTGCTAATGTTGGAGGGGATGGAGCACTAGGATGTTGATACAGATAAAAATGAGGTTGAGAAACATTGGGGTAAATAGGTTGAGCAACCACAAGCCCTGGCATTGGTTGATGCAATGGGGAAAATGTGCTTTGTCCTAGATACATGTTGTCGGGAGGGGGATAAGTGCTAGAGGAGTTGGCCCCTCCCTGAGGGAAACCATAACCCATGGGAGGATGAGTATATAGATATGAAAGAGATCCAATGATATCGTCAGTAGAGTGAGATGCCCCTGGTGTGTTGGCACCACCAGGTATAGGAAGATCTGGTAAGATGGTATACAAATAACCAGACTGGGTGTAGGTTAAGTCATATTTCAACGCAATTTGGAGAGCTTCTTCCTCTTTCTGAGGAAAGTGAGATGCGACATCTTTACCGATAGAAGGAAAAATCATTCTGAGAAAACAATCCACATAGACACGGTCGTCGAATGTGGGAGCTCGACATAAGCTCCTCCTTCTACGCCATTCTTGGACATGGTCAAAAAGGCGGGTGGTAGAAGTTTGACGGAATGCGGTTAACAACACGGTACCCGTTTGATATCAAATAGTTAACTGGAAGTAAGACATAAATTATTTAGAAAGAGTCACAAAAGTGGAATGAGAGGTAGAGGCCTGGTCAACATACCACTTTGCAGCGTCTCTAGTGAGTGTACGCTGGAATAACCGAAGACGAATGGAGTCATCAATGATAGAATTGGACAAATACCAATTGTGAAAGTAGCGGACGTGATTAGTAGGCTCCTCTCCATCATTTCCTTCAAAATTACGAATGTCAGAAGGAAGCTTAGTTGGCATAATAGGCCAACCTGGATCATGGTGTATAGGGTCGTTAATTAACTGGATGAAATAGGGGAGGCTCAAACCTACCATAAAAGATAGCAAGGGAGTAGCCGGGATGGTTCCAATATTGGTTCCACTACTAGCAGCTCTAGAGTTAGGGTCGAAGCTACCACCAGCTTGAGGACCAGTACCTACATTGGCACCTGACATGGTGGGAGAATGAGTTAGAGGAGAACCGGGTTTGAAATCAGAGTGAGGGCCCGATGGACCAGAATTAGAGTCGGTATAGGGACTCAGTGGAGGACTAACTCAACGTCTACGAGGTGGAGTAAGTCTTCCTAACAGAAACTAAGGATGAAGGCCTAGGAGTCTCTGGGATAAATGCCTTGGGGCTGCAATGATCGCAAGACACAAGTAACCCAATAATGAAGAGAGATAAACAAAGGCATAGAGGGGTAGATAAATTAATTACGATGTTTTTGTCTTGGCTTGGCGATGTAAACCAAATGCTCTTCACTTTAGGTTTGTGTGTGTGTGATCTGTGTGTTAATTTTAATTAAGCACATACGGTTGTGTATAAAGAAAAATAAAAATTGTTGTATAACTGTAAAATGAAATGAAAGTAAAATAAATAGCTAAAGATGCATAAATTAAACCCAAAAAGAAGGCTCCCAAAAAACTGTTCTAAGAGGCGAGCGAAATTGACTCAAAATACACAAGATGGTCAAAATATCTAAGGTCTAAGGGAAAGGAATCTAATGATTTAGATCTAATGAAAAGAGGTTCAGAAAACAACAAGAAACCAGCGGGAGAAGTGCTGCAAAATGGGAGGCGACAGGTTAAAACCCTAAGGAAAACAAGAGGGACCCTAAGGGAAAGGTCAAAAAAGACTCAAGAGGGAGTTTTTTTATGAGATAATAACTGATCTAAATGGATCTTAAAGAAAGAGAGATCAGACCCTAAACAATGGTTGAAAGCACTACAAAATATCAGACTACCTACTCAGCTAAACCCTTCCTAAAAAAGTGGATGCGTATTGAAACCCTAAGGGGATTATTCCTACTTCAAAGAGAAAAAAAGACGGACAAAGATAGAGGTTAGACAATCCAGAACAGTGCTTGCAGAAAATCCCTGAAAATTATAGAAAAAGCCCCGAAAAAAGTTGCAGCTCGCAGGTACTAACCTAAAGGCTACTGAAATCGTAGTTTTTCGCCCAACACATGTTATCTGAGCTTGAAATCACGGGTTTTGGAATACAAAGTGCGATATACACTTTTAGGAGTCTTAGATGGCAGGTTATGGAAAAATTTACTGTTGTGGCGTGGCTGATACCTGTTACTTGTGGAAAACACCCAGAAACACTCGGAAGTTAGAAGTTTTACTATTTAAGGGAATAAAAGGTAAAAAAATTAAGAGGCTAAAAAATAGTTGAAGTAAAACCCTAGGTACTGAAGCAAATGGTCACGCAAGAATCTAAATAAAACCTTGTGGAGTTGCCAATTGTTAGAATGAATTCTTAACGAAAGTGTATGAAAATAGATCACTTTAGTTGCACATGACAAACGGCCCTAACAAAAAATATGGTTGTCTAACTTCTTTAGATTTGGAATAGACGGTCAAAAAAAATGCAAAAAACCCCAAATCTATGCAAATAAAGCAGCTAAACAATAAAATGAAATAAGAATTTCTCCAAATATCTAATGGAAAAGACAAGATTTATAAAGATTTTTTATATTATATTAACACTTGGGAAGGGAAAAAATAATGATGTTACTAGTCCCCCTCAATGGGATGGGTTCTTGGCTGTCCTCAAACGCTTCAGCTTCAAAGTTTCTCTCTCTCAATGGTGTAGAAAACCCAAAACGTGTTGAACTCAATGGGAGCTCAATAAGAAAAAAGAAAATAAAAGTAATCAAAGTATGACAATGACAATAGGATCCAAATCCGACCATGATAAAAGGATCAAAGGTAAGAAATGAATGGAAAACCCTCCTATTTATAACAAAATATTGAGTTGTCCTTGATAATGGTGCATAATAAAATATTATTAACCAAGATCTAGTTCTAACTTCTTCAAATATTTTATTATATTTTGTTGGAGGGAAAATAAATTTGAATTGGTTAAATCCCTTTATTTAGAAATAATAAACAAAAAAAATGATTTATTTATTATTTCAAGGATGGGGTTACGGAATAATTTAACAAATAATGATTTATTTTATTAAACCTAAATGATCTAATCAAATTTAACAAGGAATGTTACTTAAATAATGATTTAATTAATTATTCCTAGATAATAATATGATAAATAATGATTTATCTAATTATTTTTCATTAATTGGGTTAAATATGACCAGGAATATTATTAATATTATTAAACGGAGGTTTAATTAATTATTCCTAGAAGAAAATCAAATAAATAAGGATTTATTTAATTATTCCTCATGGGGTTTTCTATTTGGACCAAAAATAACTTAATAAACTATGGTTTATTAAATTATTTCTTATAGTGAAAGCAATTTTACTATGGTAAAATTGGTCTTACATGGTGTATTTCGATCCATCTAATTGTAAATGGTCAGATGAACAAAAATTGGTGTAACACTATGTACAATATATGATATTTAGCAGGTGCTTTCCCCATACACATCTTGTGTTGTGTGATTGATAATTTCTCTCTCTTACTTACATGTGATTGAGCGATCGTGTTTTATATTCTGTAAATATAGTAGAATGATTCAGTATCTTTTTTTAGTGTTGTTGGAGCAGGGTCCCCTGAGGCACAATTTCTGATGTCATTTTGTATAATTTTGTATGTGCACGATGCGCAATGGAGTCAAGGGGATTTGGGGTGGGTCAAAGTCCCCAATTTTTATGTAAATGGGTTTAAGGGTAAACTATGGGCCTCAAACCATGGTTTGAGACCATAGAATCTGCGCGCTTGGTGAACATAAATAGATAGATCATGTCTAAGCTAAGTATTTAAGTTGAAGTAAGTTCATAATATTGATGTTTATGCATTTGTAATATGTTGTTAGGGTTGTTGGGGTTGGGTTGAAAGGCTCCTGCTGGCTGTGTGCATGGAGACCTAGTCCTGGCTTTGTGCGCGGAAGGTTTTGGTAATGGAAATTTGATGTATTGAAATATCTAAAGCTAATAGAAAGGACAGATTTTGGCGAGCTTCTTATGTTATAATCTGAGTTGTTTATTGTTTATGTTCTGTTGAGATCGCATTATTTCTATCTTACTTGTTAATTATTTCGCAAGGATATCTTATATGATAATGAATGTTTATTGATGGTTGATAGATCTGTTTAATTATTTCCATTGTTTAAGATTTGGTTTTGGTTTTGTTTTGTTTATCTATGCTAAGGTGAACCATGACTTTGTGTTATTCTATTAAAGATTGCGTATTCTCAGTGATTCTGTTGTATATTGTTGCGCACATCTGTTTACAATTGATATAATTTTGCAGTCGGTTTTCTGAGGACCACTTCATTACTTTCTCCCTTAGGGTGAGGAAACTTAGTTCCAACACCCCCTCATATTGCTTCGGGTGAGAGTTTGATCTGCGCAAGCAGATCATTCCCGAAAGGGCCAGTAGTTGGAGGGTTTTTTGGTTTATCCATAAACTCTGAACCTAGGTTAGGAACCCTCAAGCCAAAAAATGGTTTTTTTGTTGGGATCAGGATCATTTTGAGGGATATTTGATGTTGTGGCATCCTTCATGAAACAAATTGAAAGATATGATGGATAGAAATATCCTTGAATTTGCGCTCCAAGAGAATAGAAGTACCAAGTTTTCTAACGAACAGTGGGTACAAAAATATATTTATACAGAAGTGCATGAAATATTCTTTTGTTATTTTGCACATGAACTACAAGAGTGGTTTTAGCGCTTAGCTGAATTCCATCACTACATAAAAGATGACGTAGTCACTGAGTGGACTCCTAAATTAATCCAACAAGTAGAGAAGTTTGACAATAATATCACCCGTGTAGTAGATCATTGGATCGATCGCCTCTTGGGAGGATTTGTGGCTGAATTTTCCATTGATTGATTTGTGTCATATTCTGAAGCAGAAAGAAGGTTTTTCAAAGGCCCTAGAGGTAAGTTCATGCGCTCATTAAATTATTGTTGAAAATGATATTGTTTGAACGGGGTTGTTTGTGTGAACATACCGCTTGAATGCATCAAACAGGTCCAACTATGTGCAGTGGAAAAGTTTACCGCGAAGATTCTGAAAAATTTATTTATAGCCCTCTGAAGCCTAGATATGATAGTGAACCTAAACCTGAAATTGATAGCTCAAGTGACTCTGAAGAAGAAATTTGATCACATCAGAAACCCTTGAGTTTGTTTCCAACCCCATCCACTCCACTTCTTCACTTGCATCACAGATGACCTACTCAACCGCACAGTCCATCTCCACCACCACCTCCACCTCCCCCTAAAGTATATATGGTTGCATCAATGAGTTACCTAATTTTAGAGGCATTGGAAATGAGGATACTGACCACTTCTTGGTTGTGACTGAGGTCGTATGGCAGGCTCAACATGTTAACAACATTGATATTCGAAAGGTGCAGATGGCTACCGCATTCCAAGATCGCGCATTAGATTGGTACATCAGGTACATTCAAGCAAACCCTAATGCTACCTTGGAAGAAATTAAATTGGCCCTAAAAGAGCAGTTTAAGAAGCCTAAGTCATACGCGCAACTGGTGACAGAAACGAAGGATATTCGTTAGGAGCCTAATGAATCTTTATGGGAGGTCGATCAAGGGTTGAAGCACATCATTAGAGATGGTGGATTTTTTATTGATGATACTCAACATAATGAATGGTTCATTTCTATGTTGCTCCCACATCTGCGCTAGCTCTTAGGTTAGCAAAAGATTGCCACACAAGCTAATGATGAGGAGGTCGCAATGAAATTGGAGGCTACCCCAACACCTATGGCAGTGGGAACTCAATAGATTTAGATTCAGTTGGAAGCCATGCATCTAGAAATTCAAAGTATACTCAAAGACAAGAGCAAGGAGGTTTGCACAGAGGTCTGGTGTATAAAAAATAAATATTTTGGGAACCATAAAGAGTAGTTTCCTGTATTCAACAATTATCTAAATCCTGGAGACCCTAGTCTATTGAAGAATCTTGTGTGGTGCACTATTTGTCAAATTGTTGGATTACATGATACAAATTCTTGCCCAAGGATCGCAAAGTATCAACTTGACTTGAAGAAATTATTTTTCAAATTATGCTCGTCATTTGGGCGTGATGAGTAGCATTGTCGCACTTTTGATATCATGTTGGATAAAGAAGAAATATATAGAATGAAATTTGAGCCTACATCACCAACATCCCCTTCTAGGCACGGAGGATTCCAAGGTAGAGGACGAGGCAAAGGAGGTGGATAAGTTGGCCAAGGAAGAGGACAAGTCATTTTCTATAACTATGCAGATGTTGGCCATTATGTGTGCGAATTTCCGAATCCAACACAACAGTTGTGCAGGTACTGTAGACAATTTTATCATGCCATAGAAGATTGTCTTGTCTTGATTTCTAAAATGCAGGAAAAGAAGACGTAGGCCCCAATGCCAAATCTTCATAAGGTTTGCGCAGAAACTCGTGAAGAAGATCCAAGTGTGAATGTAGTTACTAGGAGTGGTTTAGCTACCAATGAAGATAAAGGAAAGCAGGCAGCCTATGATGTATGGATCCGTAAAGCACCATAAAAAAAAGAAGGCTTTAATCTTCAATGCGCAAAAGAGGCCTTTATAGAGGCACATAAAAAAATTGCAGAAGGAAGTACATCAACATTTGGTAGAACAATGAAGGAAGCAGGAGGAGACGAGGAAATAAAACCTTTTCTACAATCATGTATAAAGTTGTTGCGCAACAAGAAGGCAGTCAAAAATCTGCAAGCATTGATAGATAATTGTGCAGAGAAAGAACAACCCATGGTAGAACATCGAGCAGTCAACAAAATTTATAAGAATAAGAAGAGAACGAATAGGGAAATGTGTATGACCGTGCATCTTGGTGCTTATGAAATGGACCAAGTTATTTCAAATTTGGGATCGGATGCTAATGTTCTACCTAAGAAAAAATGGCAATGCATGGGAGAGCCAAATTTGGAGTGGTCTACTATCCAACTGCGCATGGGAAATCAGAAGAAGATCGTTCCTTTATGGAGGCTATCGCAAGTTGTGGTCAATATAGAGGGTGTTAAGGTGATGGAAAACTTTGAAGTCATACAAATTGTAGATAATATTGATCCCTATCCTTCACTGCCAGGATTGGATTGGGCCATTAACATGGATGGTGTTATCAATTCGAAGAGAAGGAAAATGGAATTTGAAAGCAATGGAGTTAGGGTAATCATTCCTCTAGATCCTACACAAGGCCAAAGATATACTGAACCAGTGCGCGCTGAGGATGAGATTGATCAAATCTATAAGTTGACTTTGCATGAAGAAGACTGGATTAATCCAACAACAGATGGGAATCTTAAGTGGGAGAGGGATAACTCTTGTTTTTCAGACTCCGATGAAGAACTGGAAAATTGGAAAAACTGATTGCATGAGGTGTCTGCGCGGTGCAATAATCACGTGACCCAATCTCTGCGCTATATAACATCTGAGGTATGTTATTTACCACACTATGATGGCTCAAATGATTTCAACATGTTTATAGGAGAGCTTGAGAGGACTATGCCTAAAGGACAGAGATTCCATGCTTTGGATCTTGGTTTGAACGCTACTCCATCACGATGGTGGAAAACTCATAAGGATAATATGGGTAACTGGGAGGAATGTGCACACGTAATGAGGTTGCGGTTTGAATATCCAATCATTAAAATGGAAGATGTGTACTCTAGGAAAGAGGATCCGCGTAGACATTTGGCAAGATGGAATCAGGTATGGGGTGTAGATCCAAGACCTGAATAGGTCCATATGTTTATTCACTCGTTGGGAAAGGTGGCTACTGGAAGATACTTGGAGATAGAGCTACACAGAGGCACTAGTGAATGGTCTGCACTGATAGAGAGTTTTATTCTTACTTTTATCTTTGAGAGTGGATTTGATACATTTGGTCAAGCTTTGCATAATATTCAAGAACTAATCTTTGATACAACAAATCATGTAATTAAGTGCGCTCCACCAGCTTGGGATGTGCAGATGAAAGCCATTGTGAATTGCAGAAACATGACAGTGGAAGAGAATGATGAGGATCTAAGGAATATCATGATCCCTAAATCTGAGGGACAACGCGCAGTGGCTGGGTCCCCAATCACCTCGATGGATGTGACAAATCCCTTAAAGCTTAGACAGGTGAATATTGGCACTTAAGAACAACCTAAGTTAGAAAACATTCGAGACTACTGGGATGATGATACAGTAGGCAAGGTTTTTAAGTTTCTTGTTGGACATTGAATAAACCAGTGCTTTTTTTGTGTTTCGTGACATGGACTGACCGCCTCTCGTGGATCCTTAGCTCTGGCGATGCGATCATTGACTAACACTTGCGGGTTTTGGTCTAACGGCAATCGTGATTCCCAACAACTGGTATCAGAGCGTAGGTCACGATTTCGATACACACTCGACTCGCGTTAGGGGGGATATTGTTGGATAATGGATAAACCAATGCTCCCCATGTGTTTCATGACATGGACTAACCGCCTCTCATGGATCCTTATCTCTGGCGATGCGATCGTTGAATAACACTTGCGGGTTTTGGTCTAATGGAAATTGTGATTCCCAACACTGCTAACAGAATATCAAGATTTTTTCCCTACAAAATTTTCAAAGTTCAAAGGAATCATTGGGGAAATTGGAGTGATGAAAATCACATTAAAACCTGATGCACACCCAGTAAAAAAATTCCCATACAGTTTGAATCACAAATATAGGTAGAAGGTGAAAGAAGAGTTGGAAAAAATGGTGGCAATAGGCATCATTGAACCTGTAGAATAATCTAACTGCGTAATTCCAAGGGTTGTGCAAGATAAGAAGACTAAAGGAGAAATCATAATCTATGTAGATCTACGCAAACTGAATTATGCTTGTGTGCATGATCCATTCCCAACTCCATTTTCTTATGAAATTTTGGATAATGTTGGGGGTCAAGATGCATACTCATTCACAGATGGGCTTTCAGGGTATCATCAGATCCGAATTGTGCCAGAAGGTAAGAGTAAGATCACTTTTGCTACTGAATGGGGATCCTACCAATATAAATTATGCCCTTTGGATTGAAGAATGCTCCTACCATTTTGTCATATGTGGTAGTTGCTACTTTCAGAGAATTTATACACAAGTTTTTGGAGGTATATTTTGATGATTGGACTGTATTCGGGTTGTTAAAGAAGCATGTGTCAAATCTGCACTTAATGTTGGATACTTGTAGGAAGTATTAGATCTCCTTGAATTTGAAGAAGTGTATTTTCTGTGTACCCTTTGGAATATTGTTGGGTCACATTGTCTAACAGCAGGGATTGATGGTGGATACTGCAAAGATTACAGTCATAGTCAATTTGGAAGTACATGATGTTGGGGTCCTGTGTTTTGATAGATTGGAAAATCAAAAGACAAGGCAACATCAGAACCAATCTTTAGAGTTCTAGGATCTAGTCCTCCTATTCTCAGAGAGGGATCTCTCAAATTTACTTGTTTTGCAAAGGTTTATCTTGTTTGCTTTTAGTATTGATTTTAGACTAGTTTAGTAAGTGCAAGTGTTTGTTTGTTTGTTTGGTTGAATGACATAGGAGAACATGAAAGGTCTAGGAAAGATAGCTAGAAAGGAGAAATGTTAGATTCATTGGGAAATGGAGTCAAGAAGGGGTTTATGACAAACTCATCGATGGATATGGGATATCAGAGGGCAAATCTAACTTGGCCACAGGATCCTTTGGTTTTGTGAATGAGATGGACATCAATGATTTGGAAAGAGAAATTGAATTCTCAACAAAGGCAACTTGAAAACATAACTTGAACAATAAAGAGGTATTTGATAGACATGGCTAACCATATATTCTACAAACACACTTTAAGCAAATAATGACTTCAAGACAAATTTCAAAATTAAATCTAATATTCGGGAGCACATCCTATTTCCTCAAACATTTTATTTCAAGTGACTTAGAAAACATAAAAGATTCACTGATAATTGCAGTCATAGAAGAGGGAACACCTAAAAAATTTATGATCACAACTATAAAGGCCTTTAAAACAATTTTTCAAGCAAGGACAAAGGGCATGATCAAAACAGACCTCCTTGGCTAACTATAAACAATGGTACTTCAAAGGGAGACTTCAAAAATAGTTTTCAAGTGGCAGCAGACAAGCAGGGAGAACCATAAATCATGCTGAAACCAACTATTTGAAATATTAGAGAAATAAACGAGCATGAGGACTAAAGAGAGAGATTAAAGACTCTAAAATACCTCAGCAGAAGAAAACATAAAACAGTGAAGGATGAACAGGTCTAAGGTGCTTCTAGGAGTCATTTCTTAGCCTAAAACTTTCATCCTACTATAGTGAGCATTTATGGAACAAAATGAAAACAGGAGAAAACATCAAACAGTTCAGAATACTTCACCAATAGCCAAGCTCATGGATCCAATGATAGAGCCTTCTCAAGAACAAGCAAGTTTCAACATCATCAAGCTTCCAAGACTTCAGTTTCTTCGTCAACTTCAGACAGACTATGTATTATTTCAGAGAGTTTCAGTATTACAACTAGTGAACAATCAACCCACATCTCATCTTCTTCAGAAGTATTTATAGAAGAAATGAGGAGTTGGAAGAGTTTTAGGATTGAAGTGTAATAAATTCTACACTAAATGCAACTCCTTACCTTGAAAACCATGCAAGGCATAAGGCAGGAATGCATCGAATTAAAACTCTGTTTCATTTACTATGTTTATGATTTTTAAGGCTTAATGGGTAAAAATATTGACTTCGAGGTCTATTTATCCTTTACAATAACTTCACTGATAGTTTAAAATATCTTCTTCTTTTTTTAAATAACTATTCAACTATATTTAGACAAATATCTTCTGTTCTGGCAATAACTAGACCTTCTTTTCAATTTATTGAGGCTGCAGGTGGCTTTTGGTAGATGGAGAGGATTCAATTAGCCTCTTTGATGTGGCTCTGAGGTGTCCTTGGACTGATATTTTCCTCTATTTTTCCTAAAACACCTTTAATTTGTCTTTGATCTGTGTTTTAGGCCTGATTAGGCTTAATTCTTATTTTCCAGTCTTCATACTCTGCTGACTGTAGATCAGGCATTTGATTTTCCAAGTTTATGCCTTTATCCTTTTAAAAACTCTGATTTAAACCTTTAAAACCTGATACTCTTTGATCTCCTGAATTCAATGCTGATTTTCTTTAATAAATGGACTCTGACTGTGTTTTTTTTGTGTTGCAGGTGCGCGAAGGGTTTTTATAATATTACCAATGTTCATGAGTCATGGTTAAAATTGTTGTTAGAATCCTGTATATTCATTTCCTTCATTGATAGTGGCCTGGGGGATCGTCATCCCCGGTCGTTTGTTTCATTTAAAAACAGTGAAAAAAACCTTTATAACCTGCAGAAACAAGAAAAGTTAAGAAAAATCCGTGAGGGATAGGTTTAGACAGCAATGAGTGCGAGAAGAAATCGTGGTCATTGATCCAGATAAATCGACGATCGAGATTTCTTAATGGGTTGATGGGGAGGCAGTCGGATGAAAATTAAGATCAGATTAAGTTCGGGCTGTTGATCTAGATTGATCAACGGCTGAGATCAATCGGGAATTTTATAATGCGGAGGGGGTAGCATTTAAATAAAATGGAAGAAAATGTAATACAAAGGGGAGAAAACCTTTATTGGATGCGAAAAAGGGTTTAAATGGAGTTTGGGCATAATTTTGAATGAGGACCGTTAGATTAGAGCATCCAACGACAGAGATTGTTCGATAAGTTCTTTAGTCGGGTGGATGGAGGCAAATGTATTTGAGACGAGGATATGATCTAAGCCGTCGGATGTTATGAAATGGACGGCGGAGATAAAATAAGCAGATGTAATGCAATGGGGAAAGGTGGTTTGGCAGAAAACCAGAATGGTTTTCACGCAGCTCTGAGGTGGTTTAAAGATTTTCCCAAAAAAACGCGATATAGGTCTGCGCTTGACACCTATCCTTTTAATACCGCCCATATCGCGTAATTTTCTTGCATTAACGTTCAGGTGCAAAATTACAAGATATGGAGTTTCAGCCATCGGATGAAAGGTGGAGAGATCTGACGGTGGGAATGAGAGCGCGATGGGATAAGATGCGCGGGTGGAAAAGGTGGGCAGGGTCAAAGGCGGTTTAAACCTTGACCATTGGATCATGGAATGGACGGTCGAGATTGCGTCAAAAAAATGATTCGGGACTTGGTGAACAGATAGAAAATGGGCAATGCAATTATACCTCAGTCGTCGTATCTGTGGGAACGAACGGTCGAGATTGGATCGGAGATCGCAAAATCGGAGGAGGCAAAGGGATGGCACTTTAGATTTTGCGCGATGTGATTAAGCACCAGCCATCAGATCTGGGAGTAAGATCGATGGTCAATATTCAATCAGAGGGGTAATGGAGGAAGGTTATGGGCACGATGTGACTTTAGCGTTGGTCGTTGGATTTATAAAGATCGACGGGGGAGATTGACTCTGGGGTTGAAGGGAGAACTCATCGCATCGGAAGATTTTTGGAAGAACAAAGGAAAAACGTTAATAGAAATCTCTGATTTGATATTTGCAATTAGGCCTTAGCGCTTGGTCGCGGCTCTGGGTTTTGCGAAAAATGGCATGGGGCTAAAGCCAAAAGGGGCTTAAGGCTTTATAGAAAATGAAGGCTTTTAGGCCAAAATGAGGGTTTTTCAAAGATTTTTGAGGGTTTCGATAAGGTTTAAAAAGGATTTTTAAACCTTATCAAAGGGATTTATGAAGGGAATGAAGGAAAATGAGGAAAAATGAGGAATTTTATGAAGAAAAAGGGGATGAAAATGGTGTTATTAATGGATGGAAGGAGGGGTAAAATGAAGGGAAAAAAGGGTTTTTTGAGCAGTCTTTCTCCTTGCAAACAGCAGATTTTTCAGGTTTATGAGGGAAACAGCAGTGAATATTAACTAAAAGATTAGTTATCTTCATAAAAAACTTCAAAGATGATAGGTTTTCAAAGGGAATTATCTCTTGAATTTTTGAAGAACAAAATTAGCCACTTTTTGGTATAATAGAATTGATCAATGGCTAACAGTGGCTCCACTTGGGGAAGACAGCTGGTTCTTTAGGTGTCTAGAACCTTAGCTGCAAATATATGGCTTTCATTAAACCAGTTCCTTAATCCATTGGGCAGCAACCTTTCTTTTTTGATGATATCTACAGCAATTAAAAGCAATGGAATTCTGTCAAAACATGTCTACCTATCCATTCCTAATGATCCTAACATTTTTTCTTCTTTTCAAAATGCATTTAGACTGGAAAAATCTCTTCAACAACATTTTATTCTTTTTGAAAAATAAAAACTAATGTAAGTCTAATCTTATTTCTCCATGAACTCAGTTTAAACAATTGAGCTCATAAGCTTCTTTACCTAACTACTGTCTGTCAGGATTAGACTGTCTGACAGACTTTTATTCTCTAATTTCTAAGACAAAAATTTAAAAACAGTCAAGCCAAGATTAAGCTGTTTGACTTGCTATGATATATGGCATAAAAACAAGCTGCACATAGATTATTATTTGCAGAAAATTTAAAACAAAATAAGAAGGCTTAAAATCTGAAAATTAAAAACATCCTTCACTATCTTTTCAGCTCTGTTTTTTAATTTGTTTGAGCTACCTTTTCTTTCTTTTTGGTTCAAGTTTTGAGTATGTTAGAACCAAGTCTCTTTCAATATCAAAGGTTCAGGATTTGAGCATGTTTGAACCTTCTTTCTTCTAACCTAATCTACCTTACTGATAAGCCAATATCGAGGTGTTTGGAAAATCTTAATTCACTAACCTATCAGCAGAAAATTGAAAAGCTAATTAGTCATGATTAAGTTGTATGACTAACTAGAAGTGTGTTTTTAGGAGTGGCATTTGAGCTTGCACACTTTCAGATTTTGTCTCTTTTTTTTGGTATGGAGTTGTACCTTTCTTGTTTTACAATCTACCCTCCTTTCTCTTTCTATTGTTTTTGTATTTTTATTTTTCTAACATTGAATGCAATGTTTAAACAATGATATTTACAATGGAAAACAAAATACCTTGAAACTCATGATTCTTGACAGAATTAATGCTTGAGCATCCTGCCATTGACAGGGCCTCCATATAAATCTTCTCCATTCAATTATTTCAAGAAAAATCATTGTGACCCCTCTCAGCATGAATAATATAGGGCCCTTTCCACAAGTTCTCAAACTTGCCATGTTTTCCCTTCTCTTCTCTTCTTGAATCCCATTTAAGAACAACATTTCCAACTTGGAAATTGTTTGCCTTAGTCCTCTTGTCAAATAGCTGCTTGATATTTTCTTGGATAACTGTGTTCTCTCATAGACTTCTTCTCTAGTCTACTGTAAATGAATGGTTTGGTTGATTCTTCTCTACATATCATTCTCTTCAATCTGCACTTCTTGGCGGAGTTTCATGACTGGAACTCCTAATGAGGTTGGGAAGACTGCATTCATGCCATAGACCGGTTGATAGGGGGACATATATATTGACTTTTTGTAGTTAATCTATCAGCCCATAAGGCATGAACCAGCTTACTGTGCCATGATTTCTGATTCTGCTCCAAAAGATTTTTGATTATATTGATGAGGCTTTTGTTGGAGGATTCAGCTAATCCATTTCATTGGGGATAGTAGGAAATAGAATGGCCCAAGGTAATGTGGTATTTGTAACAAAAATCAACCATTCTTTTGGACTTAAAGGCAGCAGCATTATCTGTTATGATTTTTGTAGGACAACCAAATTTGGATAGGATATTTGTTTTAAGGAACTTGATAATGACAGAGTCAGTAGCATTCTTAGAGGGTATAGCTTCTATCCACTTGGTAAAGTATTCAGTGGCAGTGAGGATCCATTTATGTTGGGCTAAGGAAGATGGGTGAATTACCTAATGAAGTCCAAGCCCCATTGTTGAAAAGGTGCCTCAACACTGATAGGATGTAAAGGTAAGGGAAGGAGTTTTCTTTTGCCATCAAAAATTTGACACTTATGGCAAGACATGACTAACTTCTGAGTGTATGGAAAAAGGGTGGGCCAACAGTGACCAGATCTGAGGATTTTTTTTGTTGTGGCCTTCCAGTAGAGGTGTCCTTCACATTCTCCTTCATGCAACTCATGCATGATTTTTCCTGCATCATCTTCAAGTAAACATTTAAGCAAAATTCCAACAACATTCTTCCAATACAATACCCCATCTAAGATGCAATAACTTAAAGCTTTCTATTTCAAAAATCTAGCTTTAGTTTTAGACAAAGAAGGAGGGGCATTCAAATAAAAAAGCACATAAATGATGTCAGCATACCAACGAGAATTCAGAAATGTTTCTTCAATGAAAGGAGCAGTGGATTCCTCTATTTCTTCCACCACATCTACCATGTTCATATCTAGTTCTTGGAAGTTAGACTCAGCCATAAGTTTTGCTAATCCTTGCCCTTTAACTAGTTTGGTGGGCCTGATTTCTAAGTCATATTCAAGAATAGTAGAAATTCATTTTCTCCTTTTACCATCAGGTTCTTGACTTAGAATATCCTTGACAACAGTATGTGGAACAAAAGCAATTATGTGAGAGTGTAAAATGTAGACTCTAAATTCCTTTAATGCTTTCACTAATGCTAAGGCTTGTTTCTCCATGATGTTATATTTGAGAGGAGAATCTCTTAGGGCCCTAATAAAGAAGTATATTGGTTGTTCTTTCCCCAAGTCATTATTTTGGGGTAATACTATCCTTATTGTATGTTCAAATGCAAAAGAAAATATATAAAAGTCTTTGGTGAAATCTGGACTAATCAAGACTAGTGTTTGAGTTAGAGCTTGTTTAACTTGTTCAAATGATTTTTTAGCTTGTAAATTCCATTTCACAGCTACCTCTTTCTTAAGCATGTTTGTAATGTTTTTTAATAGCTCAGCAAGGTTGGGGATAAACCTCCTCAAAAAAATAATCTTCCCAATAAAAGATTGTAATTCTTTGAGGCTTCTTGAATGGTTGATTTGCAATATGCCATCTATCCTTTTAGGGTCTATTTTGATTCCCTCTTATAAAATTATATGACCAAGAAGTTTACCTTCTTGGAGACCAAAGAGTGTCTTCTTGGGATTCAAAGATAAGCCAAATTTCCTACACTTCTCAAAAACTTTTCTCAAGTGAATCAAATGTTCTTCATCAGTTTTTGAGAAAACGGTTATGTCATCAGGGTAAATGATTATAAAATAGCCAATATTTTCAGAGAATGCTATGTCCATGGCCCTTTGGAAGGTGGCCCCTACATTCATCAAACCAAATTTCATTTTGACATACATAAAGGTGCCCCAAGGTGTAGTAAAAGCAGTTTTGAGTTGATCACTTGGGAGCACTAATACCTGATTGTAACCCGAGAACCCATCCAATAGTGATATTATTTTTGACCCAACTACCCTTTGAAGTATATGGTCCATCTTGGCTAAGGGGTAGTTTTCCTTTAGGGAGGCTCTATTTAGATTTCTGAAGTCAATACAGAGCCTGATTTCCCCTGTTTTCTTCCTAACAGAAACTAAGTTTGACACCCATTTTGAATATCAACAGGTACTATAATCCTAGCATCATACATATTTTCAATTTCTTTCTTAACTAAAGGCAGTAAAACAGGGTTTATTCTCCTTAGTTTTTGTTTGAAAGGTTTCTGATTTTCCTTAAGAAGAATTTTGTGTTGAATGATGCTAGTGTCATAAGATTTTAGATCTTTGTACTCCCAAGCAAACACATCTTTATATTCTTTGAACAGCTCTATGTATTTCAATTTTATGTGAGCTGGGAGAGTGCTGGACAGTTTAATCATCTTGGGTTCTTCCAGGCTACCTATGTTATGTTCTTCTACATCTGTTTCCACGGGTTCGATTCCTGGTTCTTTGGCTACATCATTTAAATCAAAGAGGTGTTCTAAAGGTGTGAGACCCCTTGGAATTGTATCATTCTTGCACTGTAAAAATTCCAAGTCTTTCTGGTCTGCGTTTTCAATTAATTCTACTTCAAAAGGATTCTCACATTGATTTATATCAGCAGAAGGTGTCATTTCAATTTCTGGGATTTGTTCAATATAAAAACAGTTTTCTTTATGGCCGGTTTCTAATTTTGGTATGTCAAAATCATTTTCTGATTTTAGGAAATCATATATGTGTTTTTCAGAGTCAAAAACTTGCCAGTAATCCTCATTATCAGGCACTGCAGGCCTGTATTTTACCTTTACACTAAGCTGTTCATTTATTTGAGGTATTTGGCAGTTGCTGGCATTGAAAGCAAGTTCATTTTCCAGATGATTTTGTGCTCTTGGAATGAAAATGAGTCCATACTTTTCAAAGGTTTTTAATAAATCTAGGGCAGCATTTCGATACTCTCTAAGTCTTGGGTTTCTAGCTGAGTATTCTCCTTTGATTTGTCTTATGATAAGTTCAGAATCTCCTAAGATTGATATCCTTTGGGCTTCTAATTGTTTAAGAAATTGCAAGCCAAGGAGAAGGGCTTCATATTCAGCAATATTTTTTGTGCATGGGAAATCCAGTTTATATGAAAAAATCTGATTTGTATTTTGAATCCATACACCTACTTTTGCACTTGTTTTATTACAAGATCCATCAAAATTTATTGTCCAAATTATATTAGCCTCATTTTCATTCTCTTGTTACTATTGATTTTCAATGTTTTGAATTTGATTTGAGGGAAGATTTGAGTGTTTTGGTGAACTCATTTTCTCTTGGTTTTCCTTTTCTTGTTGAGTGATTTCATCTTCATTGTATAAGATGAAGGAATCTAAGCTTGACTGAATGGAATAGATTGGAGAATTGTTTGGTTTATCTATGTTGCTCACCATGTATTTCTTGTGGGATTCCCTGTATAACCTCCTGTTTTGGTTAAAAACTGGGATGATGGCACAAGAAATGTCCATTTGAAGGCTCCCCTGAAGTTTGGCTCCCCATGATCTTGATAAAAGCATGCCATACTTTGGGGGAATGTCAGCTACAACTATATCCATTACTAGACTCTTAGTAGGGACATGAGATAAGTTAACACATAAATCTTTGATTAAACCTAAGCATTTGACTCTGCTTGAATCAAAGGAATACAAATCCTTGTATGGTTTAGTAATTTCTAAGCCTAAGCTTTCCATTACTACTTTGGGCATAAGATTATGTGAAGCTCCAGAGTCTAACATGGCATTGTGTAAGATTTTCTCATGTATATTCAAACTAACATAGAAGGGAGGGACAGCCCCTTCTTGGTATTTTCCTTCAACTTCTGGACCAAACAACAACTCAGGATTGTCATCTGTCAAGTTCAAGGTGTCGGTATCACTTTCTAAGTTCAAAAATTTCAAAACTTGGTCTTTGTACACTTCTTGGGTTACTAGTTCAGCTAGAGGGATGGTAATTTTTATCTTTGCAATCTCTCCCTAGAGACTAAAAGGAACTATTGATTTGGTCATATTTACATCTGTTCTTTCAATAGAATTCCTTTCAGCAATTTTGATTTGCTAAACTTTGTTTGGACTGGTAATTGGGATAGTTTTATTAGGTCAACTAGCTGAAGTGCTAGGGATGCTTTTCTCAACATTGGGTTGGCTACTTTTCTCTTTGTTTGAATCTGGTTTCTTAGCCAAAATTTTGGGTTTCTCTGATGTTTTCTTAGGCTGATTTTCTGCATTTTTCTTAACAGCAGTGCTAGTGTTTTTGTCTTTTGAATTTTCTATGTTCCCTTTGCTCCTAAGATCATATTGTTTGTGCACCTCCATGATTGCATTTTCAAACCCCAATCTATAATCATCAGAATCTTCATAGGTGTTTTTATTTTGATCAGAGGAGAAGAAACCTTGTTCTTCTTCAGTAAGGAAAACATCATCCCCACTGTCTGATCCAATCAATTTTACATGACCTTCTCCCAACCTTTCAATCTCCCTATCTTCCTCATATTGATCTACATGGTTTTGTTGGAAGGGAGGTCTAATCTATTGGTCATTTTCTTTTTTCCTATCTTGATTGTTTTCTCTTTTATAATTCTAATTTCTATTTCTATTTTGGTTGTTTTGAGGTTCTCTTGGTGGCACTCTATCATTCAAGTTGATCTTTTCAAGCATCTCCTCCATTACTTTCACTAGGTTGTCAATTTTGGTGTCAGAAGATGAGGTTGAGGGTACAATGTCATCTTTGTAAGTTACCCTCTTTTCTGATCTCAACCTATTTCTTTTCTCAATTATGTTTTCTTCTACACTCACAGCTCCTTTCTGCATGTCTTCTAAAGTTAAGTAATCTCTCTCCCTTAGTTGATAGGCCATTTCAGCATCAAAACCTTCAAGATATATTACTAAGGCCATGCCTTGGGGAGGTTTCATGTGAGGTGGAAGAGCATTTTAGATACTATTAAACTTGGTTTAGTAATCATGAACACTCTCCCCTTGATTTATTTTAAGACTGCTATACTCTGCTAAGATTTGGAGAGGATTATTTTTTATTTCCCATTTGTTTATGAAGGTTTGATGCAAAGCAGGGAGATCATTTATGCTATTAGGAGTTAGGCTTTTAAACCATTTTTTTACTTCTCCTCCTAAACTTTGGGCAAAGATTCTCATTTTAATAGTATCATCATCTATCTCCATGTAATTGAAAGCATCATTCATTTTTTCTACATGATGTTGAGCAGTAGTAGGTTCATTTGCAGTGAAATGAGGAATTTTAGATTGATAGTCATTTGGTAAGGGAACCAGAGGTTGTGGTAACAGTAATGGGGCATACTATGTTGCCATGGCTGGAAAGAAAGGTGGATTTACAAGAGGGAAAGTTGGTTGAAATGGAGTGTTTTGAATACTGGTAGTATGGATTGGAGTGGAAGAGACACTTGGACCAGCAAACTGGTTTTGAGCAGATTTGTTATGAAAAAGGCTAAAGTGATGAAGAAGCTGGGAATCAGGAGGAGTGGAAGATGAGGCTTCTCTACTAAAGCTTTGCTGCAAATCTGCAATGTCAAGATCAGTTTGGTTTAAATCACCTTGAGATCTAGTTCTAAAGATGTTCTTTGTGTGATGTAAGTCAAAGTGTAAATCCTCTAAGTCAACAAGGTTTTCAGGGACAGATTTTTTTTTTAAGAGGCTCCCATCAGCAACTGATTTTCTAGCTTTAGAATTCTGCCACATAATTCTCTCTGGATTGTCAACTATTATAGGAGGATTAGGGTCTGGATGGGATCTAGTGTTGATCTTATGTGAGCCAGGCTTCTTTTTCAAAAATGAGAAAGGCTAAAGTTTTTTAGGGACTGTTTTTTGAAAATTTTGCCTCTCACAATGTCTTATCTAGTATGGGACTAGGCTTATAAACTTCCTCGAGGTTGTTTAACACAATCTTAAGGAAATATGGAGAGCTAGATGGGTAATAGGCCTACTGGGGCTAGTGGAGTCGCTAGGTGGAAACTTTTTAGCTTTTATGAAGGTAAAATATTGAATGGTTCCACCAACATGTTTATTAGGAAGCCAATCTGGAATATTTTTGGGTTTTTCTGAGTTTCTATGGTTGTTTGAAAGACTAATGAGTCTATAAGATCTTGCTAGGCAACTATGAACTAAGTGGTCCCACCGTGATCGCCATTATGATGGGGTCTTGTGTTTTGATAGATTGGCAAATCAAAAGAAAAGGCAACATCAGAACCAATCTTTAGAGTTCCAAGATCTAGTCCTCCTGTTCTCAGAGAGGGATCTCTCAAATTTACTTGTTTTGCAAAGGTTTATCTTGTTGGCTTTTAGTATTGATTTTAGACTAGTTATTAAGTGCAAGTGTTTGTTTGTTTGTTTGGTTGAATGACATAGGAGAACATGAAAGGTCTAGGAAAGATAGCTAGAAAGGAGAAATGTTAGATTCATTGGGCAATGGAGTCAAGAAGGGGTTTATGACAAACTCATCAATGGATATGGGATATCAGAGGGAAAATCTAACTTGGCCACAGGATCCTTTGGTTTTGTGAATGAGATGGACATCAATGATTTGGAAAGAGAAATTGAATTCTCAACAAAGGGAACTTGAAAACATAACTCGAACAATAAAGAGGTATTTGATAGACAGGGCTAACCATAAATTCTACAAACACACTTTAAGAAAATAATGACTTCAAGACAACTTTCAAAATGAAATCTAAGATTCGGGAGCACATCCTATTTCCTCAAAGATTTTATTTCAAATGACTTAGAAAACATAAAATATTCACTGATAATTGCAGTCGTAGAAGAGGGAACACCTAAAAAATCTATGATCACAAATATAAAGACCTTTAAAACAATTTTTCAAGCAAGGACAAAGGGCATGATCAAAACAGACCTCCTTGGCTAACTATAAACATTGGTACTTCAAAGGGAGACTTCAAAAAAAGTTTTCAAGTGCCAGCAGACAATCAGGGAGAACCATAAATCATGCTGAAACCAACTATTTGAAATATTAGAGAAATAAACAAGCATGAGGACTAAAGAGAGAGATTAAAGACTCTAAAATACCTCAGCAAAAGAAAACATAAAACAATGAAGGATGAATAGGTCTAAGGTGCTTCTAGGAGTCATTTATTAGCCTAAAACTTTCATCCTACTATAGTGAGCATTTATGGAACAAAATGAAAACAGGAGAAAACATCAAACAGTTCAGAATACTTCACCAACAGCCAAGCTCATGGATCCAATGATAAAGCCTTCTCAAGAACAAGCATGTTTCAACATCATCAAGCTTCCAAGACTTCAATTTCTTTGTCAACTTCAGACAGACTATGTATTATTTCAAAGAGTTTTAGTATTACAAATAGTGAACAATCAACCCACATCTCATCTTCTTCAGAAGTATTTATAGAAGAAATGAGGAGGTGGAAGAGTTTTAGGATTGAAGTGTAATAAATTATACACTAAATGCAACTCCTTACCTTGAAAACCATGCAAGGCATAAGGCAAGAATGCATCGAATTACAACTCTGTTTCATTTACTCTGTTTATGATTTTTAAGGCTTAATGGGTAAAAATATTGACTTCGAGGTCTATTTATCCTTTACAATAACTTCACTAATGTTTAAAATATCTTCTTTTGTTTGAAATAACTATTCAGTTGTATTTAGACAAATATCTTCTGTTCTGGCAACAACTATACCTTCTTTTAAATTTATTGAGGCTGCAGGTGGCTTTTGGTAGCTGGAGAGGATTCAATTAGCCTCTTTGATGTGGCTCTGAGGTGTCCTTGGACTGATATTTTCCTCTATTTTTCCTAAAACACCTTTAATCTATCTTCGATCTGTGTTTTAGGCCTGATTAGGCTTAATTCTTATTTTCTGGTCTTCATACTTTACTAACTGTAGATAAGGCATTTGATTTTCCGAGTTTATGCCTTAATCCTTTTAAAAACTCTAATTTAAACCTTTAAAACCTGATACTCTTTGATCTCCTGTCTTTAATGCTAATTTTCTTTAATAAATGGACTCTGACTTTGTTTTTGTTGTGTTGCAGGTGCGCGAAGGGTTTTTATAATATTATCAATGTTCATGAGTCATGGTTAAAATTGTTGTTCGAACCCTGTATATTCATTTCCTTCATTGATAGTGGCCTGGGGGATCGTCATCCCCAACCTTTTGTTTCATTTAAAAACGGTGAAAAAAACCTTTATAACCTGCAAAAACGAGAAAAGTTAAGAAAAATCCGTGAGGGATAGGTTTAGACAGCACTGAGTGCGAGAAGAAATCGTGGTCGTTGATCCAGATAAATCGACGATTGAGATTGCTTGATGGGTTGATGGGGAGGCGGTCGGATCAAAATGAATATCAGATTAAGTCTGGGTCGTTGATCTAGATTGATCAACGGCTAAGATCAATCGGGAATTTTATAATGCGAAGGGGGCAAAATTTAAATAAAATGGAAGAAAATGCAATACAAAGGGGAGAAAAGCTTTATCGGAGGCAAAAAAGGGTTTAAATGGAGTTTGGGCATAATTTTGATCGAGGACCGTTAGATTAGGGCATCCAACAGCGGAGATTGCCTGATAAGTTATTTATTCGGGTGGATGGAGGCAGATGTATTTGAGACGAGGATATGATCTGAGCCGTCGGAGGTTATGAAATGGACGGCGGAGATCAAATGAGCATATCCAATGCAATGGGGAAAGGTGGTTTAGCGGAAAACTAGAATGGTTTTCGCACAGCTCTGAGGTGGTTTCAATATTTTCCCAAAAAAACGCGATATAGGTCTGCGCTTGACACCTGTCCTTTTAATACCGCCCATATCGAGTAATTTTTTGGCATTAACGTTCAGGTGCAAAATTACACGATATGGATTTTCAGCCGTCGGATGAAAGGTGGAGAGATCTTACGGTGGGAATGAGAGTGTGATGGGGTAAGATGCGCGGGTGGAAAAGGTAAGCAGGGTCAAAGGCTGTTTAAACCTTGACCGTTGGATCATGGAATGGACGGTCGAGATTGCGTCAGAAAAATGATTCGGGACTTGGTGGACAGACAGAAAATGGGCGATGCAATTATCCTCAGTCGTCGGATCTGTGGGAATGAACGGTCGAGATTGGATCGGAGATCGCAAAATCGGAGGAGGCAAAAGGATGGCACTTTATATTTTGCACGATGCGATTAAGCGCCAGCCGTCAGATCTAGGAGTAAGATCGACGGTCAATATTCAATCGAAGGGGTAATGGAGGAAGGTTATGGGCGCAATGCGACTTTAGCATTGGCCATTGGATTTATAAAGATCGATGGCGGAGATTGGATCTGGGGTTGAAGGGAGAAAACTCATCGCATCAGAAGATTTTTGGAAGAACAAAGGAAAAAAGTTAATAGAAAGCTCTGATTTGAGATTTGCGATTAGGCCTTAGCGCTTGGTCACGGCTCTGGGTTTTATGCGGAAAAGGAGCATGGGGCTAAAGCCGAAAGCGGCTTAAGGCTTTATAGAAAATGAAGGTTTTTAGGCCAAAATGAGGGTTTTTCAGAGGTTTTTGAGGGTTCTGATAAGGTTTAAAAAGGAGTTTTAAACCTTATCAAAGGGAATTTATGAAGGGAATGAAGGAAAATGAGGAAAAAGGAGGAATTTTATGAAGAAAAAGGGGATGAAAATGGTGTTATTAATGGATGGAAGGAGGGGTAAAATTAAGGGAAAAAAGGGTTTTTTGAGCAGTATTTCTCCTTGCAAACAGCAGATTTTTCAGGTTTATGAGGGAAAAAGCAGTGAATATTAACTAAAAGATTAGTTATCTTCATAAAAAACTTCAAAGATGATAGATTTTCAAAGGGAATTATCTCCTGAAGTTTTGAAGAACAAAATTGGCCACTTTTTGGTATAACAAAATTTATCAGTGGCTAACACCTGAGAATAATAAGCAGTTGCGCTCAATATTCGGGCATACTGGGTATTATAGGAATTTTATTCAGGGATATGCATTGATAAATGCGCCCTTGGAAAATTTTCTCAAGAAGTATGCAACGTTCTGTTGAGATAAGGACTGTCAAAAGAGTTTTGAGATGCTAAAGGAAAATATGGTCACTGCGCCCATATTGGTCTTCCCAGATTGGTTAAAGGAATTTCATGTGCAGGTGGATGCCTCCTATATTTCGCTCGAAGTTGTGATAGCACAACCAGGAGCAGGGGAAATTTATCACCCTATTGCTTTTGCAAGACAGATTCTGTCAAGTGCAAAGAATAATTACTCAACCACAGAAAGGGAAGGGCTAGCAATGGTGTACGCACTGCAGAAAAAATTCCGACACTATCCGTTAGGAGGTCACTTTAATATGTTCATTGATAATTCTTCTTTGAAGTACCTGGTCAACAAGCCTGTGTTGGGGGGAATATCTGTAGATGTTTGTTAGAATATGAATTTGAAATTATTGTGAAACTAGGAAGATTGAATGCTGGGACAGACCATCCGTCATGCATTGAATTAATAGGAAAGGAACCTACAAATCTAGATGATGGTCTACCAGATGCGAGGTTGTTTGTGATAAAGGTGGTTGGTGGGAATTTCCCTGATATCATTAAGTTCTTTATTTCTGGATGTGCACCTGAGGAGTATACAGTACAGCAGAAGAAAGAACTCATGGCGTGCTTAGCATAATTCACCATCATTGTTGGACAGTTTATACAATGGGTGTGAATGAGGTCATGCGAAGACATGTCTTGGAGTATGAGCGACGTGCCATTCTAAATGAAGCTCATGGAGGAGTTTTTGGTTCTCATTATACAGGTAAGGCCATTTCGCAGAATATATTGTGGGTTGGGTTATGGTGGCCCACGCTGCACAATTATGCATATGCACATTTTCACACATGTGATGTTTATCATGTAGAAATTACACCAATGGATTCAATCCAATCCTGCAATGTACTAAAACAAGATATTGAATTCTTCTACAATTTTTTCAGAATATAAATTACAGTCGCCCAATTACATGCAACTAAGAGAAAGAATTAAATCAATCGCACAACACAATATTTTCCTGGGGAAAGAAACTACTTAAAACCCCTCCATATTTATTGTATAATAAAACAAGGAATCATGAAACAATACAATGAAAGTGTGCTCACCACAACCTCATACACTCTACCAATTGTCTCACACTGATCTAGGCAAAATTGGACCAATCCATAGCCAATTTCCTGCCCACCTTCAGCCTGCCTTGCTCACGCAATCCCTAGGCATAAATAATTCCTATTAAATAGGAATTCCAACCTTCCTTGGCTGCGCAATCCATCATGGACTTCCTATGGCTTTATAACTGCACCTGGTCAGTTCGCTAATAATACAACGGATAGTTTACTTACCTTTAACCTTTGTCTCAACTGGGTCGTCATCAGAATTGACATGCATGCAGCTATTAATAGTGAATCATTAGTTACTTAGTAGATCACTACTTGTGAATTAAATATATTTTAATTCACTTTATCTTCCACTAGTTCATCACTCAGTTAGAACTAGCTAAACTTATTTTAACTCAATTAATTTGAGTTAACTGATTGCATTCACACCACACTAGTGCTACAACTGCAACTAGACCCTGTAAATAATATAATCACTCTACATGCCTACTCTTTGACCCTCAACTCGAAATTATTGAGCTAATTAAGTTTATCACACTTAATTAACTATTAAAAAATTTTATGAGATAATATTACAATTTATTTTGAAAATTGGACGCCCACATTAGCACTAATGTGTCACTGAATTCCTCACTCATGTGTGACCTGGAATCTGACACTAGTATGTGGTGCATTTTCTTGTTGAATTTCAAAACTCCCTCTCAATAAGAAATGGATTATATGCTACCCCGATCATGCCTTTGTGGTATTCGAATTTGCTCTCCGCAAGCACCTTCATCAAGATATTTGCATCTTGATCCTCCGTGGGAATGTATTGCAACAACATAATGCGTCTCTGAACACAATTTCTAACATGGTGGTACCGGATGTCAATATGTTTGGACCTATCATGTAATATTGTATTAACCGAGAGTTTTATGCAACTTTGGTTATCACAACGTATCACCTTTGGATTCATCTGATGACTAAACAAACCAACAAGTATATTCCTCATCCAAATGGCCTCATATGCAGCCTAATTAGCTGCCATGTACTCTACCTCGACTAAACTGAGTGCAATTGATCTTTGCTTCCTACTGTACCAAAAAACTCATTAGGGGAATTTTGAGGTCTATCATGGGCATCCTAAGTAAATTATAAAATAATAGTGGAAATAATCAAATAAGATTAGATTACATCATCAAATTTTCAACTCGTATTTTCAACTTATCTCGCTATGGGTTTACTCAAATTTCGAGTGAAAACACTCATTGGATGCAAAATTTGATTCCTCATCCAATGAGTACCCATGTTCCACACTTTCCATGGAACCTTCTATGCAAAAAATGAGACATACATGAAAAATGTGATTGCAATCACGTTTTTTCATGTATTTCTCATTTTTCGTGTAGCAGGGTCCTTCAAAGGTATGCAACATGGGTACTCCTTTGATGAAGAATTAAATTTTGCATCCAATGAGTACTCCTGCACAAAATTTAAGTAAAAAATTAAGGAGATAAGTTGAAAATGTGAGTTGAAAAAGTAGTTATATTATTTTATTATTTTTTAATCTTTTTACTTTTTTACTCCAAAAATGGTGAATCATCCCCAATGGTTGACATCATCATCTTGAATCATATTGGTTATTATAAAGTTTATTTTGGTTGTATATTTTTCTTAGGAGGCCCATTTTAGACCTCAAAATTCCCCTAACGTTTGTTGATCCTATGCTGAAGATGCCCCCTGATGTTCTCTTCCTGTTTGATGTACTACCTTCCCAATTTGCATCAGTGAAGCCTTGAAGCTTCATTCCCTCTGTTTTTTTGTACCATAATCCATATTCTGTAGTGCCCCTGAGATATCTCAACACATGATTCCCCGCCTTCCAAAAGAGCTTTGTAGGCATAACCATAGCTTGACTAAGTTGGTTAACTGCGTAGCATATGTCTAGTTGTGTGTTCACCAAATAAATAAGTGAACCCACAAGCTGCCTGTAAACAGTAGCACCCTCTACCTCACCTGAAGTAGAATCCTCCTTCCTCCAATTACCTGCAAGAGGATTCTCCATGGGTTTGATGCCCTCCATCTGGAACTTCCTTAGAATCTCCTTGGCATACTTTCCCTGAGATAGAAATATCTCCCCATCTCTTTGCCATATTTCCAAGCCAAGGAAATAGTTCAAGAGCCCCATGTCCTTCATCTTAAACTCTCTTTCAAGATCCTCTTTGCAAGAAGTTAGGAGATTCTCATCACCTGTCAGTATAAGATCATCAACATAAAGTACAATAATCAAAATCTTACCATCAACCACAATATGATATAGGTTCGCATCCGCTTCAATCTTTGTGAAGCCCAACCCGATGAAATAATTGTCAATCTCGGTGTAACAAGCATGAGGTGCTTGCTTAAGCCCATACAATGCTCTCTTGATTCTGCACACATGCAACTCCCTGTCAAAGGTCTCAAAGCATTCTGGCTGCTTAATTTACACCTCTTCCTCAATAAATCCATTGAGAAAGGTTGTCTTTACATCCATCTGATGTATCTGCCACCCCATCTGCATTGAGAGTGCAAGGATGGATTTAATCGATGAGTACCTTGAAACTGGTGCAAAATTCTCCTCACAGTCAATCCCCTCTACCTGTGAGAATCCTCGGGCCACAAATCTAGCCTTGTATTTCTCCACACTTCGATCCGATGCTTGCTTCACCTTGTAGATCCACCTGGATCCAACCACTTCACCTTGTAGATCAAGGATTGTCGCTGCTCGATTCTCCTTCTCATGATAGGTGGCTTTAGTATGCTTCCCCATGGTACATCCCTTGCATGTGTCTATCTGTGCAAGGGTACCCTTTGGAAGACCTGTAGAAATTTTTTGCATGATCCTCAAAGCACTATGGTGTATATGGCCCAATCTCCTGTGCCATAACTCACCTGTATCCCGGCTCACTTCCTTCCTTGATTTACGGCTCAATGTTGTGCAGCCATCTACATCAAGTTTGTAGAGCTTCTTCACAAGAACCCCAATCTTCTTTACCTGTCCTGTGACTTTTTGATGAAGGAACATTTTTCCTTCACTGAAAACCACATCATATACAAGATCCTCCAACATAGCAACTGAAACTAAATTATTTTTCAAGCTTGGTACATGCATGAAATATTTTAATATGAAAGGCTTACCTGAATGTCTCTAGAAAGTAACTGTGCCAATCTCGGTAGCGATATACTTCCTGTCATCACCCATCTCGATGTGCATTTGAAGATCCTTCTCCTCCAAGCTACTAAAGAGTTCTTTGTTTCTCGTCATGTGGAAAGATGCTCCACTATCCAAGTACCACATAGTTCCCATCACAGGTGACACCATGCATACGATGAGAGAGAAGTGAAACTCAAAATGTGAGGCCACAGCTTCACCCGTTGCAGCTCCTGGAGCCTTATTGTTGTTCTTCTTATTTTGTGGACAATTTGTGACATAGAGTCCATGATCATGACAGTGAAAAAATTTCACCTTTGACATGTCACACTTGTTGCCTTATTTGTTGGTATCATATTTAGAATGGGACTTATTCCCCTTCCCCTTCTTTTCCTTACCATCCAAGGCACAATTTTCCTCATCATCAGTCTTGGATGAGGATCCATCCTTGGTATTCCTCTGAAACTCTTCTTGTACCAAATCTGACCATATTCACTCCCAATCTGGTAACTTCTTGATCAGGATATCATGTCCAAGTTATGGAAATAGCTCAAAAATGAAAGTGCTTAGAAGTAGTTGCAATCTGAATGAACGGAAAGGTCTCTAAACCTAATACACTACCTTCTCCATGACTATTCATCTTCAGCAGTTTTAGCTTCAAGGAAGATCAAGGAGCCATCAGGGCCATCATGGAGAAGGCAGTGTATTGGGTTTTCTTTATCTGTTTTATGTAAATGAATAGTCATCTCTGGCTAATTCATACCTTCTAAAGCTGATTTTACAGATATTTTTTCCTATTGAGGCTTATTTTCACTTGTACTTACATTTTTAGAAAATTAATACATGAGGTACATGCCATTGGGAGATGGACCAACAGATGTAGTCCAGGAGGGGTGAACTGCTTCAACAATTTGCTAAGTAATGTGCTTTGTGAAGTTTATTTCTTTGTTCTTTAATTTTGTACAATGATAAACAGTTAAAATACTTAATCAATCCTCACACATAAATCTGATTAACAAAGCCAGAACTATTTGTTTAACCTGCAATTTAAGGAGAAACTTATGCACACATTATTATTACTGTTTGGATACTTAGCATAACTAATATAATCCATTCAAATCAATTTGGTATCTGAGCTAGATTTTTACTCTCTGTATTGTTCTTGTGAAAAGTTTGTTTAACAGTTTACAAGGTTTTTGATGCTTACTAGGTTTAAGCTCAAGAGAGGAGAAGGTAAATTGGTGAGAGCTCATAGAAATTCTCAACCAAGGAGGGAAAGAGTGCCATTATCTCCACCTTCAATTTCACCTCCAAGAGAATCAAAAGAAGCCACAAGCATGACTTCAGGAGGAGGAGAAATTCCTGAAGACATTGATCCCAAAGAGGAAGAGAGGGTGTTCAGAAAGGCATTCCTAGACATGACTGAAATGGTGAAGATACTTTACCAAGAAAGGAATGAAAGGCTTGAAGGAGAAGGGTCTAAACTTCACAAGGAAGGAGAGGGATCTTCAAGAGAAAAGAAAAATGAAGACAAGTCAAAGAAAGGACATGGAAGAAATGGTGATCCACCATCCCCATCTTCATCCTCTTCCTCTACATCGTCATCCTCAACTTCAGTGAATCAATCTCACAAGTCCAAGAGCACTGGTAAAAGTCCATTTTTGAAACTTGATGTTAAGTTTGAATTGCCTATGTTTAATGGTGAAGTCAATGCAGAAAAATTTGACAATTGGATAAGGCAGTTGGAGGTTTACTTGAGGATACAGAACCTTCATAATGACGACACCAAAATTCAGCTAGCTTCTTTGAGAATGGAAGGTGCAGCACTTGTTTGGTGGGAAGCCAAAACCAAGGAGGAGATTAGAAAACATGGTAAGATCATTTTATCATGCACTAATTTCATTACTGCAATAAAAAAATAGTTTTATCCATTAGCTCATTTACAAAAATCTATCATGAATTGGACAAATTTCAAACAACTTAATGGAAAAAATGTACAAGACTACACTCGAGAGTTTAGGAGAAGAGCACTCTTATTAGGGGTAGACTTGCAGAGTCAAGACACTTTGCTGAAATATATAGGTGGTTTACATAGCTACCTTAGACATACTGTCCTTATGTTCAATCCGACTAGTCTAGATGAGGTTTGTGTCCAAGCCAAACTTTTAGAGGCTAGAGGGAAACATACTTTTGAAGAGGGTAGAAACAAACCTTTTAAGGGGAAAAACAAAGATAAAACCTCAAAAGTAAAAGGAAAAAAGAATGCATCTGTCAAAAAGGAGGGTGAGAAATTTATATGTAAACATTGTTCAAGAGAAGGCCATGAAGAGAAAAATTGTTGGAAACTTCATCCTGAAAAAAGAACTCAGTTTAACAAAGATAGAGGGAAGAAGAAAATTGCAACTACTACAACTACAATACAAGACTTAGGTGATGATTCAGGTAACGAAACCAATATTACACCATGGGTGCAGTTCTCTTACAGCATGGTAAGCCTATCGCTTTTCATTATGAGATATTTAATGGTGTTGTTGTGAATTATCCTACATAGATAAAGAGTTGCATGTGTTGGTACAAAGCGTCAAAAAGTGGAAACACTATTTGATGGGAAAAGAGACAGTTGTACATACCGATCATTAGCGTTTATAGTACTTGCAGTCGCAAAGTAAATTGCAGCAGTCACGAAATTTCAGATGGATGGGTTTCTTACAAAAAATTTACTCGATAATAAGGTACAAGAAATGTATTTTCAATAAAGTTGTTGATATGCTATCAAGGCCTATTATTATTGCTACTACTTTACTTAAGAATGATTCTATTGTACATGAGAGTTACATAGAACAGTATGCATCAGATGTTGATTTTAAAGATGTGTATGCTAACTTGAGTGAAGGGAAACAAGTTGAGGAGAATGATTATCACTTGCATATTAATTTTTTGTTTCATATGGGCAAGTTTTGCATACCACAAGGAGAGAGACTAAGTGTTATGAGAGGAGCTCATTCTTCTCTTATTGCTGGACATTTCGTGGTAATCAAAACGGTGGCAGATTTTCAGAGGTATTGTTATTGGCCTCGCATGGTAGATAGTGTTTCATGTTTCATTAGAGGTTGTTCATTATGTGCTACAAGCAAGCCTAGCAATAGGAAGCTTGGTTTATATACGCAATTACCGGTTCCTTCTAGACCATGGGAAAGTGTTTCTATGGATTTTTTTGGAGGTCTACCAATGTTTAGAAAGCAGCATGATTATCTTTATGTAGTAGTTGATAGATTCAGCAATATGTGTATTCTTATGCCATGTAATAAATCTATAACTGCTGAACAAAATTATGATTTATATTTTCAACGTGTATGGGTTCATTATGGCTTTCCTACTTCTATTGTTAGTGACAGGGATTCCAGATTTATTGGGAATTTTTGGTCCAATTTATGGAAAATGATGGACACTAAGTTGAAAAAGAAAATTGTTTTCCATCCACAACCAGATGGCCAAACAAATGTAGTGAACAGAACCATTGTACGTCTTTTGAGAGGTTATTGCAACAAGCATCCCAAGCTTTGGGATGAACACTTGCACTACATTCAGCATGCTTACAACTGGGCCAAGCACTCTTCTACAAAAACTTCACCTTTTGAAGCTTGTTTTGGGTATTTGCCTAAGTCACCTTTAGATTTCATTCTTGAGAAGGATGTTGCCATTTATGGGCATAGTGACATTGACAAAGCTCACATGTTCATTGAAAGAATTCAACTCATATATCAGCAGGTTCAAGAACAACTTGAAAAGAGTCAAGGCAAGTACAAGGAGAGGCATGACAAACACAGAGTTGATCATAAATTACAAGAAGGTGGTGAGATATGGTTGGATATTAGTAAATAAAGAATGCAAGGAGAAGGTAAAAAGCTGAAGCCTATTCGTTATGGTCCATTCAAAATTATTAAACAAGTTGGAAATAATGCTCTTCAACTAGATTTTCCTTCATATATGCAAATATATTCCGTTGTGAATGTGGAAAATTTACGTTTGTATGAGCCTCCTTTGATTGTTGATCAAGGGAGTGACATTCAGCTGCCATCAATAGAATATTTCTCGCCAGAATATTTGGATGAGCTTAAAGAGGATAATATCCTTCATAGGAGGACACGCGCTTCTAAGAGGGGAAGTGTCGATTATCTTCGGATTGGTCCTAAAGGCAGCAAAACAATTAAGGAAAATGGATGGAGGTGGAAAAGGTGAGGGGGCTGTACCCTCATCTTTTGAACAGGTAAATGAAGGCTTTTGGGGTCCAAAAGCTTTCTAATGGGGAGGTGTGATCAGGAGATCATGTCCAAGTTATGGAAATTACTCAAAAATGAAAGTGCTCAGAAGTAGTTTCAATATGAACGACCGGAAAGGTCTCATCGCTGCGATTTTGGCATCGTGAACATTTCTCAAAACCGAGGTCATATGCAAAAGTTATTGAGGTTTGAAATCGTCTAGTAAACTCCAAAAAAGGATTGTTTGATTACATTTTAATTTGGACCTTTATCCAAAAAAAATTAACATTATATTTGAATTTAAGTTGGAAGGCCAATAGCAAGGTGCCCTGTGGCCTGTCTGGTCGCTGCCACGTGGCCCCAAATCCAAAGGCATGAAAAAAATTGTTTCTGCCCAACACCATGGGCTTCTGCACAAGAGCACGTTCAGGTCGGGTCGGTCAACAGTGGCTTCCAACCAAAAAATTTGTGCGTTTGCGGGGGTTCGAACACAGGCCTCCTGCCCACGAACGCACAGACCCGACCCTCGGGTTGTGCATTAGACCTTGTTAAGTTAAGCTACCCACACCTATTTGAAGTTTGGAAAATATTCGAGCGGAAAGGTGGAGGGCTATCCCCGTTAGATTGAGACCAGGTGCTAAGATCGTGGCCTTAAGGCCTCCACTCTGCAGCAATTCAAAACGGCGGTTCCACCAAACATGTGACCACGACACATAAAATTTAATGTTGTGGTTTGTGAACAGTTATGGTCGTGGTTTGTTCTAACGATCTCGGCGAGGGGTCATGTGACCACCCTGCCCATCATTAAATGCTAACCACCAACAGCTCCACCGGATCTAGCGTAATTCCGCCTTTTTAGGCCTATCCTCCATTTTTAACTCCGGTTAACTTCAGTCCTCCACATTTAGTGGAGTTTTTTGGGGGACATTGGGCTAAATTCATGGAGAGGTCATAACTCTCTCATTATGGAACCAAATTGAGTGAAAAAATAGTTAATTTGGGGTATTTTCGACATTTTGAGCAGTTTTGCATGGGTTTTAGGTTGAACATAGGTCATCTTCAGCAATTTTAGGTTCGAGGAAGATCAAGGAGCCATCAGGGCCATCATGGAGAAGGCAATGTATTGGGTTTTCTTTATTTGTTTTATGTAAATGAATAGTCATCTCTAGCTAATTCATACCTTCTGAAGTTGATTTTATAGAGATATTTGTCTATTGAGACTTATTTTCACTTGTACTTACATGTTGAGCAAATTAATACATGAGGGACATGTCATTGGAAGCTGGACCAGTAGATGTAGCCCAAGAGGGGTGAACTGCTTCAACAATTTGATGAGTAATGTGCTTTGTGAAGTTTATTTCTTTGTTCTTTACTGTTGTACAATGATAAACAATTAAAATACTTAATCAATCCTCATACAGAAATCTGATTAACAAAACCAAAACTATTTTTTTAACCTGCAATTTAAGGAGGACCTTATGCACACATTATTATTACTGTTTGGATACTTAGCACAGCATAACTAATATAATCCATTCAAATCACTTCTCCCTCCCATTCATAGAGTCCTGGTAACTATGTTAGCTCTTAAGAAGGCCTAGAAGTGTTAGGCTCACCAAGTCATCATCAACTACAGTAATCCCAACACTTCCAAGCTCATCTCGACATTGAGTGAACTTGGTCAAGTATTTCTAGATTGTTTCGTCTTTCTCCATTTTTATTTTCTTGAGCTTGTCCTTGAGTGAAAATTTTCTATGGTCGCTACTGCTTTGAAACATATATGTTAAGGCCTTCCACATATCATATGGAGTTTCCTTTCCATGGAGACTCGAGACAATATGATCTCGAACTCCCTCTAATAAGATCATCCTCGCCTTTGCGACCTTCTTCTACCATGCATCAAGAAGTTGGGCATCTGCTGTTGCGGGATTGGGAATATCATTATATATGAATTCTTTCAACCCATTATCCTCAAACATTGCCTCCATCCTATCCTTCCATGCAATATAATTTGAACTTCCCTCGAGTGCATATTCGAGTCTCGAGCCATTGAAAAACATCTTGATCTACTTATAGCTCCAAAGAAAGTATCTGCAAATTTGAATATTGTTCAACACAAAACTCAATTTCTTCTCCACTATTGTGATTCCTGGCGCTCTGATACTATGTAGAAATTACACCAATGGATTCAATCCGATCATGCAATGTACTAAAACAATATACTGAATCCTTCTACAATATTTGCGGAATATAAATCACAATCGTTCAATCACATGCAAGTAAGAGAAATAATTAAATCAATCGCACAACACAAGATTTTCCTAGGGAAAGCAACTACTCAAAACCCATCCATAATCAAATAAGGAATCATGCAACAATACAATGCATGTATGCTCACCACAACCTCATACACTCTACCAATTGTCTCACACTGATCTAGGCAAAATTGGACAAATACATAGAAAATTTCATGCCCATCTTCAGCCTGCCTTGCTCACGCAATCCCTAGGCATAAATAATTCCTATTAAATAGGAATTCCAACCTTCCTTGACTGCGCAATCCATCATGGGCTTCTTGTGGCTTTATAACTGCACCTGGACAGTTTGCTAATAATACAACTGATAATTTACTTACCTTTAACCTTTGTCTCAACTGGGTCATCATCAGAATTGACCTGCATGCAGCTATTAATAGTGAATCATCAGTTACTTGGTAGATCACTACTTGTGAATTAAATCTATTTTAATTCACTTGATCTTCCACTAGCTCATCACTTAGTTAGAACTAGTTAACATGATTTTAACTCAATTAATTTGAGTTAATTGATTGCACTCACACCACACTAGTGCTACAACTGCAACTGGACCCTGTAAATAATAGAATCACTCTACATGCCTACTCTTTGACCCTCAAGTCAAAATTCTTGAGCTAACTAAGTCTATCACACTTAGTTAACTATTACAATTTGTTATGAGATAATATTATAATTTATTTTCCAATGTATTTAAAAATTCGATGCCCACATTAACCCTAATGTGTCATTGAATTCCTCACTCATGTGTGACCTGGAATCCCACACTAGTATGTGGTGCATTTTCTTGTTAAATTTCAATTTGTCAGAGAATAGGAAAGCCTCCGCGCAGAGACGAGATGCCCTTGAATCTGCAGATGACACTGCAAGCTTTTGAGAAATGGGCTATAGATTTTGTGTGCCCTATTAATCCTCCAGGAAGGAAGAGTGGTATGTATTACATTATCACTGCGACGGATTATGTCACTAGATGGGTTGAAGCTAAACCAGTGAAGGATTGTATTGTTGATACAACCATGCAGTTTATTTTTGAGAATATAGTGACCTGGTTTGGATGTCCTGAGATTCTGATAAGCGATCAAGGGATGCATTTTGTAAATGACACCATTGAAGCATTGGCAAAAGAATTCAAGATGTGTCATGTGTATGAAATGCTAACATAAATGATTAGAATGAGCAAGTGTCGGCAGTTATCTGGGCATATAGGACTACTTGCAAGAAGCTGACTAGAAGGACACCTTTCAGGATGGTATATGGGAAAGAGGTTGCGTTTCCCATGGATTTCATTGTTCCTAGTTTGCACATTGCAGCATTTACTAATATCGCTGAAGAATATGCTCTGGAGGACCGATTGTCGCAGTTGGTTTCTCTGGAAGAAGATTGTTTTATGTCTAATTATCACTAGTAGGTTCAAAAGGTGTCTGAAAAAGCATGGCATGATAGGCATATTAGGCAAAAGGTGTTCAAGGAAGATGATATGGTCTTACTCTATGACAACAAGTTTGAACGCCACCCAGGGAAACTGAAGATGCATTGGCTAGGGCCCAATGTTGTTAAGGAAATCACTGATGAAGGAGCAGTGCATCTAGCCACATTAGCAGTGAATACCTTCCTGGGTATGTCAATGGAAGTCGTTTGAAGTCGTATAGGGATGACCCTGTGCCTACCAAATAATTATATGGCTGGAGTATCAGACTTGTGCAGAGGGGATGACAAATGCGCAGTCAAATGTGACACGCGCGTGGAACCTGTGCGAGGAGGTTGACTGGGTCACAAAAGTGTCAAAAAATAGTCGTTGGAATAGTAAAATTGGATAAGACAGATTTATTACCATTTTTGGGAGCATCTAGGATGAATTTAATGAAGGGATTTTCCATATTCGAGACCTTTTTATCAGTAATGGAGCCTCATTAATACACAAGGAGTTGTTGAGGATGTGCCACAAGTATAAATATGACCTATGGGGTCGCAATAGTTCCCTTTTCTTTCTGAATGATTTCTGTGCTTTGAGATCTTTGATTGCCACCGCATTTGTTGTGTCTGTGTCTAGTTTGGATTGAGAATTTGAGGATGCATTACATCAAGCAGGGCTAGGGTACGATATTCCTGAAAAGATGACAGCCACAACACCAGGTGATGACCCTGCTTCGCCTGAAGTGCCCATTATGGAAATGCCTACGCCCTATAAGACTAAGAAGGGGAAATCCTCTGGCACACGTAAATATCCCCGAGAAACAACCCCAAAGTTGCGCCCTTCAGCGGGTGAGAAGATGAAGAGACGTATGTCAGAGGTCCCTGAGACTATTGAGGAGGAAGAAGGTGATGTGGTCGAAGTGGCCCCATTCTCGCGGTTGCCAAGCTATATTGTGCCGCACAAACCATCTGTCAAAGCATCTAAGGACCTAGACAAGGTGCGCATGGGTATCCGAATACCCCTAATCCCTGAGAATGTCCCGATGGAAGGGGACATGTTTGCAAAAATTCCGCAACTGAGATTTGATGAATGGGACATTATGGATGTCGAAAAGTTCCCAAAGCTTGCATCGGAGCTATACCTGGATCAGGTCACTTATGAAGGAGGTGTTGTGCGCCTCGAGCCAAAATGGGGAGTGCTAAGTCTGCACAAGGCAGGCCTGCTCAATTTTCTCTAGATCCCTCATTTTGGGTGCAGCCCCATAAATGATATCTGTGTCAGACCATTGTTGGCTCTAGTACACGATGACGCGCTCTGGTTGCAAGAGCGCATCCCCATTAACGTTGATTTAATCCACAGAATTATAGGTTTTCTTGCTAAGGGAGCCGACCCTGTAGCTGAATTTGGTGGTAAGGCGCAAGAGAAGGCAGTTGCTGATCAAATTAAGAAGAAATATAATGTCACAAGGAAGAGCCGGGGATTTGTGGTGGATGAAATAAATGACCCCGCAGTGTGATTTGGAACGATCATCTTTTCCTACAAGATTATGCGTAAGTGTAGACCTAAGGAGGTGCACGCGCATGTCATTACCCTCGCAGGACGTTGTAAAAAGGGGGTGATTTACAATTGGTCTAGATACCTTTGTAAATAATGTTTAAAATGTGTGCGAGGCTCAAGAGGAAGGAAAGAATTTCCAGTATGCTTGGTTGTTACTATTAATTGTGTTAATTGGGTGGAGGACTCTAGAAGATACACAGTTCCCAGACATTGAGCCAAAAATGTACAAAGTTGCGTGCTACGCAACCTTGTGGAACTCCTCAAACCCAATGCGCGCCAAAGAAAACAAGATATTTTGGGTTCCATATGATGTTACCTTAAATCAAGAAGTGCAGTCAAAGCCACGACTGTCACCTACCTTGTATGATCAGTACAAGATGGTAGCGGATTTCAAGGCTACCTTTTATAATATACATATCTGCACAAAGGGCGTCGTAGTACGAGTTACCATACCTAGTGACTGAAGATGATTTGCTGCATGTGACAGCAAAATGGTCGCTCCCCTGGTTGACACCAGCCACCCCAACGAATCCGCGTACTCCAACAAGAAAATCAACTGTGATAGTCACAGAGAAAGTTACAGATCCCATGATAGAGAAGGTCACAAAAAAAGAAGCGACCCCACAACAAGCTTTACTTGAACATCACAAGAAGATTTTGCAAGCCATTCAGAGGTATTTTACATGTGAGGGTTGGTTTGGAAGGATTTATCAATACCATTTCAGAATTTTGATGCATTTTAAAGGGAAGATCCCCTTGAATTTTCCCTTCTATCTATTCAGGAGTCTCAACAAGGTGGCAGACAAAGTGCGGGGAAAACAAAGCCAAGTGGCCTAGCCTTTTCCACTTTTACTTAACTAATTTTTTGGTATTGGAGGAAATAAATAAAAGAAATCAATCATGGCAGACATTTGTGGATTCTTCAAACTTGGTGGTGGACTTACCAACTAGTTCCTTGAGAAAGAAGGAAACACCCTCAACAATGGCAAAAGACATTCAACCACCAACTGGAAGTTCTGTGAAGAGGCCCTCAGCTACCGTGTAGTCAACAGGAAAGATGAAAGGAAAGAAGCTACATTTTTCTCCAGAAGTGGTGAATGTCCCTAAAAATCCCCTCACTAGGTTTGCTGAAAAAAGATTTCCCTTGGAGCATACATTTGAAGACATGGAAACTATATCAGAAGGTGAGGTTATTGATGATAAAGAAGGCCCAAATGGTTATTGCACAATTGCAGCAGGACAATATGAAATTAAAGAAGGTTATTCTAGAAAAGACAGTTAAGCCTCGTGAAGATGTACCAGTGGATAAAGCTACACAAACTGTGACCAAATCCAAGGGAAAAGAAAATGTAGTGAAAGAATATATTAAGAAGAAGCTAAAAATCCAAGAAGAGAAAGCAATGCAAGAAGAGGAAAGTATAGAGATAGATGAGGGAAAGCATACCTTTAATATGTTGAGAATGCAATTGAAAAAATCCCACAGTGAAATTGTTGAGCTCAAGCAGTAGGATGAAATGGCCAAGAAAAATATAAGTGAGTTTTTGGATATGTATGAGCCAGCTATGGAGAATGTTAGGTATATGTTGAAGAGGTCTCTCCCACTACACGAGAAAACGAAAAACATATGTAGGCAGAATCTTATTACGAGGAAAGAGTTAAGAGCCACCAAGCAACAGTTAAAAGAGATATAGGAGAAAGATAGAGGCAAGTTGTACCTATTGGCTGAAGCAGCCAAAGTTTGAATGTTGGAAAGGGTGAAATAACAGTTTGATTTTTTATTTTTGCCTAAAGTATTCTTGCTTATGGGGTTGAGGTTAAAGGCGATAATATTTTGCATGAAGTCCCTCTTGCAAACACATTTAGTTAGAATTATGAAGCCATTTTCAAAAAAACCATCTCACATTGTGTTTTTGTGTCCTAGCAAGCATTAGTGTTAGGGTTTTTGGTGTGAAGATGAATGTTTTTCATTTTTTGGTGAAAGGAGGCTTGAAACGGGTATTTGGCTTGATATTTGTAGTTTCAGCATCATCACCAACATGAGCATCTTGTCCAGAGACCTCGCAGTCACTCAAGCCATGAAAACATATGGCGCTGCACTTTTTCATTGGCATTGTGTTTTTTGTTAAGGATGAAATTGTTGAAGTCAGAGACTTTGTGTGGTGAAATAAATATAATAAGGAGGAAATTATCCATGTAAAGGCTTTCTCACACATGTTGAAGTCATTAGGTAGCTCAAGGATCGACAGGAGGTATCTCAACCATGGAGCGCTGCATTTTCTTGCTGCTTTTTTGTTTTTCTAGTGAATTAGGAGGTTGCACGTCGTTGATGCTGCGCTTCCAGACATTCATCTTTTTGACCTAGTTACCGAAGTCAAAATATTATGTAATTTGTTTTTATGGTATTAGTAATTGCAATGAAGCATCTAATGACTCACATGCTCGATTTGGGTTGATAATTTAATGTAAAAATGCTTAGAAAATATCTAGTCAATTAGTCCCTAGTTTTCAAAAATCAATTCTATTTTCATTGCGTAAGTTAGAAATAGAAATTCCAATGAAGAATTTGGTTCCTAGACTTGGGAATATAATTGTATTAGCCTATTTATGATGTGATTGTAATTAAGCAAAGGGTTGGTCAGGTTCAAGAGAAGAGACATTGTGTAATACACTCATTTTGATATATTTTTAGAGTGAATGAAAGACAGAGGTGGAATTAACTATTCATGTGTTATTTTTCTTTGGAGTTGTGCTATATTTCTTTTGTAAGTTACATTCTATAACAATAATGCTTTTAAATGTGTCTTCTTGTTTAGTTAAACAAAGATATTGACTCAGAATTCACTTCAAATAGTGCTTTGTTTGAGTTTGCTATATATCTATTTTCTGCTAAAATGCCAGTTAGAATTCATCTTGGGGTTTGATGCTCTGTTTTTCATTTTCCATTTTTCTTCCACTCGCCCTCCTACAATGAATTGAAGCTGAAAAAACTCCAAAGAGACTACCTACCTTGCCCTTGTAGAATCTCCTCTTTCTCTTCATTTTATCACTGGAAACATAATTAGTTTGACATGACTCCATGCCCAATGGATCTGTCTTCTTTCCCACCAACAAATCTTTGAAAATTTACACCCTATTGAGCACCATACCTAGCCTAACATCCAAAGTGATTTATGACAAAGAGATCTCTCTCTAAAGCTAGAAGGGCTAGATTTTAGCTTACAAGTGGTTTTGTGGTTGCCTCTGATTTTCTCTTCTCAACCTAGGGGAATTACAGAGTGCTAACACACCATATCCCAAATATAATGATATTTGATCTCAATGTGTTTGGACCTGTCGTGGAACATGGTATTCTCTGAAAGTTGGACCCCACTCTTATTGTCACAATATATCACATTTTTATCCAATACCTTCTCAAACATCTCTCTAAATAACTTCCTCAACCATACCGCCTCACAGTTATCCATGCTAGCAACAATGTACTCAGCCCTAGTCGTACTAAGGGAAACATACTTTCTTCCTGCTCATCCAAGATATCATGGAAGACCCAAGCTAAAACAACACCCATATTTGCCCTTCATATCAAGAAAATTTCCATCCCAATCAACATCAGTGTATGAAGTATCAAGTCTCTAGTAGTGTACCTCAATCCCTGATCGATAATCCCATGTAGGTATCTCAAAACATGCTTAGCAACAACACAACCTGCATGTAATGTCTCTACCATAAATGGACTCAAAGTGTTAATAATAAAACATATGTCTAATCTATTTTTCACTAAGAACGTCAATGCCCCAATCAGTTTTTGGTACTCAGAAGGATTTTCCAAGGCAGGTCATGCAGCTTGACGACATAACTTCTTAAAATTCATCTCCATCGGTGTGGCCATGGACTTACATTTCACCATTCCAAATCTTTCCAACAACTTGACAACATATTTCCCTTAAGAAACGAAAATCTCACCAAATCTCTACCACACCTCTAAGCCTAGGAAGTGGTGCATCAAACCAAGGTCTTTCATCTCAAACTTAGAAGCTCGCACCCTCTTACATTGGAGAATAAGAGGCACTCCATATGTCAAGAATAAATCATCAACATATAATACCAAAATCAAAGGCATACTTTGGAAAACTTTGAAGTAGAGATTTGGATCAACATTGATTCTCGTAAATTCAAGCTTCATCAAATAGCTATCAATGCAAGAATACCAAACCCTAGGGGTTTGCTTCAATCCATAAAGATATTTCTTCAGCCTAGACACATGATTCTTCCTGTCATGCTCCTCAAAGCCCTATGGTTGCTCCAAGTATACCTCTTCCTTGAGAATACCATGTAGAAATGCAGTTTTTACATCCATCTAATGAAATGTCCATCCTTGTCTAGCAGCAAGAGCAATGATAGATCGGATTGTATTATATCAGCCAACAAGTGCAAAAATACCATCATAGTCCTTTCCCTCTTTCTAGGAGAACCATCTAGCCACAAATATCACTTTCTACTTCTCGATACTTCCATATGCACCATCCTTAATTTTGTATATCAATTTAGAAGTCAAAACAAACTTCCCCTTCAAGTATCAGCACCACTTCCTACACATTGTTCTTCATGGTGGACTCATATTCTTCGGCCATAGCATCCTTCCACACTTTTTCTTTCACCACCTATTCAAAAGTGCATGGTTCATCTTGTATAACATTGCTCGTAGCAAAAACATACTCCTGATATTAGCATGGCTTCTTGCTTTCTCTGAAGGTTCCTCTTGCAACATCATGTCTCTCACAAAGTCATAATGGTCTCTTTCTAGTAGAGGGAAGATCACATGGAGGGGGATATAAGGGATCCATGGGTGCCATGGGTTCATCAAAAAAATCAAGCTCAAGCTCAGGCAAAGAAGACTCTTCTTATACATCCATGGCATCATCTTTTCACTCAACATTAGCAGGGGGAGGAGTGTCCCTTGCTTTCCCAATAACATCTCCATAAAATGTCACGTCTCTGCTAAAATATATATTCTTTTGACCATGTACATATATTCTATAAGCTTTAGAATTTTCACAATAACCAACAAAATTACATTTCTTTCCTTAAACTTCCAGCTTGCTCCTTTTATCCTTCGGCACATGAAAGTAGACGAGACAACCAAAGATCCTCAAGTGTCCAACCTCAAACCTTACCCCTGTGAGAGCTTCTTCGGGAGTCTTGTCACCCAAGACTTGATGAGGAGTTCTATTTTGAACATAGGCAATAGTGTTCGCGGCTTCTCCCCATAGAAAGTTTGACAACTTTAGATCATACAACATAGCTTTGGTTGCTTCCATGTTAGCCATGCTCTTTTCTGCTACACCATTTTGTATAGGATTATAAGGTACAATGGTCTCCTTGATTCCATCTCCCTTGCAAAAGTCAATGAATTCATTTGAAGTGAATTCTCCCTCATTGTCAGTCCTCAAAATTTTAATATTTTTTTGGTTTGATTTTCCACTAGTGCCTTGAAGTCCTTGAACATGTCAAATGCATGGTCCTTTTTCTTTAAGAAGAAAATCCATGTCTTGAGGGAAAAGTCATCCACAAATATTATATAAGTAAAAGTAGCCACCAAGAGAGGTCACAAGCATAGGTCCACACATATCCTTGACAAAATCCATTATGACTAGTCGAATCTCAAGCATTCCAGAAACCATCTTTCTCCCCTGAGTAGGCAAGGATTTATAGTAAAAGTGAGTGAATCTTTGGTGCCACAAATGACATTGATGAGAAGTATCATGAATCAAGGCTCGGATAGGGCTCCTGCAAACTTTATATAAACCTTCATTTTTATTCCCAATTGTGAAGGTGTCTCCCATACTAGTTCTCCTTGCTCAAGCAAAGGTGTTCCCATTAATAAATACAACATTGAAACCATTGTCTTCCATTGCAAGAAATTGAGACAAGGTCATTAGAAAAATTGAGGTAAAAAATGGGCCTCAAAACAAAAAATGTACAACCAAAATCAACTTTATAAGAACCAAAAGGAATTCAATATGATGATGTCAACCATGGGAGATGATTCACCATTTTTTAAGTAAAAAAGTAAAAATATTAATAAATAAATAAAACCACGAAATATCTCTAATGTCTTCTTCAATCTTGAGGGGTGGATCATTAGAACTAAGACTTCTTACAATCCTAAAGTCCAAATTGGACAACATAATATCACTGGAACAGTCTCGTTAAGATAAATATGATGACGACATCCAAATTGAGCTTTGGAAGCTCAGAAGAAAGTTTTAAAAAATTACCCAATTTCTCTATATGTACTATGGAAGTTAGCTTAGCATTCTATATTATGACTTCTCTTACTCAAATTGTGTAAGAGATTGGAGCATACCACGTGATCATTTAGGTGCTTAGTCAAATGCACAAGGAAATTATTGTTACATTGCATATAATGACTTTTCTCTTAAGGACAAATAGATAGTTATAAGCTCAACTCAGAGATCAAATCAAATGGAAATCAACCATAATGTGATGTGTCTCTGTTTTAATCATTGAAAACAAGCATAGTTGATAACCAACTCATAAGGAAGAGAGAGTTAATGAATATCAATCTTAACATACAACCATCTTTATGTACATCCTTCTTATATATAGACAAAAGACCAAGAAGAGAAAGATTACACCAGAAAATAGAACCTCAAAATGTTGTAATACCAATACCAACACAATTCCACACCCTAATGAAGGTAAAGGCATCTAAATCATCTTGGTGAAAGGTGCAAAAATTATGGATCATAATAAAGTTTTTATTAAATGTGCATCCAAGAGAAACCAAGATTACAATGGAGAGAAACAAGATCCACTTAAAAAGTTGACTATGTTGCATACATACATAAAGGAAAAATAACAGTGTGAACGACATAGATCTACACAATCACATATTGGAAAATAAAACCTCTTCAAAACATAATAGTACCAATATCAACATAGTTCCACACCCTAGTATAGGTCATTTTTCATTGAAGTTTGAAAAAAGAAGCCTCTAAAGCATCTTGGTCAGATAAAGGAGCAAAATTTATGGATTACATGGAAAATGCCACTAAATGTACATCCATGAGAAACCAAGGTTACAATGGGAAAGAAAAGATCCGCATGAAAACCTAGTTATATCACATAAAGTGTGTTTAATATGGAAAAATAGCATGGAGTGAAAGGCACAGATCCACACAATCACATTGATCTATTGAAGGAAGTTAAGAATCATATCTAAAGTTAGTATAAAAATAGAATGCAATGGATCTCTGAGCAGAAATACCAAGCCTATAAAAACTAGACTAAAACTTATCAAATAGGTCTAATCAAATACCAAGCCTATAAAAACTAGAATAAGGTATTTACACCTTATTCTCAATACTTTGTAGATTAGATTAGACCTATTTTATAAGTTGGTATCTTCAAATAAGGTATAAATACCAAGAATAAAAACTTATAAAATAGGTCTAATCAAATCTACAAAGTACATCATATACATGTCAAAGAAACAATGCATCCAATCCAATAACAAGAAGTATCTATGAGGAACCCATTGGACAAGCCACCACTAAGTAATTTCATAAATCAATAAAATAATCAAGAAAAGATTGCTACCAAACCATCCTCTAGATAAATTATAAGAATCCCCCCAGAAAGCCTTGTTTTAAATTATACATTTGCTTTTAAATCTGCCTTTCTTGATGGTTTTCATGTTAAGCACTTTGATTTCATTTGCTTCTAAATCTACCTTTCTTGATGTTAAGCACTTTGATTTCATTTGTTTTATAATTCTTTAGGGTAAAGACACACGTTTGAATTAACAATTTTTTAGGGTGATGACATAAGCTTGAATTAATAATTATTATTTGATTTAAGCACTTTGATTTCATTTGTTTTATAATTCTTTAGGGTAAAGACACACGTTTGAATTAACAATTTTTTAGGGTGATGACATATAAGCTTGAATTAATAATTATTATTTGATTAAAGTTGAGATGGAAATTGCTACTGTTTCTTATTTAAATGTATTCTTCCATATTTTTTCATAAAAAATAGATAAATTTTTCAAATAACTCATTTCTCTCCTAGAGTCCCCTTCCATTTAAATATATCCCAACATAAGTTTACATCAGTCAATTGGGTTTTCCATCACATTTACCAATTGAATTTGAAATGCATTGATATAATTTTAATTCAACTAATTTCATAGAGTATGGTACAAAGAAAAATATTCATTGACCTTAGATTTTGTTTACGAACAAATGGTAACATAGAAAGCAATTTAAGTTATAGAAATAAATTCACTGGTGGATTATGAATATAAATATATAATTTGGAGTACAATCTTGTGGTGGAGTAGAAAGCATGGCAAGTATGGTAAAATTTAGTAGGGGCTCAACGAGGTTTGAAAGAAATTTAGCGGGGAGCTCAACGAGGTTTTTGAAAGATTGGTTGTCGGTTGAAGTCACTTACCACTTCAAAGTAGATTATTGTCTAATCTATCTTTGTTGTTTTCCAGCACGTGGTGACTACTTCATCCATTTCCTCAATCGTTTCTGGGTTCAATTTGCACAATGAATTATCTGATTTTGCTTTATTAACCATCTTGCTATACCTTGTAGAAGACTGGACCTCCAAAACATTTAATTACGGTAAAATACACTCGACGGATAAGTTCAATTTCCATTTTTTATTTGAAGAGATCTACATTGGAAGGATCTATGCCACTGTTTGACTACAGCATAAATTCAACAAATATCTACATGAAATTCCAGAGATTTTGTCAATGTGTAGTGACAATGTACAGATGTTATGATTAATGCATGGTGAATTGCCTTTGGATATGATGAAGTATGATGGATTGTAACTATTGTACTACGAATTAGATTGGATATGACAGTGTATGATGGATTGCAAATAGTGTACAACAAATTGTGGCTACTTATGATGATGTATCATCAGTGTTCGTTTTTTGCAACAACATATGGCCATCAGGACATGACAAATTAATCTGCAACATGATTGGATCGTCTGATAGATTTTTTAATCTATGAAGGGATCTTTCCATACAATTGCACACCATTAAACATAACAGCATAAAAGTGAATGAAAACCCTTAAACACAAACAAAAATTAAATTAAAAAGAAAATGGAAACTAGCGAGAACCATGTGTATCCAACTGTTAACTAAAAACCTGATCCGTAAGGAATGGGGCACCAAAATGATCACCATTTGCGCATTCATAACTGATGGAATTTTTAATCTATGAACTGATCTTTCCAGCCAATTGCACACCCTTAACAAACAGGGTAAATGAGAATGAAAACACTACACAAAGACAAATAAACTGGAAACTAACAATATCTATATGCGTACATCTGACAACCAAACACATGACACCAACATATTTCAGCAGCAGAATACAACAATACAACGAAAATATGGCAGAGATCCCAATCCTGCCCGCAAGCTAAGGCTATGTACCCACAAAAATATCACAGCACCTTTCTAGACAGCGATCAGGAAGAGTGATGTCAGCATAGATGTTGGTTGAAATTGCTCCCACCTATGATATCAGGTGCACTTTAGACCACTGTACAACCTCAACAGAAAGCCCCGGGGATGAGATTCTCCAAAAAACAGAAAAGGTTAAACAACTACCGATCATTCATTAAGTCCACCATCTTTTCAGGATGAGCATGTTGATTTGGTCAAAGATTCCACTAGTTACATCACAAAGCAACTAGGCCATATCTAAATAAATAAGATTCTTAGCATAACTTTTGATAAAGATTACACCCACCCCCACCGCATATATCCCAAAGCGATCACAATACGTCTACTGGGAAAGATTCTTAGCATGACTTTCGATAAGATTCCACCCAGCCACATCTCATATAAACCCAGAGCAATCACCACAAGGTTCTTAGTCTCGTTTATTGCATATCACATATTCATGTTTGTTTATTCCCTGCGTATAATCTCCATTCAAAAAGGGGTATTAATGGAAGCACCATAAAAAAGTTCAAATTATTAATCAAGTTTACTCGACCATCACAGGCAAAACCTAGCATCATAATTCGAACAAATAATCACTTAATATCACTTGAGAGTTTCGGAATGATATATGTAGAACAAAGAAAATAAGAACACAAAATGTAAACAAAAATAAGACCACATATTCTGATTGGGGTCATTTTAAGAAGAATAGGATCTATATAGATTCAGCCAACTCTTCACTACCATTTGTTAAAGTTGTAATTGAATATTTCAAACAGTTAATCAGAAAAATACAAACCTAATGTAGAAATACAAACATGGGACACTCAGTACCATCCTTCATTACAACTAAGCATCTAAACAGAATACAAAAAATGTTGAGCCCAAATTTCTCTAGTTCCATGAAACGAACCCATAGCACTCGCAGAAAATATTTCTTAACCATCCCACTAGCAACCACCACGCAGAGCCAGCACAAGATGAAGAACAGAACCACCCTCAATGTTGTACTCACGGGCTGTCTTTTCATCATTCATCTGTTTTCCTCCATAGATGAGCCTGCAGTGGGTATCAAAACAGGAATTTTTTTAGCCTAAAAAATACAAATCCTTCAACAGAGATAATCATTCAGCATTTCAATATTTTAGCCTGCACAAAGGTATCTATACTGAGCATCAAAGTATCAGATATTTATAAGCCACAGTGCTTGCACTTTATTTCTGCATAAATAAATCAGGTCACAGGTGTACTGAGTTGCATTCTAAAACGCACCAGCAAAAATTAAACTGCCATCGTTTTTTCTAAAACTGATTCAGTCAATTAAATAGATAGTAGATGTAAAGCAAAACACAGGTACCCTCAAGATGGTAAATACTAGTAAGGTGCACATATAAGTAATATACCTAACATTTTCTGCCACAAGCCTTTTGAATACAACCAATCAACAGTATAAGAAATGTATAATTCCAGATTTCATTAGCACTTTAGAATCTAGATAGTCTGTTATATTATTTTAGGAACAACTAAATTGCTTGACACAAAGCATAACAACTTCTTATAGCTGGAATAAATCTGCCCAGGTAGGGCATAATTACTTGGAAGTGTCCAAGAGGCCATGTGTAATCTAATTCTTAAAATTAATGTTGACGTATAGAAAATGTAGAATCTTTGTCAAAAGGCAATTTAGTGTAAGGAAAATAATAGATTTAAGAGGGAAAACTAGCTAAAAATATCTTACGTACAGCAATACAACAGAACTTGCTAATATCTTTTTAATTTAAAAAATGCAAAATTACATCCATTATAGTTGAGTAGCAAATTTGAAATTCACAGTTTGCTTCCAGAAAACTTCCCCGCTTAGAAGACAATCTGCTATGTAGTCTATGCAAAGCAGTTACAAATTACAACACGAGTTGTTATCAAAATTTCGAAGAGAACTAAAAGGATCTGTTGTTATCAAACTTCCAGAGAGAAATATAAGGGTAGAAACCTGAAACATTAAAGAACTTCCCAAGAGAAAGGACAGAAAATTGCACCTATTTCCTATGTTTTTCTTCTATAATGCCTCAAGAGAGAATTGAAAGATATTCCCTACCTCATATTATATTATATAAGTAACTAAATTATATTACATAAGGCACACAAATAGATGAAATCATACTATAGCTGCACAGGGATTTAGGAGCACTGCCTACCTTTGCTGTATAGGCGGTATTCCTTCCTTTTCCTCAACCCGCTGCTTAATTCGCTCAATTGTATCATTGGGTTCAATATCTATCTCAACTTCTTTTCCAGTAAGGGTTTTCACCTTGATGGAAATGCCTCCCCTTAACCGCAAAACCAAGTGAAGAGTTGATTCCTTTTGGATATTGTAATCCGCTAGAGTGCGCCCATCTTCTAGCTGTTTTCCAGCAAATATTAATCGCTGCTGATCTGGAGGGATACCCTCCTTGTCCTGCCACAACAACCAAATAACAGGCCCACTTATAGGATAACTACAATTGCACTTTAAAAAAGAAACAAAATTCTCAATATAAACAGCGGTTAAACCTCAAATACGATGCAAACCCTTAAAAATCTGCAGTGGTTTAGACTATAAGCAAGTACTATACAAACCATACATATTACAAGCCCTTAAAAGATTATAAGCAAGTACCATACATATTACAAGCCCTTAAATATCCACAATGATTTAAAGGACTATCAGTGAGTACTCTACAAACCTTTCGAAATTTGCAAAGATTTAGAAGGTTATCAGCAAACACTATACAAACAGTAAAAATCCACAATGATTTTAAAGAGTATTGTACTCTACAGTATCAATAATCAAATTTTGGACACCTGACAGGCTGGGGAGTAAGAGTGAGGAGCGAGAAGTTTCACACCACTGGGGAAGGCTCCATCCCCACCAGCTTTCGCTCACTTATGACACCCGGAGATGAATACCAGGTGCACATATTAATGATCCAAGCACACCCCCATTTTCTCCTTAAGGCCTCAGAAAAAGGGAGTTTCACATTATTGACCAGGGTTACAATTTCACGGCCTTAAGGTAATTGTAAGGGTCCCTGGAGGTAGGGGTTGAACTTATGGAAGTTGTGTCCACTGGAAAGGAGTACCTTATCATTATTGTGTTCTCATTAAGACATATTAAAACAGAAAAAGCGATCAGCCTGATAACTGACTGTGATAAAACAGAAAAAGGGATCAACCTGATAACAGGCTGTGTTAAAATAGAAAAAGCAATCAGCCTGATAACAGGCTGTGTTAAAACAGAAAAAGGGATCAGCCTGATAACAGGCTGTGTTAAAACAGAAAAAGGGGCCCGCCTGATTACAGGCTGTGTAAAAACAGATAAAAGGGACTGCGTTTCCACCGTAGTTGTACATAAAGATAGTTTCATAGTGACTTGCCAATAGAGGTCAGCTGAGTGGGTGAAAGTGGGGCGCTGGCATAGCCTCCACCAAGGTTCAATCCTGGCAAGAAGTGGTGGACACACTACCTACATGGAGATGAGGAGGGTTAAGTCCAGGTGGATAGATATGTGTATAAGTCCAGGTGGGTAGGTAGGTGTATAATGTAAGCAGCATCTTTTAAAAAATTACAAAAAATGCAAGATAGAATTTGTCAAAGCAACACAAATAGCATTCCATTAACACAAGCAAAAAAATTACAAAAAATGCAAGATAGAATGCCCAATTGTTAAAAGCACAATCAATGACAATACAAAGTTGCAGAATCTTGAAAAAAAGCAGCTGTCCCCCTTAGATCAAAAGTGAAGGCAACGTATACGTACACAAAGCTCACATGACACAACCAAAACCCGCAATTAAATAAATAAAAAGGGCAACAACACAGCATGAATGCCGGAAACAAAACCACAGAGACCAGAAAGATAATCATAAAAGAATCCATTCATAACCAAATGTCATCAGTAAAAGCAAAACCCCACATGCAACAAAAAATTCAAAAACAAAAACTCAGTTCTACTATTCTGTCATATAAAACCCCACCCGCATCAAACAACTAAACAAACGACATCATAAACCTAATTTGGATACGCCACGATCCCAATTTCAAGAGAAATACCTGGATTTTACTCTTCACATTATCAACGGTATCGCTGCTTTCAACATCGAGGGTGATCGTCTTCCCTGTGAGAGTCTTCACAAATATTTGCATCCTGGCCTGCAAATATCACTGAACCTCCGCAAAACTTCTACGATATAGGGTGAATACAGCCCGAATTTAAGATGGTGAGAATTACGGAGACCACAGGAGTTGCCTCTCTCAAAATGAAATTTATTGGGGACGGGGTAAATACATAGAAGGGACATGGGATTTATATGGAAGAAATATGCCAAGAGAGAAGAATCCCTAACAGAAAGGCAATGAGGAATTTGACAAGACGGGATGCTTGATTCCCCAGGACCATTATAAGTCTACCATCGTGTCCCTATAGAACACCCAAAGGTCCATACGAGTGGATGAGAAGTATTTTACTATGGATGCAAATTTGCTTTATACATATAAGGGCCGCCATGACCACAACCATTAGAGTTTGTGGTACACCAATAGTATTGCAAGAATCTACCAAAATCAATGTATCTCCCATTTTCAACTCAATTTTGTAATCAAATTTATTGAATTTCTTTTTAAACAAAGTAGAGAATTTAAAATATTATTTTATGTGTTTAAGGTTTTTCATAAGAAACTTATCCTAGGAACACTTTTCGTGTAATTAAAATAAAATAAAATATAATTAAATTTAAAATAAAATATAAAAATTTTGAGTTTATGATTTTTTTTCATGGTATTTTTCTCTAACATAGATTATTTAAATTCTAATAATTAAATCGATATAGATTTATGGGTTGCAAATGAGGAAGCAAGCTAAGTGGGTTTTATTGTGGGGAAAACTCCACAGTTAAGTGCGCTTGAGCCAGAGGCGTTCTGGGATGGGTGACCTCCCGAGAAGTCTTGGTTACTGGGTGCAAGCCCCAGAAGTGATGATTGATGCTATGCAATTCATTTCACTAGTTTCAATCTCACTTATTCACCCCTGTGAGGATCACACAATGTAATGAGTGCTAAGTGGACTATTCAAAAATCATGAGAAATTAGTCAGTTACGACTACCTCTCATGGAAATGGTCATAGATGAATGACTTAACGCAGTTGAATCCCAAAAATAATATCTAATATAGATCCATTTTAACTCTGGATCTACCAAGTGCCGAGAGGAATCAAATCTCTTTTCACTCTAAAAGAGGTTTGCACCTCTAGAGAGATTTGATCCCTCTCAATGCTTGGTAGATCCGGAGTTCAAGTGGATCTAGGCTAATTGCGTGCCATAATTTTCAAAAGTGTCTTATGTGTTTATTAAATATGTTTAAGATTAATTAATAATTAGTATAGTATTTCTTTAAAGGAAATGTCGAAATAAAAACTATTTGAAAGAATTAGATGTAATGGTGAAAACCAAGAAGTTTTTTTGGTATAAGTACAATTCTCCTTAGGGTTGCTTATCTTAAAATTTATGGGAATACCTTGAGGTAATGGTCAGATTGTGTGGTTGCACCCTAAGAGATTATATTAATGGTCTCGTGACCCATGCACACATAAGATCACTTATCTTAAAAATTATGGAAATACCTTGAGGTAATGGTTGAACCATGTGGTTGCACATTGAGATATTATATTAATGGTCTTGTGACCCATGCACACATAAGTGGATTGAACTCACCCCCATGTTTATTTTCAAAAAAAACCCTAGGATATAAATAAGTGGGTGATAGAGTGCATTATTAAGGCACTCCTTATAACATTGTTGGTTCAAACCTCAACTAACCCTATATGCCACGTGGGGTAACATGGGAACACATAGATGTTATAATGATAGTAAACAAACTAACCATGTGTCATGTTATAATATCCCAAATTGGGATTAACAGTAATAAAAGTGAAAATAGACTAAAAACTACGGCAACAGAGAATACATCATCAAAATATGTAAACTAGAGCCAAAAACAATTGTTGAGCTATTTTATTGAATTGAATGGAATGAAGCCAATAGTGGTGCTAGAAAGCTTGCACCTGGGCCTGCTCAAAGCAGGTTGAAGAACAACTCAAACCCAAGCTAAATCTCCTATTGGAAGTGGCTTTGTCTCTGCGCTGCCTAGTCCATAAATGTTGTTGTTGCTCCACTGAATCTATTGTTAGGGCCTAGAATAATGCTCAAACAATTCTAGACTTTTAACCACGGTCTCTGCTCAAGAAACCCACAATAATCCACGAAGGATTTTTCCAAATATTGACCTCAGAATCTTTGCCTAATTTTCTCCTAGCTCCTTTAACTGTTGTTTGGGTTGGTATCTTGGTTTTCCCTCTTAATTCTACCCAGAAAATTCATCCAAATTAATCTTGGCCTCACCTCAATAAACCCAGAAAAACGCAAAAAGGGTTTATCCTAGTTTTGACTTCAGAAATTTAGCCCTCTTGGGCTTGGCACAATGAACTGTTGGGGGAAATCGAACCACTGGAGGAATCTTCTCGAAAATGTCTCCAGAATGCTGCAATAAACCCTGTTAGGAGGGGGATATCCTCCCCTCCAAATCTCTTGATTAGAATTCCCTTCTCTCCAAACCTCTCGACTCAAACTCCTCACTACATTGCATCCTCCACTACGCAGTCTGCTCCTCCTCTACGTAGTCCAGAAATGGCTATGCTTCCTCCTGATGCTGCTGGTAGAAAATTCCCTCACGAAAGGGTGGAACTCCTCTCCAGAGTGGGCACTTAAATTCCCCTGAGGCAAAGGTTGAGATCTCCACTTGAATATCTCGTGTTTTAAACAGCACTGCAGGCTTGGCTCTCTGGCTCAAGCGTGCTCTGTCAAAATGACAAGAAGAAAATAGTTGAATGAATGAATGCCCAAATGAGCCTTCACTTCTTCATTTTATCCATTGAGGCCCAACGTATGCCTTGGGTCCCACCTTGGTCTGCGCTGCCTTTCCTTAGCCAATTATGTGATGCCTTCCTCTAGCCAATCCCACGTTGTCCTTTTCCTCTTCTACGCTGCCACCTAAGGCCAATTCGACCCCACCACTAGAGCTGCAATTTTCCCTTAGGGACTTTAGGAAAAGACTCTATTTGGCCTAATTATTAATTGTGGGTCCCCTACCCACTTTATTCCCGCCCAACATTAGGATTTTCCAAAATTAATCAAAATTAATATCCCAATTAGTTGACTGCTAATTTGGGGATATTACAGTCCTCCCCGCCAAAAATTGCTTGTCCTCAAGCAATTCCTAAACAAGCCTCCTCTCTAGCTTTCGCTCCCCACTGTCACTGCAAGAATGTGCCTGGGTCCCAGATGCACCACTGAATCATCCTTGTCCTCTGCATTGCCCTGATATGAAGGGATCCCTCAATGCCAAGATCCCAAGCCATCATGTTCAACATGAAGCTCCAACTGCTCCACTCACCATCTTGCCATGCTAATGAAGTCCCCCACTCCATTAGTGACTCACTAAAGCCCAATGAAAGATCTACATGATCTTCCCATGTAAAATATAGCTCACCCCTAAAATTTATCGAGTTGTGTAGAGTTTTATGCTCGGGTCCCCTGCTAATCTCATAGAGGTGCCACCATGTTGATGTTGTGCTACTCTAATCATGAGATACTCCCCATCATGTGCAGCTTGTATCCTCCTCTCCTAAGGCCTAGTGGCAGGAGATCTGTGAGAGACAAGCTCATCCCGGCTAGGCATCACCATGATGCCAATACCTACCCCTCCAAATGCAACTCTGAATCTATGCAGCAACAGAGAAATTTTTCCTTGCCATCCATTGAAGGCCTCTATGTACCCACATGTGCCAACCCAACAGTGAACTAGATCACCCTTTGTCCTGACTCCGACCATCATGAGATAAAATGGGCTATCAATCAACTGAATCTTTGCATCCCATAGTCGAGCATGTTGCACCATAGCTATAAAAACTATAGGAATCCCTCCATGCTCATCTCTAGTCCCTACATGTGACCAATATAGAGGGTCCATATATCATGGGAAAATCCGATGCATGCTAACCTACCATGTACCTGCCACTATGTAGTACCAATGACTGTTGGAAGCCACATGTGACAAATAGCCACCCCTCGAATGCAACCAATAGATGGATATATGATACTCGCAATCGACTCAAGGTATGTGGATCCCTCCTGTCTCTGCCAACCATCTCCACTGGTTCTGCCATCCACCTTCTCGATAATGTGTCGATACATTGTCTAGAGCCCAAACAAATATTAGGATGCTACCTCTGTTGTACCCAATATCCTCTACTCATGCATGGTCTCGACATGCCCTGAGAAAAGAGTGATGCATGTCTCCCTCATGACCCGCTCCCTAGGCGTAGGCTCAGGGATGACTGATGTGCCACCCCTGCAGATGATCATCTCATCCCCTAAACTATGGTTGTCAACTAGCGCACCGACCTCATGCCATTGCTGAGAAGTCTCTCCCCTAGTGTGCTGAGTGTCATCCAAATATCTTGGGTGAGCCTCATGTACCCCGCTGCTCTGCCCAGAGTGCCAAAGGACAACAAAATAATCGATTGTGCCCGTGAGTGATGTAGAAGAGGGTCAGGCATGTGAGTCCCCGTGGATACCGTCAAGTATCGCTCATCTGTCTCCCCGTCAATCCTGGGTGAACTACCCCCAAAGGTATGCCTAGTGTCTCCATCCATGAGTCTCCCTAGAGGCAATACTCTAAGACCCTGTTGTGCAACATTGTACACCCCCACATACCACCAATCATCCATGTACTCCTCGACATGCCATTGCACACTGTGGCATACCCCTGTACACTGTTAGATACCCCCTGCTACTACTGTAGCACCCTGTACCGTCCCGTACCTTGTCTGTTTCAAGGCATCAGTCACTCCTCAAGTGTACGCAATGTGATGTAAGACACTCCTACTCCACAATGTAGTCCCACACACTACGGTACACCAACATGCACCTCCATGTCCACAGGCAGTCCACTGCTCCATGCTAGATGCTCCCACACATCCTTGGATATGATGACCTAGAGTTGTGTCTCTACATGTCAGACCACCCCCAATCGGTATCATCACCTCCACCATCACATCACTACACCCGTCGATGAATGGATCATCACTCCAAACCCTCCCTGAGGGGTCCGAGAAGTGAATCTCCCTATGTGTCAGTAGTGATGCCACCACTGCGACCTTTGTACCCCACACAAAGGTGAAAAATCCTTGGCTCCATACACGGCACCATCTGGTGGCCTGCCAATGCCACCTCCTTCAACAAGCTCCTGCCAAAGTATGTTGATCACCCTGTAACCCCATGTACAAATTTCGTTCCAAGAAAGCCTAAGGAGTCTGCCCATAAACTGGTTAGCCACTGGAGCTGACTAGAACACGCCTAGCAAATGTGCACACTCAACTACTAGGCCAACAATAACCTCTAAGACATAGTTAACCACCCTGCCTGGGAAATGATAGGTAGTCCCACCCAGATCCCAATGCCAGTCTAGGGTTCCTATATTCCCAATGCCTAGAAACTCTTGCTAAACTGCACCTGGGTCCACCACCATCTCCATAACCCACTCCACTCACCATCCAACCCCAACATGCGAATGTTTCACCTTGTGCAACTCCGATCGTCTCATCCTGCTATCTAGGTCAGCATATGAGATCTTACTAGGTGGCTCTGTCTCTCTCTCCAATGGGAAGAGGTGACCCAAAAATGTTGCTAGCTCCATCTATGTATGCTTGAAGGGGGTTGCTCTAACACTCCAATGTGCCCTCTATCTATACCATTCGGGAATCCAATCGTTTTTCAATGTGGGCCAACTTGGCCATTGACTCGGCACAAACCACTCTCATGCCCTCTAGCTCCTCGTTTTGCAAAAAAATAGCCTCCCATACTGATGTGGCCTTCCCTTAAAAGCTAGAACGTTGGCCTAAAGTTGATGACATTGTTGTGTGTGACCATCATCCAATACCTTTGTATCTCCTAGCGCCTCATCAAGGGCTAGCCCAAAGGATGGTTGCACACCCTCCTCCATAGACACTCCAACACACAAGACATGCTCACTAGTCAATTACATGTGATGGTCATCTGACAATTTTGTCATAGACCTGGAGGCCTCTGTACCTATCGGCTCCTCAACAACAATGGACTTGTCTCCCGACACCTCATCACCCTGTGATGTGTTGCTATCATCAAAGAACTCGGTCACAACCCCGGATACCCCATCAATGGATACCTCAACAATGGGTGGTGTCCCATCAGCAAGTGTATGCTCAGCTATCTCCTTACCAACCATGGCCCCTTCAACTACTCTTTTATGTTCATCCTTAATCCGCCTCACCATCCCTGCATAATTCCATGAAATTCCCCCTGATTTTTGCATGTCTCTTAGTTCACAGAACTCCCAAAAAGAGAGGGACACTTGAATGTCATGTCTAAATGATTGGTATGCCCGCCAATTTGCTGCCAATAACTCCACATCAGTTGCAATAATGTCTTTCCATCTTGATGTATTATCCACCATTCTGGGCATAGCATATTTGTTGTATAATTTAGAATGGTCCTGATTCCTAATTGTTGCATGAATCAGTTTCTTCCCCATATTAACCATCATTTTTTGTTCCCTAATCACCTCATTCAAGGTTAATTCCATGGCGTTTGAGTTTAGCCTTTATTGGGATCCCATGATTTCTTAGTTTTTAATTCTAGTCTTGTCATAGAATGAGGGTTTCCCACAGGTTGAGCCAAGATTATGCTCTGATGCCACTGTAATATCCCAAATTGGGATTAACAATAATAAAAGTGCAAATAGACTAAAAACTACGACAACAAAAAATACATCATCAAAACATGTAAATTGGAGCCAAAAACAACTGCTGAGCCATTTTATTAAATTGAATGGAATGAGGACAATAGTGGTGTTGGAAAGCTTGCACCTGGGCCTGCTCAAAGCAGGTTGAAGAACAAATCAAACCCAAGCTAAATCTCCTGTTGTAAGTGGCTCTACGTGGCTCTATCTCTGCACTGCCTAGCCCATAAATGTTGTTTCTGCTCCACTGAATCTGCTTTAGGGCCTGGAATAATGCTAAGAAAATTTTGGGCTTTTAACCACAGTCTCTACTCAAGAAACCCACAATAACCATGAAGGATTTTGCCAAATATTGACCTCAAAAATTCTGCCTAATTTTCCCCTAGCTCCTCTAGCTGTTGGCTGGGTTGGGACCCTGGTTTTCCCTCTTAATTCTACCCATAAAATCTTTCCAAATTAATCTTGGCCTCTCTTCAATAAACCCAGAAAAACCCAGAAAGGGTTTGTCGTAGTTTTTGTTGGCATTATGATGTAATATTTTGTCATTCATGGAAACCTACTCGATGAAGTTGTCCTTTTTGGAAACCTACTTGATGAGTTGCCTTTTGATAGCAACCTATTTGTTAAAGATGAAAAAATGATGTATCTACAGGTCATTTCAAATGTGGCAGAGAAAGGCAATCCAGTTAGGATCAGAGAAATGATAAATATAATATGTCGCAATGTATACACAGGCTTGATGAAGGCAACCCACGTACATACGCAGGTTGGTATACAGGCAACCCATGTATACATCCAGAATTAGCATATATGTAGTTTTTATGAAGCAAAGTCCCGTCTACACGTGGGTATGAAGTAGCCAAGTCGCGTATGCCTTTTGTGCTCTAAAATTATGATACCGGGAGGTATTACCATGGTATTAGCCCACAATATTGAGCGTTGTGTCGTCTATTTGGTTACGTCTAAGAATACCATCGGCACTGTGAGGTTTTGGCTCATGGTATTGGTAAAGGCTAAAATTATATAAGGAGAAGAAGATCATAGTGCAAAAGAGTGTAGGTGTTTGGGTATTGAATGAATACTTCACTCTAAGTATATTTGCATGGAATGGGCTACAATTTATTGATAGATCTGAAATAATACTGCACCTATGAATACAATGATGGATCAAGATCTCTAGACCTAAAATGACTATGTATTTTCTTGATCTGTTTATAAAATGTTTAGATTTGTGATCTAGCGAATGTTTGCTGAAGTGAAGGGTAAGATCTGAGTTGATTATTTGTTCTGAAGAGTTGCGCAGTCCTATAATGTTTGCAGATCTATACGCAGGTTCGTCTCTGTAAAAGCGTGTATATACGCAGGATCAGTTAAACAAAAGTGCGTATGGGATCTAGGGTTTTGCTGAAGTATGCGGAAGGAAATTTCTGATATGTCTTGTTGTATTACTGATGTCTGTCAATGATGTCTTCATACAGATCTGAGTTGTTTGAATATTGTTTATGTTGATAGTTGATTATGTATAATATGATCAGTAGCTGGGTGATTTAATATGATGGATGTTGTTGATTGAATAAGGGTTCTGTAAATTTGACAAAGTATGCTTGAATGTCTCTGATCTGTTCCGAGTCTAATCAGATTCCTAAATTCAGTATATAAAGATCTATACGTAGGTTCATCCACAACAAAGCGCATATATACGCAGCTTGTAGTAAGTCAAGTAGTGTATAATTTTTTTTTAAAGAATGATCAGGGTTGTAGTTGATTCAGTGTGTTGATGCAGTGGTTTGGGTTTAGTTCTGATATTTTGGTTATAGTGATCTCACTATGAATTGAGTTGGTAATTGGTTAAGTGACTGTTTTGTTCAATGGTTGGTTCAGTATTCAAGTGATTATTTGATTGATGATTCAATGAATGATTTGACACAGTTATGAGTTTCAGTTTGATGCATGTTCTTTGGGCTTAAATGAGTGGAGTGCGTCTAGTCTGAAAATCTGATGAAAAGAGGCCTACAAGTTGTGATGTGTTGAAGTTGTTGGATCCAGTGTGAAAATTGATGAAATGTGGTTCGCGGTGGTGTTGAGGTTTGGAGCCTTCAGTGAGGGGGTCATAGATCCCTTCTAGTAGTTGCTGGTAAACGATATCAGGGGGTAGTAGCTCCCTTCCAGGAGTGTCTGGAAAACAAGAAGCAGGGGGTCGTAGCTTCCCTTCCAGTGGTAGTTGGTAAACGAGATCAGGGGGTTGGAACTCCCTTCCAGTAGTAGGTGGAAAACGAGAGAAGGTTGTAGCCTTCTGCAAGTAGATGCTTGTGTACTGATATGAGTTTGCATCAGTACAATGTTGTAATAAATTTTCTTTATAATAAATATTTAATACAGAGACGACAGCAGCGGTGGTTTTCTCCAGACTTATGTTTCCACCTTAAATCCTGATGTTCATGTGTGTTGCTTATGTGTGATGATTTATTATGTTCTTACTGCACATGCTTACTGCTTACTAAACATCTGATGAATGAATGATGCACTTATCTAAGTAAATATTTATCTGCATAATAAGATCTCTGGACATACGCAAGTTTCATTAAAGATAGCCGCATGTATACGCTAGTTGGGTTCATTAAAGTCACGTATAGAAATCAGTAAATAAAAGTAAAATTTTATAGTAAGTTATAAATACTGATTCACCCCCCCTCCCCTCCCCCCCCCCCCTAATCAGTATTTTTCCCAACAATTAGTATCAGAGCAGGTCCTTCTATAGAAGCTTGATCGCTTGAAGGAGATCCGTCTCAATGGGAAGGAAGAAAAAGAAGAAGGCTACTCAAAGGAAGAAGATATCTCAGAAAATGTATGCAGCATAAAATGAAGAAGATGAAACATGTATTGATTGTTGTTCTTGTGATTCACTTCCTTGTGCATGCAATGTTAAAGATAGTGAATACGAAAGTAAAAGTAATGTTATGGATCTAGAAGCAGAAATTGCTAATCCCAAGAATGAAGTTGAAGATCAACAGATTCTATTTAATGAAAGGGAATGTATCTTCAAAGATATGATTTCTAGATTGAATGATCAGTGACAAGAAATAAATTCAATTGAGAAACTAAACAAAGAACAGATAGATCAGTGTCAAAAGTTGTAGAATGAAGTAACCTGTTGTAGACAATTTTGTCCTCCTAGAGACAGCCTAGAGTTGCTATAGACCAGTTTCTAGGACATCTTAATATAGCAGGGAGGCACATCATCTCCATAACATAGCTTGGGTTGTCAATCCAAATACCTTCCTACTATCTCTTGTTTAAACAAGGAAAAAGGTTTAAATGGAGCCAAACTCTCTCAGAAGCTGATACAAAGATAAGAATAGTGTAGGGACATTATGCAAAACTCCAATACAAAGGCATCAGACAGTTAAGAGACAACTTACTGTAAAGAGGGCCAGTTCAAATAATATATCACAGAAATCAAATATCAGGATATGAGTGCAGTGAGGAAACATAAAGAAGATATTAGTTAACAAGAGACTGATACCCAGATACACAACAGAACCACATAAGGGCATATTAATTTATGAATCCTTATATGACAATGGCGTTTTAAAAGCACCCTCCCCTTGCAACTAATATAGTAGAAAATATGGAAGAGATGAACATGGAACAGTATATCATGACTAGGCCTATTTAAAGCGCTTGACTAATTCCAGAAAGGGCATCAACTAGGATGAATCCTTACTGCAAACTAGTGAGCCACTCGCATTCTAGAACATGATACAAGAAGATAAATAGCATGAAATGAAATATTGTATTAACACATAAGAGAAAATTACATACTGTGAGATACCAAATACTAGAATCCTCATTACAGTTATAACTCCTCCTCACTGAGACCCCACGGGCTCTGAACCTTCATACAGAAATATTACAAAATGTATACAAAAGCCTTTTCACTGCACAGTCTGCTGATAGAAATCTGGAACCCTTACAATGTCTTTCTTTCTAGCTTTTATAGGAGGGATAGAGAATTCTAGAGGAGGAGGTAGATGAAAAACATTTAATGACTTATTTTGAATCTAGTGGCGGAAAATATTCGTGCCCACACTATGAATGACTGGACATAAATGGCTGTACTTTACAACTTATTTCTGGAAGTGAGTGCTGGAAATGAAAATCTGCTTATAATCAAGACATAAATAATAAAATATGTAGATATTCAGCTCTTTGCTGGAGGAGGAAGATCTGCGGCAATAAAACCTTGAGGCGTCTGCTTCTGTACATGGTACTTTCAGCCTTCTAATTTTGAATTTAAAATTGAAACCTTTCATGCCGGACACTGAATTCATTTCTTCTTCATTAATAATCTGCTGCTGCATTAATGTTTTCATACGCCCAAATGTGCCTTTTTTATTTTCTCTGGAGGGTTCTATAGGTTGGAATATCTTTCTTTGATGGAGGTCACATCATAGTGACTCCCGGATCCTTTCCGCCAATTTCGTTCCCACAACAAGGTCCTGTAAAAACAAAAGCCTGTTGAATAACAATAATCACAGAGATAGTGGACATAGTGAGTTTAATGGAAGTGGTGACACTGATTTGAGGGGATGATGAGATGACGCAGGGTGGCGAAAAACACAGAGGAACAGCAGAGGAATGGGAGGTGAAAATGGAGTAATACAGCGGGATGACGATAAGCGTACGAGGCAAAGACATCAAACAAAAACACTGAAACACAACACATAAACGAAACATGTGAATAGTGGAGGGAAAAGCAAATGACACGTGGGCAGATGAAGGAAAATGGCGGAAAAATGCTAACGGCATGAAAACACAAAGATTGACTTTCGCGGAAGTTACGAAGGAAAACATAACAAAACAATGGAGCAAAGGCTTTGGAAGTGGGACCCAGAGCGCACATTGCAAAATCGCAAGTGGAGAAAGTGCGATGGGAGGAGACGATGGAATAACACGAAACTGCGCTCTGCGTTCTGCGATGGGTGTGACCGGTCAAGCGCAGATCGCAAAAACAAAAAGTGCGATGACGGAGAATAGCAAGAGCGGGAAACAACACTTTTGCGATGGGGCGGATATGCGATAGCGCGATCATGCGATTTTGCGATAAACGATCTAAGGGGCAGCGCTCGGCTGTATGGATGAAGGGAAGCACGAAGCTAGGGGAGAAAGGAGCTAGACCTTATATGACTTTTAAGAGCGGATTTTTAGCCTTTTTTCAATGTATTTCCGGCTCGAGAAAGGGCAACAGTAAATGGGAAAGAGGAGACTATGGCCAAAATTTGAATGGAGGGGCTGACTTGTACAACATAACCAATCACAGTGAAGGACTTGAAGTAGAAATCATCTCTCTCAAAGCAGATCTACAAAAATAAAATAAGAAGAATGAAGAACTTCTACAAACATTTGAAGAACAAGAAAATGGGTTGAAAGAAGAGATTCTAAAATTGAATGAGCAAGTAGAAGAAGGAAGAAGGGTCGAAGAAAGTATGAAGAAGCAGTGCCAAAGATTGGAAGTTGAGGTAAACATTTTAAAAGGTAAATTAGAAGAAAAGGATAAACACTTGAGGTTTCAAGATAGTACTAAGATTCTAGATAATATTCTTAGTAGTCAAATGTTTCCTTCTATTAAATTTGGTCTTGGTTTTTATGAAACTATTAAAGGAGAATCTAGTTCACAAGAATTTGCTAAATATTCAAAGGATATCAATGCAAAACCTGAAGTGTTTAAAGAGATAAAAGGTCTACCGACAATCATGAATTCTCAAAGGAAATCATTCACTCCTATCTATAGAAGTAACAATCAATTTTATCCTTTGATCAATAATGTTGAATGCTTTGTATGTCATAATTATGGGCATGTTGCAGCCAATTCAGAAGCATATTTTTTCAGTCACAGACAAACAGACACTACACAGAAAGATCGACAACTCTCAGGTACTCAGGGTTCTTTAAGGGTTTTTGTTTTTCATGCAACCAATTTGGACATAAAACTATCGATTTCAATAGAAGGAACATGAGGCAAACTTATTATGACACCTTTGCTCCCTTTTTTGGTCACATAAGATGTTATGCTTGTAACAAGTTTGGGCATGTAGAAAAGGAATGCAGGAACATATCAATGAATCATCAAAGACAACATGAAAGTCAAACACATGATATCGTAAGACCAAAGAAATTTGGATCCACCAACTTTAATGTTAACAAGCAGAAAGAAGAAGAGATAAGATGTGGTCTTGCTCTCTGTGCAATTAAGATAAGGATGAATGTTACATCGACAACATATGTTCTCATCACATGACGAGTGATAAGAGTAAGATGGAATCTCTCAAGAAAAACCAAGATGGTAAGGTTATTCTTTCAAATGATGCTCCAACAAATATTTTGGGAAAAGGTAGAGCCATAATTAACAAAAATAGAAGGGCAGTTGATACCTTATTAGTTCAAGGCCTAAAACAAACCTTATTAAGTGTAGGTCAAATGGCATATAAAGGAAATATAATTGTGTTCACTTCAACCAAATGCAAGGATATGGATGAAGAAACTAGAGAATTCATAGCAAGGGGATACAGAAACGCTGATGAATTATATGTGTTTAAAGATCTGACCTCTTGTAGATGTGAGGAGGATTCAGACTCAGACTGAAAGAAGACAATGCCCATTGCAGTCCATCATTCTTGAAAGAATAATATCATCAACTGCAATGAATAAAGGATGGTTTGGTAATTTTGATTATTTATATTTTTGAAAGTGCATCTGATGTGACAAACAGAAGACAGGTATAGAATGTATAAGTCCAGGGGGAGATCGAGTTGTGAAATTTTATGTATTTCACTTTCTGTATGCGGTTTTCATAAAATAAAGTTGTGTATACATGCGAGTTCCGTTGGATACAGTTGCGTATATTTTTCTCTGATAGAAAAACAATGAGTTAGTCTTAAGAACATATTCTGATATGTTGTTGTCAGTTATGATTTAATTTTCTTGGTCGAATGTTGATGGTTACAATCTGTTGATATGATGAAGGATTTGATATGGTCAGCCTTGAATTTGAACAGGAAGCACAGGTTCAGGGGGAGCATTAGCCTAACTACTATTGTTGGCATTGTGTTTGCATATTCTTTAATTCTTGTGATGCTCATGTTTGAATGATACATGCATTGCTTATGATGAGATTATGGATGAGCCCTAATCGCTTTTTGTAGAAGATTATTTTTATTTTCACACGTGGATTTGATGCAAGTCTAATGATTCATATATGAGAACAAAACATGCAAATTTTATTGTTGATGGATTTTTTCATGTAATATTCCCAAATTTTCACATCATATTTGGAATATTAGAGTCCTTGATTTTCTTAATGAATTAAGTAAATAAAAGGGTGGAGGGACCCACAATCCTCAATATGAACAAATATCCACTTTTGTGTGTGTGAATGTGGATTAATTTAGCCTAGATCTGCATAACAAGGTAGTTGAGCAACTGCTAATGTGAATGAAATTGGAGAACATGTCTCATTAATGAGATAGATCATGGAGGTTGACACAGTCAACTAAGATCTTAAAAGGATCCAACAGAGATGATTCAGTAAATTAAGATCTTGAAGATGTCAAAGATCATGGGACATTCATGATTAAGTGATGGAGAACGTTGCGCAAACAAGGCACACTTGATGGAAGGTGTACATTGCACCTAGACATGATGGTTGACTTGGTCAAACATCACAATCCACATGGGGGATCTTGTCCACATGTGACAGCGCAGTCTAGATGAGGGCCAAGGCTTGGAAAGGCTCAGCTGTTATATAAAGAAGATGAAGGTAAGGATGAGGGCATGTTGATTATTCTTGATGTAAGATCTTTTCAGATCTAGAATTTTCATGTGACATTCCACTGCTTTCTTGGGCTATTTAGCAGAGATTGCAGGTGCTGTTTAGCATAGGGTGTTCCTGGTCGGGAATCCCACCTCTTTCTTAGAGTAGCTCTAGAAAGAGTATTTTACTTCATATTACATCAGGCTTTGAGTGCCACATCTCTTTTCCTACTTTCTGTAGAACATCCATATTCATAAATTGCATATTTCTGAAGATCAGTTTGGAAGGAGGAAGTTGTCTTCAGTACTTCAGCTGGAGAACTGGTGAAGGATTATTCCTATCACCTTGGGCTTAAATATTAGCTTCCCAGAGCTTCATTGCAGATCTGGCATCAGGCCAAAAGTTATTGACCTCCCAGCAGCAGTACTTCCTTCAGGAATTACGCTGTCTATCCTACAGATCTAAAGGGAGGAAGAAAGCTGCTAGTATTTCAGCTAGCAATCCTTTGAGGGATCATCCCCTCACATTGCCATCAATATTTCCATTAGCCTGGAGCTTATTGCATCATTTTCAGCGGGAAGAAGGCCTCTCTTTCCCTCATAGCACAGTTTCTAGAGGCAGTTATGTTGCAGCAGTTGCAATCATCATTGGAGGATTGAGAAGCTAGATCTAGAGCTTCTAGCTCATAGATCTAAAGAAGGGATCAACCCTTCAAGCATAGATCTGATATAATATCATATTTCAGCCATCTGTTTGTCAGATCTAGCTTCAGATCTGTATTTCCCAGCAGATCAAGGATCAAATCCTAGGGAGGTGATTTTCCAAAGTTGCAGATCTGGAAAATCCTTTCTGGGTTATCTTTGGAATCCATCACATTAGCCAGATCTTGAATCTTGGCATCATCTGAGCTCCAGATTTGAGTAGATCTGAATTTTCCTTTTCAGCCTGCAACTATATGCTCATAATCTGCTGAAGGGACAACACGGTATTTGCTTCAGTGCCTCTCCAGTTTCGATGTACCTGTTGTAGCTTGTTTTCTAAGTACTTCTAGACCATCTCTTTGGCTAGATCTACTCATATTTTGTACATGGTGTAATTGATTCTTCTCCAATCTAATAAAATGGCTCAGCTTCTCTGTAAATTCTGATGTTGTCTTAAGATTTATTGTTTATCTTGCTGTAAGTTCTTATATTGTGTGAAGTATTACTGCATTCTCCCTTTTGGGATATTACAGTGGTATCGGAGCATGATCTTTGGCTCAGCTTGTGGAAACTTCATCTTTTGCATCTAAGAAGAAGCAAATAGATGAGATCTATCATGGAGAAAGAAAATTATGCCACTCATTTCTGTAGATCTATGCAAGATCTATTCAAGGAGGTCTATCAAATGAAAGAGGAAAGGCATAAAGAAAATCCAAGAAGAAGATGTGATGAGGAAGGCCCCAACACTTCCTATCAGCAAAGAAGAAAACTAGAGAATCCTAGATCTTCTCATAGATCAATTATGCCCACTTTCTTTGAAGAAGGTGAAGGGTGTAGAAATTAAGGAAGGAATGAACCTGAGACTCATGAGACTCTTAGTCTATATCTTGAAGAGTACAAAGCACAGTCTAGACCATTCAAAGAGAAGCTAACTCTCCAAAAATTCTTTAAAATCAAAGAAGAAAGAGGATCCTATAGCAGCAATAGAAGGAAGAGGCACAATGGGTTCTATTTTCCTACATTTGATGGATCCTCCTCAAGAAATTTTAAGGCTTGGAGGAGAGAGTTAGATGCATTTTTTAGACTACATCCTGTAGCTGAAGAAGAGGTTGTTCAGATTGCAACACTTCATCTTTTAGATCAAGCCAATGATTTGTGGTTTTTTCACATGGAGCATGCAAAGGTGACTAAATATTCAAATTTCTTTCACAATTTGAGAAAGAAGTTTGATGAGAAGAAGTCAGAGATGTGCTACAAAGAGACATTTCCTAAGGAGGAGGATGTCAATCTTGTCACTCTAGACAAGAAGTCACTACATTCACCACCAGCTACAGAAGTACTTGCATCCAGAGAAGAGACACTTACATATTTGCAAGATAGTATTGAGGTATTGACACATGGAGTCCCATGCATGATTCAGGAGATGCATGAAGAAGAGGAGGAAGATTCCAGCGCTGGTACATTGGAAGAAGAGCAACCATCACTCTTATCAGTAGTTGGAGGCACTATTGTCCCAGTTGGAGGAACTCTTATGTTCTGTCAAGAGGTTCCCACATATCAGTTGATCCAAGGTATGCATACACATTCATCACCTATTGTTTCAGTAGATCTCATTGAAACTTATGGGGACATGCCATTAGGGCCAATTCATAACCAAGGGTTAGAACATAGTGCTGATTTGGAGCAGCAACATATCACAACACAGAGGACTCTTGATCTAATCAAGGAGGAGATGAAAAGTTATCCTAGTTTGTCATGGATGGACTGAATTCAACCTCTCGAGTTGAAGTGTAGAGTTTCAAAAGGGGGAATGAGCATCATCCTTTGTACAATGAATAGTTGTGAGATCAATATTGTACCTTCCTTTAAGACAGTTTATGTATTACTTTGCAGATCTACAACGTTGTCACTTAGAAGTAGTGATAATGATGAGGCCCCATTATTCTTGGAGCATTTTGAAGGTAGCTTCACTCATGAAGCAATGGAAGACAAGATGATGAATGTTAGACATCTAGATATGAGAAACATTTTCTCCTTTCTTGATGACACTTTCTCAATGAGCATCTCACAGCTCAAAGAGAAACTTATACCTACAGCAGATCCATAACCTCATTGGTTTTGGAAGGCCATGGATGAGAAGAAGGTCTCATTAAGAGATCTCATTGGAGGTGCACTTCAACATTTCATGGAGTGAAAAGTTCTTCATCAGTTTGGGGAAGATGGTATTCTACAAAGGGATGATACCATGATTATGCAACACATCACTCATCTTCCATATTGGGGTGAGTGGATGAGGAAGATAAGCAAGAGTTTGCATGACCACTTGCAGATTTACATGGGCCAGCAAGCTTGGTTATGTTGGTTTCCCTTGGGAGGTTCTTGTCACTGCCCAAAGGCTCTTATTTCTTTGATCCATGTCTTGAAGAACACTTATGAAATGAATAAGGAGGCATGGTTGCGTTGGCTGCTCTTGGGTGAGTATGGTTACCACCCAATAGCTCATAATTTTCTGATTCATGCCTTGTGTATCAATGATAGAATGCAACAAAAGAAGGCATGTTAATTTTGGTTTCACTTGAGAGAGATTGGCCACCACATGACATATCCTATGTCTATGTGTTTTTTCTTGGGTAAATCTTGGCATGAGGCTCTCATGATGTGCATTAATGATGTTTCTTTGTATTGGGTTGATGTGACATTCCATATGTCCATTAGTATGTTTTTGCTTCATGGTGCACATGAGGAGGAGAGAAAGCAACAAGATATCTTGTTGATTTGGTTTCTTTTGGGGGAGTTTGGCTTGTCCATCTTACATAGAGGAGATGGAGGATGGCAGCAAAGGGCCTTACTCCAGTGGTTACTCTTAGGAGAATATGGTTTGACATCTTTGTCTACCCATATAGCTCCTTCCCTTATTCTTTGCATAACATTGGAATGATGCTTGGATCCAACAAGGCCAACAGGGCTAAGTATGAGAGCATATCAATGCTCAATCAAATTCATGAAACATGGGATGGAGAGATGTATTGTGTAATGGAGATTTTCCTTTATGAAGAGAGCCACCTTATTTTATGCACCTAATGTATTGATGATGATGTTGGACATCATATGGTTGTCAGTGGGTACTTCATGATGGAAGGAGGACATCTAACCATACAATTAGAAGTCATTCTTTATGTTTTTAAAAGACAACTTTGGAACCAAACATGCATAACCCTTTGCAGAAAATGGAGGAAGCCTTCCTTATGTGGATGCCATTTGGAGGGGAATAGATGGCTTTGCATCTACTTTTGGAGTTGCTTGAGGACAAGCAACATTTTGCCGGGGGGTACTGTAATATTCCCAAATTTTCACATCATATTTGGAATATTAGAGTCCTTGATTTTCTTAATGAATTAAGTAAATAAAAGGGTGGAGGGACCCATTGTTATCACCCTAGTAATTTCTCAAGATTGTGGGCTTTTGGTTTTTAGTTTAAGAAAACTAGGGTTAACCACAAACCTACTTTGGAAATTTAGGATCTAACCTTCCTAAATTTCAGAGAGGGCTCTCTCTTTATGATTTAACTTTGTTTTTGTTTAATGTTTTAGGCTAGTTATGATAAAAAAATTGGTTTTGGTTTTGAATTGGTTTGGTGGGAAAAAATCACTTAAAGGTAAACTAAGGAGAAATCTACTTGACCATTGGGCTAATGGAGTCTAAGTCTAAATAGCAGTACTAAAATGCAAGGCCAAAAGGATGCAAATGTATTCAGGGCAAGATAGATAACCCTCAGAGCTTTGGGTAAAATGTTTTTGATGAAATGGTGAAGTCGGGACAAAGGGCAATGAAGGATCCTTTGATCCGGACAATAGAGGAAGGAGGCAGAAGTCAAACGGGAGTAGGAGCAGTTAAGAAATCCTAACACTGGAAATCAGTTGAAAACATTTAAATGGTAACTTAGTTAAGACAGGGAGCCATAAGCTAGTCCTGAAGTAATATTCCTAGTTACTCATTAAGAAAGAACAAATACATAATGAAATGAATGGAACTTTAGAAAATAAACAATGACAAGACAGATGCAATTTACTCTTTAACTTATCACGAGAATCTTGAATTATGATGTCCAATTAGCTTTGTCCAGTCTGCTACTTTTGAAATCAACACATGTAGGCCTCCAATGTATCAACAAAAATCTATAGTAATCTTAGCAATTTTATTCCACCCTAAACACTTCAAAGACTGAAGTATTTATACAAAATATTGTTTACAAATATCCTAGAGAGATCTAGGAATAAATCTAGGAAATATAAAATATCTTTACATATAAAGAGGGAAAACTGCTTAACAGTTAGCAAGCTGTCCTCTTATCCAAAAAATATAGAACAACTTAAACTAATCAAGGAGCCTTTACTGGCTAGTTGTCCTGCTTGCTGGAAAATTGGAAAATATCTTTATTGGAGTTGTTTTGACGACACTCTTCCTCTTGATACACTTTCACGTTGTACTTTCATCCTGATACACTTTGACTCTGTTTATTTACTCTTACTGTTGTAAAAAGAAAACTGCCAGCAGTAAAAAATGAGTTGACTTTTTCTGAAGTAATTTTCTTCACTGTCCTACCCTTTCACTACTACATTAAATCTGTAAAAGCCTGCCATTGTTCTGCATTTGGTATTTTTACACTTTTGAGTTTCCTGAAGTTTTCATCAGCATCTGTGTATTTGGAAAAATTAGGCTTAAGAACAAACATATGTTGGATCTCATTTTGAAGAAAAAACAAGTCTTCAATATATTGAAGAATGACCTTTCCTGTGGGAGAGCCCTGTGGCAGTGGCTTGTTGATCTGTTCTTTAGCATGATCCCTTATCTTCTTGTCATAATATTTTTGTGCCATTAGTTTGTCATTGCAGACATGAATATCTAGAAGACCATTTTGTCTCAACATAGTGTATTTTGATAAAAACTTGGTTATAGAAATATTCATGGCATCACATTTTTCCTTTAAATTGTTCATCAGATTTTTCTTTGTCAGAGCCTTCTTAATCTGCAAAATAGTCTCTGTCCTATCATGTATCTTTAATTCTTCTAGCTTTGTTCTGTTTTTAATGTTCAAGAAAGTGATTAGCTTTGATGCTTGTGCTGGTTTATCTGCTAATTCTTCTGTTGTCTTTTGGATCTCCACTTGTGCTGCTAGAAGTAAATCTCTCTACTCATAAATAATTTGAATTGAAGGCCATTGAAGATGAATGGCATCAATTATATTTGTCCAAAGGTAATTTATTATGTAAGAAATTTGTGCAGTGAAACTCAAGTCTTTTTGAAGGCTTTTGATTTGTTCTTCAAGTCTTTTGGCCCTTTGCTCATAACTGTTAGCATTGATTAATGCTGCTTTGTTGGAAACTTCCATATTTTGAATCATCTTTTTCAAACTGTTAATTTCATTGTTTTTGAGTGATAATTCCTCCATAACTTTTACTATCTGCCCTGCATCATCTATGTGTTGTACCTGTGTGGTTGAAGAATCTGTTGCTGATGTTGTAGCTGAATGCACTGGCACGGCAGTTGCCAATGGCACATTAGGTGCTAATTTTTCTCCAATGTAGAGGCCACAGCTGTAGTAATTACTGGTATGACTGAGGGGATAATTGGAGCTTCATTTTCTTTGACAATTTCTTTCTTTTTCATAATTTGATCCAATTGTGTTTCCATTTCTTTGATTTGGGTAGTCAGTTTGATAATCAATTGCATCATGTATTCTTTCTCTGCTTGTTCTTGAAGAATTTCTTTAGTTTGAGGGTGCTCTTCAGTTGTTTCCTCAAAGCTACAATGTCCTCATTTTATTTTTAATCAATATTTCTGCTACTGGAACATCTGAAGGATCAACTCCCAACTGCAAAACTAAGTCTTATAAGGCTTTTATCCTTAAATATTTGCCATACAAAGAGCCTTTGTCAAGATTCATTTGGTATTGCATGTTGATAATGGTATTCTGCAGCTTAGTGGCACTCATAGCCTTTGTTACCATAGTTGAATATAGCATCTCAGAGCTATGTCTGTGGAATTCTATTTGATCCAGTTCATGCACATTTTTAGTATCTACTTCAAGCTCAACCTTTTTGTAGTTTGCCATTGTCTTAGGTGTTGAAGTAGTTGGTTGCAGATATGACATGATCATTTTATTTGTGGAGTAATCAAATGTTGTAAGTAACATGTTCTGATTCCCTCGCTTTTGTTTGAGAAATTGAGAATAAATCTCACTTTTGATCTCTTCATTCTTTTGTTTGATCTGCTTATATCTTTCTTTGGTGTCTAGGTCTTTTTCCTCCACTGTGTGTGAGGAAGAGGCCTCCATGTTTTTCTACCTTTCAATCATTTGAGTATCCTGTTCACCTATTGTTTGATCTATTTGTATTTCTGCAAGAGTTTCTTTTATTATTTCTATAGCCTCATCATTCTTTACCTTAGGCTCATTGGTATCTTCAACATCAATAACTTTTTCTTTCCCTTGTAGAAATTATATGCACTATGCATGCATATGTCCAAGATTCTCCTGATCACACACTATTTTAACTTCATGCACAATATAGAATCTATTCCACAATTGATCATCACATGCGGAAATTAACACAATTGCATGCACACATTGAAACCATAAAAATTCACACACATTAACACAATGTTTTAACGGGAAAGCCTAAAGCTAAAATCCCCAACTATATGCATATAATATATGTCATAGAGATTATGTAACAATCCTCATACAAAGCTTATCACAAGCTCTCAGTACAATCCAATCGCTACACACTAATCAGGCCCTGATCTAGAAAATCCATGCACCGATCTTTACCAGCCTTTAGCTTGCCTCTACTGCGTAATCCCTGCTGAAGAATGGCTCTGGATGAACTCAAATTGCTCCAGCCTTGCTCACACAATCCTTAAAGGCATCTCCACTAAATTTGTGGTGCAAAAAATGCAACACTATAGTCACAACTGATAGTCACACTTGCTCTTTCACCTACCTCTCCACTGGTCTCCACTGAAACTGTCCATGCACTCTAGTTAACTGATGTATTATTCAGTTGATTAATGAGTTAATATTTAGTGAATTAATTAGTAATTAATTCACACCACTCTCACTAGTGTATCAATCAGTTAGACTAGATACAACTAGCTCAACTGTGTCTAACTGAGTTAAACTGAACACAACTCCACCAACTACTTCTACAACTCCACCAAACTTTGTCACATGAGTTCTAACTTAAGTCCTCCATGCAATAGCTCTAGTAAACCCTTAGGAATAGAGTAATTCCTTCTGTTAGCTGTTGTGCCACATCTATGCACTTAACTGAAGTGCTCCAAGAGAATAAGATAATGCTTAGAGTCCAAATATTATTAAGAGCTAATAATATTCGACATATCTATTTTTAGACTGGCAATCAAAAAATATATTCCACCCAATATGTCTAAAAATAGAAGTCCATCTATTTTTCCAACTTGAATAACCATCCACAAATAACATCCTGCAACTCATAGAATATGATCGACATGTCTAAAAATAGACTTTGCGCCAAAAATCACCTGTGTGGGCCCCACCTAGTTTAGGTGATTATTTTCCAACTAGGATCAAGGATGATGTTTCAGGATGCTTCCTTCACTGTTTCTTGTTGCAATATTCAACACTACCTCTCAAGAAGAAAGGACTGTCTTTGCATGTGACATGCAACTCCATGCATTCGCCCTGCAACCTTTGCAAGCGCCAAGCAACTTCATGCATCTGCTTTGCAACTCTTCTGAAACTGAAGAGGCTCCAAACAACTCAATCAATTTGATGCATCTATCATCAAAGTCTTCGACTTATGCTTAGCTACTACACATGTCTTCAGGAACCACTGCGTTGTTGAACTCTGCACCCATGCACTCTACACTTGCTGTCAACTCTGAACCGCGCTCCAGTATCCGACACTGTCACTTTGATCTGCCTGCATCAATCCAACTGATCATGCTACTACTAATCTATGGACACCTCGTAGCTAGGTTCAATTCATGAGATCCACACCATCTCCATGAATCCTTCCCAAAAATCTCCTCTTGGGATTACTCATGCATGTCGCCCCACCTCTTACCTGGTGGTATAGCTGCATGCACTCCCTCTGCCCATCTGGCATGAAATTTCTCTACATGAGTGGTTTATCCCACTCCATGATCCTCATCTTGTGGTTGCTCCACATCCCAAGGTTCACTCTTACCTGCATGCAAATCTTGCTCCCTCTCAAGCTTCAATTGCATGGCTTTCTTGCACTTCCCAATAGTAGGAAGCTCCATAGAAATCCCATCTACGTCAAGTATGTAGAGATTCTTGGCTTGAATCCCAACCTTCTTAACTTGTCCTGTTGCTTTGTATCGAAGGAAAAATTTTCCTTCACTAAAGACAACATCATACCCTTTATCCTCTAACATTGCGACTGAGATTAAATTCTTCTTTAAACTTGGAACATGCACAACATCTTGTAAAAGAATGAGTTTACCTGACTCCCTCTAAAAGGTAATGGTACCAATGCCAGTCGCATTGTATCGTCCATTGTCGCCCAAATCAACATGCAACTGGAGATCTTTCTCCACCAAGTCATTGAAAAGGTTCACATCTCCCGTCATGTGAAAGGAAGTGCCACTATCAAAGTACCACCTCGATCCCAATGCACTAGACACCATGCATGCGATCAATGAGAAGTCCAGCTCAAATTGCGAGACAAGAGCCTCAACAGCTGCAGCTCTAGCAGCCTGCTTGTTCTTCTTCTTCTATGGACAATGTGTGGCGAAATGCCCATGTTCGTGACCATGAAAACACTTCGCTTTGGACATGTCACGCTCTTTGCCATCCGCACTGGATTGAGAAGGATTTTTCTTCCCCTTCCATTTCCTTGCTTTGGAAGCCAAAGTGCAATCCTCTTCATCATCATTCTTTGATGAAGAGCCATCCCTGGTACTCTGCCTTATCTCCTCCTGCACAAGATCCGACCAAAGTCACTCCCATCCTGGCAGTTTCTCCCGACCATTGACAGAGTCCTCATAGCTATGCCAACTCTTCGGAAGCCCAACGAGAGCCAAGCTCACCAAGTATTCTTCATACACACTAAATCCTACACTCCCAAGCTCATCCCTGTAGTGGACAAACTTTTTCAAGTATACCGGAATAGTGTCATTCTTCTCCATTTTTATTTTCCTAAGCTTGTCTTTAAGCGCCAACTTCCTCTGGTCACTTCTGCTTTGGAAAAATTCTATCAAAGCCTTCCACATCAAGAATGGAGTGGCTTTAATATGAAGGCTGGACACAATGTGATCCTTCACACCTTCCAACATAATCCTTCGACACCTTGCTACCTTCTTTTGCCATGCGTCAAGTGCGGCTGCATCGCTAGAACACGGTTTAGGAATATCAACATCTATGAACTCCTTCAACCCATTATCCTCCAGCACTGCCTCCATCCTATCCTTCCATGCATTATAATTCGAGTTTCCCTCAAGGGCATACTCCAATCGCAATCCGTTGAAAAAAATTTCAATGAATTCTCAACTTCGACACCAAGAAAACCCTGCAGCAATTTCGAATTCCACCAGCACAAAACTCAATTGTTTCAATAATTGCAATTGCTTCAATGATCAATGCTCTGATACCATGTAGAAACTATATGCACTACACATGCATATGTCCAAGATTCTCTTGATCACACGCTATTTTAACTTCATGCACAATATAGAATCTATTCCACCATTGATCATCACATGCGGAAATTAACACAATTGCATGCACACATTGAAACCATAAAAATTCACACACATTAACACAGTGTTTTAATGGGAAAGCCTGAAGCTAAAAACCCCAACTATATTTATATAATATTTTTCATAGAGATCATGTAACAATCCTCATACAAATCTTATCACAAGCTCTCAGTACAATCCAATCGCTACACGCTAATCAGGCCCTGATCTAGCAAATTCATGCACCGATCTTTGCCAGCCTTTAGCCTACCTCTATTGCACAATCCCTGCTGAAGAATGGATCTGGATGAAATTGAATTTCTCTAGCCTTGCTCACGCAATCCTTAAAGGCATCTCCACTAAATTTGTGCTGCAAACAATGCAACACTAGTCTGGGCCAGTAGTCCTATGCTACTACCTCACTAGTGCCCTTCATTGTCCATGCTGTAGTTAACTGATGTATTCTTCAGTTGATTAATGAGTTATTATTTAGTGAATTAATTAACTAATTAATTCACACCACTCTCACTAGTGTATCAATCAGTTAGACTAGATACAACTAGCTCAACTGAGTCTAACTGAGTTAAACTAAATAAAAATCCACCAACTACTTCTCCAACTCCACCAAACTCTGTCACATGAGTTCTAATTGAATTCCTCCATGCAATAGCTCCACTAAACCCTAGGAATTGCGTAATTCCTTCTGTCAGCTGCATGTGCCACTTCTAGGCATCAAACTGAAGTGCTCCAAGAGAATAAGATAATGTTTAGAGTCTGAATATTATTAAGAGCTAATAATATTTGACATCCCTATTTTTAGACTGGCAATCTAAAAATAGATTCCGCCCAATATGTCTAAAAATAGAAGTCCATCTATTTTTCCAACTTGACCAACCCTCCACAAATAGCATCCTGCAACTCATAGAATCGTGATCGACATGTCTAAAAATAGACATAGTCTAAAAATAGACTTTGCGCCGAAAATCACCTGTGAGGGCCCCACCTAGTTTAGGTGATTATTTTCCAACTAAGATCAAGGATGATGTTTCAGGATGCCTCCTTCACTATTTCTTGTTGCAATCTTCAACATCCCTATGGAACTGAATTTGAGCCTTTTGTTGTAAATCAACTTGAATTTAGTATCTGTGGTGGTCTCTGCTGTGTAGGCTCCCTCATCTCTGCTTCTTTTATTTGAAGATTCTGGTTGTTTTGAAGCTATCATGGAAAGTGTGGTATCCATATTTTGTGTTGGTTCTGCATTGATAACTGTATCTATCAATGTGTTTTCTACCCATCCTGTCTGATTTGCAAATTTCTCAATATCAGGCTTGGGTTCATGTATGAAATGAGGTAGCTTAATTTTAACCCTTATACTGCTTAGAAGACCTTGAGGGTCATAATTCCAAGGGAAAATTTTCTGAAATTTTAGCTCTGACAATCTTTTTTCTATCTATTTATCAGCTTCCCTGTTATTTACAATAAAAGGACCAATCTGATTTTTCAATTTTAACTGGGCCTTATTTTTGGAAGCCATAAAGTTGATGGCATCAGAATTCAAAACCTGCCTTAAATATTCTAATGCAAAGACTCTGATAGTCAAATACTTGGGAAATTTGTAAGGCAATAAATTGGACCTAAAAATTCTTAATTCTGTGTGCTTTTCATATAAATACCAGTCTCCCATCTTGCACTCTTCTGATAACTGCAAGATTCTCTTGATGTCCTCACTTATCCTGCTGATCTGCTTTGTACAGTAAACTCATAGCTGGCTGGATGAACAAATCTGAAAAGTCTGAATAACTAAACTCATTTTCTTCTTTTCTTAACAAAGATGTCCAATAGATAATGGATAGAGGTTCACCCTCTACATCCATTTTTTGCAATGTTATTGGAAAATGATCAGCTTGTGAAAACAAAAACAAGTGAAATAAGTAGGAAGAGTATCTGAATACCCCTTTAGTGGGCAACTTGGTCAACTGATGATGGATAGAATCAGCTATAAATTTGGCATAGTCAAAAATCATTTCAGGAGGCTGACCAGGAGATAAAGTAGATAAAAAACCAAGGATGGATTCATCAGTGAATTAATCAGTGAAGTAACCTAGTATGAAAGATAAAATTGAAATCACATGCCTAGAACCCTTAGGAAACTTGGAAGTGGAGTAAGGAGGATTTAGTTTAGGAATATCCACAAAAGTAGGCATAAAATTCTGGAAAATCATAAATCTCTTAGGGAAATTTAATCCTAACTATACTGAGTTAATGCTTCAGTGGATAAGGGGATTGCCTTAGGGTCAAACTATAGTTGCAACATTTCACTAATAGACTATGTAGTGACAGAAAATAGAATCTCCCTATCAGAATTTACAATTTCTCTTTGATATGGAACATAGTACTCTTGACACAATTTTATCAGGTCTTGACAAGGGTGTGTTAATGGAACTACATATTTTGGAAAATTTGTTTCCCAAATAGGCATGTCATCTTTATCTAGGAATTTTTCACAACACCAATTGTGAACTTCTAAAAGGTTGAATTCTACCACAGGGTCCACAATTTTATAATCCACATCAGTCAAGGGGATGATTTCTTCAGTAGGTATTGGTGGCTGAAGGGGATTGACGGACATAGTATTTTTTTCAGTGAGTGCAGGGGTGGATTTTGGGGCGTTTGCTGCTTTAGATTTAGGAGGTTTGGATCCTTGAGGTTTAACAGGCCTAGAGCCTCCAGATTTAGGTGTCATTGTTGGCGAGGAATCAGGTCTCGTAGGCAAGACCCAGGTTCAGGAGTTGTGGTCAACAAGGGAATCCGCTGTAGTCTAGAACCACGCCAGCGTTATCACCCTACTCCGGAGAGCAGAGAGTCTCACCCGAGGCGTGCCGCAACCACATGTAGGATGGGAACATATCGATAGCAAGGAACGGATCTGCAACTCATGATTACCATTAAATGGATTTCATAAACATAGATATATCCACAAGAAAATTCAAAGCATAAACATGTATTAAGCAAATAAAATTTTAAACCATCCCAACCATTATGCATGCATAAGAATTACACAGTAGGACAGTAACCTGCAATTGTATTGATATCTTCATCCACAACCATCGTTACATAGCTTCCGCAAGGAGAGCTTACAGTCTGATACAGATGCCTTACATAACAGAAAGGTAAATGAGAGAACCCTAGGAACTACAGAGATATCTTGGCCGATCTCCTTCAATCGCTCTGTGTTCCGTCTCCTGTTTTCCTTCCCTTTCTTCTCGGCCGGGTGATTGCTATTTATCCACCCACTTTCCCAACTGTTAGTTCCTCTTTTCGTTCTTCTTCAGCTGCTTCAAGCTTCTATCTTGTTATCTGTGTGTTCCACTTTCTGTCTTCTGCTGTATATCCTCATGCATCTGATTTCTTCAGTTATCTCTTGCTTCTGCGCCACCTTGATAATTCCACGGCTTGCTGTAGTCGCGACTCGATCGCGATTGCTATGTGTCATCTTGCCACAACCCAAAAAGGTCATCCTTTATTCAAAATACAAAATATTCGAAACAAGTTTTAAAAAACAAGGGCCCCAACAGGCCCTGACCACAATTTCTTGACTCGTCCCCGATTCAATCACAAATGAAAGTCTCTATCTCCATCGCCCTGCTTGATCCCGTGCCCTGTTCGGCCTGTGTGCCTTCATTTTGTACCTGCTCCCGTTGTGCACCATCAGCTTGTTCCTGTTCTCGCTATGCGCCTTCTGCCGGTTGTTCAAACAAGGGCCCCAAATCTGGGACTCTGCGGAATGCTGTAGCTTTAAGCTCCATGAAGGCCGATACAACTTGCTGCCACCCCTGCTAGAGTGAATCTGTGGCGTCAGCGATCTTGGTGACAACAGCCTCTTCTAGGGGTGCCGACACAGCCCCGAACATCGTGCTAATTTTGGTTTCGGCCTCAACGGCTAGCTGTTGCATCGTCTTGGCACTGTTTTGGAGGGGCGAGCGAAGCTCATGAATTACCCGTTTGGTCACTGCAGAATTAGCTTCCATTTGCTGGATTTGTACTTCGAGCTCATCTGCCTGGGCGTATAATTGGTCCAATCTTGCAGGGTCCGTGACCTCTTGAATTTCCCAGGAAACCTGCTGTAGCTATGCGGAGATTGGCTGTGCTTTGACAGTCAAGGCCAATGAACATTCCTGGAGACCCTTCAGGAGGTCGTGCGCCTCACGCACTGCAGAGGTGAGCGTTTCCTGCATTTGGGTTGCCTGGCCCTGCTTTGCGGCAACCTGGGCTGAATAGGTAGCCGTTGGGTCGGGCAGCGCCGGGCATGCGTCTAATGCTGCGTGGAGCTCTGTATTTTCCCGGTGGAGACCAGTGAGTGCAGTCCAGATGTAGAAAGCTTGGGCGACGACATTCTTCTCTGCGACATCAGCAGGTTGCGGGGTATAATGAGCCTTTACCGAGGGCCATAGTCCTGAAAATACCTGAGTTACGTTGGCTATCTAATCTTGCAGGCGTTCCTGCACCGTGATAAGTTGTTCGCGTTGTTCAGTAAGCGCCACGATTTGTTGTTGCAGCTCTTCGCACCGCTGCTGCAGCTCTGAGTGAAGCCTCTCGGCTTGCTGGGCCGCCCTCTGAATGAATAAGTACAGCTGTGCTATACCCCATGTTTCTAAGTGAGCTGTGCCCGAAGCACCCTGGTCCGGCCGCCTTTCTTAGAGGGGCTGCCCACTGGCAACTGAGCAGTTGGAATGATCTGGAGGGGACAACGGTGTCTGTTGCTGCGTTGAGTTGGCCATATTCAAATCTGGCTGCTCCTGCTGATCGGTCTGGCCAGTGAGGGGAGGGTCAGCATGCTCAAGCTGAGCCTCGGCCAAGTCGGCCCCAATGTTTGCCAGCTGGGTAAATATAGTAGATAAAGAAACTTGGGGTACGCCCACGGGGTCGACTGGTGGTACTACGGTAGCAGTACTGGAGTCAACTTCAGCCCCGTGGTCCTCGCCAAAGAGTTCTCGGATGAGCGGGTCGAACACAGTGGTAGATGAGTTTGATGGAGTGGATGAAGTGGTAGGTGGAGGTGGAACGGTGGATGGAGGTGGAGCTGTGGATGGAGGGCGAATGTTAATAAACTCGGAAGGGTTAATAAGGGGTTCTTCCTGGATCAGTGCCCTTGTATTTGGGGTCGGTGGTGGATCATCATCAGTAAGGTCCACCACCAGATTGGCTATGGTGGTGCGGGCCTGCTTGGCTGGAGGAGTTTCTAATTGCTCGGGGGTCGGGCCCTTTCCTCCCATTGGGGTGATAATTGGGCTTGTAGAGGTAAATAAAATAGTTGGGAGGGGAGAAGTAAGAGGAGTGGTAGGGGTGTGCAAAGTAGACTGAGAAATCTGAAATTTAGAAAATAAAGGGAACGGAGAGGCACCGCTAGAAATAACCTGGGCTACCGCATTAAAATTCCGCACCTGTGTATTAAAGTGGTGGACGATGGGGACGAGCGGTTCGGGGAGTTCCTGTGGTGGTGCTGCCGCATCCGTCTCGGCAGGTTGTTGCAATGGCAACGTTCGCTCAAAGTTGTACCTGGGGATGCCGTCGTGGGTGATCCAGATTTATTGCAGGAACGCAACAGAATACAGATATAACCATAGATACAGAGATGCAGTGGAAATAATGCTTCATTTTATTAATAAAAGAATGACTACAATAAGCTTACAAACATAATGGAAACAAGCTAGGGCGCTGGTAGTGTATCTCTGAGAAGAGATGTAGCGTACGCAGGCCTCTAAACTGTGTTACATTGAGGCTCGCAGGCCTATTACAGACATAATGGAAATAGATGAGCTATGGTACACAGCAAAAAAGGCACTATCACTGAGAAGAGATGTGGCGGCTACCGACCACGAAACGTGACCTGACAGAGAACATGATGGAGATGTGGCGAGCTAGGGCACTGGTAGCGCTTATCTCTGAGAAGAGATGTATCGGCTCCCAGCCCCCTGAATTGTCTTACAATGAGGCTCGAGGGCCTAATAATTGTTGAGAAACAATGTAGAATCCGAAACGTCCAAAAACCTAACCGTAGGAGATGAGGCGCCAAAACTGTGGGCGCCCATTTGGGTAAATTGGTGGTTCAACTTCCCGAGGGCGTAACTTTGGCACCCGATCTCCATTTGATGCGCTCAATAGCTCGTTAGAAAGATCTATCCGAGGACTACAAATTTCAGGATGAATTTGATGATCAAATTCGCTGGTAAAACGATACCCAAAAAAAACATTGTTTAGGGCCTCAAAACGGCTCCGGAAGTTCAGGACCCGAAAAACTGCTAAAAATAGTAAGTTATGCTGCAACTTGAAAACTGAAAGAACTGATGATGGGGGTTCAAATGGAATAGGTGGGTGGCCACCAATATCCACCTGGATCATTAAGCGCCCAAAACGGCTTCGAGAGTGGAGGACCCGAAAACCTGCTATAAATAGTAAGCTGTGCCGAAGTTGAAAAACTGAAAGAATTAATGCTGCGGGTCCAAATGGAATAGGTGGGAGGCCACCGATATCCATCTGGATCATTCCTCCCTCCTTAGGAAGCAATGGTCTCCATTGCGTTAAGTTCCTCCATGGGGGGGAAAATTTTGCTGAACTTGGTGTTGGATTTAGCTGTGCCACCGGTGGGCAGCCATTGCAGGATCTGAAAAAAAAATTGTCCATCATCACGTTCCTCTGTTTCTCGAGGGCATCCTCGAGCAATATTTTGACAGGATCTCCTGCTCCCTCGTCTTTCTTTCCTTCCGCCATGGGGGGTCGTCGGGGTTGCGAGGTTGAACTCCTTATACCTTGGCCACGTTGGGGACATGAAGAGAAAAACAGAGAAAGAGCAGACCCGCTCTGATACCACTGATCCGGATTTATCACAGACCAACAGTAACAGACAGATATATAACAGTATACGCAGATGCAAATATAAACTATGCTTCATTTTATTAATAAAAGAATGACTGCAATAAGCTTACAAACATAATGGAAATAAGCTAGGGCGCTAGTAGCGTATCTCTGAGAAGAGATGTAGCGTACGCAGGCCTCTAAACTGTGTTACATTGAGGCTCGCAGGCCTATTACAGACATAATGGAAATAGATGAGCTAGGGTATTGGCAGCGTATCCCTGAGAAGAGATGTGGCGGCTACCAGCCCCATAACTGTGTTACAATGAAGACATGATCAGAGGATAAAGGGAGGAGTTAGGGCACCAGAACTTTTATCTCCGAGAAGAGATGTATCGGCTCCCCACCGAATCGTCTTATAATGAGGCTCGAGGGCCTATTTATTGTTGAGAAACAATGTAGAATCCGAAACGTCCAAAACCCTAACCGTAGGAGATGAAGCGCCAAAACTGTGGGCCCCGTTTGGGTAAATTGGTGGTTCAACTTCCCGGGGACGTAACTTTGGCATCCGATCTCCGTTTGACGCGCTTAATAGCTCGTTAGAAAGATCTGTCCAAGGACTACAATCTCGGGATGAATTAAAAGATCAAATTCCGCCGGTAAACCTCCTGCGTAGGACACCTCCATGAGGACAAAACGGCTCCGGAAGTTCAGGACCCGAAAAACTGCTAAAAATAGTAAGTTATGCTGCAACTTGAAAACTGAAAGGACTGATGATGGGGGTTCAAATGGAATAGGTGGGTGGCCACTAATATCCACCTAGATCATTAAGCCCCCAAAACGGCTTCGAGAGTGGAGGACCCGAAGACCTGCTATAAATAGTAAGCTGTGCTGAAGCTGAAAAACTGAAAGAATTGATGTTGCGGGTCCAAATGGAATAGGTGGGAGGCCACCGATATCCACCTGGATCAACGGGTGTGCTTCGTGACCCCCGGCCATGAACAGAATTCACGGTGGAAAGTGGCATCGTCCAGCTGGAACTTCAACGGCATCATGTGGAAGGTATCTTCTGGCACGCAAGAGGGGCGGAGGTAAGTATGCCTGTGACTTACCCCGAACCACACTTGCTCGCTATACTCGTCCAACAGGTTCCTGGGCACCCGTTGCTGGCTGGCTACGATGTCCGTCATTAGACCGTACCAAGTCCGAAATGCTTCGGCATTCACCTGCTTGGTGCTCGGATCAGCCGACACCTTCCATGGATAAAATTTCATCGCAAGAGGCTGGCCCTCTGGAATTTCTGCTGGTATCCTAACAAGAGGAGTGTGCCACTTCCACATGGAAAAAGCAACGATCAAGTAGCCGTAAATGAAAATGGTCATACGCTTGTAATTTTCTTCGCACGCATCAAATAGCTCTTTCAAGAGAAAGGAGCACCAATTCAGCTTGGCACCCTGAATGCAGTGCTCTGCAATAGAGATAGTGTCCAAGGTGCATTCACCCTTTGTGTAGTGCCTCATTGTCTTGCTGGCAACGAGGTAGCAAGAAAATTTATTCTCAGGTGTATTGACGAGCTCTATCTTGGCTCCCTTCCCTCCCTGCCGGGTGCCGTATTTGCTATATAGGTCTGCGTCCCCGGATTTTCGTGCTTGCTTAGAGGTGGTCTGACATGCGGTCGAGACATCTGCACCTTTTTGTGAGAGCCCGGTCAGACGATGGATGTCTTCACCGTGAATGGGAATTTCCTTGTTCAGCCACAAGGACCCATTCTGAATGCGGCTAAGTAAGAACCGAGTGCACTGCAAAACCGGTCCGGTGGTCCCGAAGACCGGAAGATTTCTGAGATTCATGAGAGAAGACTGCTGAAGGCCCTGGAATGCTGGTAAAATTCGGTTGGCAGAGTTCCTGGTTGTGCTGTAATAGTGTACCATATACACTTTCCAATTGAGCATCGGGAATTCGATCGAGTCGGAAAGGTTGGCATCTATAAAAGCTGCACTGTCGTATTTCCCAACCAGAGACTCTGTCCTGTGAATCCTACTGTCAAACTCTGGTTCGACGATGGATAGGAGGGCCTTCGGCATTTTTTCTCGACGCTGATGGACCTGTAGAATTCGCCTTGGTCTCCCCTCTTGAGTCTGTGCGTTCTGAGACTTCAACTGATCTGGTGGTGCTTCAATTTCTAATTCAAACTGGTCCAACATTCTCGTGCTTTTCGTCATGCAAGTGATGTAATTGCCTGGCACGAGTGAAGTTGATGAGACCCCATAACGAATTAATTATTGCTGGCATTCTTTTTTGCGATAATCGTGTGATCAATCACGCGCTAATGGGTATTCTGACAGTTGCTGACAGTGGCATGGGGAAATGGGCAGACGCGACGACTGAGGTAACTGCGGATGATGGCGGAATGATTATGGCAAGGTTACTTCCAATTATGGTAATTTATGATGCAAATCTAGACGATCCTACGGACTGACACAAGTACTGACTGACATGACCTGGACTGACATTGACACGTGTATGAAGCCTACAGGGATGACACGTTGGACGCGCCCCTCCCCGACTACAGTCGGTTGCGGTGCGGGCCCGCGACGGAGGGGCTTATTGACAAATGATGCAGGAACGGAAAACACTACCTATGCTCATCCCAGTTGTGGGAGAGTTATTCGACTACGCTACTCTATGGGTGCTCTCGGTTGCGAGAGTTATTGATGAATGTTGGGAGAACCTTACTCCTGGTAGGGTTTCAAGCGTGCACCATTCACCCATCCCGGTAAAACAGTACCGTCCAGCTGAGCCAACCGAACGGCGCCGGACTCTCTAATCTCGATGACAAAGTAAGGTCCTAACCAGTGCATCTGCAGCTTGCCTGGAAACTTCTGGAACTTGCTATCGTATAAAAGGACCTTGTCGCCAACCTGGAATGCTTTGTTCTTGATGTGGCGATCGTGCCATGCTTTCTGCCTATCCTTTTGAACCTTCTGATGAAATTATGCTAGGAATCGGGCTTCGTCCAGTTCCTGTAATTCATGTAGGCGCTCCTGGAGCGATGCTTCTTCTGAGAACTTGAGAGTCGTGGCAATTAAAAGACTTGGCACCGTGAACTCGGCGGGGATCACAGCTTCTCGGCCATCCACCAACTGGAACGGTGTTTGATTGGTCAAGCGCTTCACCGTAGTTTGGTAGGCCCAGAGCGCAGCTGGTAGCCATTCATCCCAGTCATCCCGCTAGGCATTACAGATATTTGTTAACCCCTTTTCAAGAATTTTATTAAACGTTTCAATAGTACCATTGGCTTGCGGGTGGTACGGGCTGATTTTGTGATGCTGAATCATAAACGTGTCCAACAGCGACTTGACCGTGTCATTAATGAAATGCGTACCTTGATCGCTGGTTAAACTTCATGGGTAGCCAAACCTGCTAATGATGTTTTCAAAGATAAACCATGTTGATGTATCCGCCGTGCAGTCTCGTATTGCCGCTGCCTCAGCCCATCGGGTGAGGTAGTCGGTTGCGGTAATGATGTATCGGGCCTTGGAGTGCCTGGCGACTGGGGCTATAGGACCTACGAAGTTGACAACCCATTTCTCGAATAGTCGTAACACATGCACTGGGTGCAACAGAAGTTCGTCCCTATGAGAGGGCCTCCCCATCCGCTAGCACACATCACATCACTTCACAAATGCTTTACAATCGGCATGTACTGTCGGCCACCACAAGCCAGCTTGGAGCACCTTCCTTGCGGTCGGTTTCGCACCCACGTGCCCTCCCGCGACACCGCTATGGCATTCCCACATCATAGCTTCGCGCTCGTGGTCAAGGACGCATCGGCGCAGAACCTCATTAAGACCCAGCTTATATAGCTGCCCTGCAATCAGTTGGTATTCAGCAGCACGGATGACCAAGTGTCGTTTCTGGAGCGGGGTGTAATCCTGAGGGCATTGCCCCGTGGTCAGATAGGTGGCAATGTCGGCCAAGTAATCTGGTACCACTTCGACCCGAAAGAGGTCAGCATCCGGCAGCTGATCATCAAGTGAGCCGTCGTTCTCCCCCATCTCCAACCTGGATAAATGATCGGGCCCGAAGTTCAACCTCCCGGGCTTGACGATCACCTCAAACGTAAATTCTTGAAAGAGCAGCAGCCAACGACAGATCCGTCCTTCCAAAACAGGCTTATTTACCAAGTACTTCAATGCAGAGTGGTCCTAAAGAACTTAAATTTGCCTCCAAGAAGGTAGTGGCAGAACTTCTAGAGAGAGTACACCATTTCCAAGGCCTCCCTTTCGGTAGTGGTGTAATTCTTCTCCGCATTACACAATTTGCAGCTGGCGAAGTAGACTGGATGGCCGACTGTCGTGTCTCCTGGTTGCGCCAAGACAACCCCAAGTGCAATACTGGAAGCATCAATATGCACATGGAACTGCTTATCCCAATCTGGGTGAACAAGTATAAGCGTCGTCGCCAGCTTCTCCTTCAGAATGTTAAGAGCCTTCCGACACTCCTCCGTCCATTGGAATATTTCTGACTTTTGCAGTAATTTTTGCAAAGGGGCAGTGATCTTCGCGTAATTGCGGATAAACCGCCTGTAATATCCTGTGTGCCCGAGCAGTGCCCGCAGCTGCTTCATGGTTTCGGGGGCTTCCATGTGGACTATTATGGTGACCTAGGCGGGGTTGACACAAACTCCTTGCTTGCACACCACGTGTCCTAACAGTGTGCCGAAAGGAACTGCAAAAATACATTTCTTCAAGTTCAAGGAAATCTGCAGCTGGCGACACCAATCAAACATAATACGCAATAGGGTGGCATGTTTCTTCAGCAGACTGTAGACAGTCCAATCGTCCATGTAGACTTCCAGGAACTTGTGTATGTACTCCTGAAAAGCAGCAATAACAATCCGGGAAAATACGACCGGAGCGTTTTTCAAGCCGAACATCATTACGTGGTATGCGAACGATCCCCATTCAGTGGTGAATGTCATTTTCGACTTGTTCTCTTCCACAATGCTCACCTGATGGTAACCTGAAAAACCATTCGTGAAGGAATAAGCTTCATTTCCTGCAACATGATCCAAGACTTCATCGCTAAAAGGAGTGGGAAATGGATCATGGATGCAGGCGTTGTTCAGACTTCTATAATCGACACAGACACGTATCTCCACCTTGTCTTTCTTATTCTGAATGATGATAGGACTCACCCACTTTGCTTCTTCCACTGGAAAGATGAGACCTACAGCTAGCAGCTTGTCAATCTCCATCTTGACCTTTTCTTTGATTCGTGGGTTCAGTCGGTAGGGTCGATGCTTTATGGGTCAAGCATCCGGTTTCAGCACAATGCGCATTTCTCCGAGGTCACCCTTGATGCCCTTCAGGTCTGCCACTGACGAAGGGAACAAGTCCTCGTATTCCTGGAGGAGGCTGAAAATTTCCTTTGTCATTTTTTCGTCCCAGTAATCTCCAACAGTAGCCAACTTGGGCTTTTCCTCTGTACCGATGTTCAACTTCTTTGTCTTTAGCAGCTGTAAATGGACGCCTTCGGTGGTCGGTTCTTCGTTGAGGTTCCACTCGCCTTCCTTTTCTTCAAAATATAGGTGCCTAAGGTCCTCCAGACTGTCATCGTCTAGATATCTGTCTATCCGTTGGCAAACCAACTCACACCAGGCCTCAGGGTATGATGCAACCATGGCCCCATTGGCCTCGGGGTCACGGAAAAACAGGACCTCCTTGATCGCTTGTAGTGCCCGCGATTCCTGCTCTGTCTCTCCTTCAAACGAGAAGCACCGAACAAACTTGTCCGTGACTTCCTTCCAAGAGTGGGTTCCTCGTTTCCGCTCTTCTTCCAAGTACCAGGCTTGGGGGATTGTATCCAAGGAGTGGATAAATTGATGTACCCACAGCTCTTGCGGGTATCCCAGACCTTGCCACTATTCCTCACAGCTCTTCAAGTGGTCCCGCGGATCGAAATTCCCCTTGTACCTGTGCCTGCTTCGAGGGCCTTCGTCCTCTTTAAATCGTGCCTTCAAAGCCTGATTCGCGCAACTCCACCGCGCTAAGGTGGTGCGGTGGTTCCTCCACCACCTTGCTGACGTGGACTGTAGTGTGACGTCCAAAAGTGGTATTCTGCGGCTTTCTAGTCGGGGCCTCAAGCCACTTGATAAACCATCGTAGAGCCCTCTCTCTGAGTGTGGTTTGGAACTTTATTAGCTTCCCTGCATCTGGCGTCTGCCGAGCCCTCCATATGGCTTCACACAGATACCAGTGTTGCTCTACATCATCATTGCCCTGGCCAGAGAACTCTGGATATCGGGTGAAATACCCTGCAATATTTACTTGCGGAGGGTTGACCAGGATAAAGCGTCCAGGTCCTGGTTGCGTGATTATTCCACTAGGAAACACAATATTACTAGTGCCGCTACTACTAATGTGTGGCGCTGTCGACAATGAACTGCTATGCAATTGACTCAATGCTTGTAACTTAACAAAAATATTGCTCAAAGGTTGATAAAGTACCAGGGGAAGGTAGGGATCCTTGCCATGTAGAATGTTGGAAGCAGGGATGCCTGGAGAAATGAATGTTGTCTGCTCTTGAAACAACCGCTGCATCACAACGTACCATTCACCATCGGAACTCTCGTTGGGCTGCATACCTGCATCGTATTCGTCAGTCACTGTCTCCCTTTCTCACTTAGTTGGGCTCCCATGCACCCGCCGTACTCCCACAGCGGTCCCTTCTCCTTCCTGGGTATCCGCGTCCATAATTCCTATCCTCTGAGGTGCCTCCTTCTGGTTCTTCCTATCGGTTTCCCTTCGTTTCAAATCCCGCATCACCCGTTTTCACCACCTATTGGTGATCTGCGCCCGCCGATAGGCACATCGCTCCCTCAACTTCCGTGCGGCCTCAACATCCATTCCCCACCCCTTGCCTCACATTCTACGTAGCATCTATCCCTTCAGCCCTTCCCCCAGCACCGGAGGTTTACGCTTCCATACTCGCCTTGTGGAATTCCATTAGCCCTTCATCCACCATCAGGGCCTTAATCCACAGCGGAATCTCCTTAAGCAACCTCCCTCTTAGCCCAGAGCGGAAGGTAGCTTCAGCCTTCGAGAAGGATTGGTAGCACTCTGTAGCAAACTCCACAATATATCCGTGCAACGTGGTCTCGACCTAGAAATCCACCGCGTGGGTCAATTCAGTGTCCAACCGATGCAGAGCCACCAGATCCCTATGCACCCACTTGCGGTTTATCTTCTGCGAGCCGTCCCTAGGCACCTTTGTCTATAACCTCCGCAACCAGTTGTAGAGGTCGCTAGGGAACTTTCCCCAGAGGATCTTGTACGTATCATTGGCTGAATCTGAGAAAAGGACGAGCTCCTTGATCGCCGCCTCCTTTTGCTTAGTCAACTCTGCTTGCTGAGAAATAAATTGGTCGAGATGATTATCCCACCATCGCCATATTTCGCCTTCATAGATCCTTGAGACCATGATCTAGTTCCCCTCATATCATGTAGGTCCCGGCAACAGAACCATTTGTTGGCGAGGAATCAGGTCCCGCAGGTAAGACACAGGTTCAGGAGTTGTGGCCAACAAGGGAATCCGCTGTAGTCTAGAACCACGCCGTCATTATCACCCTACTCCAGAGAGCAGAGAGTCTCACCCGAGGCGTGCTGCAACCACATGCAGGATGGGAACAGATCGATAGCAAGGAACGGATCCGCAACTCATGATTACCATTAAATAGATTGCATAAACATAGATATATCCGCAAGAACATTCAGAGCATAAACAAGTATTAGGCAAATAAAATTTTAAACCATCGCAACCATTCTGCATGCATAAGAATTAGACAGTAGGACAGTAACCTACAATTGTATTGATATCTTCATCCACAACCATCGTTACATAGCTTCTGCAAGGAGAGCTTATAGTCTGATACAGATGCCTTACATAACAGAAGGGTAAATGAGAAAACCCTAGGAACTATAGAGATATCTTGGCCGATCTCCTTCAGTTGCTCTGTGTTCCGTCTCCTGTTTTCCTTCCCTTTCTTCTCAGCCAGGTGACTGCTATTTATCCACCCACTTTCACAACTGTTAGTTCCTCTTTTCATTCTTCTTCAGCTGCTTCAAGCTTCTCTCTTGTTATCTGTGTGTTCCACTTTCTGTCTTCTGTTGTATATCCTCATGCATATGCTTTCTTCAGTTATCTCTTGCTTCTGCGCCACCTTGATAATTCCGTTGCTTGCTGTAGTCGCGACTCGGTCACGATTGCCATGTGTCATCTTGCCGCAACCCAAAAAGGTCATCCTTTATTCAAAATACAAAATATTCCAAACAAGTTTTCAAAAACAAGGGCCCCAATAGTCATTTGTTTGTTGGTCATTTTTTAAATAACTAAAGCAAGATTACATAGCTTGTAGTAGTTGGATTTGTTGAAACAGAGGGAATTTTGAGAAATTTTTGGGCAAAGATAGCTTCAATGATTATTTTAATGCTCAATCGGGAATCTAGAACACATGCAACAGGTTTAAGACAGAAAACACAGGCTTTCTGAATGACTAGGACTGCAAGAGATACTTTTTAGGTATTATGTAGGTTTTAAAACCTTTTCGAGCCGTGGAATTGATTTTTTAGGGATCTTTAGCTGAGGAATTGGGTTTTAAAAGAGGCTTTTATGAATCAGAGAATTATGGAGAAATTTTGCGAGGGTTTGCCCTGTTTTTTAATGTTTTGGACAAACTTAGATGGAAAAATTATCTAATTGCAGCTCAATTGGTCCATTTGAAGGTTTAAATAGTGAATTTTGTAGGCTAGATTTGGGAAAATACCTTTTTTGCAGGTATTTTGACTGTCGAAAGGGATTTTGAATATCTATGTGGTTGAATTTGAGCTTGGTCCGGCTTATTAGTGCATCAAATAGCTTACCCGGTCTTCAAGTGAGAAATCAATGGTCAAATCCGGGTTTTTAATGAAAAATTGGTAAACAGGGTCTTGAAAGGGTTAATTACAGTCAAGTGGAGCTTTTTCACAGTTCGAATGCACGAATAAACAATAAAAATAAAGTATCAAAGGTTTTAACAATTCGATATTAATCACCATCAATGCATTAAATGCATGTCTCATCAAAGGCGGGAGCGATTTGTGTTTTCGAATGCGAAAATAGGAAATGGTTTTTGCGTTGGTAATGGGTAGTAAGTGGTTTTAACCAAATCGAACGCAACGCAATATGAACGCGACACGTCACCGAAGGCAGAAACGGGAAAACCACCCATTTCACGTCCATTTGGGCGTCGGGCTGTCGTTTGGTTTGCGAGCATGAAACTCATCGTCAGGCGTTGGATTTGGAGCACAGGAGCAAAGGGTTGAGATTAATTGCAAAGTTGCGATGGAAAAGGCTGGGTGGGGCCGGGTATTTTATTATGTGTCGGCAGATGTAATATAAATTAAAACCTTTGTATATTTGTATTTTAACCAAAGTTTTAATCAAAAGGTTTTATGTATAGACGGGGTCAATACATGTTTTTCGAAAGGGGTTTAATGTGGATGTTATATATATAAATAGAGTTTATATATATGGTTTAAAAAATGTGCGTGAGGCGGGGTAAATTGGCAAGTATATTGCAAAGGCGTGGGGGTTGATTTTTGTTTCCAAAGACATAAGATATGCTCGAAAATCATATTTGCATTTTTATTTTATTATATAGTTTTAGACCATTTGAAGGGTTTATAACCATAGGGGGCGGGATATTTAGTTAAAGGTAGTTAGACCAAAGGGGTATAATTTGGGATTTTATTTCAGCACATGGATAAAATTTTGGCCTAAAATCTTATAATAGTGGGTTTAAAAGGGTATTAATATAAAAGGGAATTATATTAATTGGAAAAGGTCATTTTAGGGATTTAATATATAAATTAGAAGTTAATATGACAAGGGACAATGTAATACATAAAAAATACAATTATATGACTAAGTAAAGTGAAAATATTAAAGCAAATATTTTATCATTTATAATTTCACCACTTTTAACTTAGGATATAATGCTTTTGAGGGTTTTTATGCTATGTATGATTGAAGGGAGTTAGTCAAATGGGGAATTTCATATTTCATTAAGTAGAAAAGGTGCTTACTTATGAAATTGAATAGTAATGAGTGTATTAAGGGTAAATGATGATAATTAGGGATTTAATATAGGAATTCGACACTTTTAACTTATCAGTCATCAAGCCTTGGGTCTGGTCCCAATAGAAGTCAAAGAAATGCTCTGAGCCTCTTTGACTGAAAGTCTAGAATGCAGTCCTGGATGCGGGTGTTGCATAACAGCTGGTCGGTGGCTGGCGAGGACCGCAACAACTGTCCGAGCCACTTGCCGCCGTTCTCTTATGGTACCTTGGCCATTAAATACCTGTAGGCGGCCTGCTCTTTACCATTATTCCACTTGCTCACCATTAATCTCGCTTGCGTGAGGTCTTCCATGAGAATGGCGTGTGCTCCCTCCCTTACTCTCTCCTTCAATCTGCCCACTCTGTTTAGCTTGAGCCCTCCTATTTTCTTCCGCCTCCACTTGGATTCTCTCTGCAATTCGCATAAGTAGTCGGCTCTGAACAGCCCCAAATATCAACCTCTGCACTCAATCCTTGAGTTCAATTCTCCTCCGCCTGCTTGTCCTCCGCCTTCACCTACGCTTTCACCTTCATTTGGGTCTGCACAAGTTCCTTCCTCCCCCTCTCAAGGCTCCTCCTTCTTCCATTCCATTTCAACCATTCGAATGATAAGAATGCAGCACCGTCATCGCATGCGAAGCCGGTGAGGTGGAAGCGGCAGAGGCGACAGAGGACGCAGTAGCAGTGGTTCGAGGTCGCCCCTCTTGGCCATAAATGAAGCAGATATCCAAACTTCTAACAACAATGTTTCAAGTTTCATTTTCTACAGCGATTTGAATAGACCTCGAGTTACTGCAACAATCACAATTGCATTACAGGAGGAGGCGTCTTATGAGGCCGGGCAAAGCTTTGGGGCACAAAAGAGGCAAAGGAAGTCCACCATCTTGGACAAGCCTCCCCAGGTTGCTCGGAAGGAAATCGCCCTCCCAGTCAAAAATGGCTCTGAAACTTATGGCAGTGACAGCTCCAGCTCTCCATCCTCAAGCAGCGACGGCTCTAGGCATGAGGAATCAGCCTTGAAAAGTTCACACTCTCCCTCCTCGTCTGATTTCTCAGCGCAGAAGCCCAAAGAAATGGCTGGCGACCCAGATGAAGGCTACAACTGCCAAATTGTGGAAGAAAATCTACCCCACAACTACAGCTAGTCTCATGAAAGGTTCTCTTCTATTTTTCTGATGGTTTTGGTCTTGGAATTGGTGTATTATCGGCAATTTAGAATGAATGCTCTATAGCACAACTAGTTCTACTTTATTGATGCACATGCAGTTCTGGAACATTAACAGTATGTTGGTTTCCCATGCTTGGGCAGCAAATTTTTGGGTTGGTTTCCCAGTCACGGGCGGCCTACATTATGAAGTTCTGATACAATTTGCTTTTTTTTATTTAACATCACTCCAGCGTTGGCCAGTTTAGCCAGCTTGGAGGTGAATGATTGCTATGTACACTATGTTTTTATTAATAGATTAAACCAACTTAGAAAAAAAAAGTCTAGAATGCAGAATAACTATATGGGAGGGGAAATTAGTGATTATTTTCCCGGTGATGAATATTTACATGCTTTTCCCACTTTTTTCTACCTACCCAACTTTAATCTAACATTTTTTCTTCCATTTTGCAGGTGCATTTGAGCTAGAAACCTTGAACATTTTATTCTTTTGAAAGCATAAAAACTATCTAAATCTACCTTATACCATTCGAGGGCTCAACTTTAACTGATGAGCTCCTCTTTATTCTATACCTCTCTACTGATTAGTCAGGATTAAACTGTTTGACTAATCTTTATTCACTATTCTACAACAATAAAATTGAAATCATGACAAGTCAAGTTTAAGCAGTTCAACTCATCATGGATTATGGCATTTATTGACACTGTACCATAATCATTAGTAACAAAGTAAAAAGTAGTGGCGTTTGAATTTGCACACTTTCATGTTTTATTTCTTTTTCTTTTGGGGTCTATATTTTTTCTATGTCATTTGATCTTTCTTTTAGGACTTTTACCCTCTTTTTGATTTTCCATTTTTTTTATTTTTTACAAAATATGGGAAAACAACTTGCAGAAAGTAAGGTATGTACATATTTCCATCAGCCTGGAGCTTATTGCATCATTTTTCAGCAGGAAGAAGGCCTCTATTTCCCTCACAGTGCAGTTTCTAGAGGAAGTTGTGTTGCAGCAGCTATAATCATCATTGGAGGATTGAGAAGCTAGATCTAGAGCTTCTAGCTCATAGATTTGAAGGAGGGATCAAACCTTCAAGCATAGATCTGATTTGATATCATATTTCAGCCATCTATTTGTCATATCTAGCTTCAGATCTATATTTCCCAGCAGATCAAGGATCAAATCCTAGGGAGGTGATTTTCCAAAGTTGCAGATCTGGAAAATCCTTTCTGGGTTATCTTGGGAATCCATCACGTTGGCTAGATCTTGAATCTTGGCATCATCTGAGCTCCAGATTTGAGTAGATATGCATTTTCCTTTTTATCCTACAACTATATGCTCATAATTTGCTGAAGGGACAACACAACATTTGCTTCAATGCCTCTCCAGTTACGTTGTACCTATTCTTGCTTGTTTTATGAGTACTTCTAGACCATCTCTTTGGCTAGATCTGCTCATATTTTGTATATGGTGTAACTGATTCTTCTCCAATATAATAAAATGGCTTAGCTTCTCTGTAAATTCGGATGTTGTCTTAAGATTTACTGTTTATCTTGCTATAAGTTCTTATAATGTGTGAAGTATTACTGCATTCTCCCTTTTGGGATATTACATTTCATGATCAATGATGCCTATTTTACTAGATTCCTCCACATGTTACATCGTGATTATGAAATAAATATAAATCATGAAGACCCTGGAAATAACATATCACATGGATGATTGGTTGATACATATTGATTATTAATGAAGTTGTTTTGGTATGATAATTCTTCTTGGCAAGAATGTGATGTTGCTGCAAATATCCTGAAGACTTGGTTATTGATGTGCTTATGCTACAATTGCTGGATGACACTTGTAGACACTATTACATTGTCTTATCTTTCTTCTCTCATATATTGTTGATACAAGTATCTGGTATTTTTCTCATGCTATATGATGCCTCACTGCTCTATCCTATTTCATGATGATTCCCATATATGTTTCTACAAAGGGGAAATGGCAAGTTCACCTTGATGAAGACAAGAGATTGAGTTGATAGTTGAATTCTACTGAAATATACTATGATGTTAAAATTGTAGACTTGGTCACAAGTTGATGATATTGAACTTTACACATGTTTTTGATATTCATACATGGTTTGGCGCTGATGGGTACAACTGCGGTTATGGTTTTCAAGCTGCATTTTCTTATTTGATTATCTACTTGATGAAGATGCTTTGATGAATTGGTCGTTGAAGGTGTTCAAGATGCACTAGTTTAGGGAGAGCATTTGCCTTGCTGAAGAGGCTGCATTGTTGTCATTATGATTGGTTGTTGTGTTATGATATCCTGTTTGAGATTCTTTGGTCTTGGTTATACAAAGTCATATCTGTTATTTGATGAAAAAGGTCATGTTGAGACCTATGATGTAAAATTGTTATATTTAGTCATGTAAGGACTTATTCAAAATTTTAAACCCACTTGGTTGGGTAGTTGAGTCAAATATGTAATTCCACTTGGTTGGATCATTGATGTAAGTATGTCCTTGGTGATAGGAATGGTCATTCTCGGTTGAGTTATAGAGTCATGTACTTCATTGAAAAATATATCTGAAGATTCAGCATGAACTCAGGGGAAGCATGGTCAATACAATGCACATTAGATCTACAGATATCTTCTTTCTACAAGGAAAAAGAAACCTTGTTTGGGTATTGATCCGCCCTTTGCCCTTGATGTCAAAGCGGGAGAGTAACTTGGTGTTTGAATAATGCTTATGATTGATGTATCTATCAGTTGTGGTGATAAAACACCAACATGGTTGCCATCAAGTCCAAAGGGAGAGATTGTTGGCATTATGATGTAATATGTTGTCCTTCATGGCAACCTACTCGATAAAGTTGTCCTTGATAGAAACCTATTTGATGAGTTGCCTTTTGATGGAAACCTATTTGTTAAATATGAAAAAATTATGTATCTACTGGTCAGTTCAGATGTGGCAGAGAAAGGCAATCTAGTTAGGATTAGAGAAATGATAAATATAATATGTCACAATGTATACGCAGGTTTGATGAAGGCAACCCACGTACATACGCAGGTTGGTATACAGGCAACCCATGTATACATCCATAATTAGTATATACACAGTTTTTATGAAGCGAAGTCACGTATACACACATGTACAAAGTAGCCAAGTCATGTATGCCTTTTACTCTCTAAAATTATGATACCAAGAGGCATTACCATGGTATTAGCCCACAATATTGAGCATTGTGTCGTCTATTTGATTATGTCCAAGAATACCATCAAAACTTGTGAGGTTTTGGTTCATGGTATTGGTACAAGCTAAAACTATATAAGGAGAAGACGATCATAGTGCAAAAGAGTGTAGTTGTTTGGGTATTGAATGAATACTTCACTCTGAAGTATATCTGCATGGAATGGGCTACAATTTATTGATAGATCCGAAATAATAATGCACCTATGAATACAATGATGGATCAGGATCTATAGACCTGAAATGACTATGCATTTGCTTGATCTGTTTATGAAATGTTTAGATTTGTGATCTGGTGAATGTTTGCTGAAGTGAAGGGTAATATCTCAGCTGATTATTTGTTCTGAATATTTGCGTAGCCCTATAATGTTTGCAGATCTATACGCAGGCTCGTCTCTGTAAAAGTGTCTATATACGTAGGTTTAGTTAAACAAAAGTGCGTATGGGATCTAGGGTTTTGCTGAAGTTTGTGAAAGGAAATTTCTGGTCTGTCTTGCTATATTACTGTTGTCTATCAGTGATGCCTTCATATAGATCTGAGTTGTTTGAACATTATTTATGTTGATAGTTGATTATGTATAAATATGATCAGTAACTGGGTGATTTAATATGATGGATGTTGCTGATTGAATAAGGGTTTTGTAAATCCGACGAAGTATGCCTGAATGTCTCTGATCTATTCCAAGTCTGATCAGATTCCTAAATTCAATATATAAATATCTATACGTAGGTTCGTCCACAAGAAAGCACGTATATACACAGGTTGCAATAAGTCAAGTAGTGTATACATTTTTTTTTAAGAATGATCAGGGTTGCAATTGATTAAGTGTGTTGATGCAGTGGTCTGGGTTAAGTTTTGATATTCTGGTTATAGTGATTAAGTGGCTATTTTGTTCAATGGTTGGTTCAGTATTCAAATGATTGGTTGATAGATGATTTAGTGAATGATTTGACACAATTATGAGTTTTAGTTTGATGTATGTTCTTTGGGCTTAAATGAGTGGAGTGGGTCCAGTCTGAAAATCTAATGAAAAGAGGCCTACAAGTTGTGTTGTGTTGAAGTTGTTGGATCCAGTGTGAAAATTGATGAAACGTGGTCCACAGTGGTGCTGAGGGTTGGAGCCTTCAGTGAGGGGGTCGTAGCTCCCTTCTAGTAGGTGCTGGTAAACGATATTAAGGGGTAGTAGCTCCCTTCCAAGAGTGTCTGGTAAACGAGAAGCAAGGGGTCATAGCTCCCTTCCAGTGGTAGCTGGTAAACGAAAAGCAGGGGGCCGTAGCTCCCTTCCAGTCGTAGCTGGTAAACGAGATCAGGGGGTTGGAGCTACCTTCCAGTAGTAGTTGGAAAACGAGAGAAGGTTGCAACCTTCTACATGTAGATTCCTGCATACTGATATGAATCTGCGTAAGTACAATATTGCAAGCAGTTTTCTTTATAATAAATATTGAAGACAAAGACGACAACAGTGGTGGTTTTCTCCCGACTTGGGTTTCCACCTTAAATCCTGGTGTTCATGTGTGTTTCTTATGTGTGATGATTTATTCTATTCTTACTGTGGATACTTACTGCTTACTAAACATCTAATGAATGAATGTTGCACTGATCTAAGTAAATATTTATCTGTATAATAAGATCTCTAGACATACACAAGTTTCATTAAAGATAGCAGCGTGTATACTCTAGTTGGGTTCATTAAAGTTGCATATAGAATTCAGTAAAGAAAATTAAAATTTTATAGTAAGTTATAAATATTGATTCACCCCCCCCACCTCTCAGTATTTTTCCCAACAATTTTTACTTCGGAAATTGGCCCTCTTGGGCTTGGCACAATGAACTGTTGGGGGAAATCGAACCACTAGAAGAATCTGCTCGAAACTGTCTCTAGAATGTTGCAATAAACCCTGGTAGGAGGTGGCTATCCTACCCTCCAAATCTCTTTATGAGAATTCCCTTCTCTCCAACCTCCCAACTCAAATTCCTCACTACACTACGTCCTCCTTTGCACAGTCTGCTCCTCCTCTGCATAGTCTAGAAATGGCTACGCTTCCTCCTGATGCTGCTAGTTGAAAATTCCTTCACAAAAGGGTGGAAGTCCTCTCCTCAGCGGGCACTCGAAGTCCCCTGAGACAGAGGTTGAGATCTCTGTGCTAAAAATCATTGGAGACTTGTCTCTCTGGCTCGAGCGTGCTCTGTCAAAATGACAAGAAGAAAATAGTTGAATGAATGAATGCCCAAATGAGCCTTCCCTTCTTCATTTATCCTTAGAGGCCAAACGTATGCCTTGGGTCCCACCTTGGTCTATGCTGCCTTTCCTTGGCCAATCACGTGTTGCCTTCCTCTAGCCAATCCCACGGTGTCCTTTTCATGCCTCTTTTACACTGCCACCTAAGGCCAACTCGACCCCACCACTAGAGCCACAATTTTCCCTTAGGGACTTTAGGAAAATGCTCTATTTGGCCTAATTATTAATTGTGGGTCCCCTACCCACTTTATTTCTACCCAACATTAGGATTTTCCAAAATTAATCAAAATTAATATACCAATTAGTTGACTGCTAATTTGGGGATGTTACACATGCGAGTACAAGTCTGCCCTAATTACCAATTCCACTAAATAGTATATATAGAATTTAATAAAAATCATAAAAATATAACATTTTAAAAAATGTTTTTTTATAAATAACCTCATATAAATGAAAATTATTTATATACCTTTTAAAAAGAAAGAGAACAAATCCTAATATATTGAGGACCTAACATGAAATATTTTAAAAATAAATTTAGAGCTATATATTGCAATAGAATTTATTAGTAATAATAATTGATATTAACATATAAAGAAATAAATATAGGAATAAATATTTATAACCAACCTAGATCCATCTTAACTGTCAATCTACCAAGCGTCAAGAGGGATCAAATCTCTTTTCACTCTAAAAGAGGCTTGTATCTCAAGAGATATGACCCCTCTCGGTGCTAGGTAGATTCAAAGTTATTTTTATTTTTATTTCATTTGTTAAACGTCACATTACAACATCTCCACGAGACTAAGCTGGAGAGTGTTGGGTATGTGTTATATTCTTAATTTCTGCTAGGTAGTCTACGTCCATGGTCTTGTGCATGATTTTGCACATGGTTTTGGGGTTCGATGGTTTTCGGCCCCTGGTATTTTTGTAGATCCGGTCAAGGGAACTACGGTTATGTTCTAATCCAGGGTTAATGGATTGGGGTTTATGTATGCTCCGGCATGTATATATATATGTGTGTTGTAACACTAAAAGGAATAATAATGAAAAATCAAGCTGGTCGTCCCGATTTGGGATCCAGGGGAAAATCTCTGTGTTTATCTGTTTTATGTTTTATGCTCTCGCAATTGTTTATTTTCTGTTATAAGATTCGTGTGTAGATAATTTCTGTTCAGGGTTAAAACCTACAGAGAGTGCTTCTCAGCACAATAAAATACTAGCCTAGATCCAACTCTGAATCTACCAAGTGCCAAGAGGGATCTAATCTCTTGAGATGTAAACCTCTTTTAGAGTGAAAAGAGAATTGATCCCTCTTAATGCTTGGTAGATCTGGAGTTAACATAGTCTAGGCCAGTTTAATTATTAATTATAATTAAATTATAATTATTAATTTTATACTTTTTATTTTATTTTTATTTTTATGTAATTTGACAGAGTTAAATTGTTGAACAAAACATTGCACTACAAAATCTCTATCATATTGAGTTGGAGAGTGCTTGTCGGCGCAATACCTCACACTAGTGGCAACTCTAAGTCCACTTGTGAATGCGGTGCAACACCTGTTATCACCCTAGTAATTCTCAGGTTGTGGGATGGGAATTTTTGTAGTTAAGAAAACCGGGGGTAACCAAGAACCTCTTTTAGAATTCAGGATCTAGCCTTCCTGAGTTCCGGAAAGGGATCTCTCCTAAAGATTTAACTTTTTTTTATAATTGGGTTTTAGGCTAGCTATGAGTGGACAATGGGACTTGTTTTCAAAGAGTGGTGGGAATAAAAAGTGTTTCAAGGTAAACCAGAGGGATCTACCAGAACATTGGGCTATGGACTCAAATTTCTAAGTAAGCAGAGCTAGGAAATAAGACTTAAAGATGAAAATATACTAAGGGCAGGGTAGATGACCTTCTAAGGCTTTGAATAGGATTTGTTGATGGAATGGGTGAAATCTGAACAAAAGGGCACTTAAGAATCCTTAAGTTACAGAAATGAATATTGAAGGAGGGAATCAAACAGGGACCTAGAGCAATTAAGAATTCTATAGTCTAGTTATCAAGCAGAAAACATAACAATGCCAACTAGTAAAAAACATGGAGCTTTTTATCACTAATCCTATCTAAATTCTCCTAGTTGATCATTAAATATAGAAACACATTAAAATGAATGTATGGAAACTTTTTAAAGAAAAAGGATGAAAACAGGAAAAATACTAGACTTATCTGGTCAGCACAAGAATCCTGAGTTATGATGTCTTTAACCTCAATTCCAGTCTGCTGCTTTGCTAATTGACTCACACCAACTTCAATATATCCAGAAAAATGACTATAGTAGTCTTGATAAATTTTATTCCACACAAAATACTTCAAGGAGTGAAGTATTTATACAAATTCTAAACTAAAATATCTTGAAAAATATCAAGATTGGTTCACAAATATCTCTAACTATTTTACATAAATAGAACTTAAGTAAAGGACACTCAAGACTAATGCATATATTTGGCACTATTTTTTATGGATAGATGATGACAAAGAGGATAATTCAAATTTGATCCAACTCTTAGTTGATGATGAGGCATCCAAGTCACTAACTGCTTTCTTTCTTTGTTCATTTTGCTCCAACAATTTTGCAAACTTGGGGTCCAATGATACCTTTGTATTTCTCAATCCAAAATAGATATGTAAAAAGTTAAAGAGGTTATTATGGATAAATATGTTGGTGAAATAAACCTCTTTCCGTTTCCTACAATTCCTCTCCAGCTGTGCACAATAGGCTCTGCAAAAAGATGTGTAAAATAGAGTTTTACAGAGTCTGAAAAATAGGCTGTAAAGATGTGCATGTATCTCTCATTCTGAAATGACTTTGCAAAAAGTGAGATAGGTTTTTGTAGATGGGTCTCCTAAGAACAAAATTTTCCTTCAATTTTTTAAGATGTTTTTCTGATTGGCCACCATCTTCTCTGCAAAATGATGACTTAACATGAATTTTTTGCAAAAAGTGCTCTCCAATATTGTTTAATATTTCCCAATCCATAATGGCTATTAGAAAAGTGAGAGAGGTTTTCGTAGATGGCACTCTTAAGAACATAAACCTCCTTCATTTTTTCAAAATTAATGTTTTATAGGTCACAATATGTTCTGCAAAACAATGACTTAAACAGGAAATTTGAGCAAAAAATGTCGTTTCTTGCTCTCTTTTTCATCTTTTCACCTTTTTGTTCTTTTAACTGTTTTAATTTCACTTTAGATAAAATTCATTGTTGGTGAAAGTATTTTCACCTATTTTTACTATTTTACTGCCTCTGTATTTACTTTCACTGTTTACCTTTGACTGCTCTTGTAACTTTGTTTTAACTTTCACTCCAACTTTTACATGATACTCTTTAACCATTGATACTCTTTAACTGTTATGTTTTCAATGTCATTGTGAATTCTGATTTCACTTTTATCATTCACTATGAAAACTTCATCATTCTGATCTCTCTCTGACTTGATTTTGTTCTTTCTTTGTATGCAAACTGTTTGTTGAATGAAGATATTGAATTAAGATCTGAGAATTTGGAGCAAACATTTTTGTCAACTAGTATTGAAACTATTGGCCCAAATCCATATTCTGATAATAACCTGCAAAAATCAAACAATTTGTTAATGAAATCTTGGCTGCAAGGAGGTGATTGGAGATTCTTCAAAGATTTGTGGAATGAGATTAGTCTGTGGAGGTTTAACTCTATTTTTTAGGCATTGTTAGGCTTATTTCTGCAAGTTTAAACAGTTTGCAGGAGTATTTCACTTTAATAGAGGGAATTTTGAGCAATTCTTGGGTAAAGATAGTGTTCAATGGGTATTTTAGTGCTCAATTAGGAATCTGAGAGATGAAAAACTGGGTTAAGACAGGAAACAAGGGTTTCCTGAATGGTTGAGACTATAAAATATGACTTGTTAGGAGACCTGTTGGTTCAAAGACCTTTTCAAGCCATGGAAATGTTTTTTCGAGGGTTTATACTGAAGATTGAATTTAAAATAGAGGCTTTTGATGTCGATATGTTGTATTTGAAAGGTGTCTTTGGCCTTCAAACATAGATTTATGTTAGTCAAAATGGAGCTTTCAGGCATGAAATGGGTCTTTCAGGTACAAAATAGGCATACAGCGGGTAAACATCAAATTCGGGAGGCGGAAAGGATTTACTAGAGGTTTACCAGTCGGGCGGAGCTTATAACGTTCACATAAACCTTATAACAAAGGTTTTAACCTTTATTATAAACCTTATAAAACGTAATATTGGTGAGTTACATATTTGGTGGAAATTTTTTATTGTTTGAACTGTGGAAAACCGCTGGTGGTTTTCGCGTTGGCTTTAAGGTGGTAAGTGGAAAAGCACTTTTTGCATGTGATCCAGTTAAATCATGACATGTCAACACAGGGCGGTTTGGGAAAACAACCCATATCGTGTGACTTTTACAAAACTTCGGTCGGGCACTTAAGTTGCGCGATATAGGATATCGGCCGTCGGATCTGGCTTTCAAAAGTGAAGGGTCAAGATTAAAAGAAAAGGTGTGGGGAAAGTGTAGTGGGACCAGGGCATCGATTACTGACCATTGATCTGGCGGATGGAAGATCAACGGTGATCGCTTAACGTGATGAGCTGTGGTGGGGTCGGAGACTGGATTTGTTGAGTTAAATATGAATCGTTAGATCTTAATAGTAAATGTAGATCCAACAGTTGACATACGACGCGATGGGAAGGTTAAGATTATGGAATAGAACTATCGTGTTTAACAAGAATCGTTGGACTATGAAGGGATAATCAGACGGCTATAAAGCAACGTGATAGGATGTGAAGAGATATGGGGATACGAATATCATGTTTGTTTGGAGCTGTAGGATCAAATGAGTGTTAGGGATCGGAGGGTTAATATTGAATTCGATAGCTGAAAGATATATGAAGATTTTTATATAAAACAGGATTTATACTTAAAAAAGGTGGTCGGGAGGGGTAAAAGGGCTTTGAACCAGGGTTAATATTTATGGAGATGGGATATATATCGCGGGGAAATGGTTAGGTTATAGTTTTAACCTTGGTTAAAGGGAGTCAACAAATAAACAAAGGGATGGGTTTTGAAGTTTAGTTTAAACAAAACTTCGATATTTTTGTTTTAAACACATAATAAAACATGTTTAAAGGTTTTTTCACATATTTTTATTATATAGTAAATTAAATCAAAGTGATTTAACTACCATAGGGGTTGGATATTTATATAATGATATATTTAGCCAAAGGGGGTATAAAGTGGGTTTTTTATTTAAACATGTGGGAATAAATAACTTTGGCTAAAATTTTATTAATGGGGTTTTGGGACTATTTTATAAAAGGGAATTATATAATATTGGAAAAGGTTGTTTCTATAGGGAGTTAATAGATAAGTTAAAATTAATATGAAAAGGGAATAAGGTATACTCAAAATACATAAACATAACCAAGTAAAGTGAAGTTTTAAAAGACAAATTCGCATCATACTAACCTCATCACTTTAACTTATGATAAAATGTAATTTTGAGGGTTTAATGTTCTCATGTGATGAAGAAAATTAGTTAAATGGGAATTATAGTACCTTAAGTAAAAATAGGTTTTACTTAAGATTATTTAGGGGAATGAATGCATGAAATGGAGTAATGATGTGATTTTAGGGATTAATATAGACATTTTGCACTTTCAACTGATCAGTCATAGAGCCTTGGGTCCGGTCCTAACAAAAGTCAAGGAAATGCCTTGAGCCTTTCTAACTGATAGTTTAGAATGTTTAATGGCTATGGGGAGGGGAAGTTAGTTATTTGTAGTCCTGGAGAATGATATTTACATTGAAGCTTCTCACCTTCTTCTACCTACCCAAATTAACATCCTAACATTTTTTCTTCCATTTTAGTAAGGTGCATTTGAGCTAGCAACCTTTATAGCATTTATTCTTTCTGAAAGCAAATAAAACTATCTAATTCTAGACTTATTTCATCCATGAATCTAGATTAAAATGTTGGATTCACTTATTTCTCTACCTAGCTACTGAATTGTCATGATTAAACTGTATGACAATTCTTTATTCTCTATCTACAACATTTGAAATTGAAAAGTGACAACTCAAGATTAAATTGTTCAATTCATCATGGACTATGGCATTTATTGACACTCTGCCATAGTCAAAAGGTAAAAGTAGTGGCATTTATACTTGCACACTTTCATTTTTTATTCATTTTTCTTTTGGGGTCATTTATTTTTTCTAAGTCCTTTGATTTTTATTTTAGGATTTTTTACCCTCTTTTTGATTTTTTGATTTTTTTGAATTTTTTTTACAAAATATGTGAATACAACTGGTAAAAGGCAAAGTATGAATAGATTTACAAAATTATTATCAGTCAAGTCAAAATTATGAATCTTATATTTATAGGTTGCTAACATCGACTTCACTTGGGGATGGCATTTCCTGGTGAAATGTCAAGAACTCTGAGATCAGTAGCCTTTATCTTTGACCTTTGATGATCTTAGTAAGTGTCTTCTGTCTTCTGCAAACTGAAATCTGATATGAAACTAAAGCAACACACAACAATTTTCAAACCAACTTATAGATCTTAAAATCTTTAGGACCTCATCCTTGGCTTTAAATCTTAATGAAAAAACTAGCTGAAAATTAAAAAATAAAAAAACGCTCAAAATTATGAGCTTATTGGCACTCATCTACCTACTCTAATCTACTAAAAATCTTATTGAATCAGGTAATACAAAAATGCCAATGAAGCCAATCAAGTAGCTGTAGAAATGAATGGATAATTTGATTACTTGTGATCAAACTTGGAAGTATAACTTGATCATGTGTCTTCATAATCAATGATAAGATGTGAAATGGAAATTGCTGATATATTTGATCCTCATAGATAAAACATGTTTGCAAATTTGAGCTAAAAATATTCTCCATATAATTTGCTATAGGATCATTAAAAGCATAATGTATGATTTGTGCTTCTAGGCCTTCAATGACTAGTTACTTAGTTGTATTCTGAATATTAATCCTTGAAACTATTTCTTCAGTCTTGTGTTTGAAAGAATAATCATCCTCAATATGCAAGTCAAAAGATAGTACAATTTCCTCTTGCTTAGGAGAAGGAAGATTTTCAAAGAATTATTTAGGATTTCGGAAATTGTATGACTGAATTTGATAATGCAAAAGTTTAATTTCATTTTCATAATTTTCAGAAATTATCTCAAGAACACATATTTTCAGTTTAGGAGAATATTTTCTTGATTTCAAAAGAAGAAAGAAAGCTCTTAAAAAATCCTCATCAAACTGAAGTTCTAATATCTCATCCCTCAAAATAGCTAGTGATTGTTTTGTGAAATTATCATAATTATCATCATACTGATCATATTTAGGAAAATCTTCAAAATAAGGAATGCCATCAATTATAAACATTGGATCAGCAGATTTCTCTTCCAACAATCCCAATATATCTTGATTATATTGGTTGCATTCTATTTGAAAGTCATTATTTTGCTCAATAGGAGTGCTATCAAGCAATGGGCCTTTTTGGGAAGGTAGAATAACATGAGCATCAACTTGTTCTTCTGTCTCTTTATGGATAAAAACTTTAGTATATTCCTCAAAATTAGAAGAAGTAGAAATAATTTCTTCATTATGTAAATATTTTGAGGATGGTTGCATGTTTAGAAGCAAATTGATTTCTTCTTCGATGAGGGGGGGTGGAAATCTCTGAATTCTTAGATTGAAATGACAATTGTTTTCTCTCTTATCTAAAAGTTGATCATGAGGTTGAATATTTTCTTTAAATTCATTCAAAACATTAAATGAAACATCATTTGTTAATACAAAGGGGCTTTGTGGATCTTGATTCATCTCTTGATCTATTTCATATTTGTTTAACTCCTCCTGATTATTATGACATTTAACTTGAGAATGAAAATTCTAGACTTCTTCTAATAAATATTCAGGAAACCAATTTCCAAAATCTTCATCAATATTTTTAAGGTAATGTATAAGATCTTCAGCTTGATCACAACAATTTTCAGCTAATGATAAAGATGGAAAATCTTCTTTGTAATGCTCATAAAACACCTTATGAAAATATTTTAGAGAAAACAAACTTGCAGGTTTAAGAGCTTCGTACCATTCCCTTGCTTTTCCTTCTAAGGTTGCCATGAATATCTTCATGAGGCAATCCTCATGCCAATCACCCTTCAATCTTGATGAGTGTATATGAAATTTAATGAGATGTAGTAAAGGATCATCAATATTCTCATCTTGAAACATGGGCAGATTTTCACCCCAATTTACCTTCGGTAGTTTGTGTGGAAATCCAGGTATGTGATCTCTGCTCATGGGAGCATATCTTCGTTTTATTCTTGGATCATCTTGAATATCAGCCATAACGAAAGGCCACGGTATCTGTAAAACCAAATTAAATCCTTATATAAAATACAATACATATTGAAAAACTTTCTTAACGAGAAAGAACATAATGTCTTGGATTAAGATCCAAGTTGAATGCTTGATCTTTCCATATTGTTCTTCCAGGTTCATTCCTCCAGTGGAGTCTTGATTGTGAAATTGGTGTGGAGTCGCCAGTTAGATGATTTAACCTTTATATGTCTGATCATTGTCCACCATCATAGATCAGATCTGAATCTGTAATGTATCTCTGAAGAAAAGTTTAGTTTCCTCAGTAGAGTTGTCATTATATTATCCACAACTTTTAAACTTAATCTTAAAGTAGAAAAGATATGGTTAAAAATCTTCCTTCAAGATTAAACTTAACACTGGAGAGTGGTTAGTTCCCCAGTATGGTTGCCAGTATGTTATCACCCTAGTAATTCTCAGGTTGTGGAATGAGGATTTTGTAGCTAAGAAAACCAAGGGTAACCAAGAATCTCTTTTAGAATTCAGGATCTAGCCTTCCTGAGTTCTAGAGAGGGATCTCTCCTAAAGATTTAACTTTGTTTTATAATTGGGTTTTAGGCTAGCTATGAGTGGACAGTGGGACTTGTTTTCAAAGAGTGGTGGGAATAAAAAGTGTTTCAAGGTAAACTAGAGGGATCTACCAGAACATTGGGCTATGGAGTCAACTTTCTAGGCAAGTAGAGCTAGGAAATAAGACTTAAAGATGCAAATATACTAAGGGCAGGGTAGATGACATTCTAAGGCTTTGAATAGGATTTGTTGAAGGAATGGGTGAAATCTAAACAAAAGGGCAATTAATAATCCTTAAGTTACAGAAATGAAGATTGAAGGAGGGAATCAAATAGGGACCTAGAGCAATTAAAAATTCTATAGTTCGGTTATCAAGCAGAAAACATAACAATGCCAACTAGTAAAAAATAGGGAGATTTTTATCACTAATCCTGTCTAAATTCTCTTAGTTGATCATTAAACACAGAAACACATTAAAATGAATGTATGGAAACTTTTTAAAGAAAAACGATGAAAACGGGAAAAACACTAGACTTATCTGGTCAGCACAAGAATCCTGAGTTATGATGTCTTTAACCTCAATTCCAGTCTGCTGCTTTTCTAATTGACTCACACCAACTTCAATATATCCAGCAAAATGACTATAGTAGTCTTGATAAATTTTATTCCACACAAAATACTTCTAGGAGTGAAGTCTTTATACAAATTCTAAACTAAAATATCTTGAAAAATATCAAGATTGGTTCACAAATATCTCTAACTATTTTACATAAATAGAACTTAAGTAAAGGACACTTAAGACTAATGCATCTATTTGGCACTATTTTTTATGGATAGGTGATGACAAAGAGGAGAATTTGAATTTGATCCAACTCTTAGTTGATGATGAGGCATTCAAGTCATTAATTGCTTCCTTTCTTTATGCATTCTGCTCCAACAATTCTGTAAACTTGGGGTCCAATGATACCTTTGTATTTCTCAATCCGAAATAGATATGTAAGAAGTGAAAGAGTTTATTATGGATAAATATGTTGGTGAAATAAAATTCTTTCAGTTTCCTACAATTCCTCTCCAGTTGGGCACAATAGGCTATGAAAAAAGATGTGTACAACAGAGTTTTACAGAGTCTGAAAAATAAGATGTAAATATGTGCATGTATATCTCATTATGAAACGACTGTGCAAAAAGTAAGATAGGTTTTTGTATATGGGTCTCTTAGGAACAAAAACCTCCTTCAGTTTTTTAAGATGTTTTTCTGATTGGCCACTATCTTCTCTGCAAAATGATGACTTAACAGGAATTTTTTACGAAAAGTTCTCTCCAATATTATTTAATATTTCCCAATCCATAATGGCTGTTAGAAAAGTGAAAGAGGTTTTTGTCGATGGCCCTCGTAAGAACATAAACCTCCTTCAGTTTTGCAAAATTCATGTTGGATTGGTCACAATATGTTCTACAAAAAAAATGACTTAAACAGGAAATTTGAGCAAAAAATGTCATTTCTTGCTCTCTTTTTCATCTTTTCACCTTTTTGTTCTTTTAACTATTTTACTTTCACTTTAGATAAACTTCATTATGGGTGAAAGTATTTTCATCTCTTTTACCATTTTACTACCTCTGTATTTACTTTTACTGTTTACCTTTGACTGCTCTTGTAACTTTGTTTTAACTTTCACTCTGACTTTTACCTGATACTCTTTAACCACCTGTTATGTTTTCAATGTCATTGTGAATTCTGATTTCACTTTTACCATTCACTATGAAAAATTCATCATTCTGATCTCTCTCTGACTTGATTTTGTTCTTTCTTTGTATGCAAACTGTTTGTTGAATGAAAATATTGAGTTAAGATCTGAGAATTTGGAGCAAACAATTTTGTCAACTAGTATTGAAACTGTTGGCCCAAATTCATATTCTGATAATAACCTGCAAAAATCAAACAATTTGTTAATGAAATCTTGGCTGCAAGGAGGTGATTGGAGATTCATTAGGGGAATTTTGAAGTCTAAAATGGGCCTCCTAAGGAAATAATAAAATAATAGCTAAACCAATAAAATAATATTTATGAATTTGCAATTCATTTTTTACACCACAATTCATGTAACCATAGTTAAATTCAATTCAAAATTTGTACCAAAATAAAATTAATAAAAAAATTTGTATTGGTGTGACTATAAATAAGAATGAGCATTTCAAAAAAAAGTCATTATCATTGAACAACTCATGCATTTGTCCTTTGTACTTAAATAACTTAAAATAAAATATAAATATTAATTTATAAATTCTTAATTATGTTATATGCTATTAATTAAAATTTATGTTATTTAAATTGTATAATAACATGTAATTAATATACTATATAAAAATCATATAATATAATATAATATAATATAATATAACATAATAAATATATAGGGATATGCATTGTTTCTTTCAAGAAATATGAAATGACAAGAATAAATTTTTATTCAAAAAGTGTGAAATGACATTTATTATGAGTACTTTACTTTGACTTTAAAAGTACATAGAGCACTACCATGGTTAACCATGAGTTTTTATACACCATTGAGAATGTGACAAGTAAATATCTTTAACTCAAGCAATGCCACTTCAACCATTAGGGATGATGTCATCCCCTAAAATGTGATTGGTTCTCATAAAGTGAATTTTGATTGTACATTTTTCTTAGGAGGCCCATTTTAGACCTCAAAATTCCTCTCATGCTTCAAAGATTTGTGGAATGAGATCAGTCTGCGGAGGTTTAACTCTGTTTTTTAGGCATTGTTAGGCTTACTTCTGCAAGTTTAAACAGTTTGCAGGAGCATTTCACTTTAACAGAGGGAATTTTGAGCAATTCTTGGGTAAAGATAGTCTTCAATGGGTATTTTAGTGCTCAATTAGGAATCTGAGAGATGAAAAACTGGGTTAAGACAGGAAACGAGGGTTTCCTGAATGGTTGAGACTATAAAATATGACTTGTTAGGAGACCTGTTGGTTCAAAGACCTTTTCAAGCCATGGAAATGTTTTTTCGAGGGTTTATACTGAAGATTGAACTTAAAATAGAGGCATTTGATGTCGATATGTTGTAGTTGAAAGGTGTCTTTGGCCTTCAAACAGAGATTTCTGTTAGTCAAAATGGAGCTTTCAGGCGTGAAATGGGTCTTTCAGGTACAAAATAGGCATACAAAGGGTAAACATCGGATTCGAGAGCCGGAAAGGATTTACCAGAGGTTTACCAGTCGGGCGGAGCTTATAACGTTCACATAAACCTTATAACAAAGGTTTTAACCTTTATTATAAACCTTATAAAACGTGATATTGGTGAGTTACATATGTGGCGGAAAATTTTTATTGTTTGAAATGTGAAAATCGCTGGTGGTTTTCGCGTTGGCTTTAAGGTGGTAAGTGGAAAAGCACTTTTTGCACGCGATCTAGTTAAATCATGACACGTCAACACAGGGCGGTTTGGGAAAACAACCCATATTGCGTGAAAAGGTGCAGGGAAAGTGTAGTGGGACCAGGGCATCAATTATTGATCGTTGATTTGGAGGATGGAAGATCAACGGTGATCACTTAATGCGATGAGCTGTGGTGGGGTCGGGGACTGGAGTTGTCGAGTTAAATATGAATCGTTAGATCTTAATAGTAAATGTAGATCCAATGGTTGACATACGACACGATGGGAAGGTTAAGATTATGGAATAGAACTATCGCATTTAACAAGAATAGTTGGACTGTGAAGGGATCATCGGACAACTATAAAGCAGCGCAATAGGATGTGAAGAGATATGGGGATAAGAATATTGCGTTTGTTTGGAGCTGTAGTATCAAATGAGTGTTAGGGATCGGAGGGTCAATATTGAATCCGATAGCTAAAAGATATATGAAGGTTTTTATATATAAAATAGGCATTATACATTAAAAAGGTGGTCGGGAGGGGTGAAAGGGCTTTGAACCAGGGTTAATATTTGCAGAGACGGGATATATATCGTGAGGAAATGGTTAGGTTATAGTTTTAACCTTGGTTAAAGGGAGTCGGGAAATAAACAAAGGGATGGGTTTTGAAGTTTAGTTTACACAAAACTTCGATATTTTTGTTTTAAACACATAATAAAACATGTTTAAAGGTTTTTTCACATATTTTTATTATATAGTAAATTAAATCAAAGTGATTTAACTACCATAGGGGCGGGATATTTATATAATGATATATTTAGCCAAAGGGGGTATAAAGTGGGTTTTTTATTTAAACATGTGGGAATAAATAACTTTGGCTAAAATTTTATTAATGGGTTTTTGGGGCTATTTTATAAAAGAGAATTATATAATATAGGAAAAGGTTGTTTCTATAGGGAGTTAATAGATAAGTTAAAATTAATATGAAAAGGGAACAAGGTATACTCAAAATACATAAACATAACCAAGGAAAGTGAAGTTTTAAAAGACAAATTCGCATCATACTAACCTCATCACTTTAACTTATGATAAAATGTAATTTTGAGGGTTTAATGTTTTCATGTGATGAAGAAAATTAGTTAAATGGGAATTATAGTACCTTAAGTAAAAAGATGTTTTATTTAAGATTATTTAGGGGAATGAATGCATGAAATGGAGTAATGATGTGATTTTAGGGATTAATATAGACATTTTACACTTTCAATTGATCAGTCATAGAGCCTTGGGTCCGGTCCCAACAAAAGTCAAGGAAATGTCTGGAGCCTTTCTGACTGATAGTTTAGAATGTTTAATGGCTATGGGGAGGGGAAGTTAGTTATTTGCAGTCCTGGTGAATGATATTTATATTGAAGCTTCTCACCTTCTTCTACCTACCCAAATTAACATCCTAACATTTTTTTCTTCCATTTTAGTAAGGTGCATTTAAGCTAGCAACCTTTACATCATTTATTCTTTCTGAAAGCAAATAAAACTATCTAATTCTACACTTATTTCATCCATGAATCCAGATTAAACTGTTGGATTCACTTATTTCTCTACCTAACTACTGAATTGTCATGATTAAACTATATGAAAATTCTTTATTCTCTATCTACAACATTTGAAATTGAAAAGTGACAAGTCAAGATTAAATTGTTCAACTCATCACGGACTATGGCATTTATTGACACTCTGCCATAGTCAAAAGGTAAAAGTAGTGGCATTTATACTTGCACACTTTCATTTTTTATTCATTTTTATTTTGGGGTCTTATTTTTTCTAAGTCATTTGATTTTTATTTTAGGATTTTTTACCCTCTTTTTGATTTTTTTGAATTTTTTTTACAAAATATGTGAATACAACTTGCAGAAGGCAAAGTATGAACAGATTTACAAAATTATCATCAGTCAAGTCAAAATTATGAATCCTATATTTATAGGTTAATAACAACACCAACTAACTCTTTTGTTTCCCACTACTTGAGTTTTTAGACTACGCCTTACTTTCAACGCTTAGTTATTTTTCTTATGTGTTTTCTTTCTTTAGTTATGCAGCGGAATTCAAAACATAAAACACAACAGTCAAAATAAAAATTGTACGCAAGGTTTACTCAGGAGGGGGGAAATCCCCAAAGTAGCTTGCCTTGACTTATTATAAACTTCAAAAATAAAAAAATGTTACAACAGGTCAGCCACACTTTAATACTATGAACTTCCCTACAAAGGTTACAAAAAAAGTGCCCTACTTACAAGCTAAGAGCACAAGTAAAAATTGTTCAGTTTGTACCCACCCTTATCGTTGGTGCACTGTGGAGAAACCCCAAAATTCTGCTATAAAAAATTCCCAAGTGTTCGACCCCTGCCTGTGGAAACTCAACCTTGTGGCCAGTCTGCTCATGTGTATTGCTTGTAACTTGACCTCTATTAAGTCTGCCTGAACATAATGCATGTACCAAGTCTTGCCTGCACGTACTGCTTGTACTAAGTCCTGCTTGTACTAAGTCCTGCTTGTACTAAGTCCTGCTTGCATGTACTGCCTATAACTCAGTTCTTCCTTGCACCTTGCTAGGCTCATGCCTCTGCAATTTCTCTTATCTTTTGTTTGGTCGAACTCCTTCTTGGTTGAGTTCAATCCACCCTTTGGTCAACTCCTCAAATCTAATTTATACATGTCGGTCCATCTCTAATAATCGAACCAATGCATCCCCTAGAGTCTTGAGTTGACTCATCCGCATGATTGACTTGTCACAGACCAACTTGTTCGCTTTCCATGAGCCGACTTGTTTAGTGGTCATACCCCTTTCCCAAGATTTGGGCAGGCGCCCTTTGGCTGTGGGCATGCCCTTCCTGTCTACACGCCACATGTCAGTCGCTTTTTCGTTCTGCACATCGATGCCCCGCCCAATACCGCTTTTCGTTTCTCACCTTGCTTGGACACTACAAGCATGCGCTACCCAATTCAGGCAGGCACCTGCGTCTCACGTTCAACACGAGAGCACTCTACTACCGAATCACCCATTCGGTTAAACGTGCCTGAATCACCCGTTAGTTAAACACCCTTGCTATACCCAACTCACCTTCAGTTTGTTGACTCTGTGTGTGTTGGTGGGTGGTCACGAGCGCTCGCCAAATTGAGGCCTTGACATCCTCCCTCACTTTAAAAAAAGGTTGTCACCCTTGACAACACCATCTCGACAAACTCCATTTCCAACCCCAAATTATCACCAACCCCAATGTCAATTGTCCTTGCTGCATGAACTCCCTGCTCTCATCACATGAACCTCCACCAAGGTCCATGACTCTAGGTGGGAAAGAATCCTCAATCCATGGTCATTAGCCACAACTCGTCGTAATCCTCCATACTGCTTCATCTCATGGAATATTTCTCCCTATAAATCAGTTGTATGGTATGAATGCAACATATATAATGCAATTCCACCATTTATCATCATCATGTGAACTGCTACTATAATACTCCAACACATATCAACACACTTGTCGACCTCATGATTCGAACTAGTCATATGGCTAGTCCAATCATCATCCAAATTTATGAGAATTCCCCTCCTTATTCCATCGTCAATTGTTTCTCTATAATTTTGTCACATCTTCAACTCGATAAAGAACTCTTCCCATGAATCCAACACTCAATGTGCCATATCCAGGTCCGTGAATAAATCTCCATCTCATCCACGACATGCTGCCCATCAATGTTGTCAAAGTGGCAAGTATACACCTGCCTCATTGTCTTGTACATGTGTCACCCATGGTCATATACCAATCAACCTCCATGTCAATGAAAAATGGCTAAGTCTCATCAACTCAACCCATGCCTAATTGCTCCCACAAAGGCACCTCCATCATTGCAACTCCATCCAACTCTAAGGTGTCTCATCTCTATCTCATCCATTGAGTCACTCCTCACTAACACACCCCACAATGTGTCCAAGGTATGCATCCCATACCACATCAAAATCAAGTGTCAAATTGACCTCAACTCCTCAATGAATCGGATACTCCAATACCACCATTATATGAAGTCTCCATCAGTTGCAACTTCCTTCAAGTTACCCTGAGTTCTCATGAACCATCTTCATCCAACACTTCGACAAGAACACATGTCTCGGTCACAAATGCCATTGCAAGTTGTCTCTTCCCTCTTCGTCGTATGAATATTTTTATCGGTTTCCCATGTATTCTTTTGAAAATGACCTTTCCCTTGTTGTTTTAATGTGTACAACATCCCCATCAATTCATCTGCAAAATTTCCTCATGTCACATTGGAAAATCCATTCGCACAACATCCTCACTTTGGCACTTCTCCTTGATGCCAATGACATTTCCACAAGTGTTCTCGTTTGAAGCCTTTGCATGAATTTTGTGATGTGCCTGTCTCTTTAACTCAATTCCCATGAATTTGGTTGTCCAACTCATCCACTTCCGCAACTTCAGTCATCACATCCTTGATTTCGTCCAGGTTAGCACCCTTGGTCACCCTACCTTCATATAACTATCATGGGTCCCTTTCTTCACAGCTGCCTACCCCACTAAAGGTTCACGAAGACTACCTCTTGCCTTCAACCAAAATTCAATGAAGAAGTCCACCCAAGTATCATGTTCTCTTCACTTCGGTGTGCCCTCCCTTCGTACTATCCATGAGTCATGTCAGGCACTTATCCAATTCTCCATTCATCTAAGAATGACTCATTCATCGCAAAGGTCATTACGTTCCACCCTTGTCACGGGCATACACACCTTTTTCTCTAAGGTCGCATATTTCCCAAACAAGTCCTGCAACAAACAATGTTCCTTGTTGCTCGAATGCAAGGTCTCGTTCCAAATTCCCAAGGAAGGTTTTCCCATTGTATCAAAAAACACATGTTGAGAAATGTAGGGCATCAAGGTTAAGTGATTTCTCTTCTATTAGTAACTGCTTGTGAGTGATTTTTACTTCTTTATATTATGATATTATTTTATCTTAGGTTATTAGAGTTCTTCTTCATCAAATAGGCACCAATGCATAAACCATAAAGAGACAAGAGACACAAAATATAAGCTATCATCCAGGGCCAAAAAATCTCACTCCTTGAAAGGAAAACCTGAATAAATTCTTCTTCTTATAGAGATTTCAATTGAAGAATACCAAGACCAAGACCCTTGACCTAGTTTCCACTCCAAGACCAAGACGTAAGTTCTCTTGATGATATCCTTTGACAACGATAGTCAAACTTCTGCTCTTTTTCCTTTTCTTGGCTCCTCTTCTTCTTCGACCTTCTTTAGCTACAAATCTTCGACCTTCCTTCTAGACTTAACCTCTTGCTTATCTCAGTCTTCCTTATAGACTTTACCTTATTATTTCAGCCTTCCTTATGTTGCAAGTAAACTCAGACTGTGCTCCTCTTCTTCTGATGCAAGTACACTAGTTTCAACCTTCCTTCTGCTGCAAGTAAACTCAGATTGTGCTCCTCTATTTCTGCAGCAAGTAAACTTGGTGGAGCTAATATAAACCCATAAAAAAATCAGAGAGGAGCTCATATTATACTCCTCTTTTCTCTGCTTCACTTCGATGTACTTGATGCACCTTTTTGCTTCAGACCTTCGCTGAAATGACTTGTTGTACCTCACACTTAACCACAGACCCCTATCAAAGATAATGCTATGACATTCTGTGTTGAAAGGGGGAATCTGAGCTAGCTAGTTATAGTTTTCTATCTATGTTTATGAGCCGAAATGAGTGAAAGTGAGACGACATGAATTTTGGGAAGACAAATAATTTTGTTTTGAATCCGACTTGAGGTTAATGCTTGTGCTTGATGTGTTAGCATTTTTGTGGAAACAAAGTACCAAATAACACTTGATTAACAGTTGGTTGTTCCCTACAAAGAATCACAAAGAGAGTTGGTGTTGTTACTGACAAACTTTAACAAAGAAAATAATGATTAGTACTAGACACAATAAATGTAGAAACATAAGCCTAAACAAAAGAGACAAATAAAACAAAATACTAAATGGAGAAAACATGTCAATATATCAATGGAGAAGGACTCCCTTTATTGAATGTTGGTGGTAGAAGAATAAAATAGAATGCTAAAACAATTGAAGATAATCCTTTGAGCTATGGAGCTCAAATATCCTCAGCAAGGAGGTCTCTTTCCTTGGTATCTTTGCAAACTTCTCCTCTCTCTCAAAAGAGGTGTGAAGAATCTCCAATGGTGGACTCCTCTTCTCTCACTAAGATGTTGGATTGCTTAGAAGAAATATGGCCAACATGATAGTTCTCTCACTTCCCTTTCTTCAACAGTGAAATGTGGTGTTGCTCTGGTAGCAATTTGGACAACATAACAATGTCTCTTATTTTTCTCTTCCCATGGCTTATTTATATAGAAATTGTTTGAACTCATCTTTCCTCCCTTGGCTCAAGAGTGATAGTGACCCAAGAGTAGGACAAGAGGATTCCTTTGATGGTTGCATAGCTTCAGGGTTACCTCAAGTCTGTTGTCCTTGACTGGCCATGATAGAGAATCAACTCCCCAAGTGTGGGAAGTGGTCCCAGAAAATGACATTTCTCCCTTCCGAGGACTGCATGAATTTTGAAGGAAAAGGCACAGAGTCCACGCAAACTTCCTTTTTTGTTCATGCGTGATCAAATATTCCTCATATAACCTTAGGAAAATTTAAATTTTTATCCTTGCTGATCAGCGGTTGCCATTGATGTCAACCCAAGTAGCACCAGGGGCTACCCCAATATTGCATGGGAATTTTTACCTACCAAATTACTATATTCTGGGTCAAGAATTATTTTGATGGTTTCTACTTGTCGTGATGTTTTCGTTGATATATGGGACTCCACGTAATTCTTCACGGTTTGAGAGATATTATTGTTTGAAGTTTGTAACCCCAGTTAGTGGGCTAAAACCCCATGGGGTTGCGGCATGGGTCATTGAAAAGTCAATAATTAATAATTTTTAAGCTCTTAAAATCTCTCCCACATTCACTTGTTGAAGCCCCTCTCATCCTAAGAATTTATATAAATTGTGATCCTCATATCCTCCTTATGTAGAGATTTCGCTACCTGAAACAGGTCATCGTGGAATTTGCACTCTAACTTTTTTTATATGAAGGTTAAGAAGCTAAATTTTTATGAGGCGAAGCCAAAATCCTGAGGAAGGTTTTGTAAAAGTTTTAGATCAGGGTGCACAATATTTTCGGAGATATGATCTGTGGAATTCAGTGTTTTTGCAGGCTCCTGAACTTCATATCAAGGAAGTGACCTTGGGAAAATCGTCATAACCTTCTCTCTAAGTATCAGATTGGAATTATGTAAAAAATGGCAAATATTACACGAAATTTAGTTTTTTTTGTATCAATTCCAGAGCCAAATGAAGAAATAGTGACACGTGGCATACCGTACAAGTTCGCTCTACTGAAATAGTCCATAATTAGGTCATTGTGAGAGATTGGGCATAAATCTACCTTGAAGAATCCAAATTGAGTCAGACCTGTGGCACTGGAAAGAAGACTCATAGGGATACTACAGAACCGAAAATCACATATTTGGGATCTGAAATAATAGAGATACACCAGATTCAATATCGAGCTCCTAGAAGGCAAGAAAAAGCTAGATCATGTGTTGTCAAGGGCTGCAAAGGACCCGAATTTCTAGGGCAGCAAAGCAAATCAATGTGAAAAAGAGGGCAGCATGACAAGAGCAGAAATCAAGGTGAAGAATAGTGGCAAGAAGTTCATCACATGAAGACTTCAAGTGGGCAGCATTGCATACAGTCACTGTAAAGGTATCATTGTACTAAGTCATTGTAAATACGTCATTGTAAAAATTGTACTAGTGTCTATCTACCAAGAGTTGAAGAGGCAGTGTCGGGAGGTCTAGGATCATCATTAGGTGGTCATGTCATAGTTGGGGTTATGGTCTAGTATGTATTCTTCTTCTACATCATTCTATATCATTGTAAAGTGGACCATTTTCCTTGGTACGGGAGTCCATTCTTCTTTTATTCTTCTATAGGGTGGTAGGGTGGTGCTAGGCTGGTAACTGAAGTCACCAACAGATTCAAGCCTATGAAAATTTAAGGGTGGTAGGGTGGCGCTAGGGTGAGTTTTAGCTCATTAGGTGTTGGGGCATCCATTCAGTTGACTACTGAAGAATCTCGGCGTTGGAGCGTGCATCCAGTGGGAGATGGAGAGGAATGATTTTCTAGATTCTAGGAAGTTGGAGCTTTATTTTCAATTGGAGTTGAATATTAAAGAATTATTAGAAAAACATTCAGGTGTTTTTTTGTCTTGGAGAGGGTTTCGACCTTAAAAACTGTGTGCATTTGTGTTCCTTTTGTTTACTCCAATCATTTTAAAAACACTGATAATAATTGAAGATTAACTAATGCTCTAATTGAAAGGAATATTGATTCACCCCCCCTCAGTATTTCCAAATCTTGGTTCCTTCAATATCAGTTTAACAGCTGGAAGGAGGTCATGGAGCATACCAAGAATGGTGTACCTCTGTTCAATGAAAATAATTATGCACTCTAGAAAGGAAGAATGGAGGTTTATCTCTTGGCGCAAGGTTTTGAAGTATGGGACATTGTTCAAAATGGATTTACATCAACCACATATGAAAAAGGTAAGAAGAATTTGGTAAATGATGCAAAAGCAAAGAATATTATTATCAGTGGGCTTATTGAATTTTCTCATCATAAGGTGTTGGGTTGTAAAACTGCCAAAAATGGATGGGACAAGCTTGAGAATATATATACAGGTAACTCAAATGTCAAAGAAGCAAAGCTTCAAATCTATAGAGAAAAATTTGAGCAACTTAGAATGAAAGAAGATGGAAACATTATTGCATACTTCCAATACGTTGATGAAATAACCAATACTCTGGAAGGATTGGGAGAGCCAGTTGACGAGAAGACTATTATACGAAATATTCTTAGAATGTTACCAGGGAGATTCAACCCAAAGGTATCAGTCTTAGAATATAGTGCAAATCTGGACAAACTCAGCAAAGAGGAATTACATGGAGTTCTCATAGCATATGAAATGAGACTTGATGAAGAAGAGGGTACTTTGCATCTAGAAACTACGTTCGTTGCATCTAAGAAAACCAATAAGGACAAACAACCTTCATTTGAAAAGACATGCACCTGCAAGTTTGAAGAGAAGGGAGATGATGAATAAGGTCCTTCAGATGAAGAATATGCTTACTTTACGAGCAACCTAAAGATTGGTAAGAGAAAATTCAAAGGTAAAATTCCATTGATATGTTTCAGCTGTGGTGAGGTTGGGAATTTCGCAGCAAAATGTCCAAACATAAGTGATGGAAACTCAAAAGGAAAGAAAGGATTTAAGAAATTCAACAAGCAAGAAAAAAAGAAAGGATCCAAAAGGAAATTTCTCTCTAAAGAAGATAGCTCATCATCCAATGAAGACAGTGACAGTGAAGAAAAAGCCAATGAGAGAGTATTGCTTATGGCCAAGCACAATAAACAAGAGGTATCAAACAACGAAGAAGAAGGGTTGACCATAGAAGAATTTTCTAAGGAGGCAATCAGGCTTATAAAAGATCTCAAGGCTGAGAAGATTCGTTGCAACACTCTTGAAGAACAAGTTCAAGGTCTCAAACTTGAAGTTGAAGAACAAAAATGTATTGAAGAGTCACTTCAAAATAAGTTGGAGGAAAGAAACCAAGAAAGGGAAGCATTAGAGGCCGAAGTAGTATCGCTGCGTAAGGAAGCGTTGAAGGGAAAAACTGTCCAAAACTATGCCAGGAACTCAAGGGCATTGGAAGAACTCATCAACAATCAACAATCTTACAAGGAAAGAACTGGCCTTGGTTACAAAGAAGAAGAAGCAGGACCTTCTACAACAAAATACAATGAACCTATGAGATCTGACATGCATGTAGACTTCATTGGAAAAGATTCACAAGAACATGCTTGGAAGAGGATTCCTCGATGAAGATTTCCTTCCAGGTACCAACATATTTTTCATGGCTATTTTTATTCATGTGGAAAATTTGGTCATAAAGTTGTAGAATGTCGCACATACACTAGGAACCAATACAATTCCAGTAGATCCTTCAAATATGAACCTCCCAGGGCTCAACGAAACATCAATAGATTTGAACATTTAAGAAATAATATGGAATGTTACAAATTTCAAAACTTTGGACACATAGCCAGAGATTGCAGACTTGAAAATCCTCTAGAAGAATCTCCGAAGCCATAAAACGAATGAACATGGAAGAAAAAGATGACAGATAATTATGCTCTCGCTCTCAAGGCTCAAAACAACAAAGATGTGTGGTATGTTGATAGCGATTTCTCAATGCATATGACTGGAGATAGAACAAAATTTGTATCTCTGAAAGAGAAGAAGGATGGAACCATATAGGATCAGGTACCATCACTCTCGGAAGCAAAGATGTTATAGTATCTTCAAATGTTATAAGATCAGGTACCGTCACTCTCAGAAGCAAAGATGTTATAGCCAAGAATGTTCTATTGGTTGAAAACATGAATCAAAATCTGCTTAGTGTTGGACAAATGTGTGATCAAGGACACACAATGCTATCCAACTCCACAAAATGTGAAATCAGGAAAGGCAGGTATGGTAAAATTATGGCTACAACAAGTCGAGATCCAAACAACATATATGTTTTTGATGAAGCAACTAAAGCATGTCTACTAGCTAAAGAAGATGAAATCTTGTTATGGCACAAACGAATGGGTCACATAAACTTTGACAATATTGTTAGGATAAGCAAAAAGGAAGTAGTACGAGAAATGTTGAAAATTTCAAAACCTTCCAACACACTATGTGAGGCCTGTTGGCACGGTAAGCAGATAAAAGTCCAATTTAAAACAAAAGAACACTTTGCATCACATCCATTGGAATTGATACATACTGATCTATGTGGTCCTGTGAGAACAAAAGGCTTAGATGGAGAATTATATTTCATGTTAATGATAGATGACTATACCAGGATGACAGCTGCTAGTTTCCTAGAGAAAAAATCTGAAGCATTTGAGTGCTTTAAGATCTACAAGGAGTTGGTCGAAAATGAAACTGATTTTAAAATAAAGTGTCTAAGATCAGATAATGGTGGAGAATTCATTTCCAAATTATTTTAGTAATACTGTGACAAAAATGAATAAAAAGATAATTTTCAACAACACAAACACCTTAGAAAAATGGAGTTACTGAAAGAAAGAACAAAACCGTACAGGAAATGGGTAGAACAATGTTGAAGGACTCAAAATTGGATGAAAAATTCTGGGTTCAAGCAATTGATACAACAGTCTTCATTATCAACCGAAGTCTTCTCAGAAATAATTTCAACAAGACACCATATGAATTATGGAAAGGAAAACTAGCTAATGTAAAATATTTCAGAATCTTCGGTAGCAAATGTTATATCAAAAGGGAAGATCAAAATTTGGGTAAGTTTGAATCACATGTTGATGAAGGTATCTTTGTTGGTTACTCACGCAAAAGAAAGGCCTATAAATGCTATAATCTAAGACGAAAATAGATAGTGGAGAGCATAAACGTTACATTTGACGAAGATGGTGTTTTAATGAATAATGATGAGGATCTAGAATCTTTGAAACTTGAGACAGAGGCTGAAAAAGGCACAAAGAAAATTCTAGAATAAGAAGCAATTATCAACCAGGAAGAAGTAAATAATGATCATCAATATATAATAGAACAACAACAAGAAGCTCCTCCAAAGAGAACTAAAGAATGGATTCAAAAGAACCATCCAACAAATCAAATCATTGGTGACATAAATGAAGTTCAAGATCTTCGTTCATCACAACAAGCTCACATTTCTTTTCTAGCAACCTTTGAGCCTAGTAGTTTTGAGGAAGCTAGCCTGAATGAACATTGGGTAGCAGCTATGAATGAATAATTGGATCAAATCGAGAAGAATAACACCTGGGAATTAGTTCCACGACCAAAAGATAAAAATGTCATTGGGACTAAATGGGTGTTCAGGAACAAATTGAATGAAGATGGACAGGTTACCAGAAAAAAAGCAAGATTGGTTTGCAAAGGCTATGCACAAGTGGAAGGAATTGATTTCGACGAAACATTTGCACCATTTGCCAGAATGGAAGCCATCCGAATGTTTCTCGCCTATGCATGTTCAAGAAAAATCAAAGTCTACCAAATGGATGTTAAGTCAACATTTCTGAATGGCGAATTAGAAGAAGAAGTTTACATCAAACAACCTGAAGGTTTTCTACTATCAGAAAAAGAAGACTATGTTTGCATGTTAAAGAAGGCTATATATGGTCTCAAGCATGCTCCCAGAGCATGGTATTCTCGTCTTGATGGATATCTACATCAACAAGGGTTCAAGAAAGGTCATGTTGATAGCAATCTTTATGTACGAATAGATAAAGATAATTTAACAATCGTTGAGGTATATATGGATGATATAATATTTGGTAGCAATAATGATCAACTAAGTAAGAAATTTTCTACAAATATGCAAAGTGAATTCAAGATGTCTTTACTTGGTGAGCTGACATATTTCTTAGGGCTTCAAATATCTCAGCAAGAGAAATGAATATTTATATGTCAAACCAAGTACATCAAGGAAATGCTCAAGAAATTCAAATGGAAGATTTCAAACCCGTCCTTTCTCCGATGGTAATAGGTTTCAAATTGAGCATAGACGACTCATCTAAGGATGTGGATCAGAGGTTGTACAGATCTATGATTGGTAGTCTTCTATATGTAATAGCCTCTCGGCCATATGTTATGCAAGCAGTTGGACAAGTACCAAGATTCCAAGCAGCACCAAAAGAATCACATATTATTGTTGTCAAAATAATTCTTTGATATCTAAAGGGCACAAAAGAATATGGCTTGTGGTATCCCAAGTGTAACAATCTCATTATTCAAGCCTTTACAGATGCAAATTGGGCAGGAAGCATTGACGATCATAAGAGTACTAGTGGAGAAACATTCTATCTAGGTGGTTGTCTCGTATTATGGTTGAGCAAAAAGTAAACCTCAATCTCGTTATCTACAACAAAAACATAATACATTGTAGCAGCAGCATGTTGTACTCAAGTCATTTGGATGAAACAAATTTTGCAAGATATTCAAGTAGAATTTAGTGCGCCTATTCCCATATTCTGTGACAACACCAGTGCCATCAACATCTCCAAGAATCCTGTCATGCATTAAAAAAAAAAAAAACACATTATGATCAAATATCATTTTGTTAGAGAAAAAGTCGTTGAAAAGAATATCAAACTTGAGTATGTTGGTACAAAAGAACAAATCGCTGATATCTTCACTAAACCTTTACCTTGTGAAGCATTTGGATATCTTCGCCAGAAGCTTGGGATTCTCCCAAGTTCTCATTAGATTTTCCTTATTCAGAATATAAAGGGGGAGTGGAAGTGTGTACAGGTCCGCAGGATGGTTGTGTGTCAGGGGGAGTTACCCTTTTCCATTGATGTCAATGGGGGAGAGAATGTTGTAGGAAGAGGTGTCATGATCGTAGGGGGAGTACTTGTGTTTCCATCAATGCCAAAGGGGGAGATTGTTGATCAGCGATTGTCATTGATGTCAACCCAAGCAGCCCCAGGGGATACCCCAATATTGCATGGGAATTTTTACCTACCAAATTACTATATTCTGGGTGAAGAATTCTTTCTATGGTTTCTACTTGTCGAGATGTTTCCGTTGATATATTGCACGCCACATAATTCTTCACGGTTTGAGAGATATTCTTGTTTGAAGTTTGTAACCCCAGTTATTGGGCTAAACCCCATGGGGTTATGGCATGGGTCATTGAAAAGTAAATAATTAATAATTTTTAAGCTCCTAAAATCCCTCCCACATTCACTTGTTGAAGCCCCTCTCAACCTAAGTATAAATTGTGATCCTCATATCCTCCTTATGTAGGGATTTTGCTACATAAAATAGGTCATCGTGGAATTTGCACCCTAAAATTTTTTCTACAAAGGTTAAGAAGCTTAATTTTTTATGAGGTGAAGCCAAAATCCCAAGGAATCACTTGTAAAAATTTCATATTAGGGTGCATAATAGTTTTGGAGATATGATCTGTGGAAGTCAGTGTTTTTGCAGGCTTCTGAACTTCATATCAAAGAAGTGACCTTGGGAAAATCGTCATAACTCTCTCTCTGAGTATCAGATTGAAATTATATAAAAAGTGGAAGATAGTGCACGAATTGAAGTTTCTTCTGTATCAATTTCATAGCCAAATGAAGAAACAGTGACACGTGGCATGCTGTACAAGTTCGCTCTACTGAAACAGTCCATAATTAGGTCATTGTTAGAGATTGGGCATAAATCTCCCTTGAAGAATCCAAATTGGGTTAGACCTATGGCATTGGAAATAAGACTCAGAGGACTACTACAGAACCAAAAATCACATATTGTGGATCTAAAATAACAGAGATACACTAGATTCAATATCGAGCTCCTAGAAGGCAGGAAAAAACTAGATCATGTGTTGTCAAGGGCTACAAAGGACCGGACTTTCTAGGGCAGCAAAGCAAACACAAGGTGCAGCAGAGGGTAGCATGATAAGAGTAGAAATAAAGGTGCAAAACAACAGAAAGAAGTTCATCACATGAATACTTCAAGTGGGCAACACTTCATATAGTCACTATAAAGGTATCATTGTACTAAGTCATTGTAAATACATCATTGTAGAAATTGTACTAGTGTCTATCTGCCAAGAGTTGAAGAGGCAGTGTCGGGAGGTCTAGGATCATCATTAGGTGGTTGTGTCATAGTTGGGGTTATGTTCTAGTGTGTCTTATTCTTCTACATCATTCTATATCATTGTAAAGTGGACCATTTTCCCTGGTACGAGAGTCCATTCTTCTTTTATTCTTCTATAGTGTGGTAGGGTGGTGCTCGGCTGGTGCATGAAGTCACCAACAGGTTCAAGCCTGTGAAAAATTTAGGGTGGTAGGGTGGCGATAAGGTGAGTTGTAGCTCATTGGGTGTTCGGGCATCCGTTCAGTTGACTACTGAAGAATCTTGGGCGTTGGAGCGTCCATCCAGTGGGAGCTGGAGAAGAATGCTTTTCTACATTCTAGGAAGTTGGAGATTTATTTTCAATTGGAGTTGAATGTTAAAGAATTATTAGAAAAGAATTCGGGTGGTTTTTATCTCAGAGAGGGTTTCCACCTTAAAAACTGTGTGCATTTGTGTTCCTTTTGTTTACTGCTATCATTGTACAAACATTGATAATGATTGAAGATTAACTAATTCTCTAATTGAAAGGAATACTGATTCACCCCCCCTCTCAATATTTCCAACAATCCTTCCATGGTGTTTTCTACTGGAAAATATTCATTTTTACCTTTTGCTAGACATTTTCTAATGTCTCTTGGAGTGTATGATTTTATGGTGTTAACAGTTTCCCCCTAATGTATGAGGTCTAGGAGAAAGCTTATAGCCTAAATACATCACGTTTTTTGTTATTACTGAGAGTCTCTGTAACAAATTTGAGAGAGAGAGAGAGAGTAACTTGCTACAGAGATGAGTAGGGGAACCCCTTGACTGAAGAGAAAGAGTGACCATGCCCTCTAGGAAACCTTAAGTGATTAAATAAGAAATGTTTCTACGAGGCTGACATGTCGCATGCTTGTTATGATGAGTAGTTAATACAATCTGACAGATACTAGTTTTGTCAAGTCACATTGTGGTAAGTGATTTGCTGCTTGTTGGTGATGACAATTGCTGACACACTTAAGGGTGTTTTTAATTTGAACAAATAGGCTGAATTTGGCACCCACATGTATTTTTTGTGTGAATAAATTTTTGATGAGGTGCTCAATATATGCATGGGTCTTCGACTTTTGGGAACCTCTCGTGCATTTTGGTTTCAACATTGCTGAAAGAGATGCTTATCATTGCATGGGTCTTCGACTAAATGGAAGAGCACAAAAATTATGAAGTACTATACCATCTTGACATGATAATTGGTGCTGATGTCAAATGTCAGGGGGATCGCTGACATCAATGGAAAGTGTTGATTATCATGGTGCCATCCAAGGATGTTCCCTAATTAGGGAAATCATCTAATGTACTACTTCAATCCTGGAATATTTTTGGTGAAGTCGACAGGAAAGGAGCATCAACCGTCCAAAACAAGTGCTGATACAAGGGATCATGGTTTTGGGTCAAGCAAAGTGTAATATGGTGGGTTAACAAGGCATGTTGAGGAGAGTTGGTTATAAATGACGGTTATGGAAAATTGGCCCGATGTTAGAGCTGTGAATGAAAGCGGCGGTAGCCAAAACAATTTTTTATAAGGGTAGCCCTGGATTTTATAAGGGTAGCCCTCGATTTTTGCATAAGGGTAGCCCTGGATTTTATAAGGGTGTAAGTATGCTCTGAATAATGTGATTGGGCTTTGGTAAAGAAGATGCAATCTTCGACCAAGGGTGACTGGGAATTGTCGCCAGGTATGAAACGTAAAAATATGGGTGGAAGTATTTCTCCTAAAAAAATCTTTGTACACTTGCCAAAAGAATGTAAAATTTGTTTGGATGTACAAATACGAAGACATGTGCCCCATTAACATGTGTGGTCTTGCGTGGTGATGCGAGGAAAATATTTGTTTGCTAAGGGTGGGGGCCCAATTGGTTGGTCTCGGTGTGGGGTGATGAGGTGGTTGAAATGGCACAAATGGGCTATGTTAGTGGGGGTTTGATAGGCCAAATGTAAAACGCGGTAATGTGTCGTGATGATCCATTGTAAAAATATTGGTGGTGGCCCAAGTGTGGGTTTTAGTATGCAATGAGTGAAGCAGAATGAGGCTGGTAATCAAGGCGTATAAATTAGGTGATTCCCATGCCAGAGTGGGTGGTCATGGCTCCTGATAGTGGATGGGGATCTACGAGTTATGATGAGAGCCATGAGCATTGAGGTTATATCATCTGTCATTGGTGTTTATCATGTGCAAGGTGAGGTGATGATAATCATGGTCGAGATGATGGACCTTATGATGCACTTTGGAGAAATTATGTTAGGATATGCAATGCTTAAAAGGAAGTCTATCATGCTGAGTGTAGAATGATACCCTCTCTTGTACTTTATCTGTTGGGGTGTTGATCAAAGCATGGTGTTTTTGATGTACCTGCAACATTTGTGGCCAATACCCCAAGTGAAATTATATTTTTAAAACATAAGAATAATTTGGGATGACATGAATTAAAAAACAAGAGAGGGCGTACCTGAGATGAATTTTGGGATGTGCGACAGTCCCAAAAATTATTTTTGGTGGTAGCTGGAATGGAGAGTTCCAGGTTGAAGATGATTCTTTTATTGCCTGAACTTTGAGAGGGTAGAATCTAATACCTTTCTGGGTTACAATGAATCCTTGCAATATTTCAGCATTAATGCAAAAGACACACTTGAGAGGGTTCAAGCGTAGGTTATATTGTCGGCATCATTGAAAATCTAGGTGGAGATCTTCCAAATGGTTAGTACATGTCTTAGATCGCATAGTGAGGTCGTCCAAATAGGTGAGGATGAGATGAGCCAAGTTGTTCCATATGTATTTCATGGCCCGCTAGAAGGTGGCGCCAACTTTTTAAGAATGAATGGCATAACTTGGTTTGCGAAGGTACCCTAAGGGGTGGTAAATGTGGTTTTGTATTGATCCCTATGTCAGATCTGGATCTGATTATACACTGAGAACCCATCCATTAAAGATAAGGCTTCATGACCGACACAAGAATATATGACTTGGTCGATGAAAGTTGTGGGGTAATTTTCCTTGGGAGAAGCTTTGTTTAGATCCTAGAAATCGGTACAAATGTGGATGGTGCCTTTTTTTTTCATGACGGGTACAGGGTTAGAAACCTAAGATGTGTAATAAATCAGCTAGATAAACCCAAATTTTTGAAGTTTATCTATTTCCTGTTTGATTGCTTCTTCCTGTAATATTCCCATTTAGCCCAAGCTAATGGGAATATCTTATTTTGCCTTATTTTATCTTGCATTCCATGTTTATGAATAAAATATGAAGTAGGACATGTAAAACTCCTAAAAACCATGAATAAATCAATTCCCATGTAAATAGAGACATATCTGGGCCATGTAAATAATATCTTGCAGGTGTGAATGAGCTTAAATCACAAGACTGGGTCAACCTTGACCAAAACAACAGTGCACTTTAGGTTCAACGAACCTCATGGATACACATCGCAGTTCTAGATGGAGGCTCCACATGTGAAAGGGGTTAACTCATTAAAGTTGTTTAGGGTTTGACAAGGCATTCATCCTATAAAATAAGGAGGAGGACAACAAGAGAAGGTTGTTGATGCTATTATTTTCTGAAGGTTTGTCTGTTGAGACACACCTCTTGGGGTTTTCTTGTTTAGGACCCCCACCTCCTTCCTTAAGCAACTCTTGGAGGAGTCTTGTTTTTCTAGTCCACTATCTGAAATTTGGCCAAGCCTCATCTTGCATCTACAATGCAGTTCTGCTTAGGATTGGTTTGTCCATGTGAGTTGCAACAAGTGGAACACTAGATCTGCAAAGATCTAGCTTCTATTGGAACCTCTTCTCAGTGAGTGTGTCTTTTAACTTCCTGGAAGAGTGCATCCACAGTTTGAGCTTCATATCTATACATTAGAAGTAGGCCAAAGAATTTCCAGGGCCTACAATGCAGTCCCTCTTCCATGACTGCGTTATTTGGAAAAGCAGAGTTGCAGGGTATCTTGGCATTAGTTTAGAGGAGGAAGGTCTCTAGTGAAGGGTTTCTTCCTTTCACTGTGGTGATCCGTGGATTGGCCAAAAAATCCATGTTAGTTCAGATATGATCTGATATATATGTTATTATTCATAATTTTCTAAATACTTTTGCAGATCTGTGACTTAGATCTCAGATCTACTCTTGTACCTTCATGTTTTGCTGAGATCCCCAAGGGGGGTGTACAAAGGAACATTTATTTTTTAAATATCTGGTATATATCTAAAATTTTATGTACAGATATTCTATAGATCTGAGTTTTAATCTACTGCATGCTTCAACAATGGAAATTACGCTGTCAAGCTCTTTCTACAATTTCTTGTGTTGTAGTGTCTCATTCTGAAGCCCGAATCCATGTAAACTTCTGTCTTTCTCTGATATATTGCATAAATCATATCATAGACCTGATATAATGATTTTTATACCTATTTTCATGTAAACCCTTCAGAAATTATGCTGCATATGCTTCAGTCACATTCTGCATACTCTAGGTCATGGGAAATTAGCAATTTTAAGCCTAGTCAGGATTGGAGGAGCTGTTTAACATAGCTAGGATCATTTTATTAAGCTGAAATTTGACATGGGAGTTGAATATTACCTATTGTAGAAGATACAACCGTCATCCCTCCTTATTTTTACACATAAACCTGAATACACTCATTTTAGGGCATAAAACACTGCTTTTCCCCACCCTTTTGAGTCAAGAAATGAAGTAAAGTTTCTTATGTTATTTATGATGAAGAATTTGTCATCTAGCATCAGTTAGATATGATTTCTTGCTACTCTCCAACTTTATAATACCTTAGGGTATTCTCACTGTTGTAGAAAATCCCTATATTGCTGCATTTCCCCACCCAGGAAGGAGGATATAGATCAATTTGTTTCCGAGGTTATTTCATATGCTGGTATGATGTTATTTTACATCTAATGAGATGCTCCACATTTCCATGCTCATGATTTTCTGAAGCTCCACATTGGTAATAACTCAGACTATTCCAAATAGTGTAGTTGTTCCCATTTTGGGATATTACAGTGGTATTAGAGCTGCCATCTTGGCTCAGCCCGTGGATTTCAGATCCAATCAGAGAAAGATATTTGGCACAACCTATGCATTCTTGGAGCCATTATGTCTTCATAGGGAGGAGGGCCTCTCAATGACAGAGAGCAGAGGTATCATGGAAGAAGATAGAAGAGAAATGATTACACTATTGAAACCCCTTTGTATGGAAGAATAAAAGGAGTAGAATTCTCTAACATTATTTCTAAAGCTTTGCATGAGCTGGAGGGAGAAATCAGGTGAGTAAGTAATGGAAGATCAGCATATCTCTTGATGAGGTTTGCACAAGAGGGTAGCCCCACTACTTCTTCTGATGTGTGTGAGCATGCAGCCACATACTTTGATCTACAACGTTACAACATGCCTGCATTCCTTGCAAGAGGAGAAGAAGAGGAAGAGACACCAGAGGAGAAGAGCCTTGGTGACTACCTTCGAGAATATGAATCTTAGTCTAAAAGATTCAAGGAGCATTTAGGCTTCCTTGAGTTTTGTCAGCTCAAAGAAGGGAGAAGATCCAGGAAGATAACTCCATTTCAGAACATTGTTGGGAGGGGTAAAGATCTGCTACATGAATTTCCAAGGGCGAAGAACTTACTTCAGCAAGATTATTCTCCTCAAGACGAAGAAATGAATGTCCTTTCCTCAATGAGGGATCAAGATAAAGGATCTCTTATTGGTGGGGCATACTCCATTGTTGAGGAGGAAGAAGTAGAACTGAAAGGTTCCTCCAGTGTTGTAACAGCACGAGGGAATCTAACTTTGTTGAAAGATGGAGTTGAAGCTATTGCTTCCACTATGAGGACCTGTGTATCTCTGCAAGGAGGTCCCTAGGATCTTATTCATGGAAAAGATGAGTAGCATGTGTCTATGATGATAGACAAGGAGACAAAACAAAGAAGCACCTTAGACTGTGAAATCTTGCAGAAGGTGGGCAATGAAGAAGAAGATGAGGGAGTTGCTCTAACCTCTCCCTATCCCGGTACTTCCACACAACACTTAGAGATGGATTTGCATAGTGGAAGTAGTCATATTATGTTCCCATCGGTAGTTCACATGGGAATGAGCCATGGGACATCTTTACCTTGTGGTGTACCCCCTGGAAGACCACCTGATTCAGATTTGATGGGATATGTTTCATGCATTGATGCTCCTTCCATATATCTTAGAAGGAAGAGAGCATTAGGAGACCATGCTACAGCGCTGAGAGTATGGGGGAGGTACAAAGAAAGGAAGAGCAATTTTCCTTTGACTTCACTATCTATCCTCACTTCTCAAACTGCATTGAGGAGATATGCTGCAAGAAGAGAAAATGACACCATCATGAAGCATGGGAGGCAAGATTTGAATCAGAAGACAAAATTGTTTGGGGGACACTCTTCCCTGCTGGAAGAGAGATGGTGGTCTCACATGCATGCTTTGGAAAAAACAGAGAGGCCTTGGACAGATGATAGCCTTCCATGGAAGACTAACTCCCAAGAGCTTCCTTCTTCTCTGAAGCATGTGCATGAGCAAGGAGAGAATCAAGGAAGGGATAACAACCTTCCATCTCATACCTTTGGCATGGGAGGTGACAAGAAGGAGAAGAGTGGGAGGTATGGCCTTCCAACATACACATTGGACATGGAGGATGTCAAGGAGAAGGGCAGCAACATGACAGCCACTTCAATTGGCACATTTACAGTGCTGTCTTTGTTGGACACATTAGATCCCTATGGGAAATCCCAAATGTTGGTAGGATATTCCAAGGATCTTCATACTTGCATGATTCTGAATGACTGGTTGCATGAGGGGAGCTGTTCAATCCTTGAGGGAGTCATCTATAATCATGGTAGGATCTTCTTATCTAGAGCCTCCAAGCTTAAGAACAAGTTACTAAAATGGGCCTATGAGGGGTTCTATTTAAGCCAAAAGCATCTTATGAAGCTCAACGACACCATCTTGAAGAACTACTATTGGGAGGGCTTTGAAGAAGAACTCTATCAACATTGTCAAAGATGTATGAACCTTGTGGAGATGGGGCATCAACATACCTCTGTTGGAGAGTTAATTCAACCTTCTCTTTACCCTCTTGAGGGAGGAGATAGATCTATGCACCACTCCAAATTGATGGGGAGGACTATGGGTGAAGAATATGCTCAGGTGAGACAAGTTTATTTTTCTGATTATATGTAGTCTTCCACCTTGTTTATGCAGGCCATGACTCCAAGGAGGAGAGTTTTACCTTGTTAATCTCATGGAAAATTTTGGGCCACAACACTTGTTGCACTTGGCCACTCCTTTGGTGGACAAAGGGAGATCTTGTTTCATGATGGGTGCTTTCCTAAGGCATCAAACATATCTCACACATTCAGTTATAGTGAGATGGCATGGGCTGCAAGTAAGTGGTGGGAAGACCACTTACCACATCTTGGTTTAATGTAGGCAGAAGATGCATTATTCTGGTTCCATATGTGGGACTATGACCCACCTCCATATGTGCACCTTGCTGTTTGTTTGTACATTGTTTTTATTCGATACATTGATGGCATGCTTGTACTTTTTATGGGATTTTATGGAGGGAGGATGGGAAGTATGCATGTGCCTAATGAGCTGAAAAATATCCATGTGTCTTGTGTCATATATTTCAGAGGGGACATTAGGCAACGCATGGATGTTTCACATAAGATCTTGTTTCCTTGTGGGATAAATTTTGCACATCTCATATTGACTTCGGGAAAAAAATTCATGGAGGTTTGGATTGGTGAGCATCTAGCTTATGATGGGAGCTTGATCTTTGATGATGTCACCAATGGAGGAGAATTCTTGTAGCACTCACCTTATCAGTTTCTTGAGGACAACTAACATTTTGGAGGGGAGGACTATAATATTCCCATTTAGCCCAAGCTAATGGGAATATCTTATTTTCCCTTATTTTATCTTGCATTTAATGTTTATGAATAAAATATGAAGGAGGACATGTTAAAATCCTAAAAACCATGAATAAATCAATGCCCATGTAAACAGAGACATATTTGGGCCATGTAAATAATATCTTGCACGTGTGAATGAGCTCAAATCACAATACTGGGTCAACCTTGACCAAATCAACAACACAATCTAGGTTCAATGAACCTCATGGATACACATCGCAGTTCTAGATGGAGGCTCCACATGTGAAAGGGGTTAACTCATTGAAGTGGTTTAGATTTTGACAAGGCATTCATCCTATACAAGAAGGAGGAGGACAACAAGAGAAGGTTGTTGATGCTATTATTTTTTGAAGGTTTGTCTATTGAGACACACCTCTTGGGGTTTTCCTGTTTAGGACCCCCACCTCCTTCCTTGAGCAGCTCTTGGAGGAGTCTTGTTTGTCTAGTCCACTATTTGACATTTGGCCAAGCCTCATCTTGCATCTACAGTGCAGTTATGCTTAGGATTGGGTTGTCCATGTGAGCTATAGCAAGTGAAACACTAGATCTGCAAAGATCTAGCTTCTATTGGAACCTCTTCTAAGTGAGTGTGTCTTTTAACCTCCTGGAAGAGTGCATCCATAGTTTGCGCTTCAGATCTATACATTGGTAGCAGGCCAAAGAATTTCCAGGGCTTATAGCACAGTCCCTCTTCCATGACTGCGTTATTTTCAAAAGAAGAATTGCAGGGTATCTTGGCATCAGTTTAGAGGAGGAAGATCTCTAGTGAAGGGTTTCTTCCTTTCACTGTGGTGATCCGTGGATTGGCCAACCAATTCATGTTAGTTCAGATCTGATCTAATGTATATGTTATTATTCAGAATTTTCTGAATACTTTTGCAGATCTGTGACTTAGATCTCAGATCTACTCTTGTACCTTCATGTTTTGCTGAGATCCCCAAGGGGAGTGTATAAAGGAGCATTTCTTGTTTACAGATCTGATATAGATCTAAAATTTTATGTACAGATCTACTTTAGATCTGAGTTGTAATATACTACATGCTTTAGCAATGGAAATTACGCTGTCAAGCTCTTTCCACAATTTCTTGTGCTGTAGTGTCTCATTCTGAAGCCCAGATCCATGTAAACTTCTGTCTTTCTCTGATATATTGCATAAATCATATCATAGACCTGATCTACTGATTTTTATACTTATTTTCATGTAAACCATTCAAAAATTATGCTGCATATGCTTCAGTCACATTCTGCATACTCTAGGTCATAGGAAACTGGCACTGAATCCTAAGATGCCGAAATGTTTGTAACATAGGGATGCTTCTGTACCATGAGAGTGATTAGCGCAAATGTCACACACAGGGTAGGTACTTATTGAGTAAATGGTATGAGAGCCAATACTACTCACGATGTAAGACGACGATGTTGAGTTTGGATCATGAGATGGGGCATTTTTGTGTGCTTTCCATCTTCAAGTCTTATTTTTTTGCGTGGTGTGGATTCCTTGGGTGGTTTTTGTTTAACGATGTTGTAGCTGCTCACAATTTTTGGAGATATTGACATTTCTTCGTATGATAAAATTGGGAGCATATGCGACAAAAGAAGCAAGTGATTTTCTCTTGATTGGAGAGATGTATTTGGGGGATAGGGGTTACTATGCATAAAATATCAATGAACCTGGTCAACTCATGACATTGGTTAACTAGGTGGTTGGGTTTATCGCATAGGGCACATGGTAGGTTTGGTGTAGACCATGCCTTGTTGGGGTGTTTGTTCTTCCTCCCATATCTAGGTCGGTAATGGTGAAAATAGGGTGGTGGGATTTCTGTTGGTTTTATCTCTTTGAACACGCATAAGATGGACTTAGATGCTTCATTCCATTGAGTTGTGGTATTGTCCAAAAGTTCCGAGTCTGAATTGACTAAGTCATAATTTTCAACAATGAATTAATGCATAAAATCTAACATAGAGAGGAATCGGGGGAGGTGGGGAAAACGATGCACATGATGGTTACTTCTATAGATCTGACAAGTATGTCATCTTTGTCTGGATAAGTTTCTTTGGGCAACATGGGTGACTGGGTACCAACAATTAAATGCCCTTAATTCGGGGCATTGAGTGATCAAATGATCAGGTTCATCGCACAAAGTGAAGACAGGGAAATGAGGTGTAGCCTCTATTTTTGTTGTTGGTGCCTGCAAGGTTGGGCATGTTGGGTATGAGCATGAAATCAGTTCTCCTCGTATGTATAAGATGGTTTTGGATCCATCCTCCCCTATTTGCATGGGTGTTACAGATAGATCCTAGGAATTGGATTACGCTAGTGTGTGTAATGCATCTCTATATCGAGGGATTTCGGGGCAATGATGGGTGTAATGCTTGTACTATGCACATATGGTGCATGCATGGTTGGTATGTAATGCCTTTCCTTGGATGTTTGTGACCTTTCATCTTTTGTGCAGATTTGGGTCCAATTCATTTTTTCGGCATGTAGAAGAGCTTTTAACTCTTCTAACTCTGGGCAAGTGTTGGTAGGACGACCAACTATACTGCACAATACACAAGGTGGAGATGCCATTGTTAGGATATTCCGACACATAGGAAATAGTTAAGTATAACTTGGTCTAGGGTAGAGTTAGGTAAAATGTGTTTCTTTACTGTGTACATTTTTAACTTATAATCCGACGGTCACGATTTGCAGTGATCTGACAGTTCACTCTCTCCTCAGTATTAACGACACTTGATCTGTCTCTTAACACTCGATTTGTCCATGATCTCTATTTAAAGAGCATGGAGGGTCATTTTTCCGGTAACTGTTTATGAGAGAAATATATGTAACTTTTCTTTTTATATTAATAAATTGTCTTAAGTGGCCGCGTTGGCTTAGGCCATGGACTATTTCCCTCTTCGAGGGTTTTAACCACATGATATACCAGTGTACTGATTTGTGATCTATTTGTGAGTGGTGACCTTTGGTGTTTGATCTAAGAAACTTATCCATCATTCAGCAAGTTCTCTTGCAGGTGACCCTGTAGATCGACGACGTACATGTTCTCAGTTCGAAAGAGCCTCTTCCTTATTGGTTCAAGTTGCACAAAATCCTGATCCAGACACCTTTGAAAAAGCTTTCGGTCATCCAGATTGGGATGAAGATATGAATGAAGAATATTGTTCCTTATTGGCAAACAATACTTGGGATCTTGTTCCTTTTCCAAAGGGAAGAAAACTTGTCAGATGCAGATGGGTTTACGAAACAAAGTTTGGACTAGATGGAAGAGTGGATAGACATAAAGCTCCTCTTGTTGCTAAAGGATTTTCACAAGTTGAGGGCATTGACTATACTAAAACCTTCTCCCCTATTACCAAAATGAATTCTATCCCCCTTGTTCTTTCCCTTGCTGCCTTCTTTAAATGGGAAGTCCATCAAATGGATGTTAAATCCACCTTCTTACATGGAGATTTGCATGAAGAAATCTACATGGAACAACCCCCTGGCTTTATCCAAAATGACTCTAGCCTTTTTTTTCACCTTAAGAAGTCTCTCTATGGTCTCAAACAAGATCCTCAGGCTTGGTATGCCAAAATGGATAGATTTCTATTAGATAATGAATTTTGTAGGTGTCATTCTGACAACACTATCTACACCAAGAAAGTGGGTAAGTCCTTCACCATCCTTGTTCTTTATGTTGATGATCTATCCTTACTGGTAGTGATCCCAACCATATAAACCATGTGAATTCTAGCCTCAAAAAGAAGTTTGAAATGACAGACTTAGGACACTTGCATTATTTCCTTGGTCTTCAAGTCTTGCAATGCAAAGAAGGTATTACCCTCTCTCAGTCCAAGTATGGCTGTGATCTTCTACGCCACTTTCACATGGAAGACTGTAAGCCAACCCCTTCTCCCTTTCAGTATAGAGTCAAGCTTTCAGTCACTTGTACTACCCCTAAAGTTGATGCTACCTTGTACCGTCAACTTGTTCGTAAACTTCTGTATCTAACCCCTACCTGTCTTGACCTTTCCTTTGCCATTGTTCTTGTTGCTCAGTTTATGCACCAACCTCATGAAAGTCACTGGAAAGCATCTAAAATAATACTTCAATATATTTGAGGTATAGTTCAGTTTGGGATTCACTATAGTGCAGGAAAATCTCCATTGTTGATTGGTTTCACTGATTTTGATTGGGCTGGTGACCCTGATGATCGAAAGTCTGCTGCAAGATATGTATTCACTCTTGGTTCAGGACCAATTTCTTGGTCTTGTAAGAAATAAAGTGCCATCTCTCTTTATTCGGCAGAAGCAAAGTATCGTGGTGCTGTTGAAGCCAACAAAGAAGCCATGTGGCTTCGTTAGATCCTGTCTGAATTTGGTCTTCATCAGCAGCATCCAACTACACTTTGGTGTGATAATCAGAGTTCCATTCAACTATGCAAAGATCTAGTTCAGCATCAGCGTATGAAACACATTGAGCTTCATATACACTTCATCAGAAAGCTCATTCATGATTGTGTTCTTGAAGTACAATATTTTTCAACCAATGATCAAGTTGTCGATATCTTTAAAAATATAGAAAAAAACATCAAATTTTACAACCCAGGCCTTGATGTTGGAGGCATCCCTTTGGTAATTTCTAAGTCCTTCATCTAAGCTCTAAAGCATTCCTCTCCCGAATATCTTAGGTGTTATCACAATACATGAGTGTCACTACAAGGAAAAGACACTCTAGTGGATGTTTTTAAGGAAGCCCTTATAAAAATGGCCCAGATATCCGTTTGTAGTGGAGGTATCTAGAGGAGGTTGGTGGGTGGAGGTTTTTGTGGATGTTTTTTTTTGCGGTACATTTCTCATCATAAACCACATCGGCGCATTTTATGAAAAACGCACGGGTGCGTAATAAAAATTGGCACACCGAGATACCGTTCTCTTCGTACAAACCCGCCTAGTGCGTCTAAGCGCTACAACGCACCGGTGTTCTATGTACAAACCGACTCAGTGTGTCTCCATAATCCAGCACACCGTAACGATATGCAGTGTGCCATTGATAAAACCGCCCGGTGTGTCTTAAAATCGAGCGTACCAGGAAAGGGTTAATTTGAAAAAAATTACCAGTCATAAAAACCTCATTTTTACTTGTTCAGTGCTCTAGATCTCTCAAGCATCGGTGTGAGTTTGTCTTCTGTGAGGCGCCCTGCCATTAGTGCTCCCATTGCCCACATTTCTGTCGTCCATTGGCACTATGTGGAGTTCAAATTTTCGAAAATGGTGGGAAATTTGTTTTTTTTTTCAATTCCTCAACAAATATGCCTCCTCGACACGCAAATGTACATGTAATCTACTTGTTTCTCAATAACTAAACTTTTTAGCGTATTAAAATTTTAAATTAAATTAAACTTAATCGTTAAAAAAAAAATTTGCACGGTGTGTTCAAGTCATTCGGCTTGCACCATTCGTGGTGCTACCTGTAAATTTACAGGCTGCATTAGGAACAGTGTTAATGGAAACCGCACCGAGTTCCGCTGCGGTACCGAAAAAATGTTGACCGATAAAATTTAAAAAATAACACGATGGTGTGGTTGTTTACAGGACTGCACTGTTGAATATATAACGTTGTCGGGAGGGTGGTGCGTTAACCAAACTAACCGCCCTAGGGTGGATAGTTTGGTCAACACACTGCCTACCTGAAAAAATTACATATTCAACAGTGCAGTCGTTTACATGACCGCACCGTTGACTATGTGCTTGTTGTTGGGCGGTGCATTGACCAAAATATCTTCCCTAGGGCGGTTAGTTTGTTCAACGCATTACACAAAATTATTTCCTGGTTGTGCAGTGCGCGAATATTTTTAATGTGCACTGGGCGTAGTGCGTGATAAAGTAGTACGCACAGGTAACAGTGCGTTACTATTTTTTTGAGTGCACCAAGTATTTTTCTTTTATAGGACCACATCATTGACTATGTACTTCTTGTTGGGTGGTACGTTGACCAAACTATCCACCCCGGGGCGGTTAGTTTGTTCAATGCATTGCACACAATTATTTCCTGGTTGTGCAATGCATGAATATTTTTAATGCGCACTGTGCGTGGTGCATGATAAAGTAGTACACGCTGGTAACGGTGCATTACTGTTTTTTTGAGCGCATCGAGTATTTTTTTTCAATAAAAATTATATAAATATATTTGTAATTACATTTCTCATTTAATAAAAAAATGTATTTAATATGTGAATCATTCAACGACATCAACGGAGAGAGAAAAGGGAACAAAAAGAACATATGGAGGACCATTATTATGTGATTCAGCTATGGGAGGCACGAGAGAGGGAGAGACTTTTGTATCCTCGCCCTATTATGGCAGCCACCCAGTTTCTCCTAAGGGAGGTAGGCCTCCTCAAGTTCTATGAGGAGGCTAAATCCTTGAAGGGCCATAGTGGGTTATTGGGACAACTGATCTACAAGTGGGATGCCCATCAACAGGCTTTCTAGGTCAGTCCTGACCAGTGGTATGAGCCCACTGAGGAGGAAATCGATTTTATTACTGGCCTATCTAAGAGAGGGCAAGATTTTCCCCAGTTCCCAGATGTCCCCATTGGCTATGCAGCAGGGAGTCAATTGGTGTACTCCCAGAGATACATTAGGGATGATATAGTTTCTCCTACAGATTTCCAGGTGTCCAATGATCAATTACACATTTTTCATTTGGTCCAAATATGGTGAGGTGTCTCTCACTACTACTAACGACCATTGCACACTATACCAGTGACGGGCAACACATTAGTTGCCCACTTTTATTTTATGCTGATTCTTTATTCCAGATGCCACGAATTGTGAGATGGTCTACGATTTTTTTTGTGGCAGTTTTGTACAACATTAAATAGATGTCGTTCTAAGGCACGTGGAAGGTTGAACTTCCCTTTTGCTTCAAAGTTATTTCGTTTATTTTTTGAGAGGTTTCCAGAGATGAGACCTAATTTTGTTTAGCAGGCTCGTAGGCTGATTTTGCATGTACATATGCAGATGCGGGGCCAGATGACGCCCAAGAGGGGCCTATCTGATTTTCCAGCTAGGATATCTAATGATGCACTGGAGTTGCTAGTCAGTGTTGATGATCACTCATTCGTGATGGTGTTGTGTCCATACGTCGGTTTAGATTGGCGAGGGTGTACCAACATCCTCTTCACAAAGGATGAGCCACCGGATGCGAGAGGTAATATTAGTGTTTTCTTTAAATTAATATAGTTTTATTTTATTGTCTTAATTAATTAATTAGAATAAAATTTATTCTAACAAGTTCTTTAACTTATTTGATTAAATTGTTTAATGAAATTGTATAATTATTGTTGTGTACTATATATTTTGTAGATATTGAGACATTTGTTGGGGACATGATTCCACCCCCACCGAATGATCCGGGTGTAGATGTTGACAAGGAAATGGTAGAGATGGTAGATCAAGGTGACATACCTGATCCTTGGGTGCAGATAGCCACGGGGGTGCAGAGTAGGGAAGACACCCGATTCAAAATGGAGTTGGGCGACCGACTGTGTCGACTCCTGGTTGATGAGGTATTCGGCCCTGCTACGATCAGAGAGATCCAGGCTGATCGTAGGCTCATAGAGCTTTGGAGAGACATGATTCGTGATATGATGAGCCTCATGTGTCATATCGTTGGAGCTTATAGAGTACTAGCGGATCCCAGGGATAGGCATCGTGGCGATGCACGACAAAGAAAATTATCCTATGATCATGATCATGAGGGGAGTGATCATCATTATAGTACTCCACCTCCTCCTTCACCTCGTGCCAAAGATCATGAGAAGCCAACATCCAATCCTGATCAAGAGGCATCTCTTGCGCCAGTCTTCACCATCTCAGCAAACACCTAGTCCTGAGCAGACATGACCATGGATTGAGGAGGCACCTGATCCTGAGCAAGAAGTTCCATTTGAGCATGCTGCACCATCCACTTAGCAGGCTGCACCATCGATGACTCATCAGTAGGTAGTTCTTGAGCAGATTGCACCATCCGATTAGTAGGCACATCTGGAGTAGGCACGTTATCCATCTGAGCATGAGGTTGCACCATCGACTGAGCAGGGCTAAACTTGTACTATTATTGATGTAGTACCACCAGATATTTGACATTTATCTGTAGTTACATTACAGTTGTATATTTTTGACATTATACAGTTATATATATGGTCCATGTAGTTTATGTTTATGTTGATGTACTTAATTTACATGTTGGTGTTCTTCATGATGTGTATATTGTTAGGTCATGTTAGATATGTTCATTTAATGTGCTTGTAGATACATGTGTATGTGATAACAGTTATTTGACATGAGATGTATATTTGATGTTTGTGTTGTGATGATGTTATACAATGCTTGTGTTTTGTTAGATGATCATGATCATGATGATTAGATGATGTTAGCGAATTTGAATGTGTATATTAGAATATGATGTTTCTATGATAGTTATCATGATCGTGATGTTAATTTTTAATATTAAATATATTTATTAAATATTATGTTGTGATTGTAATTGTAATCGAAATTTTAATTTTAATTGTATGTAAAATTGTAAAATTGTGATTGTAATTGTAATTGTATGTAAAATATTTGTAAAATCGTAATTGTAATTGGACGTAATTGTATTGTGAAATTGTAAAATTATAATTGTAATTGTATGTATTGTCATGATTCAATTTTATTAAAATTGTAATTGTAATTGTATGCAGCGTGATTGTAATTGTATGTAAAATTGTAAAATTGTAATTGTAATTGTATGTAAAATATTTGTAAAATTGTAATTGTAATCGTAAGTAATTGTATTGTGAAATTGTATGTATTGTTATGATTCAATTTTATTAAAATTGTAAAATTTGTAAATTTGTAAAATTGTAATTGTAATTGTATGCATTGTGATTGTAATTGTAATTATAATTGTATGTAAAATTGTAAAATTGTAATTGTAATTGTATGTAAATTGTAATTGTAATTATAAGTAATTGTATTGTGAAATTGTATGTATTGTTATGATTCAATTTTATTAAAATTGTAAAATTGTAAAATTTATAAAATTGCAATTGTAATTGTATGCATCTTGATTGTATTTGTAATTGTAATTGTATTTAAAATTGTAATTGTAATTGTAATTCCAATTCTAATTGTAATTGTAAGTCCAATTCTAATTGTAATTTTAGTTGTAATTGTATGTAAAATATTTGTAAAATTATAATTGTAATTGTAATTGTAATTGCATGTAAAATTGTAAAATTGTAATTGGAATTTTGTTTTATTTTTCATTTATTTATTTTTTCAGTAAGAAAAAACCTTCCTTATATAATGTGCCAGTGCATGTCATAATCAGTGCTTAAAACTGTCACCATATTCAAATAGGAACATGCCACATTCAAATAAATACCCTGCCACAAAGGACAAGGGACCTGCCATTCACAATGTAATCAAAATACAAATCCAAAAGCATATGCATCATCACAGGCCCAACCTATGTCAAAGGATTACCCCTATGAAATTGTAGAAAGCAATGCCAGAGCATGTGGGGCAAACCATAGTGTCCCCCATCCTGTTGCCCCGCTGTCCACAAGCCTACAGGCTGTTTTAATTGATCCGAACCATAAAGTCTGACCCAGTTCGAAACAAAAAAAAAGCATAAAAGATTTATAACGGATTTATAACGGACCATAAAGTCTGATCATGTTCATTTATGATATATGTTCCAGTTTATAAAGCCACAAAATTTTGAGTGTAAGGAAAATATACCAATAAAGTATAATCAACAAAATATGTAGATACAAAAGATCCAAAAAAATTCCAAAAAAGTAATGATTGTACGATCAGATAAGCTGTATGGTCCCCTGTGCCATAATATAATCCGCCTCCAATAGAATGTAATGCATATGTCCTTCATTGCATCCAAGTCCCCTCTTTGATAACCCGTCCATCATCTGATTCTGTTCCCTACAAACATGAGTGAAGCTAATGCTCTAAAAAGTGGCCCAAAGGATTCTAATGTGCTCAAGCCATTGTGTCAACGGTGGGGGATTAAAACAATTTTTATTGTTCATGTGATAAATAATAACTTTAGAATCACCACAGATGTTGATGTTATCAATAGAGAGTAATCTAGATATCCATAATAATCCCCATAGGGTGAGTATTTCCACTTCGTTATTAGTTCCTCCCCCATAGTTCCAGAATTTTTTTTATTGAGTATGTTGATCAACCCTCAACCAAACACCACAACCACATAATTGATGTTGTGCTGCTCCATCGAAATATCCGACAGGTAAGCTGATTGAATGCGGTCAATATTTTTGAGAGTGATCCCATGGAGGTTTTTTAGGCACATTGGATCTCTAAGATGAGATCAAAATGCGATGGGCGGCCATAATGGGCCCAATCAAGGTCCCTTCAAAAATGTTTCGGTTTCAAATTTTCCAAATGTGCTAAAGAAATCAGAATGGGATATGAGTTCCTTGCTTGTGGCTCTTCCATATATCCAGACACTCTTGAATGTTGTCAAATGGAGTAAAGGGTACCTACAAAAGAAAACAAATTTGTTGCCAGACCGCCATCGAGAATGGACATGTAAAGAAAATATGTATGCTATTTTCTTCATTAGAGTGACATATTAGGAAAATCCCCAGTCCATACCAACCTATTTTTGTGAGATTCTCCCATGTCAGATTATGATTTTGGCATATGAGCCATACCATAATGGTCACCTTATGTGGGAGTCCCATATTCCACACCCACATAAACCAGCAGTTATCCATTATATTGTGTTCATATTTAATGATGTATCTGTTGAGATTGCAACAAGATGATGAGCTTAGTGGAAAGAAGTCGCCTTCACTAAGTGGGCCCGCAGGCTATTTTTGGCGCAAAGTCTATTTTTAGACTATGTATATTTTTAGACATATGGATCATGTTCTATGAGTTGCAGGATGCTATTTGTAGATGTTTGGTCAAGTCGGGAAAAATAGATGGACTTCTATTTTTAGACATATTGGGCGGAATCTTTTTTTAGATTGCCAGTCTAAAAATAGATATGTCGAATATTATTAGCCCTTAATAATATTTGGACTATAAAAATTATCTTATTCTCTTGGAGCACTTCAGTTAAGTGCACATATGTGGCACATGATCTGACAGAAGGAATTACACTATTCCTAAGGGTTAAGTGGAGCTATTTCATGGATACTTTAGTTAGAACTCATGTGACAAAGTTTGGTGGAGTTGATTGAGGAGTTAATGGAGTTGTGTTCAGTTTAACTAATCTAAACATAGTTGAACTAGTTGTATTTAGTCTAACTGATTGATACACTAGTGAAGAGTGGTGTGAATTAATTATTAATTAATTCACTAATTATAAACTCATTAATCAACTAAAGAATACATCAGTTAACTTCAGTGCATGGACAGTTTCAGTGGAGACCAGTGCAGAGATAGGTGAAAGAGCAGGTTAACTATTAGTTGTGACTATACTATTGCATATTTGCAACAACCAATGATTGGAGGAGCCCATGAGGATTGCGCAGTACAAGCTAGGTGGTTCAAGTTATTTAATGAGCCATCCTACAACATTGATTACGCAATAGAGGCTGGCTATCAGGTGGCAGAGATTGGAGCATGTGTTTTGCTAGATCTAGCTTGATTAGTGTGTAGCAATTGGAGGTTGTGCTGAGAGCTTGTGAGAAGCTTTGTACAATGATTGTTACATGATCTCTATGACATATAATATATAGATATTTGGGGTTTTCAGCTTTAAGCTTTCCCATGAAATACTGTGTTCATATGTGTGATTGTTTATGGTTTTAATGTGCGCATGCAATTGATTTTATTTCCGCATGTAATGATCAATGGTAGAAGATATTTTGTATTGTGCATGAAGCTAAAATAGTGTGTGATCAGGAGAATCTCGGTGAATAATATATTAGTTATTCAAATTTTCTACATGGTATCGGAGCGATATTGATCATTGGAGCAATTGCAAAACATTGAAGCGATTGAGTTTTGTGCTGGTGGAATTCGAATTTGCAACAGTGTTTTCTTGGTGTCGAAGTTGAGATGTCTTTCAATGGATTGCGATTGGAGTATGCCCTTGAGGGAAGCTCGAATTATATTGCATGGAAGGATAGGATGGAGGCAGTGCTGGATGACAATGGGTTGAAGGAGTTCATAGATGCAGAAATTCCAAAACCTACTTCTAGTGATGCTGCTGTACTTGATGCTTGGCAATAGAAGACAGCAAAGTGTCGAAGAATTCTGTTGGAAGGTGTGAAGGATCACATAGTGTCCAGCCTTCATGGTAAGGATTCTCCATTCTTGATGTGGAAAGCTTTGACAGATTTATTTCAAAGCAAGAGCGACCAGAGGAAGTTGGCACTCAAGGATAAACTCAGGAACATAAAAATGGAGAAAGGCGACAGTATGCCCAAGTACCTCATAAATTTCATCCAATGTAGGGATGAGCTGGGAAGTGTGGGGGTGACTGTTAATGATGAGGACTTGGTGAGCTTGGCTCTCCTTGGGCTTCCGAAGAGTTGGCATTCCTATTAGGACTCTGTCAATGGTCAGGAGAAATTGCCAGGATGGGAGCGACTTTGGTCGGATCTTGTGCAAGAGGAGATAAGGCGAAGTACTAGGGATGGATCTTCATCAAAGAACTCTGATGAAGAAAATTGCGCTTTGGCTACCAAAGAAAATAAGGGGAAGAGCAAGAAGCATGCTTCTCAATCCGGTGCGAAAGGCAAGAAGTAGGACATGTCCAAGGTGAAGTGCTTTCACTGTAACCAACATGGACATTACGCCACTAGTTGTCCACAGAAGAAGAGAAATAAGCAGGCTGCTGGATCTGCAGCAGGAGAGGCCTTAGCCTCACAGTTTGAGTTGTATTTTTCGCTGATCACATGCTTGGTCTCAAGTGTGATGGATTCAGTGTGGTTTCTTGACAGTGGTGCATCTTTTCACATGACAGGAGATCGAGATTTGTTTACTGATTTGGATGAGAAAGATCTTGGAGTGCACATCAAGATGGGCGATGATGGTAGATACAGTGCGACTGGTATCGATAGCATTTCTTTTGAGAGGGTGTCTGGTAAGCCCTTCATATTGAAGAAAGTGATGCATGTTCCATGATTAAAGAAGAATCTGATCTCTGTGGTGATGTTAGAAGACAAGGGATATGATGTTGTCTTTAGTGAGGGAAAGGCTTTCCTCCGCAGTAAGGAATCTGGTGAGACCCAGAGGATAGGGGTTCGAGTTAAGAACCTTTATCAATTGCAGGTATATGGCTGCGCAACAATGGCAGGCAGGGCAGAAGGAGTGGTGAGCCGGGATGATGGCGAGTTGTGGCATCGGAGATTGGGCCACTTTCACCATGGAGCTTTGAAGATACTGCAGCAGAGTTCTACTAGGCTTCCTAAGGGTACTCTTGCGTAGTCAGATCAGTGCAAGGGATGTACCTTGGGAAAATTTGTGAAAGCCACCTTTCACGAGAAGGATAGTCACACCACGACAATCCTTGAGAGAATTCACACAGACGTGTGTGGACCTTTCTCAGTAGCTTCGACAGCAAAGCACAGGTACTATGTGATATTTGTTGATGATTTTTCTTGGAAGTGCTGGATCTTCTTGATGCAGAAGAAGAGCGAGACATACTCAAAGTTATGTGAGTTCAAGGCACTAGTTGAGAAAGAATCGGGGAAGCAGGTGAAGGCTCTTAGGAGTGAAAATGGTGGTGAATTCATCTCTGGTGAGTTCAAGGACTTTTGCAGTGCAGAAGGAATTCGAAGAGAGCTCATAGCACCTCATAAACCACAACAAAATGGTGTTGCTGAGCGGAAGAACAGAACGATCATGGGTGCTGCACGGGTGATGTTGCATGATCAGGGCCTTCCCATACACTTGTGGACTAAGGCATGCAATACTGCAGTATATGTGTAGAACTGTTGTCCTCACAGGATACTTGGCATGGGTACACCCGAGGAGGCATTTTCTGGTAAGCAGCCTGATATTTCCCATTTGAGGATTTTTGGTTCACTTGTTTACATTCATGTGACGAAGGATGCCAAGAAGAAGCTGGAGTCGAATGCAAAGGTTGGGATATTTGTGGGGTACACTGATACACCCCACAACTATCGTGTGTATTTTCCAGACAGTCGCAAGACTGTTGTGCGACGGGATATCAAATTTCATGAGGAGAAAGCCATGAAGTGTTCACTTGAGAGGAGCTTCTTCGCATGCAGATGAGGAGCTACAGTTCCTAAATATGATGAGTCTCCGGATGTGGATCATCCACGAGGAGGTTCATGGAGTGAAGAGACCACTCATGCCGCCAACCATCGTAGGCGAAGGCACGGCAAGCTGAGCAACCGGCTCAAGATGCAGAGGTTGTAGAGCACCTACATCACAACAGACAAAGAATACCGATCAGCATACCTGATATGCGTCTTGTGAGCAAGTGTATCGTGATAGAGCCATCCTCCTTCGAGGAAGCTGTGGAGGATCCCGCATGGGTAGATGCCATGGTGGAAGAGTATGATTCGATTGTCAAAAACAGTGCATGGGAGATTGTCCCGAGGCCGGAGGGGAAATCAGTGGTGGGTTAGAGATGGATCTACAAAGTGAAGCAGGTAGCTAACGGGAGTGTGGAGAAGTACAAGGCAAGATTTGTTTCACGAAGGGCTTTCACGTAAAAAGGGGATGGGTGTGAAACATTTGCTGTCGCAGAATTCTTCCTCCTGGAGACGATTCTTGCTCTCTCAGCGCAGATAGGGTGGCACATTCATCAGATGGATGTGAAGACTACATTCCTCAATGGAGTCATTGAGGAGGAGGTGTACATAGAGCATCCTGAAGGTTTCGAGATCTTTAGCAGCGAGTCGCATGTGTGCAGGCTCAAGAGAGCGATGTATGGGTTGAAACAAGCACCTCTTGCTTGGTACACATGGATAGACAGTTATTTCACTGGACTTGGATTCTCCAAAAGTGAGGCGGATCCTAACCTATACGAGATTGTGGTGGAGGGTAAGTTGCTAATCATTACACTTTATGTAGATGATTTGATTTTGACGGGTGATGAGCTATTGATAATTTCATGCAAGGAGGATCCTTCTAGAGAGTTTGAGATGAAGGACTTGGACCTCCTTCATTATTTCCCAGGATTGGAAATTTGGCAGGGCAGTGATGGACTGTTTGTTTCTCAGGGTAAGTATGCCCGAGAGAGACTGGAGAAGTTCAACATGCATGGCTGCAAGCCTATTGATACTCCTCTTCCTGGTGGTTGGAGGAAGGAGGATGCTACTTCAGCGAAGGTAGTGGATGCCACTGTTTATCGACAATTGGTGAGGTCACTTATGTATCTAGTCAATACACGACCCGACATATGCTATGTTGTTAACCAGCTTTCACAAGCTATGGTTAAGCCTACCAAGCTCTTTTGGAAGGCAGGGAAGCATGTATTGAGATATCTCAGAGGCACATCGGGATATGGATCATGGTACAGATAGGAGGATGAGTTGAGGTGGCATGGCTTCACGGATCGGTATCATCATATCAGATTATTGCTTGAGAGAAGGTCATGTTACTTTCATACATTCCCACGGAGGATCGGGATGTTGATATCTTGACGAAGGCGCTCACCAGGAGCAAATTCGAATACCACAGGGGCAGGATAGGGGTTGCAGATAATCCTTATCTTGTTGAGAGGGAGTGTTGAGATTGCAACAAGATGATGAGCTTAGTGGAAAGAAGTCGCCTTCACTAAGTGGGCCCTCAGGCTATTTTTGGCGCAAAGTCTATTTTTAGACTATGTCTATTTTTAGACATATGGATCATGTTCTATGAGTTGCAGGATGCTATTTGTGGATGGTTGGTCAAGTCGGAAAAAATAGATGGACTTCTATTTTTAGACATACTGGGCGGAATCTATTTTTTAGATTGCCAGTCTAAAAATAGATATGTCGAATATTATTAGCTCTTAATAATATTTGGACTATAAACATTATCTTATTCTCTTGGAGCACTTCAGTTAAGTGCACAGATGTGGCACAGGAGCTGACAGAAGGAATTACGCTATTCCTAAGGGTTAATTGGAGCTATTGCATGGATACTTCAGTTAGAACTCATGTGACAGAGTTTGGTGGAGTTGATTGAGGAGTTAATGGAGTTGTGTTCAGTTTAACTAATCTAAACATAGTTGAGCTAGTTGTATTTAGTCTAGCTGATTAATACACTAGTGAAGAGTGGTGTGAATTAATTATTAATTAATTCACTAATTATAAACTCATTAATCAACTAAAGAATACATCAGTTAACTTCAGTGCATGGACAGTTTCAGTGGAGACCAGTGCAGAGATAGGTGAAAGAGCAGGTTAACTATTAGTTGTGACTATACTATTGCATATTTGCAACAACCAGTGATTGGAGGAGCCCATGAGGATTGCGCAGTACAAGCCAGGTGGTTCAAGTTATTTAATGAGCCATCCTAGAGCATTTATTACGCAATAGAGGCTGGCTATCAGGTGGCAGAGATTGGAGCATGTGTTTTTCTAGATCTAGCTTGATTAGTGTGTATCAATTGGAGGTTGTGATGAGAGCTTGTGAGAAGCTTTGTACAATGATTGTTACATGATCTCTATGACATATAATATACAGATAGTTGGGGTTTTCAGCTTTAATCTTTCCCATGAAATACTGTGTTAATATGTGTGATTGTTTATGGTTTTAATGTGCGCATGCAATTGATTTTATTTCCGCATGTAATGATCAATGGTAGAAGAGATTATGTATTGTGCATGAAGCTAAAATAGTGTGTGATCAGGATAATCTCGGTGAATAATATATCAGTTATTCAAATTTTCTACAGTATCTATATGTATTCCTGAGCTATATACCATCACCCTTGTATATGCCAACTCAAATAATTTTTTCCGGTGCCTCCCTACCATGATTGCGCATAAATGAGTCCCATATAGAGAGCAGAGGATGCCTAAGACCCAATGCTTCAACATATTTCCAGATGGGAATGCCATGTGTAAATCTGGAAATGACTTGTGAGATAAGAAATATCCCTCGAGAGTGTAAAGTGTGCATAATATCCTGATGTAGATGTAGACCCACCTGTATGCCCCCAATGTTGCCATTATCCAGGTGGATCGATCCACCGTCACTGAAAATTCAGCTCAAATGACTTCGAAAAGTGACCTAATTCTTTCGAAAGCCTCACCAGATGTTATATCCCCGAGGTTTGCCCAATTCAGGCTTTCTGTACCAGAAACATAGATCGTGGTTCCCGAGATATTTCTGTATTATTCTCGACTGCCAATCTCTAGAAAGTACCAATCCCCGCCACATAGATTTTAAGATGAGGGCCTTTCCAAACATTTTGACATCCAAAATACCCCAACCACCCATTTCTTTTGGGATGGCAATGTGCTCCCATCAAGCCAAATGGTATTTATGTGTCGCCCTTCCCCCGGTCCATATAAAATGTGTCATGTATCCCTTAATGGCTCAAATAATAATTGGTTGAAGGACATATAAATGGGCCTAGTAGATCGCAATTTGCTGAAGAAAAGTCATAGCAAGAATGTACCTCTTCCCCATGGATAACCATTTGTGGAACCAATTCCCAATATTCTTCTTGTATTTCTCAAGTAGCCAAGTCCAGTCTGCCACCCTGTATCCAGATGGTTTCAACTTGAACCCAAAATATGTTATGCCCTCCTTGTTGTGTTTAGAGGGATACTGGAACATATCAACAATGCAAATAGCAGTCTCCTCCACATAATCAGAATTTATAATGAAGGACTTAGATTTGTTCGCCATCAGACCAGTAGCATTTCCAAATATCGTAAAAATGGAAAAAATATTTACCCATTGTGGTAGAATGGCCCTTCCAAATACCATAATGTCATCCACAAATAAATTGTGTGATATAGACACCAACCTGCAAACGCAAACTACACCAAATCTACCTTCCCTGGTAGCCCTTGTGATCATGTGGTTGAGTCCATCCAAAACTAAAAAAACAATAGTGGGGATAGTGAGCACCCTTGATGTAGTCCCCTGCCCGCCTGGAAGAATACAGAAGGTAATCCATTAATAATAACCGCAAAATATGCAGTAGTTACACATTTCATCATCCAAGCCACATTGGCCTGTGACATGCCAATTTTAGTCAGAATGATCCAGAGATGTTCCCAGTCTACGCAGTCTGCCACCCTGTATCCAGATGGTTTCAACTTGAACCCCAAATATGTTATGCCCTCCTTGATGTGTTTAGTGGGATACTGGAACATATCAACAATGCAAATAGCAGTCTCCTCCACATAATCAGAATGTATAATGAAGGACTTAGATTTGTTCACCATCAGATCAGTAGCATTTACAAATATCGTAAAAATGGAAAACATATTTACCCATTGTGGTAGAATGGCCCTTCCAAAGACCATAATGTCATCCACAAATAAATTGTGTGATACAGACACCAACCTGCAAACGCAAACTACACCAAATCTGCCTTCCCTGGTAGCCCTTGTGATCATGTGGTTGAGTCCATCCAAAACTAAAAAAAAATAGTGGGGATAGTGAGCACCCTTGATGTAGTCCCCTGCCCGCCTGGAAGAATACAGAAGGTAATCCATTAATAATAACCGCAAAATATGCAGTAGTTACACATTTCATCATCCAAGCCACATTGGCCTGTGACATGCCAATTTTAGTCAGAATGATCCGGAGATGTTCCCAGTCTACGCAGTTTGCCACCCTGTATCCAGATGGTTTCAACTTGAACCCCAAATATGTTATGCCCTCCTTGATGTGTTTAGTGGGATACTGGAACATATCAACAATGCAAATATCAGTCTCCTCCACATAATCAGAATGTATAATGAAGGACTTAGATTTGTTCGCCATCAGACCAGTAGAATTTACAAATATCGTAAAAATGGAAAACATATTTACCCATTATGGTAGAATGGCCCTTCCAAAGACCATAATGTCATACACAAATAAATTGTGTGATACAGACACCAACCTGCAAACGCAAACTACACCAAATCTGCCTTCCCTGGTAGCCCTTGTGATCATGTGGTTGAGTCCATCCAAAACTAAAAAAACAATAGTGGGGATAGTGAGCACCCTTGATGTAGTCCCCTGCCCGCCTGGAAGAATACAGAAGGTAATACATTAATAATAACCGCAAAATATGCAGTAGTTACACATTTCATCATCCAAGCCACATTGGCCTGTGACATGCCAATTTTAGTCAGAATGATCCCGAGATGTTCCCAGTCTACGCAGTCATATGCCTTTGATAATTCAAACTTCATCACAAATGCATTCCTGTTATGTGTATGAATGGTATAATTTTTCTTGTGTGATGGCCACAACATCATGAATTTTTCTGTTGTGAAAAAACCCAAACTTCTCCTTGGATATATGATTAGAGAGACACATTTTAATCCGCACTGCAATGATCTTGGTTATAAGATTATATAAGATTTTTCATAAGGATATGGGCTGAAAATCACTAAATTTTGAAGGGCCAGGTCCTTTCAGAATTAAAGAAATGAACATGGAATTTATTGATCCCGTGATATGGCCATGTAATCGAGACTCCTCCACCATCCGTGTAATATCCTTCCCCCATAATATTAAATAAAAACATAAAAAATTTAATGGTGCACCCGTCTAGACCCAAGATTTTTTCATGTGCAAAGGTCTTTAAAATCATATGAGTTTCTTCCTCCGTGCCCACTCTAGAAATTTTGTCATTTTGTTCCTCATCGAACATCATAGGGTATTACTGAGCCAACCATAATTGATCGTCAACATGATCACCCGCTCGAGCTTCATAATTTTTTTTTAAATGCCTGGTAGCTTCCTTTTGAATCTCCTTCGTGGAGTGAAACTCATCTATTGAATAATTTATGATTTTCCATATGCTATTGCGTTGACATCGAAGGTTTTCCATATTATGGAAGTATTTTATACTCCTGTCACCTGCTTGTAGCCATATCACCCTGCTCTTCAGTCACCAAGTCTGTTCTTGTATAGCCAAAAGCTTCCTCCCGCGGTCCTCCAATGCATTTAAATGACCCCATAGTGTTGCCTTGTCTCCCCTTTTTTCCAGTGGTTGTAAAACCTCTTTGAATTCAGAATTTATATCGGTGAGTTCAGATGTGTGTCGTTTCTTCTGTAACTTCTCCCATATCTTAACCTTATGCTCTAGCCTTGTAAGAACTTGTCTCAACCATGCCATCTGAGAATGTGTGCCACGGTCCACTACGGATTCCCAGTGATCAGCGACTAGCCACTGAAAGTCAGGATCATCAAGCCAAATCATATTGAGTTTAAAAGGAAAACCACAAGGGAACTTGACCTCACACCAGTTAAGGATAATGGGGTGATGGTCTGATATAGCAGTGTTCGCCACTCACGAGTGAACCTTCTGCAGCCTCTCTAATAGTTGTTCATTTATAATAAACCTATCAAGCCTCTTACCAATGAAAGCATCCCCACTCCTGCGATAGAACCAAGTCGAGCACAATTTGTGAGGTTGAATGTCTTGCAATTTGTTTAACATAAAAAGGTCTATAAGATACGCAGATAAAGGATCCAATCTACAACGCTTCCCCCAGTTTTCCTTCGAGGATAGTGTGGCATTGAAATCCCTTGTTGTTTCACCATATGATGAAGGGGGTGCCTTTTGATAAGTCTGATTTGTCCTCCCATCCTCTCGAGTCCTAAAAGGCCTCCCGAAGTGGTGCCTTGGGCAATTCTGGACCAGGTGACCTATTTCATGACACATAAGGCACCTAAATGGAATGCACCAGTATTCCACCCACTGGTGGTGAATTGCATATTCCCATGCCAGATCAATCTGGGTAGGAAGACTATCGGAAAATCCCAGTTAAACCAAAATCCAAGAAATCCTCTTTTTAGGCATGTCGAGACCCCTAGGATCAGTATAGACGAATTTGGCTATGGAATCCCTAATGGCCTTGAGGACCTGTATTGTCCAGAATTCCAGAGGTAATCCCGGTAGTTTAACCCAAACTAGGTGATTCCGCGGGACCTCCGACGTCGAATTAAACCCAATATACCAAGTGTGTAAAGATAAAAACATCAGCCCCGAACCCATGGTGTCATCCAAATCCGAGCCGCATCCTCCATTTTTAAGAAATGGAAACTAAACTAGCCATTTAGAAGTCGACATACCTTTGGTGGGTATCATAGTATATGAATCCATTCAGAATTTACCCAATTTTGCATGTCACGGTCCCGCTCCCGGTCGAAGTGCCAACGTCCGATCAATGCCTACTTATGGAGGCTAGCCACTCGATCCCACATCACATCATAACCGAAGCTCAACAATTTAGTCTTAGTGGAAGGTTGATGAGGTTTATCGCTTGAACCAGGGTGATGAACAACATATTTCAGATTGTGAAGACCATTGCTTTTTGATGGAGATCCCAGGGTCCGCGACCCCCGACGTCGCTCATGTGAGCCAGTTGTCTACTCCTTACTGACATCCACATCGCGCATGTGAGCCAGTTGTCTGCTCCTTAATATATTTGTAAAATTGTAATTTTATTGTGAAATTGTAAAATTGTAATTGTAATTGTATTTATTGTCATCATTCAATTTTATTAAAAGTTGTAAATTTGTAAAATTGTAAAATTGTAAATTAATTATCGATTTTGAACCATAACTATAGTAAGTAAAATGTATACCATAAATATTGTTAAATTACCATAATTTTAAAATTGTAAATTTGTAAATTTGTATGAATATAAATAATCGTAAAATAATAAATCTAGAATAATATGAATTTTTGTAACATAATAAAGTTTAGAAAATAATTAAAATAAATTCATGTTTAGAATTATCATTATTTTATTATGATCTTACATACGAAAAATAACAGTATACATTTTGAAGATATCATTCACACACATTTAAAGCAATCAGTGAGTTGTATTATTTTAGGAATTGACATAAAAAAAATAACTTGATACATCACATTGTTTTAGAGATCAACATAATTGAAAATTATCAAGTGAAATGATTTTGACATTAACACAATGCAAACCAATTAATTCAAAATACATATTATAATGTTTTGAAAAAAAGAGTCTTAGATATAAGGTCAAGTCCTCTTCTTTATAAAAACCCATCTTAAATATTATAAATGATGAAATAACACATGTACCATATCACTCTTTGTTCTCATGATCACCCTCATTATCTTCCAGCACACTTGGCATGATAACACTATTGTTCTCAAAAATATGTTTTGATCTAGGGTCATGTCTCAATATGAACCACCAGCCTCTATCCAACACATCTGGGTAAAAAAACACCTGGTTGTAGTGTTTGGGGAAAACATAAGGCTCCTTAGCTTCATCCCACATCTTTTTAGAGTTGATACATATCTGCCTACTATCACAATCTTCCTTTACATTATTCCAATCAAAGGTGTCCCATCACTTGCACCTAAAAATAGCACATTGGAATGAAGAAAAGCCCACTTCAATGATCTCTTGTATCTTTCTGACATAACCTAATGTCCCTCGTAATAGGTTTTGATCACGGTGGCTAGCTCGACTTGATTGATCGAAATCCACTTCCACTCCACAGTCTCGTGTCATGTGTCCATCATTGCCATTTTCTATGCAAAGATGGTATCCATATGCCCACATAGATGGGAAAAAATGCACCTATAAAAAGTTAAGAAATCATAGTGTCATGTTATTATATTAGCCCAACTGTTAAAATATGAAATATAGATGTTACATTTAAAAGGTGCATTATTAAGTTTAAAATGTACATAAATAGATTATTACTAAGTTGCTGCACCCAATCCCTATGTTTAGCGCATCCTCTTCAGCACATGGGTAATGGCCGGTTGCACCGTATTTCTCACTCACTTTGTCAGCAACCCAACTGTTGGGGCATATAATTGGTGTAGTTTCTTTTAAATGATCAGGATAAGGCACACTTCTACCATTCAACCGTCTTAATTATTTCCTGTTGCTATCCCATTTCATCCTCTTTTGTTCGTACAATGCAACCCGCGGTTGTGTCACTTCAGAATTGTAATTTTTTTTTATTGATTGCTTCAATTTCTACATTCGTTGATGAAATCAAACCGACATATAGTACATATGAGATCAAAATATACATTATATCGAATTTCAACATGAATATTTAATTTGTGTAAATTTGAAAAATTATAAGTCGCTTACTCTTTATCAAGCGCATTTTTCCATTCGTTTGGAGAAGCTCCCCTTCTCTTTTGTCTTCATCCCTTTCATCGTCCCAACTCACTGCACCTGGTTTGTTTTCAATTTGATTGATGTACTCACTGGCATAATATAAGACTCATACGATATGTACCCCTCTGCCATAGACCCCTCGATTTTTTCCCTTTGTCGAACAAAAACTTTCAATTTCTTCATGTACCTCTCTAATAAGAACATCCAATGAAAAGAAACCACCCCAACTAATTCAACCTCATTTAATAGGTGGATTATAAGATTAACTTGTAAGTCCATGAAACTCGTCGACAGTTGCTTCTCAAACATACAAAAAATCTCAACTATATTTTGATGCCACTGTGGAATGCTAGCCACTTGAATATCCTTTGACGCGATCCAACGTAAAAATGCAAATAATTTAGATATGGCATGTCCTAGGTCTTGGGGGAAGTCATGTTTCACACACCCATTGTAAGATCCCAAAATCGGGACTACTAGCAAGGCATGCCTGAAAAACGCATTTTTCAGGAATGGATGCTACAGGATTGGAAACCAAAACTTGGATCCCTTATATTTGACAATATAAGACTTGAATCCAAGAGGGATTAAAAAAAAAATCATCCTAGGTGGGTTAAACATGTCTCCTAACACCTAGTGCAGCTAGAAAATGCCCAAAGAAGGGGACTGCAACAATACAAAACAAACTGCTAGAAAATAGCGTAGTTCAACCCAATACTTGTAGGAGATCAGTATGGAAACTCATGTTTAAGATATACATCAACAAAATAACTTTACACAATAGCTTATACATTGTACAACAGGAAGGAGAAGGATTTACAAGAAGAAACCCTTAGAAATGAGGTGCTGCAACCACAAGAAAAGTCTGCATAACCATGAAAAAGTTATTTTATAGGGGCTGAAGTAGCAATATATTATAAATAAGATCTAGAGAAGATATGTAGACAAAAATATGGATCTAATTCAGATCGGTATACAAGAAAGGCTCCTTTATACATTCCCTTTGGGGATATTAGCAAAACATGAAAGTACAAGAGTAGATCTGAGATCTAAGTTACAGATATGCAGTAATATTCAAAATATTCTGAAGTATAACATGTACAACAGATCAAATCTGAAACAAACATGGATTGGATGGCCAATCCATGGATCACCACAGTGAAAGGAGGGATCCAATCACTAGAGATCTCTCCTCCAAACCGATGCCAAAACACCCTGCAACTCTGCTACTGCAAATAACGTAGTACTGAAAAAGGGACTGCGTTGTAGACTCTGAGTACACTTTGGCCTGATGCCAAGATTTGGATCTGAAGCTCCCAAGGTCTAGAACACTCTTGTCAAAGGGATAGATGACTTTCCCAGTGAAAAGGGGTGCTAGAGCTGCATAGATCTGAATAGATCTATCCTCCACTTGCTATAGCTCACAAGGACAACCCAATCCTAAACAGGACTAGCACTGTAGGTGTAAGATGAAGCTTGGCCAAATTCCATATAGTGGACAAGACAAACAAGGTTCCTCCAAGCGCTGCTTTAGGAAGGACGTGGGATTCCCGACCAGGGACACCCAATGCTAAACATCATTATTCTCAGCTAAACAGCCAGAGAATCAGAAATGTATAAACAAACAATATCTTCAGAAAATGATAATCATCAACAACCCTCTCATGTTGCTCTCCTCTTCCTTTTATAAGTTAAAAGCCTTGTCAAACCCTAAACCACTTCAATGAGTTAGCTCCTTTCACATTTGGAGCCTCCATCTAGAACTGCGCTGTGTATCCATGAGGTACATTGAATCTAGACTCTGCTGTGGATTTGGTCAAGGTTGACCCATTCTTATAGTTCAAACCCATTCACTGCTGCAAGTGTTTATTTTATATGCCCTAGATTTGTCTATGTTCTAATAGGCATGGATTTATTCATTGTTTTCAAGAGTTTTACATGTCCTCCTTGATTCATTTATTCAATCAACATAAAATGAAACAAAATTGAATATTCCTCTTAGCTTGGGCTAAGTAGGAATATTACAGTCCTCCCCTCCCAAATGTTGCTTGTCCTCAAGAAACTGCAAGGATAGAACTGAAATGGATTGGGAAAGCATCTTTTCCCAAGAAATCATCCATACAAAATGAGTCACCTCCCAACATGGTAACTCTAGAAAATTCTCCACCACCTTAGGTTCTTGCAAAGAAGGTGGGATGAAAAAATGAACATGGTAGACATAGGTGCCTACCCCACGCTATCCTCCTCTCCACTTAAGATAAGTGTGGAGTGTTTGCTGATCTTGCACTGCAAGGATGTTGTCTTCAAGAGGCAAGATGAAGACTAGATCTCTAAAGATCTCCTCTCCAACATTGTGAGTCAAGCCGGCCCAAGCCATTCCATATGTGATGAATGGGAAATCATCACCATATGGCATCTCATCAAACTCATGGCCCACCTCATAAATAAACAAGTGTTTGGCTGTGGTGGCCATATCTCCTCTCATGTTCCCATTAGAACATGCAATGCAGAAAATGTGGGAATCCTTTTCCCCAAAGAACACATCTAGCCAATGTGTTTCCTCTCCAATCATGCTCCTCACAAAAGCAAGATCAACATCAACAATTGGAACCATGATTAGTATCAAGGAAAAGGACATACTGAAGGCTTCATATGGTGCAAGAAGGTACCAACAATCTCCCATGAAGTTACAGCGTAGTTTTCCCAACTGCAGCTTCAGAAAATTACAAGGCAAGTGGTTGCTGGATACATGGTGGTCTATGTATGTTATTTCATTTACTAATAAATAGTAGATGGCTGCATACCAAAAATGAACATACATGAAGTAATACAACACTTTCCAATGGCCATATAAGAGATGGCTATCTCCATCATACAATTTGGCCCAATGTTCACCATGGAGCTTAATGAAAAGCTTGCCCTCTTGTGGAGCAATGCACTGCATAGAAATGGTAAGAGTATGCAGATCACTAAATGCAACAATAAGATCCTTACCATTTGCTAAGATTAAGATCATGATAGGGTTCATGAAAAAATTCTCCATAATGATATAACATACTCTCATGAAGAGAAATGATTCATGTGTTGGATAAAGATCCTTCCTCATGTACTTGGAAATCCAAGTCAAGAAGAACATATCACAGCAATAGATGTCTCCATCCATTACTCCATCTTTCTCACCTCCTCCTTGTTCATCAAGTGTACCAAGAGTGGAATGATCTTAGGGACACTCCATCCATAAGTTTATGCTCTAGAGTGACATCGCTGTTGGCCTATGAAAATAGGCTCTTGCCAATACATAGCTCCTTTCTTTGACATTTTCATTGTCAAAGACAACTTCCACAATGTTGCTACAAACAAGAAGTTCCTTCCGGAGTGGAAGTACTCCCAGATCATCCAAGGCCAAGGAGAAAATTCTATCTCCTCCTCCTGCAACATCATGCAAAGTGTGAGAGCAAATTTTCTCTTGCTCTCCCAAGAACATCCAAAGCAATACCATATTTTTCTACTTCCCCATACCTCCATCATATAAATCATGTGATGAAAACATGGTGATTGATATGAAGAATGTCATATCAACACAATGTTTCCATACTCCTTGCTACTCAATGATGAAAGTATCTTACCACACATCTTTCCTCTACATACCCTTAGAAAGAGGATGATGGCCAAACTCTTTCAAAAGTAACCAACGTAGCCAAGCCTCTTGCTGCCCGGTATCATAGATCTGCAAGTGGCCTACTAGCCTCTTGCTCTTCATCCACATCCACTCAATCATTTTTGGATGTCTCCTTCCATCCTTAATCTTGGTACTCCTCCCATGAGGGATACCATCTTCCCAAATCAAATGTATGTATTTGGATTTCATGGGATATTGAAATGCAATCTTCTCAAGGATCAATTTGATCCCATAAGGACCCGAATAGGTGGTAGGAAAAAACCTCCCATCTAATGTGTAGGGCTCAAGGGATGTCCAACATAAGCATGAGAGACGTTATCCATCCTAAGATGTCCTCCATCATCTATCTGCTCCTCCTTGAATCCATAAATATCCAAGTGTGAGAAGGGAAGAACCTCCTCAAACTGTTGAAGAACTTTTCACTTCATGGAATGTTGAAGTGCACCTTTCATGGGATCTCTTGATGAGTCCTCCTCCTCATGCATGACCTTCCAAAACTAGCGGGGTCTTGGATCTGTTGTAAGTATAAGTCTCTCTTTGAGCTGTGGTGTTCTCATTGAGAAGGTGTCATTTAGAGAGGAGAAAATGTTTCTCATCTCAAGATGTCTACCCCTTGTCTCCATTGCTTCCTGAATGAAGCTGACATCTAATTTCTTCCATGAGGAATGGGTCTTCCTTTCTTCACTGCTGCTCTTAGACAGTGTAGTACAACACTGCGGCTCTAGATTAGCAGTAAGTGATGATTCAGGGTCATGCAACAACAATTTTCCACAACCCTCAAAAAGGTTTGCAACAATAATAGAAGGTGGAAACTCAATCATACCTTGATAGGCTTTGGGAACATCTTGTATGGCTGCAAGAGTTACTTCTTCTACAATGTTGACTCCCTCAACTGTTGGTGTTGAAGGCTGCTCCTCCAAGGCTGTCATAGTGCTGGTACAAATATCCTCAAGAGATAGTGAGGACTTCTCTTCCTCAAATCTCTTGATCACCCTTTGAGTGAAATCTGCAAAAGAAGATACTTTTGCATGTCTCACATGGCTGAACCACCAATTGCTTGCTTCACCCTTCAGGTGCAGTGCGGTAATCTCCACTGCTTCTCTCTCTACCACTAGATGTAGTAGGAAAAATGCACTGAGTCTTCTTTCCCAAGATTTGGTTGCAATTGTCCCATCAAAAGTAGACAATAGAAATCTATTGCCCTTGATCTCTCCCTTGCTGCAGGGTCTCCTCCCTTCCTTCAGTTGAATGAACTGTGGGAAGGCTAGAGTCTCCTTGAAGGCTCTAGGTTGAGACTTGTACTCAACAAGGTACTCACTTAGGATCTGATGATCCACGTGTCCTCCATGCTTCTTATCTTCTGCTTTGTGAGAGTAGGAAGTGCATGGTCCTTCCTCTTCTCCTTCTTCTATCTCCTTAACCTCCTTGGAGAGGCCCTTTCTGGATCTGAAAAATGATGAGAGCAGGCTCATTATTTTCATCATCTTGATCTCTATCTTGAGACTCACAGGATGAGCCAAGAAAGATGCTTTGATACCCTGTAATATCCCAAAATCGAGACTGCTAGCAAGGCATGCCTGAAAAACGCATTTTTCAGGAATGGATGCTACAGGATTGGAAACCAGCACTTGGATCCCTTATATATGACAATATAAGACCTTAATCCAAGAGGGATTAAAAAAAAAATCCTCCTAGGTGGGTTAAACATGTCTCCCCACACCTAGTGCAGCTAGAAAATGCCCAAAGAAGGGGACTGCAGCAATACAAAACAAACTGCCGGAAAATAACATAGTTCAACCCAATACTTGCAGGAGATCAGTATGGAAAGTCATGTTTCAGCTATACATCAGAAAAATAACTTTACACAATAGCTTATACATTTTACAACAGGAAGGAGAAGGATTTACAAGAAGAAACCCTAAAAAATGAGGTGCTGCAACCACAAGAAAATTCTGCATAATCATGACAGCGTTATTTTATAGGGGCTGAAGCAGTAGTATATTATAACTCAAATCTAAAGAAGATCTGTACACAAAAATATGGATCTAATTTAGATCGGCATACAAGAAAGGATCCTTTATACATTCCCCTTGGGGATCTCAACAAAACATGAAAGTACAAGAGTAGATCTAAGATCTAAGTTATAGATCCGCAGTAATATTCATAAAATTCTGAAGTATAACATGTATATAAGATTAGATCTAGAACAAACATGGATTGGATGGACAATCCATGTATCACCACAGTGAAAGGAAGGATCCAATCACTAGAGATCTCTCCTCCAAACTGATTCCAAAACACCCTGCAACTCTGCTACTGCAAATAATGCAGTACTGCAAAAGGGACTACACTGTAGACTCTGAGTACAATTTGGCCTGATGCCAAGATCTAGATCTGAAGCTCCCAAGGTCTAGAACACTCTTGTCAAAGGGATAGATGACTTTCCTAGTGAAAAGCGATGCCATAGCTGCATAGATCTGAAGAGATATATCCTTCACTTGCTGCAGCTCACAAGGAAAACCCAATCCTAAAAAAGACTAGCATTGTAGGTGTAAGATGAAGCTTGGCCAAATGCCAGATAGTGGACAAGACAAACAAGGCTCCTCCAAGATCTTCTCTAGGAAGGAGGTGGGATTCCTGACCAGGAACACCCAATGCTAAACATCATTATTCTCAGCTAAACAACCAGAGAATCAGAAATGTCTAAACAGACAATATCTTTAGAAAATGATAATCATCAACAAACCTCTCATGCTTCTCTCCTCTTCCTTTTACAAGTTAAAAGCCTTGTCAAACCCTAAACCACTTCAATGAGTTATCTCCTTTCACATTTGGAGCCTCCATCTAGAACTGCGCTGTGTATCCATGAGGTACATTGAATCTAGACTGCACTATGGATTTGGTCAAGGTTGACCCAGTCTCATAGTTCAAACCCATTCACACCTGCAAGTGTTTATTTTATATGGCCTAGATTTGTCTCTGTTCTCATAGGCATGGATTTATTCATTGTTTTCAGGAGTTTTACATGTCCTCCTTGATTCATTTATTCAATCAACAGAAAATGAAACAAGATTGAATATTCCTCTTAGCTTGGGCTAAGTAGGAATATTACACCCATGCACGAACAAAGGATAATGACACTGCAAAGTTGTAAACACGTGCAATAATATACAAAATTAGTTATGTTTTATGATCCCTGCATAGGATAAAATTTATTAAAATAAAAAATAACAAAATCATGCTTTTGACATTATACGTACTCTTAGAAGATTCAAATGGTCATGCGATTTCAACCTAGACAAATGGTCATCCATGAAGAAGCAACGCCGTAGTGAAGACCCATATGAAGATGGCACCCTAACACCCATTATAACTTCCTTTGACAAAGAAAGATTATATTTTTTTTAAATCCATGGGACATCACCTTCTTTGAAATAGCAATTAGAAGGTTAATATCTTTCCTAACAGCCAATGTGTCACCTTGTTTCGATGATATGTGCATCCATAGAGAAGATGAAACATTTTTAAATATATGCATGGGATCTAATAAGTGGGTAATCTTAAGATGCTCCCAATATGGGAGGTTATAAATTATATATTTCCTTTTCATCCCAATGGGAAATTTCTCAACGTAGGTGTCAAAGAATTCTGGATAATCGACCCTAAGTTTCCCATTTGAATCGAACATTTCTATGAACTCCTTCTTCTTCTCTCTCTCTCATATGCTCTAAGCCATTCAACTGGTGTCATTATTGTGGGTCTTTGGGTTCTCTCTTGTTTACCATTGAAAGTAGATGTTTCTCTTCTATAAGGGTGTTCTTCTGGGAGGAATAACCTAGAGTAGTTATACACTGGATTTCGTAGGTTGTTGAACCATCTAGCTCTTAGAGAAGGTCCACAACATTTACATCCATAATACCCTTTTGTTACAAGAATTGAAAAATTATTGTATACAATATGCATGGCACGTTAAATAATATCATGAAGATTAAAACAATTACAACGAATTAAATAACTAATATGCGAAAGAATATTGTTACATATATAAAAAAATAAATAAACATGTAATTTACCAGAGAAAACTCCTAAGCCTGGATAATCATGTGTTGTGTAAGCACATATGCCATAAAACATAAAAATCCTCTCTACTACGATCGGGCTTGATACATTGTATACATTTATCCCATCCCATAATTCCTTCAATTCATCTACTAGTGGTTGTAAGTAGACATCCATATTCTTCACTTGTCTTCTACCAGGGACTATTTGAGCCACCATAATATGTTCATTATTCACGGACAACTATGGGGGGATATCTTTATTTATCACTACTATAGACCAAAGAAAATAGTTGGTGTTCTGGAGGGAATATGGATTGATGCCATCTTGAGTCGTAGACTTCATACTTCATCCTTGAATTTTTTGGGCCATGTATCCTCTATATGCTTCATGGTTATTGTTAGTATGAATCTTTCGTCGTAAAAGATCGCTTTAGCTACGCATAACAAATAGCCCTAACATCGATTATCATTGCAAAATATCTTTAAGTTTGCTGCACAAATTCAGATCTAAGCACAAAAGACATTAAGCAGATAAAATATAACATGGCTCCATAAATCCAATGGACAAGACAAGAAGAATGTATTTAAAAGAATTTTGTATTATATTAAAGAATGGGGCACCTAAGAGGAAAACAAGAAAGGTGTCTTCCGGTTCTCCTCAGTGGGATGGGTTCTTGAAAGTCCCTAGTGTTTCAGATCTAACATTTCTCTCTCTTATGGGTGTAGAAAAACAAACATAGAACTCAATGGGAGTTCACAAAACAAAATGGAAAATGGTGACCAAGAGTAGATCCTGAGTGATCTAATGCAATGAAGGTGACTAATGAATGGGGAAAACCCCCCTATTTATAACAAAATATTGGGGCGGTCTAGAACTCGGTGCATGAATAAAATATTATTAATCGAATTCTAGAAGCACCCTTTAGGAATATTTTATTATATTTGTTGGAGGGAAAAGGGTTCTTGACTTAGGTCAATTCCTTTATTTATAAATAATAAATAAATAAATGGTTTATTTATCATTTTAGGGAAGTGATGGGGATATAATTAAATAAATAATGGTTTATTTAATTATTTATGGATGATTTAGTCAAATTTGACTAAGAATATTATTTAAATAATGATTTAAATAACTTTTTCTAAGGAAATAATTAAATAAATAAGGATTTATTTAATTAATTTCTTTGTTTTGGGTTAAATATGACCAAATGAGTTATTTTATGTGGTGAAAGCAATTTTACTTGGGGTAAAATTGGTCTTACATGGTGTACTTGGGTTCATCTAATAAAAATAGGTTAGATGACCAAAAAAATGGTGTAACAGATTTCCCCCCAACGTACGAGTGTTAGGAGAAAATCGTATGACCGAAGTACGTTGTAAGAACTCAATCACTAGATATCAAAAGGGAAGTGAGAGAGAGAAATGCAATGTTGTCTGAGGTGCTAAAGGACTAGACCCTGAGGAGATGAGACTTACAGGTGCAACAAGTCTCTAGTGTATGAAGTGGTACCTGTGCTAAAGGCGGCGGGGGAGGCATACCTATGCCCGTCGAGACAAAGTACAAAGAATAAGGCGCTCGGAAAACCACGGAACGCAATAAGGAAGCATGTGCTGACCTATACATGTGATGCCTGGAATAATCGTCAGGACTTATACAATAATATGGTAGTACATGAGATACAAATACACCCAAATGCCCCCTACACGTGGGGAAGGGCTCGCAATCTCTAACGGATACGTGCAAATCGAAGAGGCGCTGCAAGCGGTTGAGGCTGATATCATCAAATGGGAGGAGCGGCATCAAGGGAGGAAATGAGTTCATGTGGGCATGTGGGGGGCTACCTGTAGGGCCACCCCCTCATGAGGGTTGAGACATCTCACACACACCCGGGAATCACCAATAGCTGCTACTGCATCACTGGACTATCAAGTGTATAGATCACGATCATGCAGAAAATAGCTCGAACCAGGGTACACTGCCCCCTAGATCGGGCTTCTGGAGTAAATGAGTTGATGTCGACAGAAGTAGGTCTGCCATAGGGGAGGCAACAAGGGAATCTCAACTAAGGCACTGGAGAAAAGAGTAGAGTGACTAACAGATGGACACTGATGATGATAATGAAATGAGGAAGACTGAGTAGCGGATGGACGAATTCCCTTGTTAGAGCATAAAGGGCATGAATGGCTTGGTAGCGACTGACACAATATCATGAGGGATAGGGGACAATGGGACTGAAGGCCATAATATGCAACACGAGAGAGGGACCAAGCACTGAAGGATGGAGGACTATAGTGGGATACGGAGGGATGTGAGATAGACTCCATGACTGATGATGACTCAACTCGGATTCTCTAGACAAGGGTGACTCGATGGTGCTACCATGCAGTGAAGGCCCAATGGGGGACTGTAAAAACATGAGTACAATAGGGTAGCTCATGATGAAAATCAACATAAACAAAGACAAGTAAGGAGTCAAAGTGGTTCTCCTGGTACAAGTGTTGTAAGTGAAGAAATTCGATTTTGAGAAGAGATGAAAAGATCCTTTATGGACAGAATGTGTCCTGGTGAAGTATAAAAACATGAAAAACTAACAAACACCCATTTGAGTGCTCGGTGAGAGATTTCCAACGGTGCAGACGGTTTGTCAAACAGGGCTACGGTTTGGTCGCAGCTGGCGAAAGAAAAAAACAGGGGTTTTTCTTCTAATAAGGCTTTTTCCCTCCAAAATAATTCATTTTCTTGTGTAGTTGTGGTGAATATGGAGAGGAGAGAAGGCCCTAAATCTTGCGGCGATCGTAGCAAACAAACCAACCGTTGGAATCGTGATTCGTCAGTTGCAGGTAAGAGGTCTAATCCTACTCTTTGTTTTTGATGGATTTAAAGTTCAGATTAGGGTTTGAAATCTCAGTAACTGCCCCTACTTCTTCCTCACGGCCGGGTCGCACTTTTTGGGGCAAAAACTGCGACCTGGGATGCAGGTTTGGGCCTAAAAAGTGCGACCTGGCCCAGGTTTTTGCTGAAAAGTGCGACCTGTGAGAGGGAGGTGATTTCAGTGCTGTTTTGGGTTGAGATTCAGTTTTGGTGTGAATAGATGCAATTTTGTGGATCTGTAGACTGACAAAATGATGTTTTTGTGAAGATATGGAAGATATATTGATCAAATGGAGAGAGCGAGACTTAGGTACATTACGGATGGAGATCCAGGCGGATCAGGGTGTCCGTCGTGTACTGGCTAGGTATGGGGTGCTGAAGTTTTTGGAGAACCCTTTGATGAGGGCTGGAGAGCCTTTGTTGGCCCGTATTATCAGTTACTGGGATCCAGATCAGGAGGCGTTTGTAGTGCAGGGGCATAGGATCGAGCTGACGGTCCAGGATTTGTATTTCTTGACTGGTCTCCCACCATTAGGGATGGTGGGAAATACACATCCAATGTTACCACGTGGGCGTAACATTATGGAGTTTGTTGAGCGACATTGTCGACCAGGTGTCCGAGTCAAAGGGACTCGAATATCCATTGGGGATCTAGAGAGGTTGGAGACTCGGGCAGTGGCCGCAACAGTGTTACGGGTCTTGGGTAGCCAGGCGTTCCATCACATCACTGGAGGGAAGATGATGATCATGGAGAGTGTGCTGAGTGGGACCTACTATGGGTGGGCCCAGATGATGTTGGTGTCGGTGAAACGACAGCTGTCGCTATGCAAGCGGCAAGTGAATCATGATTGTGCTTATGGGATGATGTTTTTCTCTTTCTTCTTTGAGAAGATCCTAACCTTACGACCTCGTGTACAGTTGCCTGATGGAGGTCCGAGAGAGCCTCGGATGCATCGGTGGGGATGACTACTGTGTAGAGGAGGGGGAGGGGTGGTCGGACGGGTGTTCCGACCAGAGTTCTTCGCGCATTGGGATCAGATGCCATTATACATAGACGACTATCCCTATAGTGGGATGAGTTATTGGGGAGATCCGGACTTGCCGCTTCCGCTAGGTCAAGTGTGGGGGCCCGATGGTAAGTGACAAGCAACTAATCTGTTAGGTGCATTTTAGAGTTTTGTGACTAGTATACATGATGATAATCAAGATGTTTTGTGGAATGTAGATATAGCTCCAGTAAAACTGGCCGGATATATGGGACGACCTGCAGCGACAGGAGCTACAGGGGCAAGTGGATCAAGGATGGAACAAAGTGAGGATATGGCTGCTCTGGTGGAGGACATTCATCGTAGATGTGAGGGGCTGCTGACCGGTGTATCGGAGCGTGGTTGGCAGGATTTATATGACCGGTACATAGACTTATGTATTGGGCTACCCTCGGAGTGGCAAGGTATCATGCGACGCATGGCGATGGCCGGTCAGGCTGTGCGTGATCTACGAGTTGCGGGAGTAGAGCCATTGGCTCGGGATCCTCCAGAGAGTGATTAGATGTAGGGCAGGTGGTGCCCCCCAGTGTCGATGTAGGGGCGAGTGGTGCCCCCCATTTTTGTATTTTGGTTATTGTAACATGCTATGGGTATGTAGTATGTTTCCAAGTAGATGGACTCTAAAAACACGTGCTATATAATATATGTGATTTATATGTATTTGGTTGATGGTGTTAAATGTTATTGTGTTGTGTGTGAAATATGCCAGTCTAGAACATGGTTTGCGATTTGATCTATGTAGTGATTTTGATCTCTAGGTATATGGCTAAATGTAATGAATCTAAATTCACGTATCAAAAGTTGCACTCGTAAATATTGTCTAAACAGGATAGGCTTATGCACACGATAGACACCATTAAGTTGTAAGACGAGAAGTAGGGAATCTAAATGGATGTGTAGATGGAGGATGTGATGAGAGAGAGCATCAGCTAAGAGACCACAAACTGCATCATATTCGGCCTGATTATTGGTGGCTTGACCAATGCAGACCCCATTTGCAAGAACAAGGGTATGCAAGGGGGTAAAAATGGCCCAGGCGGCTGAGGCAAGGTTTCGAGAATAGCGACTGGCGCCATCGACATAACCAAGGTAATGAGTGGACGAGAGGGTCGAGGGAATATCATCACAAGACGAGAAAAGGGATGAAAAGCGGGGATGCATGTTGCGAAGTACATCATAGATACGGATGGGAGTATCGGGATGATGGGAAGGCAAGGAAAGGTGGTGGAAACCACAAGAGGCTGCAAAGCTACCTAGATCATCATTTTTGGAAGAAAGGTGCACATACGGGTCATTAGGGGAAATGACAGAAGAACAAGTAAAAAGATGGTCGAAACATAAAGAGCCCGAAAAAGTGGCGGAAGGGGGATCAAGCGAAACAGACGGAGTGGATTCAGAGGGGATGTACTCCGAGGGGTGTGCGAATGATGATAGGTATAAGAGAGGAGCAGTAGATTCAGACATCTCAACATCAGGGGGAGGGATGTCAATGGTAGCCGGGGGATCCTCAAGTAAACTTGACGCATACTGAGCAAGGATGGGTGAGGCAGATTGATTTTGTTCAACTTCGTGCTCGCGAATGACCTCTAAAGAGGCTTGGTAATGCGTGAGGTGAGGGAAATGGTGGGAATAATGGCCATGGAAACCACACAAAGCACAGGGTTTGTTGGTGCGAAGAGTCTTTGGGTTCTTGGCTACGGATGAGGAAGAAACAGAGGTGTCAGGGACCGTAGATTCAGGGAACATGACTGTAACCATGGGTTGGATACGGGGCAACTCAGGACAAATATGAGTGGGATGACTGATACCATCACACTAGGCATAAGGCTTGGCGGGGTAGGGTCAGGTGCGGTGGCCTTGTCATTGGATGCCCCCTTGCGAGTTTTTCGTTTCTAGCCTGTAGTTGTCGCAGTATTAGGAGGGTTCTGCGGAGGGGCGAGGGGCACTGTGATGGTGGAAGAAGCGACGGGGATCGGTTGGACTGGTGTCACAACTAGGTATGGTTTGGGGTGGCCTGGTGGGGTCTCAGTTGGAGGGGTAAGATACCAAACGAGAATTCCCAAGGTTAAATTAGGAAGGGAAAGGGTGGCCATGATGGGGACCGAATAGACGCTGCAAGGGGGGGGGGGGACCAAGGAAAGGTATCTGACCGATAGGGTAGTGACCAGAGGGGACGGCTCCCATATGGTGGAGACCTGAGGGAACTAACTCAGGAGGGTAGGGAGGTTCCTGAGTGTGATGGGAAGGGCTGGGTGAAAAAGGTTCGGTTGACTGAAGCGAAGGGCTAGGAGTAGGAGGCGGTGGGCAAGATAGAGGTTGCTGACTAGCCGGAGCAGGCTGTGGAAGGCTAGCCTGAGATGATTGCATCATGCAAACATTCGCTAAGCTGGGGTTAGATACGGGAGGAGGGGGAGGACTAGGAAAAGTTCCAAGCAAAGAGGAGTCTTTGTAGACGCCGAGGGAAACACTGGTCAACGAATCAACAGTTGGTTTATTGGTGACGGTAGAGATGGTGGACTCAGGGGAGGTCTGATATTTTGGTTCATGGTAGGTCAATTGGTCAATGGTGACAATCTTGCCATTATGAGGGAAAAACATCTTGCGGTGGACTGCGGATGGGACGACTGACATGGCATAAGTGTAACGACGCCCCAAAAGGATGTTGTAGTCAAGAGGGGCGTCGATAACTTCAACGTCGACACAAACAGTCTTGTCGGCAAGGGTGATGGGACAGTTACGAAATAGGCCAATGGTCTGGGAGGCATGGCCATCCCACGCATGAAGGGTGATGGTGGAAGTGTAGGTTTTAACCCTGAACAGAAATTATCTACACACGAATCTTATAATAGAAAATAAACAATAGCGAGAGCATAAAACATAAAACAGATAAACACAGAGATTTTCCCCTGGATCCCAAATCGGGACGACCAGCTTGATTTTTCATTATATTCCTTTCAATGTTACAATTCATATATATGCATGCCAAAGCATACATAAACCATAATCCATTAACCCTGGATAACCGTAGTTCCCTTGAACAGATCTACAAAAAATACCAGGGGCCAAAAACCATCATACCCCAAAACCATCTGCAAAACCATGCACAAAACCATGGTATGATTACCCCCTAACTTTTAGAGCGCAACGTACAGCGCGTGGGGCTAGTCGTGGAAAGAATATAACACATACCCAACATTCTCCCCCTTGTTGTTTTCTTTCCACAGGGGGCCACAGGAGAGCTTAGTCATTGGGCCAATTCTTCAACACCCATTGTTTCTCTACACCAAGAGAACTTCTGAGTGCTCACAGACTTCGTCAATGCATCTGCAACATTCTTCAAAGTGTCCACCTTTACCGGCAACACCCTTTTAGCCTCAACCATATCTCTAACAAAGTGATATTGAACATCAATGTGCTTTGTCTTTGAATGATAAGCAGGGTTCTTAGCCAAGAAAATTGCACTTTGGATATCACAGTCTATCCTTATAGCTTGCTGTACCAACCCCATACTTGAACACAATCTCTGCAACCAAAATGCTTCCTTGCTTGCATGAGTGGCTGCTATGTATTCAGCCTCTGTAGTTGAAAGAGCCACTACAGACTGTCTTTGACTGTCTTTTACTCATCCAACTGACTGCACCTCCAAATAGGCTAAACACATACCCACTTGTAGATCTTCTTTGGTCCAGATCTCCAGCCCAGTCTGCATCAACAAAACCACGAATGTCCAACATTCTTTCCAATCCCGGTCTTCCCTGGTAGCACAAGCCATAATTGCTAGTGCCACGTAAATATCTGAAAACCCGCTTCATTGCTGTCCAATGCTCCTTCCCTGGGTTTGACATAAACTTGCTCAATACTCCCACTGCATGTGCAATGTCTGGTCTAATACAGACCATTGCATACATCAGGCTACCCACTGCACTTGCATATGGAACACGGGACATATACTCCTCTTCTTCTTGTGTCTTGGGACACTGTTCAGCAGACAGCTTTACACCTACAGGAATAGGAACCTTCACCGGTTTACTATTCTGCATATTGAACCTCTGCAATATAGTCTCGACATAATTCCTCTATTTTAACCAAAACTTCCTCTTTGCCCTATCTTTCTTAATTTCCATGCCCAAAATATAGTTTGCAGCACCAAGATCCTTCATGTCGAATTTGGAGAACGGTTGGGTCTTCAAATCTTGGATAATTTCTTTGTCATTTCCAATCAACAACATATCATCCACATACAAGACCAAATAAATAACACGGTCACCAATTAATTTAAAATAAATACAGTGATCCTCCTTGCTTCTGGTGAAGCCAAGTCCCCGTATATAGGTATCAAATTTCTGATACCACATCCTTGGTGACTGTTTTAACCCATACTGAGACTTCTTCAACCTGCATACTAGTTCTTTCTTACCCTTCACCATAAAGCCTTCAGGTTGCTTCATGTAGATCTCCTCTTCTAGATCCCCGTGAAGAAATGTTGTCTTCACATCCATCTGTTCTATCTCAAAATCAAATGCGGCAGCAACAGATAAAAGTAATCTAATAGAAGTAACTTTGGCAACAGGAGAAAAAATATCACCAAAATCAATTCCCGGCACCTGGGAATAACCTTTCGCTACCAACCGAGCTTTGTATTTCTCCACCTTGCCTTTTACATTCATCTTCTTCTTAAACACCCATTTGCTCCCAATGGGCTTCCTTCCAGCCGGCAACTCCACCAGATCCCATGCATCGTTTTTGTGCAAGGATGCCATTTCATCAACCATGGCCTCCTTCTAGAGTTTTCCATCCTCTGAATCTACTGCCTCCCTGACAGTTCTGGGTTCATCATCGGTTATAGTTAAGGAAAAACCTGAACAGAAAGCAGATGGACTATACCTTTCTGGTTGCCTTCTTTCCCGAACTGATCTTCTCAAAGCTGGAGTTTGTGGCTCTTCATCTTCTGAGTCTTCTTCTGTTGTAGAGTCTGATTCATCCTCCTTTAGCTCAATATTTTCAGGTTCCTTTGATAGGACTTCATGTTTAACAACATTTTTCACTTCTCTAAACACCACATCTCGACTGTACACAACCTTCCTTGTTTCTGGGTTCCAAAGCTTGTAACCCTTTAAACCATACTTATACCCAATAAAGATGCACTTTTCAGATTTATTATCCAACTTGGTCCTTTTCTCCTTTGGAACATGTACATATGCATCACATCCAAATACCCTTAGATGTGAAAGAGAGGGTTTCTTACCAGTCCATACCTCATGTGGAGTCTTATCCTCCAACGCTGATGAAGGTGATTTGTTAACTAAGTAACATGCAGTCTCCACTGCCTCTGCCCAGAATTCTTGTCCTAACTCGGTACCACTGAGCATGCTTCTTGCCTTTTCCATCAGTGTTCTGTTCATTCTTTCTGCAACTCCATTTTTTTGAGGTGTGTATGGAGTAGTCTTTTGCCGTGCTATACCACACTTCTTACAGAACTCTTCAAATTCCTTCTTGCAGAACTCCCCACCATTATCTGTCCTCAACGCCTTTATCTTCTTCTCTGTCTGGTTTTCCACCAGAGCCTTAAATTCTTTAAATTTGTTAAAGACTTCAGATTTATTCCTCAAGAAATATATCCATGTATTCCTTGAGAAGTCATCTATGAATGAAACATAGTACACAGACTTTCCCAGTGATGGAACTGACACGGGCCCAAACACATCACTGTGCACAAGTTCTAATATCTTGTTTGCCCTCTTAGCACCAGAAGGAAAACTCACCCGATTCTGCTTCCCATATACACAATGTTCACAGAAATCGAAATCCAGAGAACAATTAGACATACCTTCTACCATACCATTTTTGTGCAATATCTGAAGGCCCTTCTCTCCAATATGTCCAAGCCTTTGATGCCATAACATGGTCTTTTCTCCAGAGACAGCTAGGCTTTCTGCTCCACTTTCAGGAACCATAGAACTATTACACCCATCAATAACAGTGCTACCTTGTAGCTTGTATAGAGTTCCAGTCCGAACTCCCCGCATTAGTACCAGTGCTCCCCGAACCATCTTGCAGGAATCTTTCTCGAACACTGTTTTCACACCTGCATCATCCATCTTGCTTACAGAAATCAAATTTCTAGCCATGCAGGAATATGTAGAACACCAGGAAGTGTTCTAATCCTTCCACCTTGCAGCTTCAGTTTGACCTTTCCACGTCCGATGATTCTGGCCCTCCTATCATCCCCTAGGAAGACATCACCACCATCACATTTCTCATACTCGCAGAACCACTCCCTATGGGGAGTGAAGTGAAAGGATGCACCTGAGTCAATCAACCATGACTCATGATCTACATGTGTATTTGAAGAAGAAGCCAAATACACATCCCCACCTTCATCTGAGGTGGTTTTTGCCTCTATAGAAGGAGCATCATCAGATCCCTTTCCTTTCTCAGGAGCTTTAGATATGCATTCCTTTTTGTAGTGTCCTTCCTTTCCACATTTCCAGCACACCTTTACAAACTTTCCAGGAGATTTAGATCTCCCTCTAGATTTAGATCTCCCACTCGAAACCTTATTCTTGTTTCTGTTCTGGGACCTTCCTCGTACAGATAAGGCATCTCCATTCCGACCCTCCATATTTCTCCGTCTCATTTCCTCCGACAGCAAGGCTGAGACAATGTCATCAAAATTCAAGGTAGTTGTATAGCTACCTATTGCAATAACCAGACTGTCCCACGAGTCTGGTAGAGAGCACAACAAACTGATGCACTTATCTTCATCTGAGATTTTAATATCAACAGACGACAGCTGACTTACCACAGTATTGAAGGCATTCAGATGCTTTGTCACTGAGTCTCCATCCTTCATCCTCAGGTTATACAGCTTTTTCCGCAGGAACAACTTATTACTCGTAGACTAGATTGGTACAGGTCCCAAGTTTTTCCTGCACCACCGTAGCTTCCCGTATTATCCAAAAATACTGAATCTGAGACACATAATCATATTGTACTCTTTGCCTTCTGATCTATCTTCTTCTAGTCTTCATCTGACATTGCCGTTGGTTTAGTACCCGGATCTACCGCGATCCACTGATCTTTATCCACCGCGTATCCTCCATCTCTTTCGAGCTTCCACAACTCAAAACTCGACCATTAAATTTTGAATTTATCGATCTCATCTTTCCGCCGTCATTACATTCTTTTTTCACCGGGCAAGAATCGATCCCGCGTATCTCCCACTTGCTCGGTGGTCTACCACAGCTCCGAGCAAAAACCTCAACAACAAAAGGCCCCTTTGAGTCGGGGAAATTAGCCCGATACCAAATGTAGGTTTTAACTCTGAACAGAAATTATCTACACACGAATCTTATAACAGAAAATAAACAATAGCGAGAGCATAAAACATAAAACAGATAAACACAGAGATTTTCCCCTGGATCCCAAATCGGGACGACCAGCTTGATTTTTCATTATATTCCTTTTAGTGTTACAACACATATATATACATGCCGGATCATACATAAACCCCAATCCATTAACCCTGGATTAGAACATAACCGTAGTTCCCTTGACCGGATCTACAAAAATACCAGGGGCCGAAAACCATCGAACCCCAAAACCATGTGCAAAACCATGCACAAAACCATGGACGTAGACTACCCAGCGGAAATTAAGGAACCAAAATTTTCGCCGAGGCGCTACCCCAGACCTCGACAGGGGGGGCTACCGCCCCCCCTGTGACCCCCCCGTTGCGCCCAGCGCAAAGGGGGGGCTATCGCCCCCCCTCTTACCCCCCTGCGCGTGCTTAGTCGTGGAAAGAATATAACACATACCAAACAGGAAGGGGCCAGTTCAGGGGATCCGAGTTGTTTCCAGACCGAAGCAGACATTACACAAGTAGATGCCCCCTCATAAATAATACACCGAAGAATATTGGTGTTTCAAATTTTGACTGGGATTTGGAAAGCAACCAAAGGAGGGAGAGGGGGATGGTATGACTGATGGGCATCGAAATAAATTGGTCATCAGAAGGATCTACATTGCCCACGGCAGATAGTAGAGCCCTCTTTTGAGAAGGACACGATTGGAGGAGTTCCAGTGTTGAAATGGCAGGAGGAGATTGGGCCAGATCATCTACTATGCTGTATGAATGGGCAGCCTGACCAGAGGCATCATTTCAGCGTAATGGTCCCTTAGGAGTCTTGGGATGGACCTCGGATTTGGGTGGAGGGAGTTGCAAGGGACCATTGGGTGTCGATAGAGGCTTTGTAGGACCTGATGATGGAGACTCAGAGATAGACGGAACAGGAGGTGTGGAATACTGACGGGACCAAGTTTGAAGGTTGAGGTCGAGAGTGAGAGGTAGGTCAGAGGCCATCATGAGAATTTGGTAATCAGAGGAACCAGAAGGGGAAGGTTGAGTGGTTACCGGGGCGTGAGGTGGTTGAGTGGTCACGAATCCTTGTTGCGGGAAAGGATCGGTAAACACAGCAGGTTGAGAAGTAACGGGGGTGGGAGTGGTAGTAGGGGAGGAGTGCTATCCCCGTACGGTGGCCTGAGAATCCCACAGCTGCCGCATTTGTTGTAATAAGGGACAATCGTGAGTGTAGTGACCATAAACACCACAACACGAACAAGGCTTATTGGTGCAAAGTGGCTTGTCCGGCTTGGGCTGAGAGCCCTGTGGCTGGTTGGCAGTGGTAGAATCAATATTGGAAGGATTGGGTTCATGATTAATAGAAGCGGATTGATTGCCTCTTCTCCTTCTTTGAGAAGGAGGAAAATTAGGTGCCCCCTGCTGTGCAAATACTTGCCCTGGAGGGGGTAGTAAGTGCGGTTGTGGGGGTGGAGAAGGCAAGGGAGTGGGAGGTCCAAATGCTAGAGGAGTTGGGACACCAGGTTGCGGATATGGATAAGGAGTAGGGTGGGCAGCAGTAAGGTAAGCAGGAGGGTGGGAAAAAGGAGGAGGCATGCCGTAGCCTGAATACATGCAACTTGGAGGGGAAAAAATGCCGGAGGGGCTGGCCCCTAGAGGGAAAGCATGGCCCGAAGGAGGTTGGGCACAGGTATGTGACAGGGATCCAATGATACCGTTAGAAAAATGAGATGCCCTCAAGGCATTAGGGCCACCAGGTTTGGGAAGGTCAGGAAGGACGGTATAAACATAACTAGATTGGGCGTAGATAAGGTCATACTTCAAGGCTATTTGGAGGGCGAATTCTTCGGTTTGGGGAAAATGGGATGCGACATCTTTGCCAATGGGAGGTAAGAGAGAGTGAAGGAACTAGTCCATGTAAACCCGATCTTCAAAGGGGGGAGTTCGACATAAACTTCTTCTACGCCGCCATTCCTGGACATGAGTGGAAAGGCGGATTGAGGAGGACTGACGGAAGCAGGTTAAAATCTCGGTACCAGTGTCGTATCGGAGAGGGAGCTGGAAATAAGATAAAAAGGCTTGGGCAATGGTCGCAAAAGTGGTATGGGAGGAGGTAGCCTGTTCAACATACCATTTAGAAGCTTCGCCTGTAAGCGTGCATTGGAATAATCTAAGATGAATGGAGTCATCGGTAATGGAATTGGAGGAACACCACATATGGAAGGATCGAATATGGTTGGAGGGATCTTCAATAGCAAGGCCTTTGAACTTGGGAATGTCAGAAGGGAGCTCGGTTGGCATAGCAGGCCAACTAACATCGTGGCGGATAGGATCATTGATTAGCTGATTGAAGTTGGGGAGACTAAGGCCAGCCATATAAGGGAGCAATGGGGCAGTCGAGGTAGGTCCCGATGTGGTTCCACTGGAAACAGACCCAGCAGTAGTACTGGGGTTGCTGCTGGTAGTAGGCCCTGAAGTAGACATGGAGAAAGTGACAGGGGGAGAACCAGGACTAGGGGGAGAACCCGAACAATCAGAGGAAGAGTCGGAGTGCGGACTTGGGGGAGGAATTACTCGATGACGACGGGAAGGAGGAAGTCGACCAAGTGGAAACTGAGGGTGAAGGCCAAGAATTCTCTGAGAAAGGCGCTTTGGGGGCGCAATGATGACGGGAAGAAGAAAAACCGTCAAGGGCAGGGAGGGACAAAATCAAGTGAGGTCAAGGGCAGAAAGGTGCAGTGACAATTGATTTTAAAGTCTTTTCCAGGCGGTGTTAACCAGGCTCTTCTTCACTTAGGGTCAGTGTGTGGCATGCGTTAATTTTAATTGTTTAAACCCAGACGTTTTGAGAGTAAAATAAAAAGTGTGCTGTGTAACGGAAAAGAAATCTGCAGTAAATAAGACTAAAAGAACAGAAAATTAACAACTAAAAATGCAGCAATCTAACCCAAGAAGGCGGTTCTCTCAAAACTAGTCTATAAGAGGGAAAAAACTAGGCAAAGCACGCTAAAAAGAGGCCAATAGATCAAGGGTCTGGAGGGACTGGGATCTAAAGGGAAAGCTGCTGAAAAGTGGTGCAGAGAGCAGCAAATAAGCAGAGGCAAGGTTGCTTCTAAAAAGGAGGAGAGCAGCTAAAAATAGAAGAGACAAGGTAGTGGCCTTAGAAATGAACCCAAACAAAATGATATGAGGTGTTTTTTGAGAGGGAGAAGAGATGATCTAAAGGGATCTAAAAAGGAGGTATCAGATCTGAGAAAAATAGGGCTGAAACTTTGGAAATTTAGAATTCTGAAACAGTAAAGACTCGCCCACAAAAAGTGGAGGGTACTAGAGCCCTAAGGGGAAAGATTCCCTCTTAGTTGAGTGAAGCAGATCAAAAATAGGTCCAAACGGGCAAAGACAGAGGCTGGAAAACCCTGACAGAAGCTTCATACAAACCCAGAAAAAGTGCAGAAAAATGTGCAGAAAAAGGGCAGGTCGCAGGTTCTGACCTGTTTTCAGTCTAGGTCACAGGTTTGGGGCAGAAAAGTGCATCCTGAGGCTCAGGTCACACTTTTTTGGCCGATAAGTGCAACCTGCAGATCCGGTTCTCTCGGCGGCAGATTTCAGAAAAAATTGTTGTCTCAGCTGCGGCTGATGTCTGTCACCTGCGCAATAAGGCCAGAAACACACGGAAGTTAAAAATATGACTGTTTGAGGGTTTTAGGGGTGAAAAACACCATAAAAATAGGAAAAATAGAAAAGGGGAGAGAAATCCTAGGGTCTGAAACAGCTGGATATGCAGGAATATATAAAACGACAGCAGTCGCAAAAGAAAACCCATGTGGAGTTGCCAATTGTTAGTATGAATCTTTCGTCATAAAATATCGCTTTAGCTACGCATAAAAAATAGCCCTAACATTGATTATGGCTGCAAAATATCTTTAAGTTTGCTGCACAAATTCAGATCTAAGCACAAAAGATATTAAGCAGATAAAATATAACATGGCTCCATAAATCCAATGGACAAGACAAGAAGAATGTATTTAAAATTTTTTTGTATTATATTAAAAAATGGGGCACCTGAGAGGAAAACAAGAAAGGTGTCTTCTGGTTCTCCTCAGTGGGATGGGTTCTTGAAAGTCCTCAGTGTTTCAGATCTAACATTTCTCTCTCTTATGGGTGTAGAAAAACAAACATAGAACTCAATGGGAGTTCACAAAACAAAATAGAAAATGGTGACCAAGAGTAGATCCAGAGTGATCTAACGCAATGAAGGTGACTAATGAATGGGGAAAACCCCCCTATTTATAACAAAATATTGGGGCGGTCTAGAACTCGGTGCATGAATAAAATATTATTAATCGAATTCTAGAAGCACCCTTTAGGAATATTTTATTATATTTGTTGGAGGAAAAAGGGTTCTTGACTTGGGTCAATTCCTTTATTTATAAATAATAAATAAATAAATGGTTTATTTATCATTTTAGGAAAGTGATGGGGATATAATTAAATAAATAATGGTTTATTTAATTATTTATGGATGATTTAGTCAAATTTAACTAAGAATATTATTTAAATAATGATTTAAATTAACTTGTTCTTAGGAAATAATTAAATAAATATGGATTTATTTAATTAATTTCTTTGTTTTGGGTTAAATATGACCAAATGAGTTATTTTATGTGGTGAAAGCAATTTTACTTGGGGTAAAATTGGTCTTACATGGTGTACTTGGGTTCATATAATAAAAATAGGTTAGATGACCAAAAAAATGGTTTAATAGTTATTGAATCTGTTGGGATTCACATAACTCCCAACTCACTCCTCTGTGAGGCATGCCATCCATGCAACATAACTAATTCTTTGCAACGAAAGAGCCTTTGAATCCTTGGGATTATATGCATGTGCCTCAATATCTTAAAAGAAGGACCACATGATTTACCCTTATTTTTTGATTTATCATACTTGTCATGCCCACATTTCAAACATATCTCTTTATCTGCATATTCTCCTCTATATAGAATACAATCATTTGGACATTCATGATATGGTATGTACTCAACACCCAACATTTTCAACAATTTCTTTGCCTCTTCACAGCTACCGGGCAGGACATTATCACTCGAAAGAACCTTATCTTTGAATAACATGTTGTGGCCCTGTAATTTATAATATTGGCAAGAATAAATGACAGAGGACAACATAAAACTGCTTTGGAGTCCAAGACCTAGCCTTCCGAGAATCAGAGAGGGCTCTCTATGTTTTATGATTTAGCTTGATGGTTATAAGTGCTGATATTAGGATATTTATAGAAATTATGAGGATTGTTTGTTTTGATAGATTGTGTGGTTGGACAGATAGATCTGTAGAGCTTAATCCATTGGGCTATGGAGTCACAAAAGGATGAATTGTGCATCAAATTTTCAAGGGCATTCACAGGGCAAGCTAACTATGCATACTGGATCTTACTGGTAGTGTGAATATGAAGTGAAAGAAAGAAGTGAGCTCAGTAATAGCTAAAGAGCAGTTAAGAATTATTTAACTATACTTCAGAAGAAAAAATTAAGATAGTAAACACAAACATAATTAAGGTGCTCTCTCAACAAATCTTAATCTAAATTTTCTGTTTTACAATCAGATCAATTGATGCACAACATGAAATATAGAGAAAAAAAAATTTAACACAGAAGAAGAAACATCACCATTAACATAGCTCAAGAATCCTATGAACGATCTCTTATTATTGATGCTCAATAAAAACTACAATGCTCCAATACAATGATATTTTACAACGCAGAGTCTAATAAGGTCCAACCCTTGATAATGAAAATACAAGCAATATTTCAATGAAACTATGTTGGTTTCCCTAATTTACTTCGGCAGTCTACATTAACTACAAATTTAATTAAAAATTGACAACTGTGTTGATGCAAGGCCCGAATAAAAAATATCTCTGGAAAAACCGAATGTAACGTTAACTTTTGAATGTAACACTAACTTCAGCTACTTTTTGTAAACCAAAAAGTGGGCCGAAGGTGGCTGAGGTGGTCATGAATAGGAAACATTGGTGGCCTTGACATATGGCTCTACTTTTTGGGTCACCGCTGCTGAATTATTAATTATGACTCGACACTGGCTTCTCAGATCGATCGGTGGCTGCGCTGACATGTCCATCGTGCCCTTTCAGTCCTGGTACATGCACAGTTTGCTCCACTCCTTCCTGCCAGGAATCCTTGTGCCTATGGCATGTCTGTACACTTCATCCACCTTTGTATATTTTCTAAAAGTGGGCTTGGTGAGGAATACATGCTTCAACTCATGTTGAATGAATATATCGTTGCTCAGGAGATCTAGAACAACCTTCCTGGTAACGTTTCCTTTAATTTTGGAAAACTTGGTGGTATCCTTAACCACTTCCCTGAGCTTGGTCATGTAATATCCCTTTTGGACCAGCTTATTGTTGATCACATACAGTGAGGGCAGTCCTTTGGCCCTCAGGGGCTCAATCTTGTTCAAGAATTTTCCAATGGCCAAGTCCAATTCATGACATTTCTCTTCCAATTGCCTCACTAAATTCCTTTTAGTGAGGATTCTTCTTACCTCTAGGATGGTTTCTATCCTGTCCTGTACATCAAGCTCTTCCAGCTCAAAAAGTGGTTTTTGAGTTCAGAAATTTTATGATCTTGGGGGCTATGGTTGGCATATTTCCCAACTCTTGTTTGGCTTTATCAATAGCCACCTTGCATCTGTAAATTAACTCCTGCTATTCAAAAATAATGTGGATGGAATGCCACATTCCATCCACTATCTCTATGATGCCTCCCCAAATTATAAGTTTCGTTTGACCCAATATGCTGTTGGAAGGGAAATCATTTTCTGCCTTCTCCAACCTTTCTATCCATTTCTTGGCTATCTTATGGGAAGTTTTTGATCTTGCCTTTTGATCCTTTAAGATGCCAATTTGTGCCTCCAATTTCTTGATCTCCTGTGTTTGCAAGTTCATGCTCTCTATTGCTTTGGACAACTGATCTATCCTACTAGATGCTCTAACATTTGCTAGAACAATTGATGGAATGGATGAGATGGGGACAACTTATAAGGGGATGAGTGTCCCTTGAGCTACTTCTTGTTTTTCCTTCAGTAATTTATCCATCTCATTCTCCATTTGCTTGATTTGGGTAGATTGTTCAATAACTAGCTTCATCAATTATGCCTTCTATGCCTCATCTTCCTCAATTCCCTTGGCTAAGGGGTCTTCTGTCACTGGAATCTTTAGTTGCTTCCCGAGGGATGCTATTTCAACATTATTTTTATTTATCAACTCTTCCACAACCTGGATATTGTTTGGGTCATGCCCAAGCTGTAGGTTTTAACCCTGTACATAAATGATCTATGAATGAATCTTTAAAACAGAAAATAAACAATAGTAAGAGCATAAAACACAAAATAGATAAACAAAGAGATTTTCCATTGGATCCCAAATCGGGACGACCAACTTGATTTTTCATTATATTCCTTTACGTGTTACAACACATATATATACATGCCGAAGCATACATAAACCCCAATCCATTAACCCTGGATTAAAACATAACTATAGTTCCCTTGATTGGATCTACAAAATACCAGGGGTTGCAAACCATCATGCCCCAAAACCATGTGCAAACCCATGCACAAAACCATGGGTGGGTCCGCCCACCGAAAAATAAGGTCAAATTTTTTTTTTTTCTCGAGGCGCTTCCTCGGACCCCAAACAGGGGGGGCTGTCGCCCCCCCTGTGACACCCCTGTTGTGCCCGGTGCAACATATAGGGGGGCTATCGCCCCCCCTGTGACCACCCCGTGCGTGACTAGTTGTGGAAATAATATAACACATACCCAACACAAGCTTCACTATTATGTCTTCTAAAGTATTGATCCTTGAATCTTTGGCCATGGAAGATATCCTCTCCATCTTGAGCTGTGATTGGGTGCTGGATAAGGACACCTGTAGATTTGAAAAGCTCATAGCAATACTTGTCAATATCGAGGCTACCATCTCACTGGTCTGCTTATGTAATTCCATCTGGTCAATAGGATGGATGTCCTTGGCACTACACTCAAATGATGCTTTCTTATAATCTCCTACTCCTTAAGGCTGTGGGACCAAGGCTTCTAGGAATGCCATTTTCATCCTCCCTTTTTCGGTGCCAAAAGTAGACAGTAGCCTACTTTGTGAGCTTGAAGTCTGCTTCCATAATTGGTTGTATGTATTGGTCTTCAGCACTTCATTCCTCATCTTTATCTCTTTGAATGTCTTAAAGACAGAATTCTCTTACCCTTTTATGGTAGGTTTGGAAGTAGATGCTTGTAGACCTTGTTGCTAAGTAAATACTGTGGCTGATGATGTAAGCGGCCATTGTCTCTCCACCTACTGATGATGACTTAGGGGTTTCCATTATGTGAATCATTGTCTGATGTCCTGATTCATCGTCTTGATCAATCTCCATATGAACTTGGGCCATTTTTCTATATTTTAGCTTGAAATATTTGCTATACCTGTATCAGTCACCGAAGGTGACTGATCCTCTCTAGGCCTCTTGCTCCCTATATCCTTCTCTGGTTCTTTCCCTTTGTCTTATTTTTCTTCTACATTTCTCCTTTCTTATGGTGTTGGGGTCTAAATACCTGAAGTGGAGATCAATTGTTCCTCTTCTTCTTGGAGGGTGTTGGCCATCCACTCTGTTTGGTTGGCATACTGCTCAATGGTAGGTCCATGTGCATGAACATAAGGTGTGGATCTGTTTTCCACCCTTTTCATGGAGATGATCCTTGTAGGGTCATAGGACAAGGTGAAACTATGACTGAAACCCATTCCATTCAGTATTTTATCTGCCTCCTCTCCTGCTGCTCTGCTGTTGCAGATGAAAGGCCCAACTTGTGTCTTGATCTTGAATTGAGCCTTCTTCTTTATGGAAATGAAATGGAGCTCATCCACATCCATCATCTGCCTTATGTACTCCAATGCAAAGACCCTCATGGAGAGGAACTTTGGCAATTTGTAAGGGGCCAACTCACTTCCATAAACTCAAATTTATGTATAATTTTGGTACAAGTACCAATCTGTTGTCTTCACTTGCTCTGTCAGTTACATGGTTTTCCTTATCTCTTCACTTATCCTGGGCTCTGCTGTACTACTAAGTGTGTTGATGGCTGGGTGCACAAACAAATCTACGAAGTCCTTATATGTATATTTATTTTATTCTGTAAATAGCAAGGTGGTCCAGAAGATGATGGACTAGGGCTCTGCATCTTCATTTACCTTGGCCATCTGGAACTGAAAACTATTGGACTGGAAATACACAAACATATAAACTAACATAGAGGCATATTTGAAAACCTCCTATGTGTGAAACCTTAAGAATTGTTCATGTATGGCATCTGCCAGGAACTGGGCATAATTAAACATGATGGAGGGCTTAGCTTTAGATGAGAGAGTGGAAAAAAATACTATCATAGCTTCATCAAACCACTGATCATAATGATAGCCTAATAAATTGGATAATACAATGACAATCTGTTTGGTTCTTTTAGGAAAAATAGATGTAGGATAGGGTGGGTTTTTGACAGGAATTGGTGCATAGTTGCCATGAAAAGTTGTAGAGTTTTGGCTTTGCTAGCAAAATCAATCCTTTGGTAAATTTTCCTAAGGCTTCATAAGAAAAGGGGACTGATTTTTCAGGTGTGGGGGCCTACATCATTTGCTAAATAGACTGGGCATTGATGGTGAACATGATTTCTCCTGTTGGGGTGACTATGGTCCTCTGATTTCTGTCATAGCAAGCCTAGCATTTTCTGATGAATTTAGGGCAGCTGTGAGTCTCGGGGAAAATGTACAAAGGCAATTGAGTTTCCCATAGGATGATATCATCAGCTTCATTGAGAAATTTTTCCTCGAGCCAGCAGTAGACATCGAACAAATCGAAATCTGACTCTATCTCATGGATTTTGTAATCTCGGTCTGCCAGGGCTATATGGTATAAGTCCAATTGTGGGTATACCATGGGGTTGAATGGTTCCTGGTCCTTCTTAGGAGGCATGGTTACTTCTTCTATAATTTTTTAGCAATCTTCATTGGAGAAAGGGATATAAGAAAAGGAAGCAGAGAGGGAAAAAATTGAGATTGGGGAAGGGAGAGAGTAGAGGGGACCACGATCATAATACTTTGACTGTGAAATTTGTGACCCGGTTGGCCGAGAGTAGTTGATGCCTTTGGTGGACATGGGTTCCCTTGCCACAGTTCTTTTAACCTGTGATATTTTCCTGCAAATCCTTGGCAAATTCGATCTCTGCAAATTTTCAATCAGAATAACATAGTAAAAATCGGTAGCAGTTATGAATTTGGCTTTTAACTTGGTGATTAGTGAGACGTTGGGTGGCGTGGGTCTGTTGGAAAATGGCCTGACCATTCATGGTGAAATGGCCACCTTGGTGGGAATGAATGTGATTAGACGGGGGACAGCTTAGTGAGGACATGGCGAGGTGGGAGTGGACAATGAATAGTACAATGGTTGGATGGGGGGATGGTTTCGTATGGAGGTGGAAACCGTTTTCAGAGGGGGGGTAGGCAGTAAGTTGTATTGGCGGGGAGAGAGAAGCAAACAACCTTAGGGCATGACACATAGTGGGTTGGGAGGTATTGGTTATCCCCCATTTTGGACCCCCCCTGTTGTTAACGTTCGGAGGGTGAGGGGGGGCTAGAATGGGATGTGGACCGTTGGATGAATGGCGACTACGAAGAGATGAGGGGAGCTGTGGGGCGCTTTAACGTAGGTGGGGACATGGGACGTGGGGTATGGCGGGACAGGTGACGCGACGTTGGGGTCGAGGTACGAGCGTCAAGGGGTAAGTGAAACTTAGGATAAGGAAAATATGCGAGGGGCAGGTAGAAGAAAATAAATGTGGTCGAGACTTAGGGATAAAGATCATACCATAAGGTTTCCAAATTTTATAAGAAACACCCCCTTTAGGAGCTTTAAAGCATCATTTTCCTTTCAGTTTGATTTTTCCTCATTTGATTTCTTCTTTTGTTATATTAGGAAAATACTCAAGCAATTTTTAGATTGCTTATTTACAAAATGAACCTTACATTGTTTCCCTTTAATTTTCCAACAGATCTAGCTACCCAAACTACAACTCTAACCATTTTTCTTCTTTTTAGGGTGCATTTGGACTTGCAGACCCTGAAATCATTTTTCCTTTGAATTTATAATCTATCACCTATCCCTTATTTCTCCTATTGGTTCATATTAAGCTGTTGAGCCAATGTCATTTTCTACCTATCTACTGATGAGCCAAGATTAAATGGTTTGGAAAATATTCATTTCTAACCTATCAACAAAAAATTCAAATTTATACAATCATGCTTAAACTGTATGAGTGTGCAAACCTTCCTCAATAGTAGTGGCATTTTGACTTCATAAATATTCATTTTTTTCTTTTGTGTGGGGCTTCATTTTTTCCTTTTTTAACACCCTCTTTTCTTTTCTTTTTTGCTTCTTCTTATCTTCTTTGAAAATACATTTGAATATTGAAATATATGTACAATATGAAAATTTTCAAATAATACATACATAGTTACCTTGTGATATTGTTAATTACATGACTCTAACATAACATGTAGTTGGTCATGTACAATATTAAATGTACATTTATGTCGATAATTATTAACGTTTATAAAACTAACCATTTGTAATGTTCATTGTGTGATTATATTTCTCAAAATATAAGGGACTTGATGGTCAATTACCTCAAAATTTTCAAGAAACATGCATTTGACAAGCCAAACTTTGCTTTCAAGTTGTACAGTAACAGCGCTGTCCCCAAATGGGTAGACTTTGACTGACTGCCAGGTCCAAAGAGAGGGGTGGTGGAAGCAAATTGAAGGCTTTAGAAAAAGGTATCAACGATATGAGCATCATCCCCTAGCTGATCATTGTTCTAGAACGCATCTAACAACATTTTCTCTATGGAAGTTTTATCCCTTAATTAATCATCCATACCAACCTCTATTTGATTGCCTCTATTGCCAGCTTGTGAAGAAATACTATTGCTGTAGTCATTCCTAATTGGTGAATCTAGATGCAGTGGGAATTGAATAGGTGGTTGATTCAACCATTCTTGGTATCGTTCCTCTCCGAGTTTTTCTCTTAATTAATTCTTCTCTCGATTTGACATTATTGTAGGGTGCAATGGAATATGGTAGGTAGGTCACTCATCATCACTAGAATCCTAATAATTTAAAAAAATATATTTGAACATGATTAGTACAAAATCGATGATATCAATTAGGAAGCACGTCAATAATGCATGATTAATTGGTTTGACGTTGAAATAATTACATTAATATACCAAACAATTATTATTACCATCATTGTCTTAGGATTGTGGCTAGAAGATGGAATGTTACAATTGGCAGGGTGAAGCGGCAAATTATTTTCGGAAATCTAATTTCATAAAAAAATTCTTTAAATAGTAAAGCTATTCATTCTTTCATTATTTCTACAAACTTTTCAGGGAGGGATTTGCATGAGAGGCATACCTAGAGCAAGAGAGCACAAGAGCACTATGGAGCAGCAAAATACTTTCGAACAACAACACTATTCAGAGAATCAAAATTTGAAACATCGGGTGATTCACACAAAAACCATGTAGTATAGTAAAATTGTTAAATTTTACTGTATTAATTTTTTTTTTTGCAGTTTCTGTTAGACTTAATACATGCATAGTAAAAATTTTAAATTTTGCTGATCATTTAAAAAATAAAATAAAAATCCATTCTTACATTAAACCCTTGCTTATTCTTGTTTATGTGACTTCACAATTAGGGTTTTTCATTTTAGATTTATAGGTTTTGTATTACTATATATATATATGTGTGTGTGTGTGTGTGTGTGTATGACATCTAACCTATGGGACCTCTTAGAGAGTCAGATCCCAATCCATGTCAGCCCTTGCATGATTTAAAAAAAAAATAGATTTTTTTTAATCGGTGCGCACTATCTAAAATAGCGCACTGGTGTGCTATTGTAGTATAGCGCACCGGGCGTGTACTGACAAAAAACATTGTTTGATAATTTTTTTAAAATTAATTTATGTTTATGTTAAATCGGTGCACCGGTTAACATATAACGCACTAGGTCTCCTTATTGGTAAAGAGCACCGTACAGTGTTTCTATTGTATTGGCAGTGTGTTTATAAGAACCTATCACACCGCGTTCGATGTGTATTTTGCGAAAGGTGCACTGTTTTCTTGATTTTTTTTTTTTACCAGAAAAGTATGTGATTTATATATAAAATATATTTTTGAATGATACAAGTTTCAAATTGATAAAGAAATGGCTGACAAGAGTTCAAGTAACAAAAATATTGATAGCACATTGAGAAAAGAAAAAAAGGCAAGTTCTTTGTGAATTCTTTACAAAAATTATTATTTTTGAAATATATATAAGTTTAAATAATATGTATTGTTTGGTGTGTATTATGCAGAGCCACAAAATGACGAAGCTCGATAAGATTATTTCTAATCTAAGACCAGAACAACGTAAAATCTTGATGGAAAAATTGCAGAAGGATGAATTAGGTGAATGAAAAATAACTATCGATCCAATATGAGTTTCTTTTTTGAACTTTCATTAACAATATACTTAAAAATATTAGATAACATGTTTTGAACAATCTATTAATTCAGATATGTTTAATGTTCTACAGGGACCAACATCAAAGAAAAGGAATGTTGTTCTAAGAAAAGAAAAAAAATAGAACATGCAAATGAAAATGAATTTCTCCTTAGCTCATCTAGAGTGGTGCTCAAGGTTAACGAAAGGGGGAAAAAATTTGCAAAAATTTGAGGTATTTAGCGGAATGAATGTATAGACGTTCTTTCCACTTACAATACAAAAATAAATCCAATGATTCCAAGAACCAAATTTTATTTAAATTACAGGATTAGTTTTCAGAGAATTTGTCAATGAGACATGTCAGACTTTTAATAGCAAAAATGTACAACAACAAAAAAGAAAGATTGAAAACATAATATTACTTTAAATGTTTTTCTGGAATTATATGTATATATTAATACAAAGCAATCATTTATTAATATCACTTTTTTTATATTTACTTTTCATATATCAATATAAAAATTAAATTGTTTATTGTCATGTTACATTTTTAGGAATATTATGAAATCTCAAAGGATGAACGAGCTGATATCAGAAATATTTCAGTGGGAATGTCCAAAAAGGTGTAGCAGGAGATGGTCAAAGAAATGGAAATAATTGCATTGCATGAGGAGTCATCTCAACAACAACGTGCTTCAAATGTAATATGTATTCATTGAATTTTTCGATTAGGTACAATAAATAAATAATTTAGCATTAAATATTAATTTTCAAGTATTTTCTTGTAGAAAAAAAGAAAGAAAATGGAACCCATTCAACACATAAAAAGGACAAGAAGGAAGAAAAGGGTTGATTTCTATGTTTGTGAGTAATTGTTAATTCCTTATAACAACTTAACTAGATTTCATTTTTGTATATTTTAAGTTGTTTTACAACAATCAACATTTGATGTCTTCAAATAGGTGCTAACATACAAAGAAGAACCATCAAAAGAATTGATTGACATTGGGTTAAATATGGGTTGTTAGCATATGTTGGTATATCAGAAATTAATTGTGGAATTTGTAAGCATCTATCTTGTTTTAATTAGCTCCGTCTATAATTAATAGAGTAAAAAATTATTTTATATTAAATCTATGATTTATTATGGGGTATAAAACTTGCAGGAAACAAAGTATGGAATTGCGGCAACAAATGAATTATTGAGAGATGGCATGAAATTTTGTTTTGAAAGAATGTGTATAGTTCACGAGTCAATTCTTGCTATAGTACATTTATTTTCGATTTACATTGATGTATATTATTTAATATTGCAATTTTCATTATTCTCACCAATGTATATACACTCATTACACTTTATTTTTATGTTTTTAGATGGAACTTGAAGAAGAAGAAAAATATCAACACAATGAACAAAACAATCCTCCAAATCACCCAAGTCATGGAAGTAGCTCGAGCAGTGACAACAGTTCTAGTGAAGAATGATGATCAATATGTTTGGATATCAAAGCAAGGCATTGTATTTTTTGAAATATTTGTCTGTGAAATGAGACATTTGTTTAATGTAATGGACATAGTGTCCCAATTGAAAGATAAAGGGATAACAATAATTGTCCCATTTTGTATGACAAAGAGTGTATTATATATATATATATATATATATATATATATATATATATATATATATATATATATATATATACGTTTTAATTTATTCTATTGCGTATATCATTGTCGCCGTGAAATGTTACCCCACTGATTAAATATTATAATGAAGAGATGCAAAATCTGATGATATGATAAAAAAAATTAATCCAAACATCACATTCAAATGCACTAATAATTTTTTTTTATTGATATGAATATTGTTATAAGATATGTGTCAACTTTTGATGAATAATGAATTTTGTTAGCCACCTATAAATTCTGTTATACCAAGAAGTGGCTAATTTTGTTCTTCAAAACTTCAAGAGATAATTCCCTTTGAATACCTATCATCTTTGAAGTTTTTATGAAGATAACTAACCTTTAAGTTAATCTTCATTGTTGTTTCCCTTATAATCCTAAAAATATGCTGTTTGCCAAGAGAAGACTGCTTGAAAATCCCATTTTCCATCATTTTTACCACTCCTTTCACTCATAAATAAACCTCATTTTTCACTCTTTTTCCTTCATAAAATCCCTCCATAAGCCTCATTTAACCTTCAAAATCACTTTAAAATCCCTTTTAAACCTTATATTTCTCTGTTAATTGGTTTTAAAAAGCCTTCATTCACCTATCGGAACCCTCGATTTCCCTTAAAAACTCTGTTTTTAAGCCTAAAACAGTCCTTTACATATAATGTTTTCTTAAGCCCCTGAGGGTTTATTTCCTTCAGACCTCTGCTTCATAAGACCTCAAGCCCTGCAAACGGGCGCTAAAATTCCAAAAAAACCCTTTCCCGAACCCCTTTTCCTTTGTTTTTCCATTCCCGACGTAAAATATTTCAAAATGAATCCGGCGTGTCGATCTCTGCAGATCAACGACCTTCGACTCATCGCATTGCAAGTTCACGTGGGTCCTTCCTTTCCTCGTGACTTTCAAAAAATTTTGATGCGATCAAACCTCAGCCGTTAGACTTGCTTGCTTTCCGAAGGACTATTTTTTAGAACATGGGGCCTTTGTTCTATCTTCACTCGCCCTTTTTTCTATCTTTTAATGTTTTTGACTTTTCTATTTTTCTATATTTCAAATAGTGGTATATACAATGAATGAAAGTATTTCAAACTCAGAAATCTTGGAAATGACGAAATTTAAGCATCTTATCCTCGTAAGGATCTCCTCTCACCCTTGGCCCACTCAACTCCTGAAAAGAGAAATTTGGGAAGTTTTCTCTCTCTAACATGACACAGGGATTCATGCAAGAATCTCTGAACAACCCAGTATCTTCTCGCTGTACCTCTTTGAATATCTGATTTCCACTCCTTTCCTTACTGTACATTTTCCTCAAGTAATGCATGTACTCTTGGTCATTCTTGAAATAGATAATGACATCATCAAGGTATGCAAAAATGCAGAAATTTAAAACTGGGAACATGGCTTTCATGAACAGATTTCTGATATTGGGTGGTTTTGCAATTTTGATTTTGAAATTAGATCTACCTCCTGTAAACTGGAAAAAATCTTTAAGCTGTCTACTTTGCAAGGGAATCTTTTGGACATGACCTGAAACATCATCTTGCGAAAACACATGATTAAAAGCACTTTTAATTGGTAAATCATGGTCTTGGGTAGAAAAGACAGAATTTCTGTTATAGGGATATGCAGTAATATTTCTAAAATCGAAACAGACTCTATGACCAGCTGTTTTATCCTTGATTATTATAGTTTGGTTCAGAGCCAATTTCAGTAGCTCAGGTATGCTGGGACTGCAACTATCATTCTTGCTCATAAGAAGTTTATCAGGCATTTTTTCTAGATTTTGAGCTGCTGGGGCTATAGTCAAAGTTTCATTTGCAGTGGATGATCCATATGATGGTAAATCTTTGAGGTATGGTAGAAACATTAAACTCCCTTGTTCCTAGGTTCCGAACAGGTTTATGATGTGTAAGTCTTCTAAAGCCTTTACCCGAAAAAAATTTTCGCAGGTTATTGCTGGTGTTTGACTAGGGTTAGAGTAATTCGCTTGATAGTACATAAGGGTTTGCGCTTCTTGCTCTAATCCCACCTTAGAAGGGACATACTTACTTTCTTCATGACACAGCTGTTCATGATCATGGTAGTTTTGAGTGTCTAGTTCATCATAAGGCACCACGGACAGCTGATGTGGTGGATCTAAGTTTATTTCAGTTTCTTCTGACTCTTCCTCCATGTTTTCATCAATATGCATAAAGAAAGAGTTCAGGTCGGAACGCAAGGAATACATTGGAATGTTGTCTGGCCTATCTTGACTGCTAATCATGTATTTCATGTGTGATTCTTGGTAGAGTATTCTGGTCTCGCCGAACACAGGAATGGTGGCGTATGACATGTCCAGTTGAATATTCCCTTGGAGTTTGGCTCCCCAAGATCTGGATAGAAGCATCCCGTACTTGGGAGGAATGTCTGCCACTACTATATCCATGATTAGATGTTTTGCAGGTATTTGGGCCAGACTAAAACAAAGGTCTTTGATCAAACCCAGGCATTGGACTCTACTTGAATCAAATGAATACAAGTCTTTGTATGGTCTTGTGATTTCCAGGCCTAGTCTTTCCATTACTACCTTTGGCATAAGATTATGCGAGGCGCCGAAGTCTAGCATGGCATTGTGGAGGATTTGGTCGTGGATGTTTAGGCTAATGTAAAATGGAAGAGTAGTTCCTTCTTGGAATTTTCCCTCTATCTTCGGACCAAACAACACTTCTGGAGTGTCATCAGCCAGATTAACAGTGTTTGCATCATTCCCTAGATTTAGGACCTTTAGCACTTGGGATTTATAAGAGTTTTGTGCAATGAGTTTAGTAAGAGGCATGGTGGTCTTGATCTTGGCGATTTCGCCTTCAAAGCTAAAAGGCAGCTGAAGTTTAGATATGTTTGTTTTAGCTTTTTCAGCCACGACCTTCTCTATGTCCTGAGTTTGTTGGCTTTGTTTCGGGATTTTGTTTGCCATAGTTTCTTCGGTAACTTTTGTGGAAGTACTAGGAACAGCTGAGTTAGGACTAGTTTGGGTAACTTTAGCTTTGTTTTGGTCACTCTTCTCGACCTTGACTTTGTCATTGCTTACTGCTTTCTTGAGGATGGTATCAGGGGTTTTAGCAGTATCTGAGTTACCTTTCTTCGAATTATCTTGGTTTTTTTTGCTTCTAAGGTCATATTGCCTGTGAGCTTCTATGATGGCATTTTGAAAATCTATGGCAGGGTCGTCGAGATCTTCATAGTTGGTCTCATCTTGATTAGGAGAAAAGAACACTTGTTCTTCTTCTGTGAGGTACACCTCACTCTCATTATCAGATCCTATGAGGTTTAAATGATGTTCATCAAGAGGTTCTGTATCCCTGTCATCCTCTTCCACATAGTTTTCATTAAATGGTGGCCTAATTTGTTGGTCATTTTCCCTTGGTCTGTTTTGGGACTGTTCCCTCCTAAAGTTTTGGTTTCGGTTTCTGTTTGGAGGGTTTGGCTGGTTGTCCCTAACAGGCGCCTTTTCATTTATCCTTTCCCACATTTTGGCCATGGTTTTGACTAAATCATCTATTCTAGGATCTAGGGAAGGTGATGAAGTGGAGACCTCGTCTTTATATGTGACCTTTCTTTCTGACCTAGTCCTAGCCCTTTTTTCTGCTAAGTTGGCATCTGCTTTTATAGCTATTTGTTGCATTTCTTCTAAGGTAGGGGGATCTTTGTCTCTCAGATGATATGTCATGTCCGGATCGAAACCCTCGGAGAATTTTTCCAAGGCTAAACCAAGTGGGGGTTTGAAATGAGGTGGGAGGGAGTTATATACACTGTTGAACCTAGTGCAGTAAGCCTGGACACTTTCACCATTTTCCCGTTTTAGGTTGTTATATTCTGACAGGATTTGAATAGGGTTTCTTCGGATTTCCCACCTATTTCTGAAGACTTGATGTAGTTCTGGGATATTTTGGATGCTGTTTGGAGTTAAGCTTTTGAACCATGTTTTGGGTTCACCACCAAGACTTTGGGTGAATATTCTCATTCTGACGGTCTCGTCTTGTACCTCCAGGTATTCATAAGCATCAGTCATCCTACTTATATGCTGTTGAGGTGTGGTGGTGTCTTCTCCGATAAAGTGTGGGATTTTGTCTTGATATTTATTTGGGAGAGGAGCCAAAGGTGGTGGCAACACCAAAGGTGCGTACCAGGCTGCCATGATGGGAGCTAATGGATGATGTACAAGATGAGGACCGGTAGGCTGAGATGAGGTGGTTTGAACAGGTGTGGCGGATGAACTTGGACTAGTGATCTGGTTTTGAGCAGATCTGGGATGGTAGGAGCCAAATTGATGGAGAAGCTGAAATTCGGGGGGGGTGTAAGGTGAGGCTTCTCTACTATGACTGTGCGATTGGTCTAGGGTTTCAAGATCGTTAAAGTCTATCTTACTATGAGATCTGCTTCTGAATAGAGTTTTTGACGACTCTAATTCAAAAGGTGAATCTGGTAGGATAGTGAGATGTTTAGGTACTGATCTTGTTTTACGGATGGATCTACCAGTAGCTAGATGGTCAGTTTCGGAAGCTTGCCACAGAATCTTCTCTGGGTCATCTACTATAATAAGGGGGTTTGGGTCTGGATGGGATCTGGTATTGATTCTTCGTGAAGCCAGATTTTGGATCTAGAGTTTAGAGAGGATGGTATTGGTGAATGTTCTGGATGAGTGGTCTCTCTAAAGTTCTACTAAGGTGAAGGATGGTCAAAAATAAAAGAGATGGACTAGTGGAGTCGCCAGGTGGAACTGGGTTGTTTTTGTGAAGATAGCTATGGTCCACCACCGGTAACTAATCTGGAAATATTTGTTAGATTTTCTGAATTTATGTGCAGCTTATGGTTTGTTAAAGTATCCTAGATTTGTTTCAACACTTTTCTAGGGTGATGAGAACAAAAAGAGTTTACTCTAAATGGGTCTATGGGCTGCTTGCTTGTTTAAGTATCTAAAGGACCAAAGAGTCTATAAGAGTTTGCTAGACTATCATGTACTCAGTGTCCCACCATCTCCCGCTATGTTATGAATATAGATAGGTCTCATTTATTAATTGTAACTGAGTTCCCAAAAATAGACATTCATAGAGTAGGAATGCCGTGATTGTCATTTTTGGAGGTATACTAGTATTCACTACCTAAAGATGACAAAACCAATCAAGAGTGGTTTTAGGTTTTTGAGTCATAAAATGAGAGATAAGAGTGCTATAAACCCATTCCATCATTTGCTAAGATGGTGAAACAGAGAGTTTACACTAAATGATTCTAAAGGCCGATGGTTTAAGGTGTCAGCTGACCAAGGATCTATAAAAGCTACAGACCACACAAATTTCACAGAGTCCCACCGTGATCGCCATTATGTTAGTGAGCGGTGGGATAAGTCAACAAGATAGAATTCTCAAAGGTCTCTGAATGTATAGGGAATCTAAGTTTGTTTAATACTCAGAGTCCCATCGTGATCGCCATTATGTTAGGGTCCCGTGATTTGGCCGATTGGTAAGCCAAATGACGATGTAACATCAAACCAAGCTTTGGAGCCCGAGGACCTAGCCTTCCTGGACTCAGAGAGGGCTCTCTCTATGTGCGTAAGGGATATCTGTGTGTTTGTTTATTGTGTTCTGATTTTAGGCTAGTTATGAAGTAAGTTTTTGATTTTTGTTTTTTAGGTTGTGAGGGATGAAACTGATCAAAGATATAAAATAGATAACAAGATGTAGATTAATTTGGCTATGGGGTCAAAAGGTCAAGAAAGCTATTAGATGATGATGCAAGGCTATTGAAGGGCCAATTTGATTCAAGGTAGAAAGGATCTTAGGGCAAAATGGAGTAAATGGACATCAAGTTTGTGAACAACAAAGAGTTTCAAGCATCACTGGTTCAGTAGATAATATAAACATGGTAAAGAAAACCCTTAATCATGCAAAATGTAACTATAAACTAATCGACACATAGAAACCAACATTCAAGCCATGCATAGAAGTATAAGACCCTCTAACTTTGGGAAATGGCTATCAGACTTTTGGGAAAACACATAAGACGGACTAACAACTCAAAATACTATGCCGGAACACCTAAACACAACACTTCAAGTTATTGGGCACTTTGAACAGCAAGATTTGCATAGTTTTTAGGCAAAGGGCTAGATCGGGACTAGGCATCCTTGGTTAAAAAAAAATGATAATCTTAATCAGTCAAAGAGATAGTTTCATGGCTGGAACTATGGACAGTCATAGGTAAGCAGGGCACACCATACATCCTACTCAACATGCATAGAACTATTAATGAAACTAGCAACAATATCCTCAAGTTGTTAAAGAGCAGTTAAGAATTCTTTAATGCAACTAAGGAAGAAGAAAACATAAAAGCTATGAAGATTCAGGAATTTTGAGGTGCCTCCATGGGCATATCTCAAATTTAATCTCTACTGATCTATAGCAAGCAAGAAGCATATATCATGAATGAAAACTAGAAGACAACAACAAAGCAAGAAACACTATACCATTCTACCATGTCATGGAATCCATCAACAATCCTTCATCATCCATCCAAGAACATTCAAGAGGCAATCCAAAAGCATAACACAAGTATTTTCTCCAAAGCTCATATGATCATATATTGCTTCTCTTCTCAAATTCAGCCTTGTTTACAAATGAGAGCTTGTGGAATAAATAGGCTCAAGTGAGGAAAACCTCATGGTTCAACTTCCATCCTCATTGGCCTAATCAAAATATCTAAACTTGTCCTTGAGGCTTTGCAAAGCCCAAGGCACAAAAATATCTCATAAAATATCTAAAAATTGCTAAAAAAAGGAATTTAATTGACTTTGCATCATTTTCCAAGTGCAAAAATAGCTAAACGCACATTTGGAAAAAGCAGATTTTTGAGGTTCAAAAATTACAAAAATACTTCAAATTTATATCAGAAAAAGGTCCCTTGACTTGCCGGAAACATTTGGCAGCCTTCCTGATGTCGAAACAAGGCTCATGATAGCTCGTTGAAAAGCCCTGAGTGTCTACTTTCCGGCACAACTGAAATTTCTCCAATCCAATGCCCAGAAGTCCTCCAAATCTGCACCTGTGTGTAAAAAGCTAGAAAATAACAGTCTGCTGATAGACCGGGCAGAATGTGCAAAATGCGAGCCTTTTTCGCCATTTTGAGGGGGAAAATGATCTCCAAATGCTCTGAAAATCGCTGAGGGCCTGCTCATGAATTTATGGCATCCGATGGTGCCCTTCTCCTTCCTTGACGAATCCTCAAAATGAAATGGCGAATTTATGAGTTTTTGACCAAAAACCCAAAAATGCCAAAAAACCAAAAGTTTTCAAAATGGGCCCAAAATTGGTATGCATGACCCTCAAGGGTCCTTAGCAACATGCTCCGAAGCTGAAGCCAAAATATCAAGTGCTGATGTGCCTTTATTTTCTTTCCGTGCCGGGCGCTTCCCTTTTGCTTCCTTCAGTTTTGCTTGGGTGGCCTTTAGCTTGCGCCGGACAAACTGATTCAACTTTTGATAGTGCTGTGTCATCTTCCTTTGCAGCTCCAGGTCTCTGTTTGCCTTTTCAAGCTTCATCTCCAAGTGTTTATTGGCTCTTTCTAGCCATGCCTCCTTATTTTCTTCAATTTCTTGCTCAAGTAGTGCAGTGAGGGGAAAGGCTTGAAGATGGGCCTGTTCTTCTTCCCTTTGCTTTTCCAGGGCTCTTTTAAGCCCTATGGTTGTAGGCCTTTTCTGCCTAGGCTGGTCATCTTCTTCATCTTCATCAAACTCACCGATGAGCTCCTCTATCCATATGTGTGCTTTAGCTGCCTCATTCTTGTATTTGATAGCTCGTGCCTCATGAACAGCCAAATGGACATTCATTTGTTTATTTTCGATCTCCAAGAAATGATTGAAGGTCTTTTCCCGATGAAGGTCACTCTCCAATGCTTCAATTTTCCCCTCTCGATGGATTAGAAGGTTTTCAAGAATGCGGGCTTCATTATCGCTGTCATCACTTTGGATGGGAATGACAGCCAATGCACCTCCATGCTTTTGACTTTCTCCAATTTTGCCTTTCCCTTTGAAAGCCAATATTGCACTCTTCCTTCTTGGCATACTAGTGAGAGGTCTCTTGGGCGATTTTCTTTTGCTAGGGACAAATCTTGTCACTTTTGGAGTGGCAGCCTTAGGCCCTTTCTGTCTTGCTGTGCTATAATTTGTTCCTTTAGGAGAAGGAGACATAATGGCTTTACCCTTGTCAATTTCTTGAAACTGCTGCTCTTCTTGAGGCTGCTGTGTGTCCTCTTTAAGTTGCTTCTGCCCCTCAATATAATAATGCTGATCTGCCTCAAACCCTTGTTGACCTTGATCATCAATTTTATGCTACTCCTGTACTTGGATTTCCTGTTCATTTTGTGGCTCAAGTTGCTGCTCAAATTCCTGCTCAAACTGCTGTTCATGACTGTCAGTATCAAGCTGCTGCTCTTCCTCTTGTCCCTACTGTTCACTTTCACTGAGATGCTGCTGTTCAGCACCCTTTTCTTCTTGCTCCTGCTATTGCTCTTCATCTGCAATTTGTTGCTCTTCACCCACTTCTTCTTGCTGTTCAGACTGCTGCCCCTGTTCACCAACATCAAGCTGCTGGTGTGTTTCCACCTCATGCTCACTGTGTGGCTCAATCTGCTGTCCCTGATCATCAAAATCATGCTGCTGGTCTTCATCAGTTTCTTCATGTTTATCCTCTTCCTCTTCTATCTATTCATGTCCTTCATATTCATGCTGTCCTGACTATTCTGTGGTGATCTTGAGCCTTCTAGGAGTAGGCCTGCTGGACAAAGGTACAGGGCGATGAACAAGCTGGGTGGGAGATATATGGACAGGAGGAACAGTAGAAAAATCTGGGTGGCTGATAAAAACATCCCATGGAACCTCTTTTTTCTCTAGCTGGTGTAGGATGATAATTTTGATCAGAGAATGATGGAAAAGGGAAGGTATTTGCAGAGATGGAGCCTTCTTCTGGACTGTGGATGTCATCTTCTCGATACTCTTGTATAAAAAGTAAGGGAGATTTAGCTGCCCGGTTCTAGTGAAATGCATCAATAGTCGGACATGGTAGGCATAAACTCGAGTAAATCTCCCTTCACAAGTAAAATACTTCATTATGACCTTCATTAGAGGAGCATAGCTGTCAAGAAGATAAGAAAAAGGAAAAACAGCAGTGCAAGTATCTCTATGCTCGGGTTTGATGAAAGGCTTGTAATCATCCAAGTCAAGATGGGTCTGTTTGAACCATTTCTCGCCATGATATGGAATTTTGGTGGCTTTGGACACTGACCTTGGGGAAAACTTGAAATCAAGGTCTGCTACCTGGAAATGCTTGCTCTGGAACCTCAGGGCACATAGGTGTGTCAAGGGCGAGAAAATTTTGACCTCCTGTACCTTCTGGCAGAAATCTAGACAACCTACCTCATGAAAGTTGAAGAGGATGGATGGATGAGCATTGACCTCCTCTGTAGATATTGGCTCATATCTTTTATGCAAACCACTTCTGCTGTCCTGCCTGGGTGGCATTTTGACCTAGATGTGCTTTTAAAACACCAATTTACCACAAGGCTTTTGAAATGCCTTCTTTACACCAAACTCTATTTCAGCCTCCTGTCACTTCACTGTATGATAATGCAACAATGTTTTGAAGATAGTGTGAAATGCCTTCCTTTGATATAAGGCCTTGTCTCTTTAAAACAAAACCTTCTTCTTGCTTTTGTATATGAATCAGCAAATACTCATAATGACATACACAGTCAAGTCAAAGAAAACATAGTGAAGACGCTTTCCTATATTGGCAGACAAAGCTAAAAATACAATCTTCTGAGCTTCAAACACTGTTTTTTCCTTGTATGCCCTTCACCAGCAGATCTAATCAAATTGAAAATAGTCAACCAGAGTATATCTTATTCAGCCCAAATCCATTGTCTCGGTAAGGAAATAATGTTTTTGAATGTTTGTGCACAATCTCCCTCTCAATACAAAAACCTCTGGTCCTTAAAATGAGGCTTTCCCCACTTTTGATATGTAATCCAACCAGCAAAGCCTTTAAGAAGAGGATACAGTGAAAAGAAGATACCTAGTCAATGTGAAATTGCTGTGCGTGGTGATAGGGTCACCTTGCCCTTTGAAGTTTGGAGGTCAACAACATATTTTTGTGTCTTTGACTGGGGTATACTTCTCAATTTCAAAATCATGCCCTTGTCCTAGTATGCCATTTATTTCAACAAAACTTACACCACATGCAGTCAACCTCTAGTGTGGGCATACAATCAATGCTACAGACCTGGAACAAGGTAACAGAGTTTTGAAAAATGCTTCAACAGTTTCAATTAAAGGCTGTAGTAGTTTATCTTTTCATACAATCAAAGCTCCCCTTTAGTATGGAAAAACCTGTCTCTTTAGAAGATGCTTTTATATCCTCGGAAAATCAACTTGTCAGAGAGCTGGAGGAAACAAAAGGGAAGCTACCAAGTATACAGTGAACAATTGTCTTTTCCGGTGGTTGGTAGGGTTATCATTGCCCTTTGGTATTCTGAAGAATAAAACACATCCTTGTTCTTTGATTTTAAGAAAGGTGAAAACCTACAATTTTTAGCTCAACACAATTTCTTTCCCTGTAGAGGACCTCATCAGCGTATTTAACATTTTACCACATCTTTAGACCACTGATACTCACAGAAAAAACACATCTCTTATCAAACTCAAAACAGTGATTTTAGACTGTGATTTTTTAAACCCCTTTTTCATCACTGTGCAGTTTAAAAAACCAAGTGGAGGCACGTAAAAATACCTTTATAACTCGATGAAAACCTTGTCAAGAGTTGGAGTAGCTTTTCATGTGAACTGGAGGCGTGTTGGAGGGCTTAAACGTGCGCGGCACGTTTACAGTGGAGGGCGCTGCGCACAAATGGGTGTCAGGTGACCTGTCGGGCCGACAGGACCCGAGTGCACAGGCGCGCCGCGCCACCGTTATCGGCCCGTGCAAAATTTCTTCTGAGCACGCCGCGCGCTTTTCCAGGCGTGCTGCTCAATGAAACTGTGACAAACTTCTCCAAAATCGCTCCAATCTTCCTTGTTTGGTCTTGAGGGCAGCGAAGAGGCTTTGCTCGGGCTCGATGAATTTCAAAATGGAATGACAACGGCTTTGATCTTTGTTTGAAGTATATAAAACCAACGGTCCCCTTTGATCTTTGACTTTGAGAGGGTTCTTTTCAAAAAGTTTGGAAAAAGGTTTGTTTTCTTTTTAAATCCATATTTGAAACCTTACTTTTCGCAAATGAAACTAAATTTCTTTTTTTTAATCAAAACTCAAAGGTGATGATTCCCTCTTTCTAAGCCCATTTTCCCTTCTCGAAATGACATAATCTTTTGGAGAAATATGTCCTTTAGACTTCTGACTGTTTCTTACTTGAAGAAATGTCTCCTCCTGCAGCAGTGGCATGTGGATTCTGCCTTTGATGACTTCCAGAACCTGAAGAACTAAGCCAAAGTACTCTTGTATTTGTTGAACTTGTAAACTTACTTGTAGGACCCTTTGCTTTTTAAACTTGGTTTGACAGACTTCTGTATCTAATTTCTTCATCGACTCTTTCCCTAACTGTAGGTGTCAAATATTTCTGCATGTATTCAGACTTTGCCAATCTTCTATTGATTAAGAAAGGCGCTTTTTTCCAATACACTGTTTCTGCTTAGAACACATTACTAGGATATCTCTGTCCATTTGAATAGGAGGTGGCCAAATTTTTAAAACTTGGTTTGACATCCTCTGCCTCCAGGTGTTTCATCATTTTCTTCTTCAACTGTAGGAGCCAACAACTTCTTTGTATTCATTCAGGCTTTGCCATGGTCTTTTGATGAAGGATGGCGCTGCTTCCAACACATTTTTCCTGTTTATAAATAGAGCTGCTTTCATGTGGAAACAATGACATGTCTGAATACCTTGCAAGCTGCTCCAGAGTTTCAAAACTCAGATCATAACCATTTTCTGTCTTTGTGTTGAGGAGGCAAGTATAAAAGATGTGGAATAACTGCTAACATTTTTCACAGCTGCCAAGGTTTTTATTAGCCACCTTCTTCCTAATGGAACTTTGAACACACCAACCTACTGTATCTGAAGAAAACACCTGTCTTTGTGGTGGAGTGCAGCTTGCAACAGCTGGACTTACATTGGCGCTTTGACTGATACCTAGATGTCTTAGGTCTGGGACTGTATACTACTTTCCTGCCTCTTCTTTATGTTCATCCAGAAACCATGGACTGTATTTCACATTTCAACAGGAACAAAAGAACACACAGGGGTCTTTTCACTGAAGTGTTTTCCTGCTCAAGACTGATTGAAGCTATTCATATTAACACCCCTGCAGAGATATTTGTTATGATAGCTTTGATTAAGGAGTCCCTTTTTGATGTGCCCTGATGATGACTGAAACCTCAAATGATTCTCTTTACAAAACCACAAACTCTATTTTCTTTTGTCTTGCACATTTCAGATATTAGTCCTTATTGATCATTACTTACACTCAGAAACCTAGAGTCGCTATTTTACTGTCTAGTAAAAAGCAAACCTGGGCTTATAGTAAGTTCTGCAATCCTTGAAATCAATATTGGCCATCGCCCTCTGCTTGTAGATGAAGGAGGCGCCTCAACCCTCTGCTTGTAGATGAAGGAGGTTCTTGGCCATGACAAATTACTAGTCTGTTTGGCAGTGGTGTCTTTTTCTACTGTGATTTCATGCTGAATGGAAGTTGCAAGGTCTTGATAAGTAACTCCTTGCCCTTCAAATGCACCTCAGGCTCATGTTGACATTGAGAAGCAGTTGTTCTTCTAAATGTGTATTCAAGAATTTTCTCCTGAGATGATGATATATTTCCTGTCCTTGTAAAATCCATAAAACACTGTAAAATACCTAATAATCAGCTTGAGACTGTGGTCTATGCAGTACTGAGACTTAGGGGTGTGTAAGTGGCGCGACTTAGGGCTGTGATCAATTTCATTTGCAGAGTGGGAGGTCTGTCATGATTGGTCTGTAGCAGATGGAGGTTTTTGGCCTTTTGATGGTTGCCAAGGGTAAAATGCCTTAAAGCGCCACTTCCTAACTTAGGGGAGGCTTTTGAAACAGTCATTGGATTTCCCTTTTAGAGATGATGGGCAGATCAGTAAGGCTAAAGCTAGAAAGGATAGTGATAATGAGTTTTAACTTTGACATGGGCGGGCTGAAAAGTAGGAGGGCGAAAATTTTTTTATGAGGGTTTTCTAGATGACAAATTGACATATAGAAATCAGCTTCTAGAAAACTCAACTATGGATCTAGTCATCACTAACAAGTGAAAAATACTGATGACTAACAGTCTGTTTTGATCATACCCTTTGTCCCTGCTTAAACAGTTCTTTTAAAGGTCTTTATAGTTGTGATCATAGATTCATTTGGTGTTCCCTCTTCTATGATTGCAATTATCAGTGAATCTTTTATGTTTTCTAAGTCCTTTGAAATAAAATCTTTGAGGAAATAGGATGTGCTCCCGAATCTTAGATTTCATTTTGAAAGTTGTCTTAAAGTCATCATTTGCTTAAAGTGTGGTTTGTAGAATTCATGGTTAGCCCTGTCTATCAAATACCTCTTTATGTTCAAGTCATGTTTTTAAGTTCCCTTTGTTGAGAATTCAAACTCTCTTCTCAAACCATTAATGTCCATCTCATTAACAAACTAAAGGATCCTGTGGCCAAGTTAGATTTGCCCTTTGATATCCCATATCCACATATGAGCTTGTTACCAGCTTCATTTTGACTCCATTTCCCAATGAAACTGACACTTCATCTTTCTACCTATCTTTCCTAGACCTTTCATATTCTGCTGTATCAATTCAACCAAACAATCACTTGCACTTAATAACTAGTCTAAAATCAATACTTTAAAGCAAACAAGACATATCTTTGCTAAAAATTTGAGAGATCCCTCTCTGAGAACAAGAGGACTAGATCCTGGAACTCTAAAGATTGGTTCTGATGTTGCCTTGTCTTTTGGTTAGCCAATCTATCAAAACACAGGATCCCGACAAATTTAATAAATCACAATAATTGCACTGTCATAGGTCGATGTTTCTAAAAACTATAAAATGAACACCGGTGCATGTTATTTACTACGCACTGGTACATTTGTATGATATTGCCCACCAATGTGTTTCTATGACCTATGGGCACCACACAAATACTAATACCAATTAGAATGCTCAGTGCACTTTATGGACGACTACCACTCGGGCAGTCGGATAGGAATTTCATGCACTGGTACGATTTTACTTTAATGCGCTAGTGCATTTTTATAACTTAATGGCCTGGTGCATTGTAACAACTAAATGACCCGGTGCGATTTTACACCTTAACGGTGCCAATGCATGTACCTTCCATCGGCCCAGTGCATCTTTGTTGGTGACACACACCGAGATGTTGCTAAACGCCCTGGGGCATCCAAAATTTGTTTTCCATACTGGTGCTTGGTATGTTTACAGTACTGATGCATACATGGTAAAACAAATAAATGCGTTCAAACATAATGCACACACCGATGACAAAAAAATCCTTAAAAACCTCTGACCGCCCAATTTTTTTTGGTTGTGTTGACGTTCTATTAGAAGCTCTGCCAAAACCTCTATTACCAAAAATGGATGTTGTAGCAATTTTTTTTTTGATAATTTTGGCGAATTTTATAACAATGAAAACATCCTTTATAACCTCCACTAGAGGGTATTTTCCTTATATTTTGTAAAGTGAATGAATGATCTTACCAACCCAACAAAGACCAACCAGAAGTGGAGGGATGGGGATCAATTTATAGGAAGGGAGAAGAGGTTGGGAGCCCATAAAAGGAGGAGGAAGGTCCACTTTCTAAGGGGTAAACCCCCATTTATAAGATCAAAGATCTAAAATCAGAGAGCTCAACCCTATTACCACCGAATAACTGTTGAGATTCAACAAGATGATGATCCTAGTGAAAACTAAACACCTACACTAGGTGGGGCCCACAGGCTATTTTTAGGTGTATGTCTATTTTTAGAATGGTGAGAAAATTCTATTTATAGATGAGATTCTATTTTTAGATGTATGTGTGAAGTCTATATATAGATCGCATGTCTAAAAATAGAATGCATGTTGGTTATTATTATCTCTTAATAATAATTGGACAATAAATATTAATATATTCTCTTGAAGTAGTTGATTTCAGTTAATTGAAGTGGAAAACTAGTTAGCTGAAGGAATTTCAAGTTCTAATGTTGGTTGGTGGGACATGCAAGTGGAATTAGTTGTAACTGAGTGATTCGAAGTTGTAACAGAGTTGGATGTGTAGTTATGTGAGTTGTAAAGTAGTTTAACTCAATTTTGCTAGTTGTAACTAAAGATGCACCAATGAGAGATCAATGAATTAAATATTAAATTAATTCACATGGAGTGATCTCACATGCAATTGAATATTTACTACTGTTAACTACATGCATGTCAAATCCAGTGGAGACCTAGTTGAGAGATAGGTGAAAGGGACAGTTTGACTATCTATTGTGACATTAGTGGGTGTACCAATGCAGCAACACACACATTGGAGATGCCAATGAGGATTGCGCAGTCAAGGCAAGGAAGTATGTCATTCATTCATGGAGTGTGATCAACAGGGATTGGGCAGTGGAGGCAGGCTATTGAGAGGCAATAAATTGGCGCATGTATTTTCCAATTTTGGTATGACAGTGTGAGACAATTGTATATTGTACTAAGAGCTTTTGGATTAGAGTTTTGTATGAGATTGTTTCATGATCCATGATATATACATATTATATGATAGTGGGGTTTTTAGCTTTATGCTTTCCCTGTAAAAACATCTATGTTATGTGTGATTGATATTTCTTCATGTGTTTGCAATTGGCGATTAAATTTCCGCAAAGATTTTAGTAGAAGGATTCTTTATTTAATAGTGGCATATAATTGTTAGATCAGGAGAATCTAGGCAATACATAAGTGTATTGAAATTTCTACATGGTATCAGAGCAAAGAAGATTGCAATTTTGAAGCAGTAGTTGAGTTTGTTGGTGGAAACAATTGAAAATTTGCTGCAAGAATTTCTTGGTGCGATAGTTGAGTAAACATCGAAATGTCTTTCAATGGTTTGCGGCTAGATTATGCACTCAAGGGTAGATATAACTACATATCCTGGAAGGATAGGGTGGAGGAAGTGCTTGAAGATAGTGGCTTGAAGGAATTCATCTACAGTGATGTTCCTAAGCCCACTTCGACGGATGCTGGATTACTTGACTCATGGCAAATGAAAGTAGCGAAGATGAGAAGGATTCTATTGGAAGGTGTATGAGACCACATTGTCTCAAGCCTTCATGGGAAAGCCACTCCATTTGCTATGTGGAAGGATTTGATGGATCTTTTCCAAAGCAGCAACGACCATAGGAAATTGGCATTGCAGGATAAACTCAGAAATATCAAGATGGAGAAGGGCGACAATATTCCTAAGTATCTCACAAATTTTGTCCAATGTCAGGATGAACTGGGGAGTGTGGGAATCATGGTTGATGATGATGATTTGGTGAGCTTGGCTCTCTTGGGACTTTCTAATAGTTTGCATAGTTATCAAGACTCTATCAACTGACGGGAAAAATTACCGGATTGGGAACGACTGTGGTCGGATCTAGTGCAGGAGGAGTTTAGGAGGAACACCAGAGATGGATCTTCATCAAAGAATGATGATGAAGAGGATTATGCTTTGGCTGCAAAGCCAAGGAAATGAAAGGGGAAGAAATTCCACTCAAAATCCGAGGCTAAAGGCATGAAGCTAGATTTGTCCAAGGTGAAGTGTTTTCATTGTCACGAACATGAGCATCTTGCCACTAACTTCCCACCGAAAAATAAGAACAAGAAGGATACTGGAGTTGCAGCTGGTGAGGCCCTTGCCTCACAATTTGAACTTTATTTCACTTTGATCGCATGCTTGGTTTCAAGCGCAATGGGATCGATGTGGTATCTTGATAGTGGGGCTTCCTTCCACATGACGGGAAATAAGGATCTTTTTAGTGACTTGAAGGAGAAAGATATCCAAATGCATATAGAGATGGGTGACAATGGATGATACAGTGTGACCGAAATCGGTACCATTACCTTTGAGAGGGAGTTAGGTAAATCATTTCAATTGAAATATGTTATGCATGTTCTAGGTATGAAGAAAAACTTGGTCTCAGTCGCGATGTTGGAGGACAAAGGCTATGGCATTGTTTTCATCGATGGAAAAGCTTTCCCGCGACATAAAACAATGGGTAGAGCCAAGAGGATAGGGATTCGAGTCAAGAATATCTACAAGCTAGAGGTAGAAGGCTGTGCTGCCATGATGGGCAAGGCAGAAAAATTGGTGAGCCGAGATGAGGGCGAATTATGACACAGGCGATTGGTCCATCTTAATCATGGAGCTTTGAAAGTCATGCAGCAAATATCTACTGGAATTCCAATGGGAACACTTTCTCAGTTAGATTAGTGCAAGTGTTGCACCATGGGGAAGTATGTAAAGTCCACCTTTTATGAAAAGGAGAAACGTGCTTCGGTGATCCTGGAGATAGTTCACACAGACGTGTGTGGACCATTCTTGGTTTCTTCAACAACAAAACACAGGTATTATGTTATTTTTGTTGATGAATTTTATCGTAAATGATGGGTCTTCTTCATGTAGAATAAGGATCAAACATTCTCAAAGTTCTGTGAGTTTAAGGCATTGGTTGAGAAAGTCGAAGAGAACTCATAGCGCCTCATAATCCACAACAAAATGGGATCGTGGAGAGGAATAACAGAATGATCATGGGTGCGGCACGAGCGATGCTGCATGATCATGGCCTACCAATGCATTTATGGGCAGAAGCATGCAACACTATGGTTATGTGCAAAATTTTTGTCCTCATAGAGTACTTGGCATGAGTACACCTGAAGAAGCTTTTGCTGGTTAGAAACCAGATGTTTCTCAATTTAATATTTTTGGCTCATCTGTTTAGGCGCATGTGACCAAGAACACCAGGAAGAAACTGGAGCTGACTACTGAAGTTGGGATATTTGTGGGGTATGTTATGACCCTATACCAATAGGTGTCATTTATCATGATTGACTTGATGGGCTATGTAATATGTTCATACCTTTCCTTGTTGCAAAGGTTTTCCATATTGTCAAAAAAATCAAAAAATTTAAAAAATGTAAAGAGGGTGTACCCTAAAAGAAAAATCAAAGGGTGAGAAGAATAAAATGGCCAAAAAAGTGAAAGAAAATGAACCCCACCAAAAGAAAGGCCAAGGAAAGTGTACAAGTCTAAATGCCACTACTTTTGCTCTTATGTAATAAACAAATTGTGCGCAGCTTGTAACTTATGCCACAATTGGTGAACAGTCAAACAACTTAAGCTTGGCTAGTTCATGTTTGAATTTTATGTTTTAGAGATAGAGAATAAAATCTGACCAAACTGATTAATCTTGGCAGATAATTAGATAGGTAGAGTAAATATAAGGAGCTCAATAGCTTAATCTGAGCCCTTAGATGTAATAAGGTTAGACTTAGATAGATTTCTACATGTAAAAGAAAATAAAGTGTGATAAGGGTTTTCCAGTCTAAGTGCACCCTAATAAAGGAGAAAAAATGTTAGGGTAAAGTAGGTAGGGTAGGTAGATGATGTTGCAAAATTACATGTGATGGATAATGACTCTAAATGTGTTAATCCTTATTTTCATCACAAATGCAAGGCAGAAATTATATTGGAAAAATTTCAAGCAAAACAAAGTCAAATGATTAACTCCCCTTCTCATTTTTCCCTAAAAATTTCACTAATTTCCCCCAAGTACTGAGGCATTTGAAAATTAGAGGGGCTCAAGGCATTTCCTTGACTTTTGGAGGGATCGGACCCTCGGCCCAATAATTTAAAAAGCCTAAGTACTTAAAACCATCCATAAGTCATTCATTTATTTCCATAAATCTTTTCCTCAGTAAAATCCTATTTTATTTAGGAAAAATGGCACAATATTCCATAAAAATCCTTTCTCATTTAAGCCTAAATTAAATACACAATCCTAATGTTTTTATACTTAGCGCTTTTCATTCATTTTAACATATTAAATTTTAACTTATATTATCTAATTCCCCTATAACATCTACCCATTCCCGTATTACTATAACTATACAAAAACCCCCAAATATTACATATCTCGCCCCTTGGTTAAACTATAACCATAATACGACATTAACATTAAAATAAGGATTAATTAACCCACACGGTTAATTAATAACTTTCCCAACCAATCATATTGCTCTCGATATGATTAAATAATCTTTGATTGTATTGGGCCTGCCCTTATTAATCTCCCTCCATCTCTCTTCCCCGATAGCCATCCAATTAACCCTTCCATATCCAACCGCTGTCATCCATATCGCATGGCCCTCCACGATCGAATGATAGTGCGTGATCGCGGAGTGGTTTTGTGAACAATGCCTCGCCACATGTCACAAGATGTATGGAATCGTTGGCCCTGGCCGAATACCACCCATCCCCAAAAGCGGTGCGATAAATACCACTTACCGCCCTTCGTATATGAAAAACTGTCATTCCCCACGTACGTTATCCATCCAAAATAAAAAACCCCTGCCAACCTTGACTTTGTGAATAAAAAAAATAAATGCACGTATTTTCATCATTTTATGCTGCAACCAGTGTTCCCATGTAAAAACGTCAAAATTAGTTGTTGAAGATTTCCAATCGCCACTTTTCCAAACGATTTTTAGCTGAACCAGTCAGCTATTGCTTGCACATGTTTCCTCACTATTCACTTCCCGAAATAGGTATTTATCCAATTTTCGTCGAACCCTGAAAGTCTTGGTTTTTACTTTAATTCCACAGAAAAAAATAAAAAACAGTACAATTCGGTCTTTGTTTCACCCCATAAGTTCCCAGACCTGTAATTTTGCTCATTTTTCCACTAAAAACCCAAATTCATTTCTGAATCCACAAGAACCAGAAATGGAAACCCCTGTGGCTTTGAATGTTGCACCTCTGAATGCCCCACATAAAGATTTAGATTACCTGCCACTGGCAGATAGGGATTTCCAGATAAAAGACCTCACTTGTAGCGAAAATCCTCTGAGAATATTTTTCCAAAGCAGAAATAGTTACTTAAATGGCTCTGATATTTTTGGACTGTGGGAATCCACTCTTCCAATGTATTTTCTACCCTCAGTCCATGTCTTTCCTGAAATAATTTATCACTACCATGCCAATTACGACCCTAATCAACGAGCAGTTATGTCCCCAAGTCAAACCATTCCTTTTCCAATAACGGCTCAATCCATCAATGAAATGTTACAATTTCATCCCAGTCAAGCCCTGACTCCCCTTTCCATGGGAGATTTACTTGAAAAATCCACAAAATTATCCCAAGAAGAATTGAATCGCCTCTGTCAAACTTTCATGCTACAAGAATATCAACCCAAAGGACCCCCTCCTTATGGACATACCTTTTTCACAGATATGGGCAGACCCATAGTGAATATGATATCTTTAGTAATGGGATTCAACACTAGTGAATACGTTGATAAGTTAACCCTTGTGTTGTTGTCAATTTTTACTCCCGGACAACTCCTTGCTGTCAAATATGACTTTGCCTCTTACATTGTTGATAAGATTCATGACCAGCTCATAAGACTGGAAAATGAAAGAGTTTTCAAATACTCCACTTTTATATACCATCTTATGCTCTATTATTAGTCAGAGAATTTCCCCTTCACTGTCATGAAACTTGACACCAATGGAAATCCAAGGTCTGTAATCTTCTAGTCTGCAATATTCCATAATTCCTTTGAGTCCCCTTACTCTTAAAATGAATTCATTGACCTATTTATTCACCCAACAACCACCTTATTAACAGGAGTCTCCCCTCCTAGGGTCAAAAGTGATATGAAGAAAATCCTCCAGCTCTCCAAACAATACAGGATAGGTGATTGGTACCTATACAAAAACCATACAGAAATTAGGATATATGGGTGTGAGCTCTGTCCTTTCAAGCTACCAAAGTATGTTCCGATGAGGATCTTTGCCTTAGAATACTTCAGATAAATGATAAATTCAGACCTAGTCCATTTTTGTAATGCCAAGAAGAAAGCTCAGCTCAGAATCAAGAGTCAATTAGGCCCTTTTGCCTGTAATACTAGGGATACAGGGAAAGAAGCGGAAAGAATTCTAGAAGATTATCTTAAGTTGCAAAATTTTTTTGGTGGGTACCTTATGACCCTAACAACTTTATATGTGATAGAGAATGAAAAAAATATTGTCACCATACCTTCACCTTAGGATTCCAGAGATTGAACAATTTGCAAACATGGATGAATGGATGGAAGGGACCCTAGTAGAAAAGGATAGTGAATAGGTCAATGTTGAGAATGTTATGAGAGATCTTGAGAAAATACTTGACCTGGATTCTTTTGGGTAGGTACGAAGATCAGGGATTGGTCCCTTCTCTGCTGGAACCTCTTAGCAACATTTACAGGAAACCAGCACACCAGCCACAGAAACATCCAAAGGTAAGGAAAAAGAGACTATTACACAGGCCACAGAGCAATTCAAAATGTCTGAGAAACCCAAAACTTCCAAGGAGCAGGCCCAAATACAGAATTCTCCCACTCAGATCAATGTGGCAGAAACTTCAATCTTGCAAAATCCCCTCAATGAGGAAAAAAGTAAAAAGAGAGACGCAGAAACAAATACCCCTATCAGTGGACCTTCAAAACAACCTGGTATCAAAAGGCAAAGATTAAATCCTGTCTCAGAAGAAGAATTTGTTGAAGAGACCACTGATAGTCAGAGGAGAGAAGGTTTATACAGCCAGCAAACATTCACAATCAGTGGGACATCCACCAACTCACAGAGAAAGGAGTTAGAAAGACAACAAAGTGCAGAGATATCATCCTTTAGACCACCAGTGAAGGATGATTGGGATATTAAGAAGACATTTATAAACGTAAAATCCAGAAATGATCCATTAAGACTTCAAGTTTATAATCAATATTTGAAGATGGCCCCAAAAAATCAACAGAGATTGATGTCAGCCTATGACATCAAGGAAGGTAAAATGGTGATGAGTCATTTCAAGCCTAAAGTGCAGCAGCCTCAAACAGCAGCAGACTATGTCAGAACCAATTTTGAAGTTTCATCCTTTGGATCAGTTTGAATTGCATAAACAAGCTAGAGAGATGATTTATTCAACCTTGACTGGTAAATCAATGATGGCCCACAGATTACAAAATTCCTTGGATAATACAACTGCTCAACTGCACTTGGAAAAAGCTTCCTCCCAGGCCAAGGATAATAGAATAAAAACTTTGGAAGAAATAATTATTGGATTGGGTCATAATCCCAAAGATGTTAAGGCTATAGAAGCCTTGATCAAAAAGAAATATGATGATATTACAGCCCTAAGGAAACAACTAAAGCTGCCACCTTCAAGGCATCCACAGACTACTGAGGTCATAAAGCAAAAATTTGAAGAAGAACTAATGGATTTTCTCTTAAAACTTAATGAGAAAATGAATGAGATTGAACAAGAACTTGAAAAAGCATTAAAGGACAAGCAGGGAGAGTCGAACTCTCAGCCTCCCAATGTGATACCAGTAGTCTCAACAGCAGTCCCTTCTACCCTTGGAACAACACTAGCATCAAACATCACAACAGCCACAACAGAAGTGGTCACAGGTACAAAAACAACAGGGCAGTCAGCAGGACTAGCACAGGGTAACACTACCAATCTAAACACAGAGGAACTAATAAAATCAATGGAGGAATTGAAGCTCCAAGTTATAGAGCTCCAGAAAACAAAGGTACAATTTACTACCTTGGAACAAAAGTATGATCTCTCACAGATAAATGTTGCAGAAAAAACAATGGAGATCAAAAGGTTAGAAAATTTGGTAAAAGCATTAGAAAAGGATCTCACATTGGAGAAACCTTTGAATGAAATCAAGGAAATTCTTTGGGAAAACATCATGCAATCAATAGATGATATCTGGCCATCAATCCAAATAATGTATGAGAAAAATTATTTAGCTAAACTGGCTCTAGAAGAAGTTCAAAAGGCAAGGGCAGAATTAGGAAATATGCCTGAAGAGGCCAGCAAGCTCATAAAGTTTTTAAATACCAAGAACAAATATCATCTTGAAGAACTGGGCATTCAAGATAGAACATGGACAATTTTGGAGGTAAAAAGGGTTTTTACTAAAAGAACTCTGATGCAAAACTTAGAAAGAAGTTGCTATGATATGCAGGAAGAAATCAATGCTTTTACGAAAAGATTTGATATTTTGCAGAGTAAAGGGTTGCCAAGTCCTTTAGTTACTCATGATAAACTAATGAGTCATCAAAGCTATGTTGAAAAATTGAATAAGTATGCAGACAACCAGGCAAGTCCATCGATAAGTTCATCAACAAAAAAAGCATTGCCTAAGGGCAAAGTTCTCTATGACAGTCTGGAATACTTGTTTTATCTCGAACATGAGGTGAAACATTTATTTCCAATACAACCTACCTTTTTTAGATACAAAGAAACTAATGAGACCCTGAGAAAGCTTCAAAGAACCAGAATACCAGAAACACAATGGTGGGAAGACATGTTGGACCTTTTGTAAAAAATATCCTTGGATGAATTTTGGTTATTTACTACAGTAAGTAATGATAAAAAGGATAAACAGAGATTAAACATAGATCAAACAGGTCAAAGTGTATCAATACAGATAAAGAGTATCAGTAAAAATAGAGCAGCCAGCGCAAAATTACCAAAGAAGACAACAGCAAGCCTAATCATAGGGCTTGCCTCCAGCACACTCATAAAAAATAGGAACAACACAACATTGGTTTACTTCTTCTCCTATCTATGAGACTGTCTATCTCTATTTTCTTGTAACTTATTCATGAGTCATCCTAAAATATATCTCACTCTGTTAGGAGATATTTTTTGTAATTTTTTATATAAATACTCCCTCAATTAGAGTATTGAGGGGGGTGGATTCTTAGACTTTGCTGTAATACTGATTATTTTGGAATAAAGTGATGTTGGACAAATTTTGCATGGCTAGCTAGATAAAGAATTGAAGCAAAGGACTTTTCACAGGATTCTTGAGTCAGACATCGGATCAATAAGTTTTCTATACCTTATGTTTTAAAGTTTTCTTGTTTATTATACCATCTAAGTTTCATATCTGAATGATAAACAAAAAAGAATAATTCAGAAAGTGCTTGAGTGCAATCTGTTTTCAATCATTGTTATTCTTAATGTTTTCCTCTGAACTAGTATGAACAATGAATTCTTAATTGCTCCTGTTTCCTAGTTTATTCATTCTGGTTATTTGGTAAAGAATTCTTAATTTCCCTTTATTAATAATCATTCAAGTTCCCTCTTTCGAAATATGTTGAAGGATTCTTAATTGCCCTTCACCCATTTTGAGTCCATTCTATTCATTTTAAATCTTTATTTGTTCCCTATTTGACTACCTTGCCCTGTGAAACCATCCCTTGTTAAAAAACTAAATCCAGTTAAGCCATCTTCTTTGAATCCATTAGCCCAATGGCCTAAAATACTCAGTCCTACCCCTTTTTTATTGAATTCCATCACCCAAAACAAATCAAAATCCCTAAACTTTGATAACTAGCCTAATATCTTTCAAAAACAAAGCTAAAACTTAAAGAGAGAGCCCTCTCTGGGTACAAATTAGCTAGATTCTGTACCTAAAAGTTGGTTTGTGGTTACCTCGGACCCCTTTCCTCTTCTCAACAACTTCAAGGAAAATTTGAGTGATAATGGGGTATATAGAAACACCCCATAATTATCGTGTGTATTTTCCAAACAGTTGAATGATTGTGGTGCGACGAGATATAAAATTCAATGAGGAGAAAGCCATGAAGTTGTCACTTGAGGGGGAGCTAGACTTACATGCAGAGGAGGAACTTTTGGTTCCAAAAGATGAGCCTCTAATGTGGATCAACCACAAGAGGAGGATCATGGAGTGGAGGAGTCCACTCACGTAGAGCCAAACATCAGGACTAGCAGAAGGCGTACCACAGAAGCTGAGAGGCTGAAACTTGATGTGGCACAGAATGTAGGAGTCCCTACTTCACAACACAAGCAAAGACCGTCTCTTGACCGATTCACTAGATACATGGCTCTCATGAGCGAATGTATTGTGACTGAGCCATCTTCCTTTCAGGAAGCAGTGCAGGAGCCCACATGGGTAGATGCAATGGTGGAGGAGTATGACTCCATTGTCAGAAACAGTGCTTGGGAAATTGTTCCAAGGCCGGTTGATAAATCAGTGGTAGGTTTAATATGGATCTACAAGGTAAAGCAAGCTGTTGATGGGATTTTTGAGAAATACAAGGCCAGATTTGTGGCCTGGGGCTTCTCACAGATTGAGGGGATTGATTATGAAGAAGCCTTTGCACCTGTTTCATGGTATTATTCCATAAGGACCATCCTTGCTCTCTCAGTGCAGATGGGTTGGCACATTCATTAGATGGATGTGAATATTGCATTCCTTAATGGGATCATTGAGGAATAAAAGTACATTGAGTAGCCTGAAGGATTTGATATCTTCAGCAGCGAGTCACATGTATGCAGACTCAAAAGAGCGTTGTATGGGCTGAAGCAAGCACCCCGTGCTTGGCACACTTAGATCGACAACTATTTCACCGGAATTGGCTTCACCAAGAGTGAGGCGGATGCAAACCTATACCAGATTGTGGTGGAGGGTAAGCTTTTAATCATTGTTCTTTATAATGATAATTTAATATTGATTGGTGATGAGCAGCTGATACACTCATGCAAGGAGGACCTTGCAAAGGATTTTGAGATGAAGGATATGGGCCTCCTTCATTATTTCCTTAGATTGGAAATATGGCAGCGAGATGGTGAAATTTTTGTGTCTCAAGGAAAGTATGCAAGGTAGATACTAGGTAAGTTTCACATGGAGGGTTGCAAACCCATGGATACTCCTCTTCCAGGAAACTGGAGGAAAGAGGACGCTACATCTAGAGAGGTAGTGGATGCTACTATCTATCGACACTTAGTGGGTTCGCTAATGTATTTAGTAAATACAAGACTAGACATATGTTATGCTGTGAACCAACTTAGTTAAGCGATGGTTAAGCCTACCAAGCTCGTTTGGAAGGCAGGCAAGCATGTCCTGAGATATCCCAGGGACACATCTGAGTATGGCTTATGGTATATATAGAAGGATGAGGTGAATTTGCATGGCTTCATGGATGCAGATTGGGCGAGCAACCCAGCGGATAGAAAGAGCACATCAGGAGGGGTCTTCAGTATTGGATCTACAACCGTTTCTTGGTACATCAAGAAACAAAGATCTGTGGCACTCAGTTGAGCGGAAGCGGAATACATGGCAATAAGTCAAGCTACATGTGAGGCTATATGGATGAGAAAGATCCTGGTTGGTTTGTTTAGTTCTAATTTAGATCCTACAGTGATTCATTTTGATAATAAAAGTTGCATTAAACTCTCGATTAATCCTTTGTTTCATGATAGATCTAAGAATATAGATATCCGGTATCATCATATTAGAGTGGAAGATCATGTTGCTTCAGTCCATTGCTACGGAGGATCAGGGTGCAGATATTCTAACGAAGGCGCTCATCAGGAGCGAATTCGAATAACATAGAGACAGGATGGGGGTGAAGGATAATCCTTTTCTCGTTGAGAAGGAGTGTTGAGATTCAACAAGATGATGATCCTAGTGAAAATTAAGCACCTACACTAGGTGGGGCCCACGAGCTATTTTTTAGGTGTATGTCTATTTTTAGAATGGTGAACAAATTCTATTTATAGTGGGAGTCTATTTTTAGAATGGTGAGAAAATTCTATTTATAGATGAGATTCTATTTTTAGATGCATGTACAAAGTCTGTTTATAAATCGCATGTCTAAAAATAGAATGCATGTCAATTATTATTATCTCTTAATAATAATTGGACAATAAATATTAATCTATTCTCTTGAAGCACTTGATTTCAGTTAACTGAAGTGGAAAACCAGTTAGCTGAAGGAATTTCGAGTTCTAAGGTTGGTTGGTGGGACATGCAAGTGGACTTAGTTTTAACTAAGTGATTCGAAGTTGTAACAGAGTTGGATGTGTAGTTATGTGAGTTGTAAAGTAGTTTAACTTAGTTAAGTGAGTTAAACTCAGTTGTGCTAGTTGTAACTAGTTGTAACTAAAGATACACTAGTGAGAGATCAATGAATTAAATATTAAATTAATTCACATGGAGTGATCTCACATGCAACTGAATATTTACTACTGTTAACTACATGCATGTCAGATCTAGTGGAGACCCAGTTGAGAGATAGGTGAAAGGGACAGTTTGACTATCTGTTGTGAAATTAGTGGGTGCACCAATGCAACCAGACACATTGGAGATGCCAATGAGGATTACGCAATCAAGTCATTATCTCATTCATTCAGTGAGTGTGATCAATAGGGATTGCGCAGTGGAGGCAGGCTGTCAGGAGGCAGTAAATTGGCACATTTATTTGCAAATTTTGTATGACAATGTGAGACAATTATATATTATACTGAGAACTCTTGGATAGGAGTTTTTTATGAGATTTTTTCATGATCCATGATATATACATAATAAATGATAGTGGGGTTTTTAGCTTTATGCTTTCCCAGTAAAAACATATGTGTTATGTGTGATTTATCTTTCTTCATGTGTTTGCAATTAGTGATTAAAATTCCGCAAATATTTTAGTAGAAGGATTTTTTATTTAACAGTGGCATATAATTGTTAGATCAGGTGAATCCAGGCATTACATAATTGTATTAAAATTTCTACAATAACAACTAACTTGTCACCGTGGAGCTTCTAAAGGTAAAATATTCTCCTCCATTTGAGGAAATGCTGCTAGAAAGGGATCAGTGTGATTTTACCACAAAAAAAGGGCGCTGCCAGTGCTAGGCCAAAACTATCAACCTACTATCAGCACATGAAGGCCACTAGGGAAGCACGCTGACCTAGAAATTTAGGTTTTGACCAAGTCTCTCCAGTGATATTTCAAGGAAACTTTCTTTGATTCTTAGAGGATATCTTTGTGTATTTTTCCCAGGTGGATATACTGCACAGGACTTGTCATAGGGAACTCCAGGATCAGGGACGGGAAGTGAACAGGGTGAAAAATTACTATGTAACAGATGCCCCCTAAAGCATGAAGGTAGAACGAGGAGTGATGGGTGAAATTCTTTATGAACCAAGGCAAAAGAACTCAAAATACCGCCAGGAAACCTGCCAAATCAAACATAATAAAATATGTGACATATATGATGTGAATATGCCTAATAACATATCTGTGGACTAGGCATCAAATAACATATGAAACCACAACATGGTCATAGCCGTCCGTTTGAAAGAAATCATGGAAACGGATCCACAGTATGGTCACAACCATCTGAATAGACATGATTTCGAAAATGAGAGCCATGTTTAGTGGCAATGGCAGTCGGGACATTGAACTATGACATGATAAATAGGAATTGCACCACAATTATACCTTCATTATCATATGTAGGCATCACCTCGGACCACTTTGTAAAATAATTGGCGGTGACGATAATATAACCATGTGCCCCACTCGAGTGAGGTTTACATGTCATGAAATCTATGCCCCATTTTTCAAATGGCCCGACGGTCATAACTAGGTGCAAGGGTGAGGGTGGGGCACGTTACGTATGAGAATAGATTTGGCAATCATGAAATTTTTGAACGATAAGAATTCAATCCTAAGAAATATATGGCCAAAAGTATCTTTCTTGAAGGATTTTCTGGGTGGTAGCATAATCGGACATGTGACCACCACAAGCCCCAGAGTGCCAGTCATTAAGAAACTTCTCAAATTCCTCCTGTGTTAGACATTGATGGAGGACGAAGTCAACATCAGTGTAATGCAAAGTATCTCCAATAATGTGATAGGGTTAGGACTGGTGACGAATCCGCCGTCTCTCAGAGTGAGATAGCTCTGGTATAAAAGTTTGGGTTTGGAGATAAAAGTTGAGATCTCCATACCAAGGGTCCAAAGTATTGATGAGAAAGAGTGATTCATCTGGAATCAATTCTTCTAAGGGAGTGGGTTCAAACGTAGTGTGAAGATCACAAATGAGCTTAGCAAAGACAAGTGATTTCTTTGATTTGGTTGCATCAAACTCTAAGTCAAACTCTTGGATAATAACAATCCATTTCGAATATTTCCCCCAAGAAACTGACGTGTAGGAATGTAAGTCATGGGGTTGCAATTGGAAATCACTAGAGTTTTATGCAAAAGAAAGTAATGGCGAAAACGTTGAACAACATGAAAAATGACCAATGCGACTTTCTCGACATGAGAATAACGAGTTTGAACATCGAAGAGATTGCAGCTCAAGTAGTAAACTAAATTTTCTTGTATGTTATCATCATCCTGAACTAGCACCATACCGATAGTGCTATCCGCGGCGGCCAAATACAGGAAATAATCACAATGATAGTTGGGAGGATGAAATCAAGGAACACTGATCAGGAATTTCTTCAAAGCCTCGAAAGAGTTTTGGGAATTTCATCCCAATTGAATGTGTTACACAATAATTTTTCACCATGCTCACTTCTTGTCCTTGATCCTGAAGTGCCCCTTGATAGACCCTGTGCAATGTTACCACCATATAAAAATATGTAAATACATCCCTTGAAGACTCAATGAAAAATTCCTTGGAAGATTACTAAAGGAACTTGGTCAAAACCCTAGTTTTCTAGGTCACTGCATTTTCTAGTGGCCTACCTGTGCTGATGGCAGGTTGAGAGTTTTGGCTTAGTGCTATCAATGTCCTTATTTCTTGGAAAACCACGCTGATCCCTTTCTGGCAGTGTTTCCTCAAATGGAGGAGAAGCTTCAACCTCTATAAGTTCCAGGGCAACGAGTTTCTTGTTAAATGGTGGTGATAGGGGCAAGCTCTCTGATTTAAGAGCTTTGATCTCATCCATGGGGTTTTATCCCTTATAAAGTGGACCTTAATCCTCCTTTCATGGGCTCCCAACCTCTTCTCCCTTCCTATAAATTGGTCCCCATCCTTCCACTACTAGTTGGTCATTGTTGGGCTGGTCTAAACTCCCATTCCCTTTACATTCCTATACTGTGATAACACCTAAGATGTTCGGGAGAAGTAATGCTTTAGAGCTTTGGTGAAGGACTCAAACTTTCACCAAAGGGAGGCCTCCAACATCAAGGCCTGGGTTGTAGTATCTCTCTTTTATATTCATTAATAAAACAGGTGATGTTTGCTTTCTATATTTGTCTAATCATTTGTGCAAATATTCTGGTACTCCTTGATATGCTAGATAGCTAATGTTTAATGATTACTATGTATTGGATTACGTTTGTTGTTTCCTTTTGATCATCCGTAGGTATTCGCGTGCCACCAGTAGCAAGGAGCAAGCCTAAAGGGACCGTGGATCATGGAAACCATCAACGAGTTCGAGCATAGCATCAGGAAAAGGTACCTCTATCTCCTTTCTTGTCACTTTATGAATATTAGCTAATAAAGCTTTGCATTAGAAAGTATCTCAAGTTGCTAGACCCACTCAAGGACTAGAGAGATCGCTTCTATCCACAGAGGGGATTTATCTTCACAACAAAATTGGTGACTCTACTATGGATATTTAGCCTCTTAGCCTTCCTTTCCTAGGTTGATCTCTGATCAGTTTGACCGATCACTGAAATATAAGCCTTTTCTTAGGTCTCTGTTAGTTTGCATAGGGTTTTCATGATAGTCATTTCACTATGTGAGGTCTGGTTTTGGTGTGAAACTCTTTTTTTTTTAGCACCCAACGCATTTTATGTCTTCACAGTAGTGCTTCCAACGCTGTTCTATATAGAAAAATTGCGTTGATTCGTCTTTCAACACCCTTCTACTAATCGCAGAAGCGTTAATATCAGACATAGGAAAATTTGGTGTTTCCCCTTGTTTTTCCAGTGTGTCCTAGCCCCTGAAGAATGTTTGTCGAGTCTCAATGACATCTTGCCTGTGTGTTTGGCTTATTTGTCTTGTTTGAATGAATTTTTTCACTTCTTTGACTTGCTTGTAGAATTGGTGGATTTTCTAGGTTATCTAGGTCAATTACCTTCCGTTGGTCACTTGCGCATGTCGTCAAGAAATTGATGATCTCTGTTTTGAAGTCCCCTATTTCAACAATTTCAAACACCTTTTGCAGCATTACTTCTGACTTGGTTTGAATTTATTTTTCACATGCACTAGTCATCACTAAATTTTGAAATCACCTTTAATTTAGCATCAAACATAAGATTACAATTTGTTTCATTAGCAAGTTTAGAAGAGTGAATATTTTTCCAAATTCAAAAGGAAAATGAAAGTGATTTTTGTTGTATTTCTTTGATTTGGCTTGTCTTTATCGTTTTGAAAAAGAGTGAAATGATATTCATGTATTTTTGAAGCGGTTTTTATTTTCGTTCGATTGAAAGAAAAGTGAAAAGTGTTTTTTGCATTTCTTCATTCATTTCTTTCATTTTACTTTTGATTGCATTTCAAAGTAAAAAGTAAAAAAAAATTATCATTCTTTCCATCTTAGTGGAAAAGAGAAATGTTTTCATTTTTTCAATAAGTTGCATTTTGGGGAAAGTGATTTCGATTTGAAAAAAACACATTTCATAGTTTTGAACTAGTTTGGGGGGGCATCGTTGTTTGTTGCGCTGATTGCACTTTGTTTGCATCTCTTCCTTCAATATTTTAGACTTCATTGAAATGGAAATATTTTCTTTTTGCATTTATCCTACATTGTAGGATTCAAGTGACATCAATTTTGAGCCAAAAAAAATGAAACTTAACTCAAGATCAACTTTAAAATTTACCCAATTTACCTTAAGGATCATTTGGATTAATGAAAACATTTAGAGGTCTAAGCTAGAGACATTTTCTGATGTCGTTAAACATAGGAGTTATCGCTAGCATTCTGCATTACAATCCGGGGGTGATATCCCGTCCCAAGTATGGAAGTATATTGATGTATGGTAAGTATATTTTGGGTGCTCTCATCGAATGGTTACACATTAGACCACACTACTACTAACTAGACTCCCACGTATCGTCATGTATATTTTGGGAGACACCATTAGGTTTCAAGCCTGCCATAGGTAATTGAGTCTGTCGCCTTGTAAACGTGATACATCTAACAAAACATTCAGGGAGATTGTATGCCCATAATTCTTGGTTCACTAGGAGGTATTTTGGAGTTCACAGATACTTGGTAAACCTTTATACCTAGTACACCCCTTTATTTATTTATTTTTTTAATTCTAAAATTAACTGCCCAGGAAAACATCCTACCTGTGTAGTTCTCCAGCCTCATCATTTCTTGGTGAATTGTAAATTTTAATAATTTCACCTCTTCCTTCCTTGATATTGTCTTGAAAGGCCATCATGGTTGAATCATCAGATTCACCTCATATCTCCTCTGAGGGATATCAAGACCCTCCTCCTAAGGTCCCCCAGTTTCCAATTGGACCCCTTGAAGCTCAAGGTGCCGAACTCGGGATTGTCATAAGTGTACAACCCATTTCATCTCAACCATTGCTTGATGATTATCCTTAGATAACATCGAAAGATTCTGAGCCGGAAAGCCCTTAACCATCTACACAATTTAAAATATTTCTTGAGAATTATCTCTTTTATCCGGTTGTGGTCTCACCTCAACAGGCTTATTGTCCTTTTGATCAGCCAGTTGTTCCCCTTTTTGCTTCTCCAGTAGCAGCTTGCTCTACTTTTCATCAGTTATTTCCTGACGAAATGACATCCAATGTTGACGATGTCCTATTCGTGAGTGCTCCTCAGAGTACTCTACAGGAAACCACTGGCACCTACATTTCAAAAGTCACTTCATCTGTGTTTCCTCCTGAAGGCAATATTTTCGGCCCCATGCCTCAAGATTCAGGAAGTGGAACCTAAATACCCTTTATTCAAGTTGAATATTCACTTCCACATGGGTATACCTCTTTGGGAAGTCTTGTTTCAAGAGCTTCTAGAGCCAAATATCTATTTTCAGATCCCTTTTGGTCAAAATACATCCCCCCATCTTCCAACCCATTCATCTCGAATGTGGCTACCACCTCTCAACCTATTGTTCGTGCTACAATCACTATTGTTCAGATGACTGTTTATATAGGATCCTCTAGCCCCATCTCATAAGCTACGATTACTGCGATTCCACCATTGAGTGGACAATATATGGTTTTGTCTATGGCTATGATGTAGTCTATTCCTCTTTACATACCTCCCATCTCGGGTGGGGGGCCACTGAACTCTGGACTCGCTTTAGGGGCGGGGAAAACCTAGTGCTAGTCCAGGTGGAACAACGCTTTCACACACCATTGTAGGAACTGCTTCATCCAGTGGTAAACCTACTTATAGTCTATTCTTCTATCAACAACCCCACATTCAGTATTCTCAGGTTCAACGACGCCTCCAGTAGCCAAATGTACAGTACCCGTATGTTCAAAAACCCAAAATATCTTATCAATATGTTCAACAATTGAATATACAGTATCAGTATGTTCCTCGACCAAACGTCTCTCAACAGTATGTCCAACAACCCTAAATTTCTGTAGGTACTGTTGTGACTAACCCTCAGTTTGGTACTCAAACAAAAACTTGTCTGAATCTCCCTTTAGGTCAATCTGGTCCTCACCCAAATAAAGCTGGTACTCAGTACCAACCACATCCTCAAGGTCAGTACCAACAACCCCAACCTAGGCCTCAACCTGATGCTCAATATCAATAGATTCCTCAGTACCAATAGGCCCAACCGAGACCTCAGGCTAGACCTTATGTTCAACAAGGACCACAGGCTAGACCCCATGTTCAGTAGGGACCACAAGTTGGACCTCATGTTCAGCAAGGGCCTTAGACTTGAGCCTATATCTAGCAAGGTCCACAACTCCAAATCCAACAGGGGCCTTATCAATAGCCCAAGAAAGGCCCCTACGTTCAACATCAACTGTAACAAGGTCCTTACTAGCAATGGGGGTAGTATATGTATCCAGTTCAAAATCCGCCCTATTAGGGGAAAAATCCATATCAACCAGGTTAGAACCCCCAACCATTTTCCCCACATCATCCTCACTTGCCATTTTTGGCTACATTGGAACTGATAGATGTGTCAAAGCTTACAAATGACCCCATCCAACATCAGTTGCATTGGCCACTAGTTTCGACCAAAATCCCGGGATATTTTCCTATATTTGAAGGCAATTCTGGGGAAGACCCCCAAACCCATGTCATGACATACCACTTATGCTGCTCTTATAACTCTTGGGTCAATGATTCAATTCGAATTAATCTTTTCCAGTGCACTCTGACCAGTACTGTAGCCAAATGGTATATTGATCTCCCTCAAGGTGTTTTATTTGATTTTAACTCCTTAGATATGGCTTTCCTTACTCACTTCTGGTTACCTGTCTGGTATGAAACTGACACCCACCTTCTCACCTTATTTTTGTAGTCAACTACTACTCACATTTTGGATCACATTTATGATCTTGCCTCATAAAATTCGAGATCCCTGATCAGTTGTTGACTAAATGGTTTACGAAAACATTCGTTCCAAATATTTCTAAAGACCTTGCCAGGGGTGGATGCATAACAAAAGAGGAAGTCATTACCAGAGCTCAATACCTAGATTTGGTTTATTCCCAATCTGGAACTATATACGAGTTCCTGCTTGATGCACCACGGCCTTCAAATGATCTGACATAATTTCAGTCTCCTATTATGCCTCTAGCTGATGGTGTTATTGGGGTAGTGGCCCATGCTAATAGTAGTGCACCTGAAGCTTCCTCGAAGTCTAAGTACACTACTACCACTACACCCTCCACTCCTTCCAGTAACTAGAAGATTCATGATAAAACCTCCAAGGTAAATTTTTTCCAATATAACACAACAGAAAAATCCTTGAAAGGTAAGAAAAAGGGTAAAGGAAAATCCAAATCTGGTAACCCTATATAGGATTCGAAAAATTCATTTTCTAAAGATTCTTCAATGTGCAAGCCCAAATATCCTTATTTAATATGTGATGATGATCATTACACCAAGTATTGTCCTCGACGTGCAGAAGTTTCCCATCTTCTGAAGGGCGCACCCAAGACTCTGGCTATCTTAAAATAGCCATTCCCCTCTTAGCAGACACAAATGGTATATCAACCCAAATCGTTTGGAAAATCCCAAGTTTTCATGGTGGGCACAGAACCTATCTCTATTACCACCAGATTGAAATACTACACCAATCCATCCAAAGATCCTATGGAACTGAAAGTCACAAATCACCCTTCCTCTTCCACACTTCCTACTTCTAGTTCTCTCCATATCGAGAGGCCTAGTAGTGATTCAATCGCCCAACCACCCCCCTAAAGGTGTTCTTTAGAAATATTCTTACAATATGAATGCTAGAGGTGCACAAAACTACAAGATTGTAGAGAATCTAGCTCAAGTGCCTTCAGCTATGTCGGATTTGGAATCCCTTTAGTCATGTCCATCACAATAGAAGGCACTATTGTCTACTATTGGAGGGATTTATCCTATAGATTCTAATCTCGTTACTTTTGATCTTGAGAAGTTCGTTCCTTGCCTCCCATCTCATGTATATTTTATGATTCAAGTTACCATGATGGGGAAAACCATTCATAGGACTATTGTTGACGAAGGCGCTTCGACCTACATCATGTCTTTCGCTTGTTGGAAAGCCACTGGATCTCCTCCATTGAGCCAATTCCCAAACACTTTGGAAGCTTTCGACAGTAGAGGTTCTCGGCCATATGGTATTCTCAAATCTTTGCCCATTCTATTGGAGGAAAAGACGGTGAATTTAGAAGTTTAGGTGGTAGACACCAACTTTAATTATAACCTCCTTCTTGGACGCAGTTGGACTCATGCCATGGTTTGCATGGTCTCCACCCTTTTCTGTGTCTTCTTCTTTCCTCATCATGGAAAAATTATGACTGTTTATCAATTAGCTTTCTTTCCTCTGATTATTCAATAGGAAACATTCCATATGTTGGGAATACCACTACTCCCTATGAGAACATTGGGTCGGGTTTATTCAAAGACTCATCTCTTATGATAATTTTTCCACTCTTGCCTCCAAATTTGATGGCAGGTTCACCCTACTTACCCATATCTTCATTCCTTAACTATGCATATAAAAATGCATCCAATTAATTTCCCCAAATAAATATTCGATCTGGGAAAACTCAACAATTTAATTAATGATGCGAAAGCTATTTGTATCTCAATTCTTTTTTTTGAGATCTATTTATAAAATTCTTATGGCTTATGAAAACCATACAAATCCCAAATTTCAATTCTTCTATGCAGAGCTTATATTTTAATTGCTCTATGGTTATAAACCATAGACATTATCCATGCATGCAATCAATTAAATATTCAAATTCTGCTTTAAAGCCCAACACTACAGCTTCAATTGAGAATCTTACCTTCTCATCCGATGGTTAAAACCATATCAACTCATTTATGAAATTGTTTTAATTTCACAACTTTGGAAATAAACCCAAATTAACCTTCGACCCTCCTTCACGAGCTTCGAATCGTTATTCGAACTTCATAATTAAACCCATAATGGTCCACTATATGAAATGGATATTTATATCCCATACTACAAACCTTCGGCCAAATAGTTGGGCTCACCATCAATGAGCATCAGAAATATTCACTCATAATACAACAACCCATACTATTCAATGGAAATTCACATTTAACATTTCAAGGTAACTCTCATGGCATTAAATTAAAATGCAAACGCCACCATTAAAATAACATTGGGCCCACGCAACTTATCATATCTTTCCATCCAACTATGGACATTCATCGCACTCCATACACTGCAGTGACCAACGAATATCGCGTTATGAAAATACATGAGACTTAATCTTCAAAATTTACGCGATATAAATGTTTTAAAATACCACTCATTGATGCGTGTCAAATTATGGACACTATCACGTTCAAAATACAAAAAAACTTACCACTTATCTTGCTATGCGAACCCACCAGTTGAAAACTGCCATTACTATTTGTTGCCTCACGGTTCCATGGTGCCTTTAAACAATTCCGCTCTCTTGCAAAACAAGTCTCTACGTCTCCCATTTGTTACGCCTTCAATATGAGTTCTATTACTTCTTCATGATTCGCTCTCTTCTATTATGTGCGATGTAATTCAAGGATCAGACAGGCTTTAAAACAAAAACTCTGCACCTTATTTTCCTTCGAATATCACTAATTTTTCTCCTTTAAATGATGTTCCTCATGTGTATTTTAACTTTGTGCTTCCAATTTGGTTTCTATATATTCAAATTCATCATCATTCGATTTCTGATTGTTCACAACTCTACGCCTTTATCATTCTCCAACGTTACATATATTCAATTCATAGGTTGCGGAAAAACCCTTTGGAGGGTTTAAAATTATTCTCCTTATACACGAAATCTCTTCTTCGATTTCGATGGCTTCAAATGGCCATTAAGTCTCTCGGCAACTCTTATACAACATTCTTACCATCTCCATTTACTTCATGACTTCATCCTTTGTATATGTAATTGGTTTCATTCAATTCTATGATGGTATTGATTTCTCTAATCAAATCTCCATCATCGCATTTCAAAGCCGATATACCAAATTGTCATACCAGAATTGAAAGCTTGATTTCAATCCTTCTCAATTAGGAACTACGTCTTCAATTAACCATCAATACAACCAAAATCGATATAATAAAAGGCTGAATTAACTTTCTTCAATATGATCGATCCTTCAGTGATCGATCTTTCTCAGATGATATGAATGCAAATTTATATCAATTCTCTATTTCACACAAAGTCACTATTTCAAACCATAACACATAGTTTCACACTTGCCCACAGAAACTCAAATATTCCTCATACAGATTTCGATCAAGAATACATATAAATTTCACATAGAATTTAGAAACAAATTTCTCATCAATATATACAAATGTAATCAATTACAAAAGCCCTCTTGATCCTGGCCAGATATTCATGTCAATGGCCCTGTTTTACAATTGCCCGTAGGCTTGACAAAAAAAACTCTATTTGTCCTCTTCTAATTCCTGTCTCCTACCTCTATGTTTTCTGTCTTTAAGGCTTTACAATTTATACAAAATATGCTGAACCAATTTAGGTTCAAATCCTCAAATATCTCAACAAAAATCCCCAAAATCTGCAGACTCCTAAAATCTAGATTCTATCCCTAAAATCTTGAAACTGAATCCAATTTAGGATTCACAATCAATTCTTAAATATCTCAAATCTAAACTATTTGATTTCCCTCATGTTCTCCAATCATTCGGGAACATTTACAAAATCCTCACAATACTAATATCTCTCATTTAATTAATTAAAACACTCAAAACCCATTAATAATTACAGAAAAATCAATATTCTCTCAAAAATACAAGACCTCCTATGTTTAATAAAATACAAGGTATTTTCCGAATCTAATGCCCCAACATCAAAATGTCACCAATATCAATATGATATCATCTGGTCATGATCCATGGATTGTTCCCAGTCTCGACCAACTTGAAAGATTTGGTGACGTTATTCCTTTGAGCCCTACTGAACAAACGTATCAGAGTATTATTACAGTTTCCGAGGTTGCATCCGAAACTAATGACATATTGGTTTCTTCTCTAGACACTTATGTGCAGTCTCCTATGTCTGGTTCTTGGGACTCCAATGATCATTTGAATGAGACTTTCTCCACTGACGAAATTATCGTGGAGGTAATGTCTCTTGAAGAAACAACATGGGATGATGGACATCATTGTTCCTCATTTCTCCTGAACCTAGGTGAAATCTCCACCTGTCTCGAATCCCATACTTTGTATGTATCAACTGGCCCATTTCAGAAATCCTATATTGTTTCAAGAAGTGTTGCCCGAAGGGAACATGGGAAATATTTCTCCAACTATTTCGATCGACATATCTATCAAACCTGAGGATCGTCAAGAATGTTCACATTGGTTCATCTTGTTCTCTTGACGAGATCAAGATCTACACCAATCTTTTCCAATAATTATGTGATGTATTTGTATGGTCATACAAAGATATGCCTGGCATTGATCCAAGCATTTTCGTGCACTAAATCCATACCTATTCGGAATCAAATCCCATTCGCTAATGAATTCGTCCTATGCACCCAAGAAAGGTTGCTGCCATAAAGGGTGAAATTGAAAAAATTCTCAAGGCCAGTTTTATTTATCCCACACCATTGACGGATTGGGTCTCCAATATTTTTCCCATTACTAAGAAACAAAGGACCATTTAGGTTTGTGTTTATTACCATGATATCAATCAAGCATGTCCTAAGGATAATGACCCCACTCCCTTTGTCAACCAAATCATTTGTGAGTGTGCTAGGAGTGAGATTTTTTCCTTTATGGATGATTTTTCTGGCTATAAACAGATCAAAATTGCTCCAGCTAATCAACTCAAAACTGATTTTATCTAGCCATGGGGAACCTTTTCCTATAAAAATCTCCCTTTTGGCTTAAATAATGTAGGGGCCACCTTCCAGTGATGTATGTCATATGCTTTTCATGACATCAAGCACATAGTTCAACCATACCTCAAAAACCTTCCTAATCATTCCGTAAAATGTCGAGATCACCCAAAACACCTCAGAGCCATCTTTCTTTGCTGTCGGTGTTAACACTTCCCCCCACTTCCCAAGGCTAAGAATGGAATTGAAGGAAGGTAACCACAAACCAAACTTTAGTTCAAGTAGCTAGCCCTACAAAAACTAGAGAGGGATATCTCCATGTCACTTTTCAGACAATGAGATGACTAAATATATAATTATCTTAGGCTAGTTATGATGCTCAGTATATTAGGGTTTTGTTTGCTTGAATTTTTTGCTAGATATGAATGACAATCTAGAACTAGGTCTAGGTTTTAGGTCTGGTTTCAAAGGTTAGATTGCAAAGAAAGGATGAGGCCAGGTAGGTAAGCTTAGGAACATGCTTAATTTGTCATTGTGTATAGGGTGAGTAGAGAGAGAGTCAAAATGAGCATTAAAATGAATTCATTCATCAGAGGAGCAGAGACATGTTCATGTAAATATTATTAAAACAGAGCATGGAAAGCATGATTTCTGTTTATATACTAATAATATTAACATACATAAGCATATATGTGAAATAAGGATAACATAACATTCAAATTTATAAGATTATAGAGAAAAACAAATGCTCAAAGGCATACCACTGGAGTCTCCACACTATGTCTGCAACACTCTCTTTAATTCATTAAAAAAAACTCGTACAATAGCTCCACCGCAAATAACAACTATCCAACCCTTCAAATGATTTGAGTTGGACTACATATAGAAAATAAGAGTCATGACACCTCGAAATCCTATCCAAAAAGCATCATAATTACATCAGATGAGTCACTTTCTAGAATCTAGGAGAGTTAAAAATGATTCCCTCAAATTCAGCTAAAGATTACTGAGTGTGTGTCTCCTTCATATAATTACATATTTCCTCATCATAAGAGGCAAAAAAAACTCAATTAACTAAATGAAAGCTCATGGGACAACTAAAATTTGAATCCTAGAGTTTTCCTATCTTGACAACTTTCCAAAGGGAACCCAATGCAGAAACATAGCGCCATTTATAGAACCGTCGCGCTTCTCCAGCAAAAGCGTCACACCTGTTTAAAGGTGAATTTGACCCACTTTAAGTCATTTAATTTCAAGTACGAAGGTTAGGCTAGGTAGCCTTATGTGTCTACTTTCCAATGCACCTTTAAAACTGATAAAAAACCCATAGGAAGACCTTCAAAACTTGATTCTCCCAAGCTCACCCCAGAAGCGCTGTGCCTAGTCAAAATCACTAGCGAAAACATGAAAAAGATGTAGGTTTTTAGATTTTTCTCCACAATTAAGAGGTGCCATGAAAAACCAGGACCTGATATGGAATGTACAAGTGAAAATTCATCCATCTACATAATCCATTCGTCATTTGAGTTCCCTGAGTAAAAGCATCGCGCCGCTGTGCGATGCTTCTGTAAAGACCAATTTCCCAGATTTTTCAAGAATTTTTCTACAAAAATAGGGCTTAAAGATGGATCAATATCTCTCTAACCATAAAATTTTTTCCACAAATGAGAGATTTTTTTGTTCATTGGTAATTTTTGAACAAAAAAATCCTTCAGGTTTCCAAAATACTTTCCCATTTTCTCAAAATACAAGTTTGAAATGGAGCACTAAAAATTTGCAGAAGCGTAGCGCACTCTCAGTAAAAGTGTCATGCCTACTTTGAGAGGGATTTTGGAGGCCTTCCCAAAGGATTTTTGGGTTTCAAGTGGTATGTATGGAAATATTATGATGGCTGCTACAAAATGGAGTCATCAAGCACTACAAACCCCTGAAAAATTGACTTGAAGACAACCTGTTCAAAAGTGTAGAAAATGACTTAGAGAAAATGTATTTTTGGAATTTATCTCAATGAATAACACCTGTGAATAAACTAAATGAGGTTTTTTTTCTTTATCCTATTATAGACAAAAAAATCTTTCACTTTTGTCAAATTTAGCTTCATGTCTTCAAAAAGAAAATTTGAAGTAGGATTGTCCTTGTGTGCAATGTAAACCCTAGAAAATGATCACGAAGCTCTAAAAATGATGCCATGGGTCTGAGTTGGATCAAACCTAGAATTGTGACCTCCCTTATGAATATTCGTTTCTCCCTCCATAGTGTTTTTCAACAAGTTGAAAACCATAACTAGATGAAATGGGTAGGGGAGGTGTAGAATTAGGAAAACAAGGGATAGTGGTAGGGTGATTTGAGGGACAGGGATGGGGTGGAAGGAAGCTGGGGAAAAATCCCCAAAAAATTGAGGAGGTAGGGTGATGAGTTAGCAATAGGTTGCAAGTGAAATTTCTGGAAATGGGTATGAGGAAGGTGCCCAAAAGGTCAAAACATAGGATTTTCTTAGTTTTCTCGCAAGAATGTAGTGAAAACTAGGGTTTTGATGAAAATGATGGAAAAGAGGGTCGTGAGTAATAGGAGATGTTAGAGTCTGGTGTATGAAGGTTATATGAAATTTTTAGATGATTATATTATGGTTTTATCAGCTGGAACAAACCAAGGATGAAAATCACCAAAAACGTAGTGGAGATAACCTAATGAAGGAAACCACTCATTTTCTAATGAAATTTGACTTGAGAGAGGTATGGAGGGTGTCCACTTACTTTTTAGGAGCTGTATGAACCCTTGTGTAGTGGTTTTGAACCTTGGATAAATGATTTTAAGCTCACATGCCAAAAGCATAGCGCATGCCAGAAACATAGCGCTACACCTCCAAAAGTGTAGCAGAGCAGTTTTGGTGCAAATTTTCTTATTTTTCTTCAACCCTTGGTAGTTGTGGAGTATTTATGAAAGAAAATTTGTCTTGAATTATTTCCCTGCCTTTTCTAACTCCCTATTTAAATGACTTGTATGGTGAAAATGAAGTTTTATTCGCCCTCTTTCATGACAAAATTGGATCTTATCATGGAAAAACAAATGAGACCTAGACTCTGACCTAGATGAAGGTGTGATGAAGGACCTCAGACCCTAGATGATAAATGGATGACATCACCTCTAAGATGATGATGACCATGAATGGAGTGAAGGAAGTAGCATTTCAGACCTAGACATATTCAGTGATTTTTTTTATATTTGAAAACTAACTTGAAACATGAAATTTTGACCTAGGACCACTACTAAGTAAAACTGAAAGAGTACATTTGATCATTGAACATTTAGACACTAACAGTCAACACTATAATATCAGATTGAACCCTCATAAGTGTGTCTTTTGTGTCGAATCTGATCAAATCTTGGGTTTCGTGTTGTCCAAAGAAGGCATTCAGATAGATCTTCTTTAAAGTAGAGGCAACCATCAATTTGCCTCCTCCCTCTTCTGTTCATGAACTACAAAGCTTGCAGGGGAAAGCCAATTTTCTCCATTGCTTCATACTGAATTACACCAAGCTTGCCAAAGGTTTTACTTGCTTATTTAAAAGGGAAATCCAATTCATTTGGAATGAAATTTCCCAAAGCTCTTTCGATGTTTTGAAACGAGCCCTCATCAGTGCTCCTCTACTGCATCCTCCCAACTATCACCGCAACTACTTCCAGTATTTGGCCATCATAGACAACACTATCGGTATGGTGTTGGCTCAGGACAATGATGATGGTCAATAGCATGTAGTTTACTACTTGATCCACAATCTCTTTAATGCTGAGACCCATTATGGTCATGTAGATAAACTCACGTTGGCTGCTGTCCATGCTGTTCAACATTTTCGTCATTACATTCCCCTGCGTAAAAATGTAGTGATTTATGTTTGTAACTCCATGAATTACATTCTCATGCGTTATTTTCTTGGGGGAAAGTACTCGAAATGGATTTTAATCCTTCAAGAGTTTGACTTATAGTTCACTGCTGCTAAGTATAAGAAATCCCTTGTCTTTGCCGCATTGATCTGCAATCTTCCCACCGCGGTTGATCCCACTCCTTTTGAAGAGTCGATTCCAGATGAATCAATATTTCTCATTGGTACCCTTGATTCATGGTATGGATACATCATCATTTATCTCCAGACCGAAAATTTTCAGCCAGAGCTGTCACACTCTAAGTGACGACGGATTCGTTACCAGTCCCAACCCTACTGTATCATTAGAGACACTTTGTATCACACTGATGTTAACTCCATCATCCGTTGATGTTTGAATCTCGAGGAAGCTGAGAAATTTCTCAATGATTGCCACTTTGGGGCCTATGGTGGTCACATGTCCGGTTATGATACCACCCAAAAAATCCTACGCGTGGGATATTTTTGGCTGTCTATATTTAAATATTGCATTGTTGCAGTCCAAAAATGCCATGACTGCCAAATCTACTCTCAGAAGGAGTGCGCCCCACCCTCACCCTTGCACCCAGTTGTGATCGTCGGGCCATTTGCAAAATGGGGCATAGATTTCATGACCTGTAACCGTCAGTCGACCAGGGGGCATGGTTATATTATCGTTGCCTTTGATTATTTCACTAAATGGGCATAATCAATGCCTATATACAATAATGAAGGTCTAACTTTGCTACAATTCCTATTTAATCATGCCATAGCTCATTTTGGTGTCCTGAAATTGATTTTCACTGATCAAGGCTCTCATTTTTGAAATCATATGATGACATAGCTCGCTGCTTAGTTGGGGTTACATCACGATAGCTCCACTCCTTATTATCCACAGGCAAATGGCTAGGTTGAAGATGTTAACAAAGTCTTGGTAAGCATACTTCAACGAACCATTAGGAAACACAAACAAGATTGGCATCTCATGCTCTTCTTAGCTCTGTGGGCTTACCCAACTTCTGCTAATACTTCCAATGGATTTACACCATTATAATTGGTGTATGGTCTAGAGGCCACACTCCTGATCGAGTGTGAAATTCCTTCTCTGAAGCTAGCTGCCGAACTACTTCCTGGTACTTTACCAGAAGAGGAACGCTCGCTTTACCTTTAGCATCTTGAAAAGACCCCAAGACTTGCTAATTTAGTTATTGAAGCACAAAAAATATGAGTTAAGGCTCAATATGACAAATCTGTCAATCCTCGGGTTTCCTCTGAAGGTGACTTGGTTCTGCTTTACGACCAAGCCCACGATAAATTGGGAATTGGGAAGCTTGAGCCAATGTGGCATGGGCCCTATATTGTTCAACGCGTATTGGGAAAAGGTGCCTATGATTTGGCATATTATGAAGGCTGCCAATTGGATGAGCCCCGAAATGGGATCTATCTAAAGAAATATTATGCTTGATCAGAAGTATGATGCTTTGTACATTTTTGTTTTATTCATTAGTGTGCTTTGTTTGGATTTTTGGTGTGATTGTTTGATTTGCAGACATGTTTCCTTTTCTCACCTTGTGTTCCACTTGATTTGCAGATGTCAAATCATTATGTTTGTTTTGTTGATGGTGCTTGCCGCAGCACACATAACTTATCTTCCACAACATGGGCACTCTTTCCCCTTGATGGCTAGCTGATTAATTTGCAAGATATTTGTTTGGGTCGAAAAAATTAACAATATTTCTGAATATAGTGCGGTTATCAAGCTATTGTCGGATGCAATTGATCTCAGGATTAGAGATTTGGTTGTTAAATTAGACTCACAACTTGTTGTGTTATAGTTAAATGGATATTATTCAATGCGAAATCCTCATATTTTGTGCATGTATTTATGTGTTCGATTATTGGAAAGGAATTTTAATTTTATTACATATCAACATATTCCAAGACGTTTAAACACATTAAGATATACATTAGCAAATCATGTATTAGATAGACATCTACGCAACATGTAAAAAACAATATAGAATTATGATATAGAATTAGTCGTAGAAACATGCATATGTATATATATATATATATATATATATATATATATATATATATATATATATATATATATATAGTCTATCAAGTGTGTTACATCAAAACCTCAAAAAATATGCGTTCTGTAACGAAAATGGCTCTATGAGTCTACATCAGTACAAAAATGCAAAAAAAGGGCTACTATTTGCCTACATGGTGCTCATGATAGTAGGTGACCGATCGGATCACTCGCCAGAGTAAGTGAGATAGTCTGCCTCGAACCCCGACCATATGCATCTAAAAGCAAAGAGGAATATCATCAAATGTAGCATACATGGAGATGCCTCTCATGAGGCCTACAAAGTTTCACTCTATCTCGGCTAATGGGTATGCTCCCTCCTCATAGGGAACGTCATCCAACGAGCGAGCTACCCTCCTTGCGATCGGTGACATGCCTGGTGGTCTCTGAGGACCCACATCTATAAAAACATCATAAATTTAGATCTCAGAATACATGACAAAAATTTTCAAAAAATAAAAAATACTAATTTTTTTTTACTTGCATCATTCCATTGTGTGCCTGGAAGAATGGGTAGATTTGGGTCTCCACTAAAGTCAATTACTATATACGCACAGTCCTCAACCACAATGAGTTGACAGCACAACCAGCTAAAAAATGCTATTGGAAAATGCATCTACTAGCCCCCGCCTTGACAAGGAATGATTTCACACCACCTTATTAGCCTCGGTCCCTCGAGTCTAGATCGTGGATTTCCAATAGCTGATACTGAAACAAAGGTACCCTCTCCAAAAATAAGCTAACCAAGATGGACCCATTCCCAAACTTTTTCAGCCGACCTATTTTGCACTTGGTCAATTGGCTCTTCATGTTAGCCAATAACCCCTCGCACAAATTAAACATAGTAGAAGCCAGACAGTCCGCCGCGTAATGGAATTAGGAATTTTTTTCCTCATGCAACGACTGGGCTCTAGCCACTTGAGTCATGCACTGTAATAGTGTGTGTAAGGGAAGAACCCTGATAGAGGATATCTCTATCTTCCTGCTCTCAATCTTCTTAGCCCCAGGACAGTGTCTCTGAATGAGAATACTGGTACTCTCACCTCTGGCGCGAGCTCCGGAGAGTGGGATCCCCTCCCCTCTCTTGGATAAGCCTGTAATGAATTAGATGTCCATGACATCTAAATCTAGTTCCTGGTCTCCAATTATGAATATTTGGAAATCTACGTTCCACAACCCAATCAAATACTGAAGTAGCTCCACTGTGAGCTCTCAACCCTGATTTTTGGAAGAATTATAGCATTACACAATTACAAAATTCATTTACGCAATTTGGGTCTTGGAGTGCTTGGTGTTCTTCCACCTCATGGTCTCTTTCTTTCCATTCAATGACCATCTTTGCTAAAATCACCTCCAAAACATGTTTAATTAACATTTTAAGAGCTTTCATTGGAGTAGTTTTTAGAATAATCCATTTGAAATGGGTGGATTTCTCATTTGAAATTCCTCCCCACGGTCAGCACATCTGTTCGAATTGATTTGGAACTAGCGAAGCTATGCCCTAACGAGGTAAGAGCGACCAACGCAGGTCTGATAGCTCGAACACATGCTAATTGCAAGTGAAATTTAAATTTGAAATCCTCCCTCCATTTCTAAATTTCCAAGCTAAAAAAATAAAGAATGGAATTAAAATGAACATGAGAGTTTGAGCTCTTACCTATAGATGTAGCATCGTTGAATGGTGTCTTGGATTGGCTGCACCACTGATCTGAAGTTCGAAGGAAAAAGGGGTAAAATGCACTTCTACAATTTACTCAAAATAGAAAGGTGAAAATGAATTTACTTTTTGTCTATTTTTAAAATTTTGGAGATATTTTCGCCATTATTTTATTGTTTTTCCTCGATATCAATGATGTTTATTGTTTTTTGTGTAGTAACATGACCTTTACACTATTGGTGATTATTTCTGATGCAAACGAGTTTTATTTTATCTATTTTTTATGGACTCAATAAAAATAAATGAAAAAGGAACCTCCCTAGAGTCAACTTTCAGCTCTTTTCTGACTCTCGAAAAATGAAAAGAATGTAGAGTACTTGTCATTTTGAACTCATTAAATTAAATTAATTGATGTGGTCTCAGTATACATTTACCCCTTTTTTGGGCAAAGATTAATTATTTACAAAAAAACAATACCTTGATCAAACATGGTCAAGTGGTTCTCTCAGATATTGTTTTCTACCTTTTAATATTCGAGGGACGACTTACAAAAAGGGACATGATGGAGTTTTCTTTTTCATTTCTTTTCGAACTCCTTAAACATGAAAATTTACTGAGTTACCCTTTTGTTGGACTCGTTAAAGATTAAATGACGAAAGACTTGTCACCATGACAGGACCGAGTTCCTCCTTCCTAGGGCTAGCTAAAATTACTAGGATGGGTTCATTTGAATAATGAACTTATACGCTTAACAACGATAACAATAAGGGGGGCTACATTAACATAATAAGGGAATACACTATTAATATAGGGACTTAACAAACGAAGAACACAAAAGAGGGTGTGTAATTCATCCCTAATTTTCATACCTCAAGATGACTAAGCATTGTTTCCAGATTTCTAGAAACAAAGTTCATGAGCATTGTGAGTTCTAGAAATCTCACAGCCTTCATTTCCCTTAGGATAATTTTTTCCTATTTTTTTCCATCATCCTATCTAGCCATCACTAGCCCAACACTCCTGGAAGACCCATCCTGGGTTCAAGCCATATTGTTTTGCCCCAACTGTCACTCATTTTTCACCACGTCTTGCCTTTTGGCCCAAATCCTCTGTTTTTCTTATCTACAAGATTTCCTACTGTTAGTCATCAATATTTTTGCCTGTTTTTGATGACTAGATTCCTTGGCTAAGTTTTCTAGAAACTAATCTCAAAACTTTCAATTGTTCATCTAGAAAACACCTCAAACAAATTTTTGCTTTCCTCCCCTTTTTTTCAGCCTATGATTGAAATGGTCTTCAGTTTCCATACCCATCACAATTTAGCAAAGCCTCCCTGTCTATAGCTATCATAGCTTTGTTTCTTTGCTATCATTTTCCCTTGTTTTCATGCATCTCATTGCCCATCATTTGACAAAGGGTTTGCCCCTCTCTCACTAATCATTCATGTAGAAATTTATATAACTGATATGTTATACATCCAATATTATCCTAATCACACACTATTTGACTTCATGCACAATACATAATCTCTTCTACCATTGATCATTAATTGCGGAAATAAAAACAATCGCATGCGCACATTAAAACCATAAACATTCACACATATGAACACAATATTTTATGGGAAATATTAAAGTTGAAAACCCCCAACTATCTGTATATTATATGTCATAGAGATCATGTAACAATCATTATACAAAGCTCCTCACAAGCTCTCAGTACAATCTCCAATTGCTACACACTAATCAGGTCTGATCTAGCAAAACACATGCTCCAGCCACCTGCTAGCCTGCCTCTACTGCGAAATCACTACTGAAGAATGGCTCTGAATGAACTCGAATTGGTCTAGCCTTTCTCATGCAATCCTCATTGGCATCTCCAACCATGTGTGGTGCAAACTCATGCAACACTATAGTCACAATTGATAGTCACACCGCTCTTTCACCTACCTCTTCACTAGTCTCCACTGAAACTATCCATGCACTGTAGTTAACTGATGTATTATTTATTTGATTAATGAGTTAATAATTAGTGAATTAATTAATAATTAATTCACACCACTCTCACTAGTGTATCAATCAGTTAGAATAGATACAACTAGCTCAACTATGTTTAACTCAGTTAAACTGAACATAACTCCACCAACTACCTCAATAACTCCACCAAACTCTGTCACATGAGTTCTAACTAAAGTCTCCATGCAAATTATTCATAACCCTCGGGAATAGTGTAATTCCTTCTGTCGGCTCTGTGAGGCATACATGCACTTAACTGAAGTGCTCAAAGAGAATAAGATAATGTTTATAGTCCAAATATTATTAAGAGCTAATGATATTCAACATATCTATTTTTAGACTAGCAATCTAAAAATAGATTCCACCCAATATGTCTAAAAATAGAATTCCATCTATTTTTCCAACTTGACCAACCATCCACAAATAGCATCCTGCAACTCATAGAATATGATCGACATGTCTAAAAATAGACATAGTCTAAAAATAGACTTGCGCCAAAAATAGCCTACGGGCCCACTTAGTGAAGGCGACTTCTTTCCACTTAGCTCATCATCTTGTTGCAATCTCAACACTCCTTCTCAACAAGATAGGGATTATCTGCCACCCCGATCCTTCCCCTGTGGTATTCGAATTTGCTCCTGGTGAGTGCCTTCATCAAGATATCAGTATCCTGATCCTCCGTGGGAATGTATGAAAGTAACATGATCTTCCGCTGCACACAATCTCTGATATGATGATACTGGATGTCAATGTGCTTAGATATATCATGAAATACTGGATTAACTGAGAGTTTGATGCAACTCTAATTATCAAAATATATCACAGTAGGATCTAAGTGTGAACCGAACAACCCGACCAGGATCTTCCTCATCCATATAGCCTCGCATGCAGCCAAACTCACTGCCATATACTCAGCCTCCGCTAAACTGAGTGCCACAGATCTTTGCTTCCCGCTGAACCAAGAAATCGCTGTCGACCCGATACTGAAAATCCCTCCAGATGTGCTCTTTCTGTCCGTTGGGCTCCCTGCCCAATCTGCATCCGTGAAGCCACACAACTTCACCTCATCCAACTGTCTGTACCATAATCCATATCCCGATGTGCCTCTGAGATATCTCAATACATGCTTGCCTGCCTTCCAAAAGAGCTTGGTAGGCTTAACCATAGCTTGTGAAAGCTAGTTAATAGCATAGCATATGTCAGGTTGTGTATTGACTAGATACATAAGCGACCCCACCATCTGTCAGTAAACAATGGCATCCACTACCTCTGCCAATGTAGCATCCTCTTTCCTCCATCCACCAGGAAGAGGAGTGTCGATAGGCTTGCAGCCATGCATGTTGTGTTAGCCCCCTATAAATTTTTTGACAAGCAAAGTAAGGGGCTGAATTGTTTCTGAGCCTTCAATGAATGCATCTCCCCTGGAGACACATCATCCTTGAAGTCTCTTGTGCCTTTGCCCTATGATGAAATCCCCTCTACTGATTCCCATTATGAAGCCTCTCTGATTGCAAAAAATTGTGCTCTTGAAGGCCTTCATTTGCCCATGGTACCCCTGCAGAATTGTCCATTTCATCCCTTTTTCCCTTTTTCAAAGTTTCCCTTTACCCCAAATTCCCTCTCCTAATCCTTCTAAAACCTCCCCAAAATCCCCCCTAAACCATGCACACACCCCTGGTATAGTTTTATTTCCCCTTATTTCCCCTATCGTTACCCTTGGTTGGCCTGAAAATGCACTTAAAATGGGCCACAAATCCATTTTCTACCCTATAATGGTCTTAGCCCCCTTCGGCCAGCCCCAGAACCGTATTTCTCCCCATGTAGCTTGGTTCTATAACCACCCGCCAGCCCACAAGAGCGCTTAGCGCAGATATGTATTGGGCGAATTTTGAACCGTTCTGCACCGATTAGACGGTCATCGCGAGCCCCGCAGCGCCCATTACCTGACCTTTCACCACTGGTTCGTCACATTGTCAACCGTTCGATCAACCAGCAGATCCAAGGGTCCGTACTTCACCCTCCACCTGGTGGTCCCCGCAACCATGCCAACACTGTTCAAAACCATCCGGTTTCTATCGCACTGACTTTCGGAGGTGGGCAGTATTTCTATTTTCATAGCGATTCCACTCATCAAACGACGTGTGGCAGCGGCACTGTTTGAAAACCATGGTCTCATCGCGCATTATCGTTCGGCATTTTCCGTGGCGCGATATCGCTGTGCGTCGTCAGATCTGCAATCGCCCATCCAACGGTTGTCACTCCATGAAGTTGCACGCGGGTTAATCAGAGTCATCCGTACCCCTGGCCCACTGTCCATCACCCTTCGATGTGTTGTCCACCGTCGATCTCCTCCCGAGATCAGACGGCCCAGATTTATTCTCAGTCCCGCCGTAACCCCGTCCTGCCATGTCATCTGTCCACATGTTTTTGTCACATTGTCGCCCGTCCTTTTATATATTCCAGTCAAAGGTCGAGTTCAAAGGTTTTTCATTTAATTTTCCATCCGCGCCACCTTCCAACTATATTCCCCACTGTTTCCACCACACTGTAAGTCTTCCACAGCATTTTTCGCCATCTCACCAGTCTGCATAGTCAGTCTTACCATCCCCGTTGCATCCACCACCTCCATACATGTTTTTCTCAACAGTTTTTCATGTTTTGTAGGGTTTCGAACGACCATAAGCCGCCATGATTTCACAGTCTATATTACAGCGGCCAGAACACAGGAAAAGACCATTTGCAGGAGCTGGAATTATGAAGAAAGGGCTTGGGAAGGAGCCATGACAGGACTTGCATTAAAAGAACAAGGTTTGAATTCTGTGAGACCCCCCCAGAGCCATTAAAAGCGCAGTTTTCACTGACAGAGAAAGTACGAGAGCATCAAAAAGCCCAAGGCACGTAATAGAAGATTTTGAGCCTTAATCCGGTGTTTAAAGGACAAAGGTACCAGTTCGAAGACATCATGGAGCACACAGAAGGTACAACACGCAGAAATTTATGTATATCAAGGTTTGCATACTTGCAGAATGTTTTCCCCATAAAGGACAGAATGCCCATGAAAATTTTATTCTATACCGTGTTCCTAGAGGATTTCCCACCCTGAAAACAGTCCTACAATATCAGAAGCATTAGTTGCACAACATGGCAGACTTGAATCATTGATTGATTTTTGTTCAGTTCACCAGAAGTACTCCAGAATGCTGCAGCAGAGTACATCAGAGTCATACCTGGAGTAAATGGAAACCTGATGAAGACCACTCTTTCACCTAAGAGTGCTACAGATTAATGCACATAATTTATACAGAGTGGGCTTCGGCCTTCTTCCTCTTCTGAGTTTCTAATGCTGCATTTAGTTTTTCACCTACCTTCTTTGATCCACTGGAGCTATAAATTCATGAAGAAACTCATTGTAAAGGTTGTTGATAAGTTATCAGAGAATTGTAAGCTGTTTCTCTTGAGATAAGTCTCTGTGTAAAGTTGTAAGATAGGCTGAGGAAGATGTTTTCAGACTGAGTATTCAGCTATTGGCAATGTTGTACTTGACTGGTATTGCTATTTAATATGAAAAGCACATTTCTTTGGATCCTGATCTAAAGCAGTGGTGATGTTTTCCTATCTCTGTGTTTTAATTCACTTCATTTCGTTTCTACTGGCTTGCATCAGAATATTGGCATAGGATTTACCCTTGTTAGGTACCCTATGTTTCTGCTCTCCTCGCCTTTGATGTTTTCTACTGAATGTGTTATCTAAGAATTGATTTCAGTTGTTTTAATCAGTGTAGTGGATGTTATTTCCTGCTCTCTAATGTATGAATTAAATGAATCTATTCTTAGATGTTCTTGTTATGATTTAGCTGGAAGATTTGGGAACATTGGGGATTAGAGTTAGCCCTGTCCACTAGGATCCTTGTACGACTAGCTGGCCTTTCTAAGATCCCTCAAGCTGGAGGCCGAAGCATTGAGAGTTCAAAGTCTCTCTCTGATCTCAGGTTTTCAACTTTGTGTTCTAAACTTTATTTGTTCCTCCTCCCTTACCATTCCATACCACACTATCATCTTTAAGATCGAATTTTTTAGATGACTAGCCCAATTGAAAGCCTGCATATTGATTAGCAAGCAAATCCTTTCCTGACTCCATTGCCCAATGGTTTTGAATGCTCCCTGGAATACTTCACCTCTGCCTAAATCCTCTTTGCTCATCCTTGTCTTACATTGAACCCTTCTTACCTTATAACCAACAACCAAAAAAACAATCAAACAATCAAACCCTGAACCTTATAACTAGCCTAACATCTTAACATTGAGCTTCAAAGTCACATACCTTTGACATATCATAGAGAGATCCATCTCTGGACCCAGGAGGGCTAGATCCTGAGGTCTGAAAGTGGTTTGATGTTGTCTCATCTTTTGGGCTTGCCATTCTGGCCAAAACATGGGAACCCCAACATAATGGCGACTCTGCTGGGGAGATTTTGAGTATTCCTCACCTTCTACATCATAAGAGCCTCAGAAACCTAGAAACTCTGGTTAGATTGGCAGTTAAACACTCCTATTCACACATCAACCTCTATACCATTTGTTGTGTTTCTCCCATACTCTTGGACAGAGTCTGGAAAGGGCCAGTAGCCTCCAGATCTCACACTCTTTCAGAGGTGACACATCTGGTAAAATCCCTCCCAGTCAATCTCTGGTTAGATTTTGCTGTGTTGTGAAGATATCCTTGAAAAGGGACATCTCATAAGCACTGTGTTGGACAGTGTACCCTCCAGAAGCATCTTAAACCCTCCACCTGGAAACTCCATAGTTCCTAAACGATTTAAAGACTCTGCTGGTGATCAGTAGGCCTGCTGATTATCTTGGTTTCACACAAGACTCCACTTGGAGACCAGCCTCCATAACAACATCAACCACAGTAGAAGTAACAAGTAGGGTTAAGCTGCTTGGTTAGAAAACAACATTCTGGCTTCAAGAACCATTCATACAAGAGCTTATCCTAACCCAGACCCACTTGAAATAGTTGACAACCCTGAGATCATCCTCAAGGGATCTCCTACACCTAAACAATCAACTATTTCAAGCCACATTCGTATAGCTAACTCTACACCAGAATACTTTACAGCTCTATCAGACCCACTTTTTGACCTAGGCACTCAAAACAGTTTACCAAGAACTAGGTCATTCAGTGTTCTGGACCAGCCAGACCATGAGTTTCCTATTTCACCACCCTAAAGTGGTAAGCACCTTGGGAATAGATAGACCCCTCCATATACACCGCCTGATATACACTTCATTCAAAACTTGGGGCTCAGTCACCCTAGATCTGCTCATCAGTCTTTTGCTGATCACAATATCCCTATCACCCATATACCAGCTGCCCAAGTCAATCCTTTACCTCATCAAAACATCATCATGGCAGCCTGGTATGCACCTCTGGTTTTACCCCAGCCTCTAGTGCCTTTACCCAATGAGTATCAATCAAAGATCCCACACTTCACTGCAAAAGAGTCTACCACAACCCAACACCATGTAGATAGGATGGAAGATTCTTTTGACTACATGGAAATAGATGATGATACAGTCAAAATGAGAATTTTTACCCAGAGCTTAGGAGGTGATGTGAAGAAATGGTTCAAGAGCCTACCTCCTAATAGTATCCAAGACCTTCCTGCTTTATATCAGACTTTCATAAACAAATGGGAGGTTAAGGCCAACCCTCGCCAACTTCTAGTAGAATATATGAACCTTAAAAGAAACGTAGGAGAGAGTGTCCATGATTACACAACGAGATTTAACAGCATTTACAATTCTCTTCCTCCACACATGAAACCTCCCCAAGGTATGGCTCTAGCAAAATACCCCAAAGGCTTTGATGCTGACATGGCCTACTAGCTTAGGGAGAGAGATTACAACACGTTGGAAGACATGTAAAAAGGAGCAGTGAGTGTAGAGGCTAATCTGATTGAGAAAAGAGCAAGATTGAGAGCTGAGAAAAGGGTAACATATAGAGATGACAATGTAGCTTCCACGTCTGACCCAAATTATGACCGCATGTCCAAAAATATGGAAAAGCTATACCAAATGATGGAAAAAATGGTTGTCACAGTTAGTAACCAAAACAGAAATCAAAACCATAACCAGAACCAAAACTTTAGAAGAAACAATGCCACTCCCAACAGACAAAGAGAATTATATCAGCAAGTTATTCCCCCATTCCAAGAGAACTTTTTAGATGAAGATGAGGGAATCATAGAATATTCTAAGGGGAACACAATAAACATGTTTGAAACAGAAAATTCAATCCATAACTGTTACTTAGGAGAAGATCAGCCCTCATCCTCATATTGGGATGAGGAATGGTTAGAATCTGAAGAGTACAGGTTAGGATTTGAGAATGCCATGATGCAGGTTAGAGAACTATATGAACTTAGAAGCAAAAAGAGCCTAGAAACTACCAAACCAAAAGCTTTTGAGGTCACCATCAAGAAAATACCTGAGAAAACTTCTCAAGTGACTGCTGAAAGTAAAAAATCAATAGCCGAGAATTCTGGAAAGAACAATGAAAAGGACAACCAAAACACTGATACACAAGGTAAACCAACTAGCAGCACTAGCACTGCAGTTTGTGCTCCTGATAAAACTGTCACATACACTGTACATAGTGAGAAACAACACACTGAGTCAGCCACTAAACTGTTGACTAACAAAACAGAGTTGAACATTCCAAAGAGTCAGTCCACTTTCAATTTGGAGAGTGAGATTGCAAAAATTAAAATCTCTGTCCCACTCTCTGAGCTGGCCACTCAGGATGTATATAAAGGCCAAATTTTGAAAGAATTAAATTTAGGAGAGAATAGTGACACTGTAAATCTAAGCGATGATCAACCTGCCCTTCTGTTTGGTCCAAATATAGAAGGAAAGTTTCAGGAAGGGGTAGTGCCCCCTTTTTATATCAATCTTAATATCCATGATAAGATTCTCCACAATGCAATGCATGATTCTGGGGCATCACACAACCTGATGCCTAAAGTAGTGATGGAAAGATTAGGCCTAGTGATAACCCGTCCCTATAAAGACCTATATTCATTTGACTCTAGCAGAGTAAAGTGTCTTGGCCTGATCAAAGATTTATGTGTGAGCCTTACCCAGATTCCAGCAAAATGTATGGTCATGGATGTTGTTGTGGCAGATGTGCCACCCAAGTATGGCATGTTATTATCAAGATCATGGGGAGCCAAGCTGAAAGGAACTATGCAGATGGATGGGGCTTATGCCACAATCCCCATCTTTGGCCAACTTAGAAGACTATATAGAGAGGCACAAATTAAATTCCTGGTTAGTAGCCCTGAAAAGCCTGAAAATTCACCTTTATACTCTGTACATACAGACCTTGATTCCTTCATCCTCTGTAATGATGAATCCTCAGAAGGGTCAGAATCCCAAAATAGAGATACCAACAAGGAAACAAAGCCCATGGACTTTAACATAATGGCTACTCTAGACTCGGAGGAGAATGATGTAGAAAACTCAAAACAATGCACTAAAACAAAAACTCAAAGTGAACTAGAAACAAAACCCAATAAGCCAATTAGTCACCTCTCTGATTTCCACGCCCCCGACGGAACACAAAACAACCCACAGGCTAGTGTAGCTTCTATAATGCAACATAATGGCGAACCCAGCTGTAGGGGAGGAAGTGTTGATAAAACAAAAAATGAACCCTTGTGGGAGATGAGTTTCGATGGGTCATGCACCAAGAGAACTGTTGGAGCAGAAGTGTGGATACATAACCTATAGAGTGATTACACAGAGAGCCATGCCTGCAATCTGCACTTCAAATGTACAAACAATATTGCATAATATGAGGCTCTAATCCTAGGCTTAACTCTGTTGAAAAAACTAGGAGCCCATAGGATAACTGTGCGTGGGGACTCTGAGCTGATTATCAAACAGGTGAATGGTGAATACACAGTGAAACATCCTAGATTGAGAGCTTACAGGAATGACACTATGGATTTATTGAAAACATTTGTTGAATATGAATTGGTGTTTGTTCCTAGGGGTCAAAATGTCATTGCAAACGGATTAGCTTTCCTAGCTAGTTCATACCCTAAGACTCCAAGTGACCAACAGATCATCATTCAGACCAAATCCAGACCTGCAATGTCGGATAATGAAAAATATTGGCAGGTATTTGAGGGCGATAAACAGATTGAAGATTTCCTGCTAGGCAGAAATGAATTTGATATTTCGGATTCAGAATCCAAATCTGACAGTAGCTGCCTAAGTGAAGAGTCCTGAGATGAAGAAGAGACACCCTGTAACATAGAAATAAACACTTTAAACGAACAGACTGGAAATCCAAACAAAAAATTTGAAAACGCAGATAGTGAAGAAGTAGAGGTGCTGCAAACCAAAGATAAAAATATACCTCGAGGTCTGGCACCTTTAGAATACCTTTTGACTTTGATGATGTAGCAAAAAAGCCCACTATAGAGCATTCAGACTCTGATGTCAAGGAATGCAACATAGGCACTGAAGATAGACCCAAGATGATCAAATTGGCTAAGTCCCTACCTGCAAACATGAAAAAGAGATAAATTAAGCTATTCAAGGAATTCATTGATGTGTTTGCTTGGAGTTATGAAGATTTGAGGGCTTATGACACAAACATCACACAACATAAAATACCCTTGAAAGAAAATCAGAGGCCCTTTAGACAAAAACTCCGTAGAATAAACCCAAAAAAATTGCCTGCAGTGGAAAAATAGATTAAGAAGATGTATGGGGCATGTATAATTGTGCCTGTGAGGTTCTCTGATTGGGTATCAAACCTAGTGGTTGTGAGAAAGAAAACAGGGGAGATAAGATTGTGCATAGATTTCAGGAATCTTAATAGAGCCTCACTCAAAGACAATTACCCTTTGCCAAAAATGGAACATATTCTTCAGAGGGTAGTAGGCTCTAAAAGGATCTCCCTGCTAGACGGTTTCTCAGGTTACAACCAAGTCTTAGTAACCCCGAAAGATCAACTCAAGACAACCTTTACCACTCCATGGGGTACCTTTATGTATGTGAAGATGCCCTTTGGACTGATGAACGCTGGTGCAACCTTCCAAAGAGCGATGGACATAGCTTTTTCAGATGAAATAGGTCACTTCATTGTCATCTATCTAGATGACATAATAGTCTACTCAAGACTGAGGAAGGACACCTAGAGCACCTGAGAAGGTTGTTTGAAAAATGTAGAAGGTTTGGTCTGTCGCTGAATCCTAAAAAGACTGTATTTGGGCTGCAACAAGGAAAACTTCTTGGCCATATCATATCTAAGAAAGGGATTAGGATAGATCCACAAAGAGTTGAGGGAATACTACAAATCACACACCCGAGGAACATCAAGGAGCTACAGTCCTTTATTGGGAAAATCAACTTCCTCAGGAGATTTATTCCCAACTTAGCTGAACACCTTAGAAATATAACTAACATGCTGAAGAAATGCGTAGGAGTTAAGTGGACTGTTGAAGCTAAGAAATCTTTTGAATTAGTAAAACTTGCACTCACCCAGGCTCCTGTCCTAATCAGCCTAGATTTCTCAAAATATTTCCTGATTTTTTCATTTGCCTCCAAGCATACAATAGCTGCAGTTCTACTGCAGAATAATCCAGAGGGAATGGAACAACCCATTTCTTTCTTCAGCAAAGCACTCAGAGATGCACCCTTGAAATACAACATTATGGAAAAACAGGCGTACGCTTTGATTAAGGCCTTGAAAGACTTTAGGGTGTACATACTACATTCCCACACCATAGCCTATGTACCCAATATAGTGGTTAAAGACATCCTGTCCCAAGACCCAGATGGGAAGAGGGGCAAGTGGATTGCTGTGATTTTAGAATATGACCTTGAGATATAACCCACCAAACTGATCAAAGGTCAGGGATTAGCTCAATTAATGGCTGAATCAAATCTACAAGCCCTAGACATTAACATGGTATATGCCTTGGACGAGCAGCAAGGATTGCCTGATCCCGCTGTTGAGGAAAGTTTCAGAGCTCTCCTTGGTATTTTGACATTTTGTATGTGCTTACACACCTCAATGCCCCTCCTGAACTATCAAAGACCAAGGCCAGATTCTTAAAGCTAAAAGCCAGGAGCTATTGCATAATGAATGAAGGTTTATACTGGAAAAATCCGAATGGCCTATTGCTTAAATGTTTGCCTGAGTCTAAAGCAGAAAAGATTAAACAAGAATTCCATGCAGGAGAGTGTGGAGGTCACCTGAACTGGAAAGCCACTGCAAACAAAATACTCAGAGCTAGATACTATTGGCCTACACTCTTCAATGATATCCATAAGATGATAATTGGCTGCCAGAAATGTCAGATTTTTGAAGGCAAAAGAAAACTCCTCCCCTTACCTCTGCAGCCCATCACTGTTGAAGGTCCCTTTCTGCAATGGGGCCTAGATTTCATAGGATGAATTCACCCTACTTCTTCTGCACAACACAAATGGATCCTAACAGCCACAAACTACTTCACTAAGTGGATAGAGGCCATACCTACTAGGAACGCCACAAATTCAGTCATCATTAGGTTCCTAGAAGGTCATATCCTCTCTCGTTTTGGCTGCCCAAAGAAAATAATCACTGATAATGCTGCTGCTTTTAGATCCAAGAAAATGGTTGATTTTTGTCACAGGTATCAAATAGCACTCGGTCATTCAACTACCTATTACCCTCAAGGTAATGGATTAGCTTAATCATCAAACAAAAGCTTGGTGATCATCATCAAAAAGCTGCTGGAAGAGAACAAAAGGTCATGGCATAACAAGTTAGTACATGCTTTGTGGGCTGACAGGCTTACAACAAAGAAATCCATTGGCATGTCACCATACCAGCTTGTCTATGGAACAGAAGCAGTGTTTCCTACCAGCCTTGGGATGCCGATGATCAAACTTGTTCAAGAGATACAAACAGAATAAGACAACATGGTGAGGAGAATAAACCAGACAATTCATCTTCAGAAAACAAGGGAGGAGGTCTACAACAGAGCTATGAAGGTTCAGGAAAAAATAAAGAAGTTATTTGAAAAAATAACTAAGGCCTCTGATTTCAAAATTGGAGATAAAGTTCTGAAGTGGGACTCAAGGAGAGAGGACAAAGGAAATCATGGCAATTTTGACAGTTTGTGGCAAGGTCCCTACATCATCCAGGCCACTGTGGGTCCAAATGCCTTTTTCCTACAAGAATTAGATGGTACAGAGCTATTTGGGGATCCTGTCAGTGGCAGGATGCTCAAACACTACTTCTGACTGATTTCTAATTTCCAGTTTCCATTTCCATTGTACATACCATTGCAGTGTTTTGTTTTCAAGAAAAAGAGAAAATGTTCCAAAAAAACAAAGGAAAAGGAGAGGTCCAGACATGCTCAAAACATGGACCTATGAAGTGCAAAGATTGGATCTAACATGATCAAAACCTGAGCCAAAGAAAGTAAAGATAGCCGGTTCAAACATGCCCAAAACCTGGACCAGCAAAGAGGAAAGGAGAATCAGCTCTAACAAGCCCAAAACCAGAGCTAAAGGAAGAAAGGAAAGTGACTCTAACAAGCTCAAAACCTGAGTCACGAAGGGAAGAAGGATGCTTCAAATTTAAGATCTCAAGCCTTCAAAGTTTTATTTTCAGTTTTCTGCAAGTTTCTGTCCATGTGCAACTGTCTTTATTCCTTGGATTCATAGCAAACTAGACTGTCTAATCCTAGTTTGACTATTTTTAAATTTTTTTTGTAGAATGTAGAGAAGAAATCTGCTGGATAGTTTAATCCCAGCAGATATTAGATTAGGTAGAGAAACATATGAGACCAACAGTCTAATCTGGTCTCATGGAGTGATAAGGGTGGATTTAGAATAGGTTTGTTTTATGTTTATAAAAATAAATGATGTAAAGGGTCTGCTAGTCCAAATGCATACTAGAAGAAGAAAAAATGCTAGGATTGTAGGATGGGTAGGTAGATTGTTGGGATAATGATTTTGCTTATTGATGTCTTCAACAATTGTGGCAGCTGAAAACCATAGAAGAAAGGTGGCTCAAGCAGCAGGCATCTGGCCTACACCAAAGATTATTTTCTGAATTCTTGACTCCTTCAAGAAGAAGCCATCCCCATGTGGAGCCACTGTTAGCCCCCCATAAATTTTTTGACAAGAAAAGTAAGGGGCTAAATTGTTTCTGAGCCTTCAATGAATGCATCTCCCCTGGAGACACATCATCCTTGAAGTCTCTTGTGCTTTTTCCCTGTGATGAAATCCCCTCTACTGATTCCCACTATGAAGCCTCTCTGATTGCAAAAAATTGTGCTCCTGAAGGCCTTCATTTGCCCCTAGTACCCCTACAGAATTGTCCATTTCATCCCTTTTTCCCTTTTTCAAAGTTTCCCTTTTACCCCAAATTCCCTCCCCTAATCCTTCTAAAACCTCCCCAAAATCCCCCCTAAACCATGCACACACCCCTGGTGTAGTTTTATTTCCCCTTATTTCCCCTATCATTACCCTTGGTTGGCCTGAAAATGCACCTAAAATGGGCCACAAATCCATTTTCTACCCTATAATGGTCTTAGCCCCCTTCAGCCAGCCCCAGAACCATATTTCTCCCCATGTAGCCTGGTGCTATAACCACCCGCCAGCCCACAAGAGCGCTTAACGCAGATATGTATCGGGATAATTTTGAACCGTCGATCTGCACCGATCGAACGGTCATCGCGAGCCTCGCAGCGGCCATTACCCGACCTTTCACCACCGGTTCGTCACATTGTCAATCGTCCGATCAAACAACAGATCCAACGGTCCGTACTTCACCCTCCGCCTAGTGGTCCCCGCAACCACGTCAACACTGTTCAAAACCATCCGGTTTCTATCGCACCGCCTTTTGGAGGTGGGCGGTATTTCTATTTTCGTAGCGATTCCACTCATCAAATGACGCGTGGTAGCGGCACTGTTTGAAAACCACCGTCTCATCGCGCGTTATCGTTAGGTGTTTTCCGCGGCGCGATATTGCTGTGCGCTGTCAGATCTACAATCGCCCATCCAACGGTTGTCACTCCACGAAGTTGCGTGTGGGTTAGTCAGAGTCATCCGTACCCCTGGCCCACTGTCCATCACCCTCTGACGTGTTGTCCACCGTCGATCTCCTCCCGAGATCGGACGGCCCAGATTTATTCTCAGTCCCGCCGTAACCCCGTCCTGCTACGTCATTTGTCCACATGTTTTTGTCACATTGTCGCCCGTCCTTTTATATATTCCATTCAAAGGTTGAGTTCAAAGGTTTTTCATTTAATTTTCCATCCGTGCCACCTTCCAACTATAGTCCCCACTGTTTCCACCACACTACAAGTCTTCCACAACATTTTTCGCCATCTCACCAGTCTGCAATATCAGTCTTGCCATCCCCGTTGCATCCACCACCTCCATACGTATTTTTCTAAACAGGTTTTCATGTTTTGTAGGGTTTCGAATGACCATAAGCCGCCATGATTTCACAGTCTGTATTACAGCGGCCAGAACACAGGAAAATACCATTTGCAGGAGCTGGAATTATGAAGAAAGGGCCTGGGAAGGAGCCATGACAGGACTTGCATTAAAAGAACAAGGTTTGAATTCTGTGAGACCCCCCCAGAGCCATTAAAAGTGAAGTTTTCACCGACAGAGAAAGTACGGGAGTAGAAAAAATCCCAAGGCACGTAATAGAAGATTTTGAGCCTTAATCTGGTGTTTAAGGGACAAAGGTACCAGTTCAAAGACATCATGGAGCACACAGAAGGTACAACACGCAGAAATTTATGTATATCAGGGTTTGTACACCAGCAGAATTTTTTCCCCATAAAGGACAGAATGCCCATGCAGCTTTTATTCTATACCGTGTTCCTAGAGGATTTCCCACCCTGACAACAGTCCTACGATATCAGAAGCATTAGTTGCACAACATGGCAGACTTGAATCATTGATTTATTTTAATTCAGTTCACCAGAAGTACTACAGAATGCTACAACAGAGTACATTAGAGTCATACTTGGAGTAAATGGAAACCTGATGAAGACCACTCTTTCACCCAAGAGTGCTACAGATTAATGCACAGAATTTATATAGAGTGGGCTTCGGCCTTCTTCCTCTTCTGAGTTTCTAATGCTGCATTTAGTTTTTCACCTACCTTCTTTGCTCCACTGGACCTATAAATTCATGAAGAAACTCATTGTAAAGGTTGTTGATCAATTATCAGAGAATTGTAAGCTGTTTCTCTTGAGATAAGTCTCTGTGTAAAGTTGTAAGATAGGCTGAGGAAGATGTTTTCAGACTGAGTATTCAGCTATTGGCAATGTTGTACTTTAGTATTGCTATTTAATATGACAAGCACATTTCTTTGGATCCTGATCTAAAGCAGGAGTGATGTTTTCCTATCTCTGTGTTTCAATTCACTTCATTTCGTTTCTACTGGCTTGCATCAGAATATTGGCATAGGATTTACCCTTGTTAGGTACCCTATGTTTCTGCTCTCCTCGCCTTTGATGTTTTCTACTGAATGTGTTATCTAAGAATTGATTTCAGTTGTTTTAATCAGTGTAGTGGATGTTATTTCCTGCTCTCTCGACAAGGAATTAAATGAATCTCGTTCTTTAGATGTTCTTGTGAGGATTTAGGCCGGAAGATTGAGCAACACCGGGGATTAGAGTTAGCCCTGGGCTCCACTGTGGATCTCATGACTAATGGGCCTTTCTAAGGTCCCTCTCTTCGTCGAGGTCCATTCGTTCTTCTTCAAAGTCTCTCTTTGATCTTAGGTTTTCAACTTTGTGTTCTAAACTTTATTTTTTCCTCCTCCCTTACCATTCCATACCACACTATTATCTTTAAGATCGAATGTTTTAGATGACTAGCCCAATTGAAAGCCTGCATATTGATTAGCAAGCAAATCCTTTCCTGACTCCATTGCCCAATGGTTTTGAATGCTCCCTGGAATATTTCACCTCTGCCTAAATCCTCTTTGCTCATCCTTGTCTTACATTGAACCCTTCTTACCTGATAACCAACAACCAAACAAACAAACAAACAAACCCTGAACCTTATAACTAGCCTAACATCTTAACATTGAGCTTCAAAGTCACATACCTTTGACATATCATAGAGAGATCCCTCTCTGGACCCAGGAGGGATAGATCCTGAGGTCTGAAAGTGGTTTGATGTTGTCTCATCTTTTGGTCTTGCCAATCTGGCCAAAACATGGGAACCCCAACATGTTGAACTTCTCCATTATCTCCTGGGCATACTTGCCTTGAGGTACAAATAATCCATCACTACGCTGCAAAATTTCCAATCCCAAGAAATAATGAAGGGGGCCCAAGTCCTTCATCTCAAACTCCTTTTCAAGATCAGCCTTGCATGAGTGTATCAATAGTTCATCACCCGTCAAAATCAAATCATCTACATAAAGTACAATGATTAGCAACTTACCCTCCACCACAATTTGGTATAGGTTCGGATCTGCCTCACTCTTGGAGAATCCAAGTCCGGTGAAATAACTGTCTATCCATGTGTACCAAGCACGAGGTGCTTGTTTCAACCCATACAACGCTCTTTTGAGCCTGCACACATGTGACTCGCTGCTGAAGATCTCGAAAGCTTTGGGCTTCTCTATTTACACCTCCTCCTCAATCACTTCGTTGAGGAATGCAGTCTTCACATCCATATGATGAATGTGCCACCCCATCTACACTGAGAGAGCAAGAATCGTCCGTATGGAAGAATACCTTGCAACAGGTGCAAAGGTTTCCTCATAATCGATCCCCTCAATCTGTGAGAAGCCTCGGGAAAAAAATCTTGCCTTTTACTTCTCCACACTCCCGCCAGCTGCTTACTTCACTTTGTAGATCCATATCGAACCTACCATTGGTTTCCCTTCTGGCCTTGGGACAATCTCCCACGCACTGTTTCTGACAATCGAATCATACTCTTTCACCATGGCATCTACCCATGCGGGATCCTCCACAGCTTCCTTGAAAGAGGATGGCTCTGTCACGATACACTTGCTCATAAGAGCCATGTATCTGGTATACTAGTCAGGTGACTGTCTCTGTCTGCGCTGTGATGTATGTTCTCCTACAATCTTCTCTGCATCCTGAATCAGTCGCTCAACTTCTGTAGTGTGCTTCTGCCCTCTAATGGTTGGCGCTGAATGAGTGGTCTCTTCCACTTCATGAACCTCCTCTTGTGGTTGATCCACATCCTAAGGCTCATCCTTAGGAACTAATAGCTCCTCATTTGCATGCAAGTGTGGCTTCCTCTCAAGCAAACACTTTATGGCTTTCTCCTCATGAAATTTGATATCCTGTCGCACAACAGTCTTGCGACTATCTGGAAAATACACATGATAGTTGTGGGGTGTATCAGTGTACCCCACAAATATCCCAACCTCTGTAGTCGGCTCAAGCTTCTTCCTAGCATTCTTCATCACATGAATGTAAACAAGTGAACCAAAAATCTTCAAATGAGAAATATCAGGTTTCTTACCAGAAAATGCCTCTTCTGGTGTACTCATGCCAAGTATCCTATGAGGACAACAGTTTTGCACATAAACCGCAGTATTTCATGCCTTAGCCCACAAGGGTATGGGAAGGCCCTGATCATGCAACATCGCCCGTGCAGCACCCACGATCGTTCTATTCTTCCGCTCTGCTACCCCATTCTGTTGTGGGTTATGAGGCACTATGAGCTCTCTTTGAATTCCTTCTGCGCTGCAAAAGTCCTTGAATTCACCAGAGATTAATTCACCACCATTTTCACTCCTAAGAGCCATCACCTGCTTCCCCGATTATTTCTCAACCAGTGCCTTGAACTCACAGAACTTTGAGCATGTCTCGCTCTTCTTCTGCATGAAAAAGATCCAGCACTTCCGAGAAAAATCATCAACAAATATCACATAGTACCTATGATTTTCTGTCGAAGCTACTAAGAAAGGTCCACACACGTTTGTGAATTCTCTCAAGGATCGTCGTGGCATGACTATCCTTCTCGTGAAAGGTGGCTTTCACAAATTTTCCCAAAGTACATCCCTTGCACTGATCTGACTGCACAAGTATACCTTTGGGAAGCCCAGTAGAAATCTTCTACAAAATTTTCAAAGCACCATGGTGAAGATGGCCCAATCTCCTGTGCCATAGCTCACCCTCATCCTAGCTCACCACTCCTTCTGCCTTGCTTTCCATTGCTGCGCAACCATCTACCTGCAACTGATAAAGGTTCTTAACTCAAACCCCTATCCTTCGGGTTTCACCAGTTGCCTTACTGTGCAGGAAAGCCTTTCCCTTGCTAAAGACAACATCATATCCCTTGTCTTCCAACATATCCACAGAGATAAGATTCTTCTTCAATCCTGGAACATGCATCACTTCCTTAAATACGAAAGGATTACTAGGCTCCCTCTCAAAGGAAATGGTACCGATACCGGTCGCACTGTATCTACCATCATCGCCCATCTCGATGTGCACTCCAAGATCTTTCTCATCCAGATCAGTAAACAAATATTTGTCTCTAGTCATGTGAAAAGACACACCACTGTCAAGAAACCACACTAAACCCATCACACTTGAGACCAAGCATGCGATCAGCGAAAAATCCAGCTCAAACTACAAGGCTAAGGCCTCTCCAACTGCAGATCCAACAACTTGCTTATTTTTCTTCTTCTGTGGACAATTAGTGGCGTAATTTCCATGTTGGTGACAGTGAAAGCACTTCACCTTGGACATGTCCTGCTTCTTGCCTTTCGCACCAGATTGAAAAGCATTCTTCTTTCTCTTCCCCTTCCTTGCTTTGGTAGCCAAAGTGCAATTTTCTTCATCTAAATTCTTTGATGAAGATTCCTCCCTGGTACTTTGCCTTATCTCCTCTTGCACAAGATCCGACCAAAGTCACTCCCATCCTAGCAATTTCTCCAGACCATTGACAGAGTCTTGATAGGAATTCCAACTCTTCAGAAGCCCAAGGAGAGCCAAGCTCACCAAGTCCTCATCATATACAGTAACCCCCACACTTCCTAGCTCATCCCTGCACTGGAAAAACTTCGTGAGGTACTTGGGTATACTGTCGCTTTTCTCCATTTTTATGTTCCTGAGTTTATCCTTGAGTGCTAACTTCCTCTGGTCGCTCTTGCTTTGGAATAAATCTGTCAAAGCTTTCCACATCAAGAATGGAGAAGCTTTACCATGAAGGCTGGACACTATGTGATCCTTCACACCTTCCAACAGAATCCTTCGACATTTTGCTGTCTTCTTTTGCCATGCGTCAAGTGCTGCAGCATCGATAGAAGTAGGTTTTGGAATTTCTGCATCTATGAACTCCTTCAACTCAATGTCATCCAGCACCGCCTCCATCCTATCCTTCCATGCAATATAATTCGAGCTGCCCTCAAGGGAATACTCCAATCACAATCCGTTGAAAGACATCTCAACTTCGACACCAAGAAAACACTGCTGCAAATTCGAATTCCACCAGCACAAAACTCAACCGCTTCAATGTTTTGCAATTGCTCCAATGATCAATATTGCTCTGATACCATGTAGAAATTTATATAAATGATATGTTATACATCCGATATTATCCTGATCACACACTATTTGACTTCATGCACAATACAGAATCTCTTCTACCATTGATCATTAATTGCGGAAATAAAATCAATTGCATGCACACATTAAAACCATAAACATTCACACATATGAACACAGTATTTTATGGGAAATATTAAAGCTGAAAAACCCCAACTATCTGTATATTATATGTCATAGAGATCATGTAACAATCATCATACAAAGCTCCTCACAAGCTCTCAGTACAATCTCCAATTGCTACACACTAATCAAGTCCGATCTAGCAAATCTCATGCTCCAATCTCTGCCACCTGCTAGCCTGCCTCTACTGCGCAATCACTGCTGAAGAATGGCTCTGAATGAACTCGAATTGGTCCAGCCTTGCTCACGAAATCCTCATTGGCATCTCCAACCATGTGTGGTGCAAACTCATGCAACACTATAGTCACAACTGATAGTCACACTGCTCTTTCACCTACCTCTTCACTGGTCTCCACTGAAACTGTCCATGCATTGTAGTTAACTGATGTATTCTTTAGTTGATTAATGAGTTAATAATTACTGAATTAATTAATAATTAATTCACACCACTCTCACTAGTGTATCAATCAGTTAGACTAGATACAACTAGCTCAACTATGTTTAACTAAGTTAAACTAAACACAACTCCACCAACTACCTCAATAACTCCACCAAACTCTGTCACATGAGTTCTAACTAAAGTATCCATGCAATAGCTCCACTTAACCCTCAGGAATAGCATAATTCCTTCTGTCAGCTCCTGTGCCACATCTGTGCACTTCACTGAAGTGCTCCAAGAGAATAAGATAATGTTTATAGTCCAAATATTAATAAGAGATAATAATATTCGACATATCTATTTTTAGACTGGCAATCTAAAAATAGACTCCGACCAATATGTCTAAAAATAGAAGTCCATCTATTTTTCCAACTTGACCAACCATCCAAAAATAGCATCTTGCAACTCATAGAATATGATCGACATGTCTAAAAATAGACTTGCGCCAAAAATACCCTACGGGCCCACTTAGTGAAGGCGACTTCTTTCCACTAAACTCATCATCTTGTTGCAATCTCAACAATTCAATCACTATGATAACCTAATCATGACTAAGGAAATATTCAAAATATGTAACAAGGTCTGTAGGTATAGGTGGTGGTGTTTAGGGAAATTTTCCTTGACAAAGTTATCCTAAGCCAAAAAGCCTGTGTCTAGTACCAGTCAGCCATCAATTGTTTCTTATTCTGCAAAACAACACACTGGTTTAGCCTTAGGTCATACACCACTAACTGGTTACTTGGTTTCATGCTAGCAAGGCTCAGAAACATCCATTCCAAGAAAAGAGTAGGTTTCTAAAAAGTTTCATGAATGAAAGGGAGTGGTCATTTCAAGCCTGATTTTATGACACACTGCTAAGTTCTCCAAAAATCATTAGATCATCTACCAAATACATCTTTGCAGGGGTATATTCAATGATGATAGTGTGAAAATGGGAGCAAAAGAGCAAACTCAACAAGGTTACCATTTTGTGACAGTTTTCCGTCATGAAGCATATGAGGTGCAGAAAATGAAGGAAAGCAAACATACATGGTTTCAAATCCAAAGGTGCCTGAAAACAATGGTCATTCATCGAGACAAATGAAAACAAAGGACTAAGTGATATTTATCATCAATGCTCCATGATTAACTCCAAAGGTATTACAGCATAATCTCTCCAAAAGGTGACCTAGCCCTGCAAATCACTCTTTTTAGGCAAGAGAGACAGTCTTGACAGAAACAAGTCTACAACAATTAGGCATCATCATGAAGGCATAAGAGGATAGCTGCTTCTTATGTTTTACCTTGAACCTGGGATTTGAAAATCAATCAAAGGCAAATTCAATACACCTTATGAAAGCACAGTAAGGAGTCATTTCAGAAATACACACAAGGAGCACTTACCATGAACAAATCACATTGCTTTTGGTCTAGAATTCACAGTGATGTTATACAAAAGGTATATACATTACAGACAGGGCCTCATAAAGAAAGAGGGAATTAGGTTCAAATGATTTCATCAATAATAAATGTCAAAGTTTCACATTTGTTTCCTATTTGTATTTTTCAAGCAAACAGACAAAGTGCACAGTGTTGAGATGGATGAAATTTCATGGTCTGAAGGCCTCCTTCATCATAAGCAGAGGGCCCAACAATGGTTTTGAGTGACTTGAGTGGTTACATTTGCAAGGACCTCCTTCAGGACAAGTAGAGGGTGAAAACACAGTCAAGGGAAAGTGTTAGTTCAAAGATGCCTAATAGTAAGTGCTCACCATTTACCAATCATGTTATTTACTCCTGAAGCTTCACAGTGATTTTGTGACAAAGACACTTACCATAAGCAAAGTCACATAGGAAAGAAGACAATCGGTTTAAAGGGACTTCACCAGTAATAAGTGAAAAGGCTCACAACTTTTTCCCATTGGTCTTTTTAAAAATAGACAGACAGATGGCACAATTTGGATAGGAGAAGATTTTTTGGATTTTTATGAGACCTCATTCATGATAAGAAGAGGGTCAGAAACACATTTTTATGGCCTCCTTCACAAATAAGCAGAGGGTCAAGTCTCCAAGTGTTAACACTGTGTTTATGAAAAATTGTCAGTAATGGGAAATTTTGAGAGATAGTGTGTTTGAAAGAGTGCATTCATTGACAAACCAAGGCTAAAAACAGTGTTGTGGCCTGTTTACCCTAAATGTCTAAGCAACAAATATATAGCTCATATAGACAGCTGGTTCAAAAGGCAAACCTATAAATGTCGACAAAGGTAAAAAGAAAAGGGGTCTTTACCAAAAAAGCACAGTAAAGATCATTGTGAAAAAGGAATTTCTCTTTTTACTTCCAAATACAAATACTTAGGCAAAAATAGAAGATTTTTCAAATTAGTAAAGGGAGGGAAAAGGTGTTTTGAAAACCTCATAAGGCATAAGGGGACTTGAGCAAAAAATTTCATTTGTCATCGTGCAAAAAATTTCCCGGAAGAGAGAACATTTTTAAACGAGCATTTACAACTTTTCATGCACGCGACACGCTTGGAGATTCACGCGACGCACCTATAGGTTTATGCAGAAAGATTTTATGAATGGCACGACACGCCTGTTGCTTCATGCAGTGCGCCTGTGTAGTGCCTGGCGCCGAGGCTTGCACGTGACGCACTGCCTCCGGCAGCCCTACCCAACCTAGCACCCGGGCCCTTGACCCTGCACACGACGTGTTTGCTCCAAAAACATCTGCCTCGTACCTCTTGCCCTTGCATCTTCCACCCTTTCCCTTGCACCTTCCATTTTTGCTTCACCCAGGCCACTACCACCCTTGCTAGCCCATCTGCTACCTCTGAACAACCCACCTCTGGGGTCACCTCTAAATGGCCCACCGCCCGGGCCACTTCTGAACGAAGGTTTGACCGCTCGGGCCAATGCTAAAAGGAGTTTGCAACAGCCTGCAAAGAGCCCTCAAAGTTGCTAAAAAACCAGTTTTTGCACAAGGAATTATCTTCAATAGTAGCTAAGACATTTTTTAAAAGGTATTTGGGTTTCTCTTTACCTAATTTTTTGATTTGAAATAGATTTTAAAATCAAACTGTGAGGAAGAAGACACAATGTTTTAAAGGTCCAAGAAAATCTATTTGTTAAAAAGGCATAAGTTATTTTGAAGGCCTCTTTACTCAGTGACAAGGAAAAATACTGTTTTAGAGAAACAAAATGATCTTCATTAAAAAAATAACTTGTTTACTAGCCAAGGAGGGAAAATAATGATTTTAGGGAGAATGGTAGACTTTGTTTTATAAATGTCCAGTTTACTAAATGAAAGAGAGAACCACTGTTTGAAGAAGAATACCTAGTGACAGTTTAAAGCTTGTTTTAAATCAAGTGCATGAAAGGTAACACATTCTATAAAGAGAAAATATAGGTTGCTTTGAAGGCCCCTTTGCTCAGTCACAAGGAAAAACACAGTTCTTAGGAAGGAGACTTGTTTTCATTGATCAAGAACTGGTTTGCCACCTAAGGAAGAGAAACAATTTTTTGAAGAAGGGATCTACTTTCAGTTCATTCAAAAGTATCTTTTGATAAGCCAATGAAGGAAACCTAAAGCAAACATGCCTCCAAGGAAAGCCAACAAAGGTGGATATCACAATAGGTTTGAGCCTACTACAACTCAGGAGATAAATGAATCCCCTTCAGTTCTTTTCAATTTTCATGAGGTAGGGTGCCTTGATTTTTTCCAAAGAATACAAGAGGTCACTAATCACCCTCCTTTGACATAGTTGTTTTCCCTGAGGCTGCAAGGAGAACATGTTCACATAGCAGGCCTTGATTTTGTGATCACCCCTAGATCAGTGTCAAAGGCAACCAAGATTCCCTATCTTCGTGAGAAATGGTTCAAACAAGCCTATTTGTACCTAGACCACCACAAGCCCATCTTGAAACCAGCTTACCAAAATGAATGCAAGGCTATCTTCCCCTTTTCTCATCTATTGAACAGTTATGCACCTATAATTAAGGTCATCATGAAATACTTTACATGTGAAGGGAGATATTCTCGAGTCTATCCATATCATGTCCGATTGCTAATGCACTTCACTCAGACTCAGCTATTGAACCTCCCTTTCTTCCTCTGCAGGAGCATTGAAAAAATGGCCTCATTTTTCCAAAATAAACCCCCTGCTCAACAAAAATCTAGCTTATTTCATCATTCTCTCATAAAAATTCTCATCGTCCATCAACTTGAGCTAAAAGGAGTTCCTTGGGAATCCTTCATCTCCCATTCTAATTTCACCACTGCCTCTTCATCCCATGGTCCATCTCATGCACCTTCCTCACCATCCACTCACTATGTCTCCCCTTCTTCTAGTCAATCTACCCCTCAAAAGAAAAAATCCCCTATGATTGAGAGTGAAAAATAAAAGTCTAATCAAAGAAGTGATGATGAAGAACAGAGTGGCACTCATCATAGCAGTAAACATGAGCAGAGTGGTAATCAACTTAACAGTAATCAAGAAAGCAGTGATGGGAAGGAACATAACAGTCCTCAAGAAAGCAGTGATAAGGAGGAACAAAACAGTCCTCAACAAAGTCTTGAAAGCAAACAAAGTGGCAATCATCATAACATTGATGGAGGAGATACTAATGATAAAGAACATAACAACCCTCAGCATGAATAGAGTGATGATGATCATAGTGGCAGTCAACATAACAGTCATAAAGTAAGCAGTGATGAGCATAATGAAAGCCCTCAAACAACTAGTGAGGATGGTTCCCAAGAAAACAACAAGCACCGTGATGAAGAAAGTGATAGTCCTAAGGAGGAAATGGAAGACAGTCATGGTGAGGGCAACATTCACAAAGAGGTTCAAAATAGAGAAACAAATAAAGAGAGCCCTCACTCATTAGAATAAAGTGATAGTGGTAACATGCAACAAACTAAAAAGGACACTCAGGAAGAAAACACTCATGATGAAGGCAGTCACAGTGATGACAAGCAAGCACAAAACAGTGAGGCAAACTCAAAACTACCCAAAGGAGGTGCCCGGTGGAAAAAAGAGGAAAATAAATATCTCAGCTTGGAATCTTGGCTCAAGCTTCCATGCATGTTTCTAGAAACCCTTAAGGGGTTTTCTCACCAAAATTGAGCATTTTTTGACATGATCTTGTTTTTTGTGATTTTTGGGCCTAATTGCACAAATTCATGGGCGCTGCCATTTTTGCTTGGAGCATCCTCATCTGATGAAAGTTATATTTTTGGATGCATTAAATTGGAGGGAACATACTCAGAAATTTTTAAATCAAAATAAGATGGTTTGATCCCTCAAAAGGGAAAAAAAAAAAGAGAGTCAATTTTTACCTTTCTGCCTCACATATCAGCAGGCGTGACACTCCTGGTTTTTTTCACTCATTTCACTTTTTGAGAGACTTCCCAGAATCAGTTTGAAAAAAATCAAGTAGTTCCAAAAATTAGACATCCAGGGATTTCCAACGAGCCATCACGGGCCCGAATCCAATGCCGGGAAGGATTCCAAAACTCAACTGCAACAGACCCCAATTTTTGCTGATTTGGAGTTACGCACAGAGACAACTTTTTTGCCAAAAAGTCAACAAAAGACACTAATTAATGGAAAATTGATTTTTTAATATTTTATTGGACAAAACACTCTTGATTTGATTAGGGGAGTTATGTTTTGGTGTGTTTCATTTATTTTCTTATCTCTTATGTGTCTTGGGCCTTCCATGGTCATTAAGCACGTTTATGACATTTATGGCTAAATTAGGGTTTTTGGAAGCCTCTTAGGGTTTCCACCTCCTCATTTGCTCCATAAATAGAGCATGAGGCTCTTTTATATTTTGTTGGATGTTGATGACTTATGCTGAAGTAATACATAGTCCCTTGAAGCCTTTGATGAGAGATTGATGTCTTGGAGCTTATGCTTGATTTGATTCACTTGTTGATGGAGAAGGACTGTTTGCAGGATCCATAGGCCTGGTTGATGGTGAATTTTTCTCTTGTTAATGTTTTCTATGTTTCTCATATGTTTTCCATCCATCTATGCTACAGCAGGACAAAAAATTTAGACTAAGATATGCTTGTTGATGGCACCTTAGATCTGTTTGTTTCCTTCACTGCCTAAATGCTTTCTTCTGCTTGAGATATGTTAGAGAATTCATCTTTTTCTCGCTAATAAGCTTTGGCTTGTCTATTTTCCTGAATGATTTAGATCAGTTAGTATCAATTATGATTTATGGCTAGCCCTGCATATTTTTACATCTAAAATACTCTGTTCTTGGAATCCTCTTTTGAAGCAGCTTTGCCTATAGTTTGTCAAAGAAGTCTGTCTTAATCATGCTCTTTGCCTTACTTAGCTAAAATTGTCTCAAGGAACTCTCATAGCTGTCACTATGGATGCTAGGTTTTGTATCTTCTTCTATGGTTATAGTTACTTGTGCAACTTAAAATGTTTTTCCTGCTCTTGATGATAAAACCCATGAAAGATTCAATAAGTTTTGCCTTTCTATGTTTTATCTGAATGTTTTCTTGGTTGATTATCTGCTTTCAGTTTGAAATCAAATGGATCATTTTTGCTTAAGCCTTTGATTCTCTTGCTATGCTTATAAATCTTCTAACTCCCTTAGTTTACAAGTATATAAAGGATTCTATTTCTGCCTTTTATTAGCTTGTTGTTCTCAAGTTTAATGTCCATTTCATGATCCTTCACAACCTTAAAGATCCACCAACCAAGTTAAATTTCCCTGCAAACGCTTTTGACACCATTGATGAACTCATTCATGACCTTGTTTGATTCCATTGCCCAATTACTTAACAATCTTCCTTGTTTTCTATCTAAATCTATCTGAGCATCATACCCAACCAAAAACAATCAAAATACCCTGCACCTAACATCTAGCCTAAAATAAACCCTAATTAGAAAATAAGCTTATATCTTTGCACCTACTTGAGAGATCCCTCTCTGAATTGAGGAAGGCTAGGTCCTAGGATTCCAAAGCTTGGTTTGATGTTACCCTATACCTTTTTATCTCAATCAATCTAGAAAATTACGGGGAACTAACATAATGGCGATCACGGTGGGACCGAGTTCATAGTAGCTTGACAAACTCTTGTAGACTCATATCCATCCCTAGTTTGACTTAAAAACCAACCCATTTCCAGAGTAGAAACTAATTACTTCACCACCCTAGCAAGATAATGATTTAGCTAGGGAATACTCATTTACCTTAAGGCTACATAAAGAAACTAAAAACCCAAAAATTACTCCCTAGATTGATTTTTTATCAAGAATTTGGAGGTGGACCATTGTATACATATCCTCAAAATTTCAAAAAAAAAATCCACCTAGTGACTCCACTAAGCCTCCAGTAGGCCTTCCTCATCCCACTAGTCCCATAGGTTGTTCTAGGATTGTGTCAAATCGGTCCTAAGAAGTTTTTAAGGCCTAGTTGTACCTTGTGTGAATAGAGAGATTTGGCTTCACGAAGGATCTATACGAGATCACACCCGGACCCAAATCCTCCTATCGTAGTTGATAACCCAGAAAACATTTTGTGGCAAAATCCTAAAGCTGGAAACTCACCCACCGTTAGGACCATCCATAGAGAAAGTTCTGCACCGGAACACCTTACAGTTTCATAAGATCCTCATTTTGATTTGCACCATACCAAGAACCTATTTAGGACCAAATCGCAAAGTAGGGTTGACCAAGCTGACTTTGAGCCCATAGATTTGCAACAAAGCTCCAGTAGAGAAGCTTCTCCTTCCACTCCACTTGATTTTCAGCTTCTCCATCACCTTAGCCTTTTTCATCTCAAATCTACTCAGAATCAGTCTTCCGGTCCAAGTACCTCAGCTACACCCATCCATACCTACAATGTGAAAACCACCTCACTCCATCCTCCTCCACCTCTCACAAATCCTCCCCATGTAAATTAGCCCTTGTTTCCTTTCCCTCCCATCATGGCAGCCTGGTATTCTCCACTAGCTCTACAACAACCACTATTACCTCTGCCAAATGAATATCAGTCCAAAATCCCTCACTTCTTAGGGACTGAATCCATCACTGCTCAAAAACATGTAGATAGAATTAGTGATGCTTTTGACTATATGGAGATAGAAGAAGAAACCATAAAAATGAGGATTTTTGCTCAGAGCCTAGGAGGAGAACCCAAGAAATGGTTTAAAGACTTTCCTCCCAATAGCATTCATGATCTCCCTACTCTATATCAAAATTTTGTGAACAAATGGGAAATCAAGAAAAACCCTCTCCAAATTCTGTCCGAATATAACAATCTTAAGAGAAATCCGAGAGAAAGCGTTCATGACTACTCCACTAGGTTTAATAGTGTTTACAATGCTCTTCCACCTCTCATAAAACCTCCACAAGGCTTGGCCTTGGTGAAATATCCTGAAGGCTTTGATGTTGATATGGCCTATCAACTAAGGGAGAGAGATTACCTAACTCTAGAAGACATGAAAAAGGGGGTTGTAAGTGTAGAGGCCAATTTGATTGAGAAGAGGGCTAGGGTAAGATCACAAAAAAGGGTGACTTATAGAGATGACACAACACCTGCACCCTCCTCTTCTGACACAAAACTTGACTCCATAGTCAGGACAATGGAGAGGATGATGGAAAAATTCAGTTTGAATGAGAGAACACCTCCTAGGGAAAGTCAAGCCAATCTTCAAAACAGGAATAGAAATGAAAATTTTAGAAGAGACCTTCCCCCAGTTAGACAAAGAGAGAGTGACCAACAAATCAGACCCCTGTTCCAAGAAAACTATGTAGATGAAGAAGAAAGAGAGCCTGAGTAGTTAGAAGAATACCATGTGAATGTCATAGGTTCAGATGATGAGGATAACACATTCCTTATCGAAGAAGAACAAAGGATGTTTTCCTCAAAACCACATGGGAAATCATATGAATATTCCGAAGACTATAGACTAGGATTTGATAATTCCATAATGGAAGTCCATAGGCAGTATGACCTTAGGAGTAAAAAGAATCAAGATATTCCTAAAAATCAGCCAAAAAATGCTATAAGAAAAACCTCTGAACCTATCCCTAAAAAGACAACAGAAAATACAAATATTGTGGCTAAGAAAACTGAACCAAACATACCAAAGACTAGTCAACCTAACAAAGATTCAAGCTGCCCTAGTACTTCAACTACTGGCTCTGAAAAAATCCTGCTTTCCAAAACATTAAATCAGAATCAACAAATTAAAAATGTAGAAAAGTTCATGGCTGATAAAACTGATGTAAATGCAATAAAGACACCTACACCTTTCAGTTTTGAGGGGGAGATTTCCACGATCAAGATAACCATACCCCTCACTAAGTTGGTAACCCAAGAGGTATATAGGTCCCAGATTTTCAAGGTTTTAAATATAGGGAGTGATACTGATACTTTAAACTTAACTGATGATAAACCAGAATTGTTGTTTGGTCCTGAAGTAGAGGGAAAATATCAAGAAGGGGTTGTCCCTCATTTCTATGTAAGTCTAAACATACATGATAAAATTCTGCATAATGCTATGTTAGACTACGGTGCCTCACACAACCTCATGCCAAAGGTTGTAATGGAGAGATTGGGCTTAGAGATCACAAAACCCTACAAATATTTGTACTATTTTGATTCCAATAGGGTCAAGTGTCTAGGCCTAATCAAGGATCTGTGTGTCAATCTGGCACAAATCCCCGCTAAAAGTCTAGTCAAGGATATAGTTGTGGCTGACATCCCCCCAAAATATGGCATGCTTTTATCTAGATCATGGGGGGCCAAACTCCAGGGAAGCATTCAAATAGACATGACTTATGCCACCATCCCAGTGTTCAATCAAACAAGGATATTATACCAGGAATCCCACATGAAATACATGGTGAGTAACATAGATAGGCCAAATAACACACCAGTTTATTCCATTCACTCAGACCTTGACTCCTTCATCCTATACAATGAAAATGACATAGAGGAACAAATATATGACAAGGAGAAAGGACTAAGCCCCTCAGAACAACCAAGCCCGCCCTCTGACCAAGAAAATGACACCCCAAATCCTAGCAACCCCAAAGTGCAGAATATTGAAAAAACTGAAATGGACACCCTTTGGCATATAAGCTTTGATGGCTCCTATGGTAAGGCTGGTTCAAGAGTAGGGGTTTGGTTCCAAAACACAAATAAAGGCCATTCCTATAGGCGAGATTTCCAATGCACCAACAACTTTGCAGAATATGAGGCTCTCCTTATTGGTTTACACCTACTCAAAGACCTCAAAGCTAAGAAAATATTGGTTCAAGGAGATTCAGAATTGATCATAAATCAAATTAAGGGAGAATATTCAGCCAAGAACCCTAGGTTAAGGGAATATAGAAATTCTGCCCTAGACCTTCTCAAAACCTTGGAGAAATATGAGCTCACTTTCATCCCTAGGGCCCAAAACTGCCTTGCCAATTAACTTGCATTTGTTGCCAGCAATTTCTCTTTACCTTATGAAGAGAACCAATGCCTCATCAAAATAAAGAATAGGCCTACTTTACTAGACAACCTCAACCATTGGCAAGTGTTTGACAATGATGACCAAATAGATGATTTTCTGCAATCTAGGAATGACTTTGCAAGTATAAAACATAGTTTGAGATTTGAAAGAAATACTTATGCTAAAAAAGAAACTCCCAAAACAGAGCTGCCCTTTGATGATGATATAAAGCACCTTCAAAACTCTTGTGTAGCATAATTATTTGATAAATCTGATAAAAAAAAAAGTTGAAATTTTGCAGTACAAAAATGACACCTTTCCAAGAGGCCTTACACCACTAGAAGAGCTATTTGATTTTAATGATGTAGGTAAAAAACCCAATATGGAATCTGTCAAACTAGGAGGTAACTCCTCAAATCAGAATGTGTATTAGCTGAAGAATGCATATGGATTTATACATGGAGGTGAGGCTATTGGGATTCATCTCCCAATGACTCTTGGCCTTCCTTATTTCCTAATATTAAATAATATACAATATTAAATGTGCACACCCATCCCATAGGATTAGGTGTCAACATTCCCCCCTTTAATCCAAAGGGATGTTGGTGAGTCCAAGCATCGATCTGAACTTTTCAAACTTTTCTCTTCCAAGTGCTTTGGTGAAGATGTCAGCAGTTTGCGCATTTGTGGAACAATGATGTAGATGGATGGTTTTGGCCTGAACATGATGTCGAATTAGATGGTACTTTGTATTGATGTGCTTTGTTCGATCATGGAACTTTTGGTTCTTGGCCAACTTTATTGCAGAAGTGTTGTCGATCATGAGTGGTGTGGAATACATTTGTTTCATCTGCAAATCTTCCAGGATTTTCTGGAGCCACACAATTTCTTTTGCTGCTTCAGCTGCTGCAACATATTCTGCCTCTGTCGTGGAATCTGATGGAACTGACTATTTGCGTGATCTCCATGAGACAGCTCCTGATCCAAGACTCATGGTGTAACCTGTAGTAGACACCCCTGTTTCTTTGTCGCCATCAAAGTCTGAATCAGAGTATCCAATCAAGCAGAAGTTGCCTACCTGTATATATTTGAGTCCAAAGTCTTGAGTTCCCTTCAAGTACCTTAGCACTCTTTTTGCAGCAGACCAATGTCCTTCACAAGGTTTTTGCATGAACCTTGAGAGGATTCCAACAACAAATGAAATGTTAGGTCTGGTGGTGGTCAGGTAGATAAGACTTCCTACAAGCTGTCTATACTTAGTTGCATCCTCAAATTCCTTCCCTTCAATAGATGTGAGCTTCAAGTTTTGTTCCATTTGAGTGGTTAAGGGATTACAGTCATCCATGCCAAATTTGTTCAAGAGATCTCCAATGTACTTCTTTTGAGAAAGAAATATGAATTTAGGATGTTGAATTACTTCAATACCCAAATAGTAATGAACATGACCCAAATCGGTCATTTCAAAACCTTTCTTCAACTCTTTCTTCATGGATGCAATATAGCTCTCATTGTTTCCTGTTATCAAAAGATCATCTACATATACCACAAGATATACAACTGTTTTTCCAACTTTCTTGACAAACAAAGTTGCATCATCAAGATCAAAATTTTTGAAGTCAAGTTTCAGAAGATGCTTAGTCAATTTCTCATACCAGGCTCGTGGTGCTTGCTTGAGGCCATATATGGATTTTACAAGTTTGCAAACTTTGTGTTCTTGACCCTTTATCACAAATCCTTCTGGCTGGGACATATAAAATTTCTCCTTTAGATCTCCATTCAAGAAGGCTGTTTTTACATCCATCTGATGGACTTTCCATTCATTCTGAGCTGCTAGGGCAAAGAGAGTCCAGATGGTGGTCCATTTTGCTGTGGGAGAAAAAGTTTCTTCATAATCAACTCCTTCTTTTTGTGTGAATCCTTTTGCCACAAGCCTGGCCTTGTGCTTGTCAAGTGAGCCGTCTGCTTTGTACTTGTTCTTGTAGACCCACTTACAGCCAATTGGTTTCGTTCCCAAAGGCGGATCAACCAACTTCCAAGTGCCATTCTTTATCAAGGCATCATACTCCTTCTGCATCGCTTCTTTCCATTCATCATGAGAAGCGGCTTCTTTGAAGGAAGTTGGTTCATGATCTGTAGGCAAACTCAATTCATAGTTATAAGCAATATCCATATCAACAGGAGAATCAGAATTATCTACATCACCTTCGATTTGTTGAGTGGAACTTCTTGTTCCTGTTTTTCCAACCTCATCAGGATGAACATTCTCCAGTGTCTTTGTCATCCATTTGGGAGGACCTTTCTAAGATGGCCTAGGCTGGTCATTTGACTGAGTTGGGATTGATTCAATATTCAATCTCCCAATTCTGTCAATCACATCATCCAATGTGTCATCCGTGGTTGTTTCTTCATGTGGGGGAGATGATTCCACAGTTTGATTCAATATCGGAATCCCCCCTTCAAGATGTGGAATCACATTATCAAATTCTTGGAAAGACTTTGCATGTGTGAATCAATCCAGGCGATCAAGTTGCTGCTCAACAACCTTGTCACTCTTGGAAGATTCAAGAAATATGACATCTCTTGCTATTACAAATTTCTTATTTGCTTCATCATAGAGACGATATCCTTTGGAGGTATTGGAGTACCCCAAGAAGATACATTTTCTGCTTCTAGCACCAAGTTTGTTCCTTTGACCCTTGGGTATCAAGGAATAACAGGTGGACCCAAAGACCCTGAAATGCTTTACCGAAGGAATGTGGCCATGCCACATTTCAAAAGGAGTTTTGTTTCTAATTGAACTTGAAGGACACCTATTCTTTATGTAAACAACACATAGAGCTGCATCAGCCCAAAACATCAATTTTACATTCTTGAAAAATAACATGGAGCGGACCATATTTAAAATAGTTCTGTTCATTCTTTCAGCTACACCGTTCTGTTGTGGATTATATGGCACAGTTGTTTGATGTTTGATTCCATGTTGACGAAGATAATTTTAAAATTCGTTTGAAGTGTATTCTTTTCCATTATCAGTACGTAGAGAGCCAATATGTGTTTGTGCATCATTTTCAATCCATGCATGAAAATTCTTGAAAGTTTGAAAAGCATCAGACTTATTCTTCAATAAGTAAATCCAACACATTCTGGTGTAGTCATCGATAAATGTCATCATGTATTTATTTCCATTTGCAGAAGCAATAGGCATAGGGCCACATAAATCTGAATGAACAAGCTCAAGTTTTCTATGTGCTCTGGAGTGTGAATCATGAAATGGCTATTTGCTATGCTTTCCTAGAATACAAGCATCACATTCCTTAGGTTTTCTAGGAATTGTAGGCAGTCCATTAACACCATTTTTCTTCAAAAAACGAAGGCTTTCATAGTTTAAGTGTCCAAATCTAGCATGCCATAAAAGAATTGATGGGAATGTACCTTCATCATGATGTGAACTGAATGCAAAGTTTTGAGCATGAGCAGATGAACCTTTCAACTTCAAGAGTCTCCCTTCTTCTATTCCCTCCATGACAAGTGAGTGATCTGATGCTTTTCTGACCTCTGCCTTGCCATCGAACAAGTGAATTGAGTGTCCTTGCTGCCGGATTTCGACCAGGGACAAAAAGTTTCTCTTCAACTTAGGGAGGTATAGAACCTCATGTAGGATATGATCAGGAAGACCAGGCAGTTTAAGCCTGACTGTGCCAAGCCCTGATGGCTTGAGTTTGGATTTATCTGCGAAATATACTGCTCCATCAACTTTGTCAGTGAAATCTTCAAAAAAATCTTTTCTAAATGTCATATGACATGTTGCTCCTGAATCTAGCAACCAATCATCTCTCCATGAAGTAAATGAAACATCAAATAGGTTTTCAGTTACTCCATTGTTACAATGTGCTAGAACAGAATGAGCTAATTCAGCTGGTTTACCTTTGTCTTTGTCATTAGTTTTACCTTTGTCTTGATTTGTTTGCTGCTGAGCTTTAGATTGTCTACCCCCCTTTTCTCTGAAGTTTCTTCTTCGTCTTCTGCCTTCTCTTCCTCTGGATGGACCTGAAGCATGTCTCTTTTCTCTCTGTGCCAAGTAGGCAGCCTCTTTAGAAGATGAAGGGACTGTCATCTTCTTTTGAAGGAGGAGAGAAAAAAAAATTTGTTGGAGAATCTCTTTTGAAGGAGAGAAAACAAAAATACTCTTTGCTGGAAAATATACTGAAAAAACTCTTTGCTGCAAATATACTAAATTTAAAAGGACAGAAACACTTTGCTGCAAATACTGATTCTGCACAAAACAAATATATGTATATATATATATATATATAGATATATATATATTTGGAAAAAAATTTGTATGTGAAAAAAATGGTGGAAGGGGTGGTATTAAAAAATGGGCGGAATGGTATTTAAAAGGCCGAAAGGTGGAATTATGAATGGTGGTGTTATGGTATTAGAAACTCGTGGAGGGGTATATGGTAGGGGCGTTATATGGTAGGGGCGTTGTATGACATATAAAATATAATATGGTGCGTATGGATAGACATCATATGGTAAACAATGAGGTATTAAAACAACTTATTACACCACAGATGAGAGGGCGTGGTATAATTGAATGGGGCGTGGTATTAAAACATTATATGACAGCGCTGAGGAGGGTCGACGGGTGGTATTATGTATGATTTATATATATAAAACCATATATAACAAACTTAGCGTATTAAAAATGATGACAATGGGAAGGCGGTATTGTGAATGGGAAGGGCGTAAGGAGTATTAGAGGAGGGGCGGTGGTTAATACAACGTTTAATATCAATGGACAGCGTTATATATGGAATGCTGTATTAATATACAATGGATATACAATGGACAGGGTGAATATGACAGAGTGTATTACAAATGACAGAGCGTTGTATTGTATATGAGCTGTGAAGAGTCGGGTGGGGCGTAATAAAACGCTGGAGATAGAGCGTTAAAACTGGAGAGCAGTATAATTGCAGAGTGGCAGGGGCTGCAATTTGTAGAATTTCAGGGTCTGCATAATTGCAGAATCTTCAGGAGCTGCAGGAGCTGCAAATGTCAGACCTGTGGATAATTGAAGAGAAAAAAAATGCAGAATAACAACATAGCAATTAAGGAGCAGCAAAAGCTATTAATAAAAATTGACTGAGCAAAGGAGAGGGAGTTACACCACAGGCAGAAATGCCAATAGTGGGACTGGCTTTGATACCATGTCAAACCAGGAGGTAACTCCTCAAATCAGAATGTGTATTAGCTAAAGAATGCATATGGATTTATACATGGAGGTGAGGCTATTGGGATTCATCTCCCAATGACTCTTGGCCTTCCTTATTTCCTAATATTAAATAATATACAATATTAAATGTGCAGGACTGTAGAATTGCAGAGTGGCAGGGGCTGCAATTTGTAGAATTTCAGGGTCTGCAGAATTGAAGAATCTTCAGGAGCTGCAGGAGCTGCAAATGTCAGACCTGTGGATAATTGAAGAGAAAAAAAATGCAGAATAACAACATAGAAATTAAGGAGCAGCAAAAACTATTAATAAAAATTGATTGAGCAAAGGAGAGGGAGTTACACCACAGGCAGAAATGCCAATAGTGGGACTGGCTTTGATACCATGTCAAACCAGGAGGTAACTCCTCAAATCAGAATGTGTATTAGCTGAAGAATGCATATGGATTTATACATGGAGGTGAGGCTATTGGGATTCATCTCCCAATGACTCTTGGCCTTCCTTATTTCCTAATATTAAATAATATACAATATTAAATGTGCACACCCATCCCATAGGATTAGGTGTCAACAGAATCCACTGAAACAAATGTAGAAGAGTGTAACATTGGAGAGATGAAAGAGCCTAAAATGATCAAGCTATCAAAAAATCTCCCATCTGTCACAAAACAGAAATACATTGAGCTTTTTAGAGAATTTAAAGATGTGTTTGCTTGAGGGTATGAAGACTTGAAATCTTATGACACCAAAATCATTCAACATAAAATTCCTCTCAAATAAAATTAGAAACCATTTAAACAAAATTTGAGAAGAATAAACCCCCTTTTGTTACCCTCAGTTGAGAAAGAAATCAAAAATATGTACGATGTAGGGATCATAGTCCCGGTCCGATACTCGGAATGGGTTTCCAACCTTGTGTCAGTTAGGAAGAATACCGGTGAAATTAGGCTTAGTATTGACTTCAGAAATTTGAACAAAGCCTCCTTTAAAGACAATTACCCCTTGCCTAAAATGGATCACATACTCCAAAAGGTAGTTGGCTCACAAATAATTTCACTACTGGACGGGTTCTCAGGTTACAACCAAGTTCTAGTCTTTCCAAATGACCAACTCAAAACTGCTTTCACTACACCTTGGGGTACATTCATGTATGTTAAAATGACATTTGGTTTAATGAATGCAAGGGCTACTTTCCAAAGGGCAATGGAAATAGATTTTTTGGAAGACATAGGTTACTTCATAGTCATTTACCTTGATGACATCACTATCTACTCTAAGACTTATGAGGAGAACTTAGTCCACTTGAGAAAAGTTTTCAAAAAATGTAAAAAGTATGGCCTGTCCCTCAATCCTAAGAAAACTTTATTTGGCCTTCAAGAAGGAAAAATCTTGGGTCACAACATCTCTAAGGAGGGAATCAAGATAGATCCCAAAAGAATAGAAGGCATCTTACAAATCAGCCACCCTAGAAACATTAAAGAGCTACAATCTTTCATTGGAAAGATTAACTTCCTAAGAAGATTCATCCCTAACCTTGCTGAGCTCCTAAGAAATATCACCAATATGTTGAAAAAGGAAGTAGGAGTGAAGTGGAATATGGAAGCAAAACAATCTTTTGAGCTGGTAAAACAAGCACTCACGCAAACACTAGTCTTAATCAGCCCTGACTTCACCAAGGACTTTTACATTTTCTCCTTTGCCTATGAACATATTGTGGCAGTAGTATTGTTGCAAAAGAACATCATGGGACAAGAGCAGCTCATAGCTTTCTTCAGCAAAGCCTTAAGGGATTCTCTTCTGAAATATATGGAGAAACAAGCCTTTGCCTTAATCAAAGCTTTGAAGGATTTTAGAGTTTATATTTTGCATTCACATATCATAGCCTTTGTCCTAAACACGGTCGTCAAAGATATACTTAACCAAGACCCTGATGGTAACAGGGGCAAGTGGATTGCTACCATTTTAGAATATGATTTGGAAATCAGACCCACTAAATTAATTAAGGGACAAGGACTTGCAAAACTTATGGCTGACTCAAATTTCCAAGCTCTAGACATGAATATGGTTGGCATGTTAGAAGAAACTGAAGAAAGTACAACACCATACATTGAAGAAATGTTTCTAAATTTACCTTGGTATGCTGATATTATTTATGTGCTTCTTTATCTCGATGCTCCCCCTTCTTTTTCAAAAACTAAAGCAATATTCTTAAAACAGAAAACATTAAATTTCTGCATTTTAGATGGAGTATTGTACTGGAAGAGTTTTGCTAGTTTACTGATTAAATTTTTGCTTGAAGACGATGCAGAGAAAATCATGCATGAATTACATGAAGGAGAATGTGGGGGTCATCTCTATTGGAAGACCACAACCAACAAGATCCTTAGAGCTGGCTACTATTGGCCCACCTTATTTTCTGATACTCACAAACTAGTCATAACTTGCCATAAATGCCAAATCTTTGATGGCAAAAGAAAGCTCCTATCTTTACCCTTGCACCCCATCAGTGTTGAAGCCCCTTTTCAGCAGTGGAGTTTGGACTTCATAGGAGAAATCCATCCTACTTCATCTGCCCAAAATAAGTGGATCCTCACTGCCACTGACTATTTCACCAAGTGGATAGAAGCCATCCCTTATAGAAACGCTACTGATTCAGTTATCATCAAATTCCTTGAAACCAACATCCTATCCAGGTTTGGTTGTCCTAAGAAGATCATCACCGATAACGTTGCTGCCTTTACATCTAAGAAAATGGTGGACTTTTGCTATAAATATCACATCACCCTCAGTCACTCCATTGCTTATTACCCACAAGGGAATGGACTAGCCGAGTCCTCTAACAAGAGCTTGGTAAACATCATTAAGAAGCTCTTAGAACAAAATCAAAAGGCATGGCATAGAAAACTAATGCATGCACTATGGGCTGATAGACTAACCACCAAGAAATCCATTGGTATGTCTCCCTATCAACTAGTGTATGGCATGGATGTAGTTTTTCCCACCTCTTTATGAGTCCTAGTCATGAAGCTTCTTCAAGAGGTTCAATTAGAAGAAAATGACATGCAGAGGAGGCTGAACCAAACCATTCATTTACAACAATCAAGAGAAGAAGTTTACAAAAGGACCCAAGCTATCCAGGACAATATTAAGAAAAAAAAAGATAGGTACAACCCCATACCAAAAAAAAATGATGTTGATGAAAGTGTGCAAGTCTAAATGCCACTACTAGTCTTTGAAAAACAGGTCTTGTTCAGTCATCTAGCCTAATCATGGCTGAACATGTTTTCAATTTAGTTGCTGATAGGTTAGTTAAAGAAAAACTTGTCAAAATCATGTAAACTTGACTTGTCAAAAGAGAATAGATTAGGAATGAAAAGATACTGGTTCCACATTCTCAAAAAAGAACCAAAGAGGAAGATGAGGATGCATAACAAATGATAGATCACAACCCTTATCTTTCTATTTTACTTTCATGCAAAATAATGTTTGTGTTCAACTTGTTCTTATGCCACAACTCATGGTAAGTCAGATTGCCTAATCCTGATTTAAACCATGCTTTCAATTTCATGTCTATAGCTTAGGGAATAAAGTTTGTCAAACAGATTAAATCTTGACAAATGAGTAGATTAGGTAGAAAATAAAAATATTTCATTAGCCTAATCTGAACTCTTGGAAGAGATAAGGGTACAATTAGATAGTTTGATTTTTGTTTTCAAAAAGAAAAATTTCAAGGGTTTTCCAGTTCAAAATGCACCCAAGGAAGAAAAAAAATGTTAGGCAAGTAGGTTGGGTAGGTAGAGATGATGTTAATGATAATCATGTGTTTTTTTTTTTTTTTAGATTACTAAGATCACAGTTTCAAGTAAGCATCAGCAAGTGAAAGAAGTAAAAATCTTCCCAATGGATGAGGCACTAGTCTTCATAAACCAAGAGATCTAAAAGTTCTGGACACCTCCTGAAAAGGAGCTGCCCTCCCCAAGTGGAGCCACTGTTAGTCATCCCTAATTTTCATACCTCAAGATAACTAAGCATTGTTTCCATATTTCTAGAAACAAAGTTCATGAGAATTGTGAGTTCTATAAATCTCATAGCCTTCATTTCCCTTAGGATAATTTTTCCTATTTTTTTCCATCATCCTATCTAGCCATCACTAGCCCAACACTCTTGGAAGACCCATCCTGGGTTCAAGCCATATTGTTTTGCCTCAACTATCACTCATTTTTCACCATGTCTTGCCTTTTGGCCCAAATCCTCTATTTTGCTTATCTACAAGATTCCCTACTATTAGTCATCAATATTTTTGCCTGTTTTTTATGACTAGATTCCTTGGATGAGTTTTCTAGAAGCTAATCTAAAAAATTTCAATTGTTCATCTAGAAAACACCTCAAACTAATTTTTTCTTTCCTCCCCCTTTTTTCAGCCTATGATTGAAATGGTCTTCAGTTTCCATACCCATCACAATTTAGCAAAGCCTCCCTGTCTATAGTTGTCATAGCTTTGTTTCTCTGTTATCATTTTCCCTTGTTTTCATGCATCTAATTTCCCATCATTTGACAAAGGGTCTGCCCCTCTCTCATCGATCATTCAATCATTATGATAACCTGATCATGACTAAGGAAATATTCAAAATCTGTAACAAGGTCTGTAGGTCTAGGTGGTGGTGTTTAGGGAAATTTTCCTTGACAAAGTTATCCTAAGCCAAAAATCCTGTGCCTAGTACCAGTCAGCCATCAATTGTTTCTTATTCTGCAAAACAACACACTGGTTTAGCCTTAGGTCATACACCACTAACTGGTTACTTGGTTTCATGCTAGCAAGGCTCAGAAACATCCATTCCAAGAAAAGAGCAGGTTTCTAAAAAGTTTCATGAATGAAAGGGAGTGGTCATTTCAAGCCTGATTTTATGACACACTACTAAGTTCTCCAAAAATCAAATATCATCTACCAAATACATCTTTGCAGGGGTATATTCAATGATGATAGTGTGCAAATGGAAGCAAAAGAGAAAACTCAACAAGGTTACCATTATATGACAGTTTGCCATCATGAAGTAGATGAGGTGCAGAAAATGAAGGAAAACAAACATACATGGTTTCAAATCCAAAGGTGCCTGAAAACAATGGTCATTCATCAAGACAAATGAATACAAAGGACTAAGTGGTACTTATCATCAGCGCTCCATGATTAACTCCAAAGGTATTGCAACATAATCTCTCCAAAAGGTGACCTAGCCCTACAAATCACTCTTTTTAGGCAAGAGAGACAGTCTTGACAGAAACAAGTCTACAAAAATTAGGCATCATCATGAAGGCATAATAGGACAACTTATTCTTATGTTTTACCTTGAACCTGGACTTTGAAAATCAGTCAAAGGAAAATTCAATACACCTTATGAAAGCACAGTAAGGAGTCATTTCAGAAATACACACAGGGAGTACTTACCATGAACAAATCACATTGCTTTTGGTCTAGATTTCACAGTGATGTTATACAAAAGGGATATACATTACAGACAGAGCCTCATAAAGCAAGAGGGCATTAGGTTCAAATGATTTCATCAATGATAAATGTCAAAGTTTCACATTTGTTTGCTATTTGTATTTTTCAAGCAAACAGATAAAGGGCACAGTGTTGAGATGGATGAAATTTCATGGTCTGAAGGCCTCCATCATCATAAGCAGAGGGCCCAACAATGATTTTGAGTGACCTGAGTGGTTACATTTGCAAGGACATCCTTCATGACAAGTAGAGGGTGAAAACACAGTCAAGGGAAAGTGTTAGTTCAAATATGCCTAGCAGTAAGTGATCACCATTTACCAATCATGTTATTTACTCCTGATGCTTCACAGTGATTTTGTGACAAAGACACTTACCATAACTAGAGTCACATAGGAAAGAAGACAGTTGGTTTAAAGGGATTTCACTAGTAATAAGTGAAAAGGCTCACAACTTTTTCCCATTGGTGTTTTTAAAAATAGATAGATAGAGGGCACAATTTGGATAGGAGAAGATTTTTTGGATTTTTATGAGACCTCCTTCATGATAAGCAGAGGGTCAGAAACACATTTTTATGGCCTCCTTAAAAAATAAGGAGAGGGTCAAGTCTCCAAGTGTTAACACTGTGTTTAGGAAAAATTGTCAGTAATGGGCAGATTTGAGAGATAGTGTGTTTGAAAGAGTGCATTCACTGACAAACCAAGGCTAAAAACAGTGTTTTGGCATGTTTACCCTAAATGTCTAAGCAAAAAATAGATAGCTCATATAGACAGCTGGTTCAAAAGGCAAACCTCTAAAATTCAACAAAGGTAAAAAGAAAAGGGGTCTTTACCAAAAAAGCACGGTAAAGATCATTGTGAAAAAGGAATTTCTCTTTTTACTTCAAAATACAAATACTTAGGCAAAAATAGAAGATTTTTCAAATTAGTAAAGGGATGGAAAAGGTGTTTTGAAAACCTCATAAGGCATAAGGGGGCTCGAGAAAAACATTTCATTTGTCATCGTGCAAAAAATTTCCTGGAAGAGAGAACATTTTTAAACGAGCATTTACAACTTTTCATACACGCAACGCGCCTGGAGATTCACGCGGCGATTTCTGCAGAAAGATTTTCTGAATGGTATGACGTGCCTGTCTTTCATGTGGCGTGCCTGTGCAGTGCCCGACGCCCAGGCTTTCATGCGATGTGCTGCCTCCGGCAGCCCTTCCCGGCCCAGCGCTCGGGCCCTTGACCTTGCACACGACGCGTTTGCTCCAAAAACATATGCCTCATACCTCTTTCCATTAAATCTTCCACCCTTGCCCTTGCACCTTCCATTTTTTCGTCACCCAGACCACTATCGCCCTTGCCAGCCCATCTGCTACCTCTGAACGGCCGACCGCCAGGGCCACCTCTGAACGGCCGACCGCCCGGGCCACTTCTGAATGAAGGTTTGACTGCCCGGGCCAATGCTAAAATGAGTTTGCAACAGTCTGCAAAGAGCCCTCAAAGTTGCTAAAAACCTGTTTTTGCACAAGGAATTATCTTCAATAGCAGCTAAGACATTGTTCAAAAGGTATTTGGGTTTCTCTTTACCTAAGTTTTTGATTTGAAAGAGATTTTAAAATAAAACTGTGATGAAGAAGACACAATGTTTTAAAGGGCCAAGAAAATCTATTTGTTAAAAAGGCATAAGTCATTTTGAAGGCCTCTTTACTCAGTGACAAGGAAAAATACTGTTTTAGAGAAACAAACTGATTTCATCAAAAAAGAACTTGTTTGCTAGCCAAGGAGGGAAAACAATGATTTTAGGGAGAATGGTAGACTTTGTTTTATAAATGTCCAATTTACTAAATGAAAGAGAGAAGCATTGTTTGAAGAAGAATACCTAGTGACAGTTTAAAGCTTGTTTTAAATCAAGTGCATGAAAGGTAACACATTCTATAAAGAGAAAACAGAGGTTGCTTTGAAGGCCCCTTTGCTCAGTCACAAGGACAAACACAATTTTTAGAAAGGAGACTTGTTTTCATTGATCAAGAATTGGTTTGCCAACTGAGGAAGAGAAACAATGTTTTGAAGAAGGGATCTACTTTTAGTTCATTCAAAAGTATCTTCTGATAAGCCAGTGAAGGAAACCTAAAGCAAACATGCCTCCAAGGAAAGCCAACAAAGTTGGATATCACAATAGGTTTGAGCCTACTACAATTCAGGAGATAAATGAATCCCCTTCAGTTCTTTTCAATTTTCATGAGGTAGGGTGCCTTGATTTTTGCCAAAGAATCCAAGAGGTCACCAATCACCCTCCCTTGACACAGTTGTTTTCCCTGAGGCTGCAAGGAGAACATGTTCACATAGCAGGCCTTGATTTTGTGCTCACCCCTAGATCAGTGTCAAAGGCAACCAAGATTCCCTATCTTGGTGAGAAATGGTTCAAACAAGCCTATTTGGACCTAGACCACTACAAGCCCTTCTTGAAACCAGCTTACCAAAATGAATTCAAGGCTATCTTCCCCTTTTCTCATCTATTGAACATGTATGCGCCTCTAATGAAGGTCATCATGAAATACTTTACATGTGAAGGGAGATATTATCGACTCTATTCATATCATGTCCGACTGCTGATGCACTTCACTCGGACTCAGCTATTGAACCTCCCTTTCTTCCTCTGCAGGAGCATTGACAAAATGGGCTCATTTTTCCAAAATAACCCCCTGCTCAACAAAAGGCTAGCTTATTTTATCATTCTCTCATAAAAATTCTCATCCTCCATCAACTTGAGCAAAAAGGAGTTCCTTGGGAATCCTTCATCTCCCATCCTGATTTCACCATTGCCTCTTCATCCCATGGTCCATCTCATGCACCTTCCTCACCATCCATTCACTATGTCTCCCCTTCTTCTAGTCAATCTACCACTCAAAAGAGAAAATCCCCTATGATTGAGAGTGAAAAAGAAAAGTCTAATCAAAGCAGTGATGATGAAGAACAGAGTGGCACTCAGCATAGCAGTAAACATGAGTAGAGTGGTAATCAGATTAACAGTGATCAAGAAAGCAGTGATGGGAAGGAACATAATAGTCCTCAAGAAAGAAGTGATAAGGAGGAACAAAACAGTCCTCAACAAAGTCTTGAAAGCAAACAAAGTGGCAGTTAGCATAACAGTGATGGAGGAGATACTAATGATAAAGAACAAAACAAACCTCAACATGGACAGAGTGATGATGATCATAGTGGCAGTTAGCATAACAGTCATAAATTAAGTAGTGATGAGCATAATGAAATCCCTCAAACAGCTAGTGAGGATGGTTCCCAAGAAAACAACAAGCACAGTGATGAAGAAAATGATAGTCCTAAGGAGGAAATGGAAGACAGTCATGGTGAGGGTAGCATTCACAAAGAGGTTCAAAACAAAGAAAAAAATAAAGAGATCCCTCACTCATTAGAAGAAAGTGACATTGGTAACATGCAACAAACTAAAAAGGACACTCAGGAGGAAAACACTCATGATGAAGGCAGTCACAATGATGACAAACCAGCACAAAACAATGAGGCAAACTCAAAACTGCCCAAAGGAGGCGCCCGGTGGAAAAAAGAGGAAAAGAAATATCTCGCATTGGAATCTTGGCTCAAGCTTCCATGCATGCTTCTAGAAACCCTTAAGGGGTTTTCTCACCAAAATTGAGCATTTTTTGACATGATCTTGTTTTTTGTGATTTTTGGGCCTAATTGCACAAATTCATGGGCGCTGTCATTTTTTCTTGGAGCATCCTCAGCTGATGAAAGTTATATTTTTGGATGCATTAAATTGGAGGGAACATACTCAAAAATTTTCAAATCAAAATAATATGGTTTGATCCCTCAAAAGGGAAAAAAAAAAACAGTCAATTTTTACCTTTCTGCTTCACATATCAGCAGGCGCGACACTCCTGGTTTTTTTCACTCATTTCACTTTTTTATAGACTTCCAAAAATAATTTTTAAAAAAATCAAGTAGTTCCAGAAATTAGACATCTAGGGCTTTCCAACGAGCCATCATGGGCCTAAATGCGATGCCGGGAAGGGGTCCAAAACTTAGCTGCAACAAACCCCAATTTTTGCTGATTTGGAGTTACACACAGAGACAACGTTTTTGTCAAAAAGTCAACAAAAGACACTGATTAATGAAAAATTGGTTTTTTAATATTTTCTTGGAAAAAACACTCCTGATTTGATTGGGAGTTATGTTTTGGTTTGTTTCATTTATTTTCTTATCTCTTATGTGTCTTGGGCCTTGCATGGCAATTAAGCACATTTATGACATTTATGGCTAAATTGGGGTTTCTGGAAGCCTCTTAGGGTTTCCACCTCCTCATTTGCTCCATAAATAGATCATGAGGCTCTTGTATATTTTTTTGGATGTTGATGACTTATGCTGAAGTAATACATAGTCCCTTGAAGTCTTTGATGAGAAATTGATGTCTTGGAGCTTATTCATGATCTGATTCACTTGTTGATGGAGAGGAGCTGTTTGCAAGATCCATAGGCCTAGTTGATGGTGAATTTTTCTCTTGTTAATGTTTTCTATGTTTCTCATATGTTTTCCATCCATCTATGCTGCAGTAGGACAAAAAATTTAGACTAAGATATGCTTGTTGGTGGCACCTTAGATCTGTTTGTTTCCTTCACGCCTAAATGTTTTCTTCTGCTTAAGATATGGTAGAGAATTTATCTTTTGATCTCTAATAAGTTTTTGGCTTGTCTATTTTATTGAATGATTTAGATCAGTTAGTATCAATTATGATTTATGGCTAGCCCTGCATATTGTTACGTCTGAAATACTCTGTTCTTGGAATCCTCTTTTGAAGCAGCTTTGCCTATAGTTTGTCAAAGAAGTCTGTCTTAATCATGCTCTTTGCCTTACTTAGCTAAAATTGTCTCAAGGAACTCTCATAGTTGTCACTGTGTATGCTAGGGTTTGTCTCTTCTTCTATGGTTATAGTTACTTGTGCAACTTAAATTTTTTTCCTGCTCTTGATGATAGAACCCATGAAAGATTCAATAAGTTTTTCCTTTCTATGTTTTATCTGAATGTTGTCTTGGTTGATTATCTACTTTCAGTCTAAAATCAAATGGATCAGTTTTGCTTAAGCCTTTGATTCTCTTATTATGCTTATAAATATTCTAACTCCCTCAGTTTACAAGTATACAAAAGATTCTGTTTCTGCCCTTTATTAGCTTGTTGTTCTCAAGTTTAATATCCATCTCATGATCCTTTACAACCTTAAAGATCCACCAACCAAGTTAAATTGCCCGCAAATGCTTTTGACACCATTGATGAACTCATTCATGACCTTGTTTGAATCCATTGCCCAATGACTTAACAATATTCCTTGTTTTCTATATAAATCTATCTGAGCATCATCCCCATCCAAAAACAATCAAAATATCCTGCACCTAACATCTAGCCTAAAATCAACCCTAACTAGAAAATAAGCTCATATCTTTGCACCTACTTGAGGGATCGCTCTCCAAATCCAGGAAGGCTAGGTCCTAGGATTCCAAAGCTTGGTTTGATGTTACCCTGTACCTTTGTATCTCAATCAATCTAGAAAATTACGAGGAGCTAACAGGGTGGAGACCATGCAAACCATTGCATAGGTCCAACTGTGTCCAAGAAGGAGGCTATAATTCAGGTTGGCATCCACCACCTCCAATTCCAAGTTTACTGTCTTTCCCTCCAAGGGGATGGGTAGGGCTTTGAGAATACTGTATGGATGAGAACCTCTACCATCGAAAGCTTCCAAAGTGTTTGGGGATTGAATCAATGAAGGAGAGCCAATGGATTTCCAACAAGTGATAAACATGATGCAGGTCGAAGCACCTTCATCAACAACAGTCCTATGAATAGTTTTCCCCGTCACGGTAACTTGAATGAGGAACACTACCTGAGATGGGAGGCGAGGAACAAAGTTCTCAAGATTGAAAATGATAAGGTTAGAATCCATCAGATCAATGCCTCCAATGGTAGATAATAGTGCCTTCCGTTGTGATGGACACAACTGAAGGACTTCCAATGCCGACATCGTCGAAGGTGCCTGAGCTAGATCCTCAACAATGTTATAGTGTTGAGCAGCTCGTTCGTTCAAATTATAAGACGATTTTTGAAGAACACTTTTTTGGGGTGGCCGAATTATGGAATCACTCCTAGGTCTCTCAATCTGGAGAGGACTAGAACTAGGAGGTATGGAAGAGGAAGGATTATTGATGGCATCCTATTCCATATGATCTTTCTATGGATTCAGGTAATATTTCAATCGCGTGGCAATGCAAACAAGTTCCATGCCAGCCATAAAAACTTGGGAGTTTCCAGATTATTGTGGTTGATCTACCATTTGTGTTTGTTGGGATGCAAACAGTTCTTTCAAGACAACCGAAGTCTCGAGTGCACCTTTCAAAAGACAGGAAACTTTGACATGTTAAGGAGAATCCTTGGTGTAATGATCATCATCACATATCAAACAAGGAAATTTGGGCTTGCATTTGGAAGCATCGTCAACAGATGAATAATTTGAATCCTGTTTAGGGTTATCAAATTTGGATTTTCCTTTGCCCTTTTTCTTACCTTTTGAGGATTTTTCTGCCGCAGTAGATTGGACAAAATTTACCTCAGAGGTTTTACCATGATTCTTTTGGTTATTCAAAGGTTTGAAGAGTGCAATGGTAGTGGTGGACTTAGAATTTGAAGAATATTTAGGTGCACTACTATCAACATGGTCCACTAACATAATAATGCCATCAACAAGAGGCATAGCAAGATATTGATACGATGTTGGATCAGTTGAAGGTTGCGATGCGTCAGGTAGAATCTCATACAAGGTTCTAGATTGGGAATAAACCAAATATAGATATTGAGCATGGGTGATGACTTCCTCTTCCATCACACAACCACCCACGGAGAGATATTTTGTGATTTGTGGGACAAAATATTTTGTGAACCATTCAGTCAACAACTAATCAGGGATCTCGAATTTGATGAGACAACGTCTGCATCTCCATTCATGGATATGATCCAAAATAGATGAATTGAATTGTCAACCTAAGATTTGGAAGAGCACCAGAGGTGGTACGTCATGACATGGGCTTGGGGGTCTTCACCAGACTTACCTTCAAAATTGGGGCAATCTCCCGGAATCTTGGTTGGAACTGATGACTAATGAAACATATGTTGGATGGCATCATTTATGATCTTAGACACATCCAACAGTTCCAACATAAAAAAAATGGCAAGGGAGGATGGTGAGGAGAAAATGGTCGTTAGCAGTTACCCATCTAATGTTTCCAAGTTGGTTTATATAAATTATGCCCCCAATAGGGCATGTTTTGACTTGGATATGCATACTGCCCCCATGGTTGGTAAGGGCCTTGTTGCAGTTGCCGCTGAGCGTAGAGACCCTACTGGGGTTGTTGATAAGGACCCTGATGGGTTTGAAACTATGGTCCTTGCTGAACATAGGGTCCAACATGAGGTCCTTGATGAACATCAGGCCCAGCTTGGGGTACCGGTTGGGTCAAATAGTATTGAGGGATCTGCTGATATTTAGTACCGTGGTGAGGCCTCAAGTGGGGTTGTTGGTACTGACCCTGTGGAATTTACTGGAATTGGACACTAGGCTGATTTAACTGAGCACCAAGCTGACCCAAAGGAATTTTCATACCAGTTTGGATGTAAGGACCAAACTGAGGGTTAGTCACAATGACACCCGCTGGATGTTGGGGTTGTTGGACATATTTACTGTGAGGAATTTGGTCGAGGAACATACTGATACTTCATATTCACCTATTGAACATATTTATAAGGTATGTTGGGTTGTTGAACATACATATATTGTATGTTCAGTTGTTGGAGATGGGGTTGATGAACCTGAGAATACTGAACGTGGGGCTGCTGGTAGACAAATGCGGCTGAAGTAGGTTGACCACTCAATGGAGGAGTTCCTATGATAGTTTTTTTCGGTTGTGAAAGAAATGTTCCACTTATAATATTATTAGGTTGTCCCACCCCTGAAATGGGTACAAATTTTAAATGCACCCCACTCAAAAGGGGATGTGCGTAAAGAATATTGGACTGCTCCCTAGGCACGGACAAAACCATAGATTGTCCACTCAATGGTGGAACCACATTAATTGTAGATAGCGTCAGGGGGTAGAAGATCCTATTTAAATGATCATTTGAACTATAGTCACTGTAATTCAAACAACAGGTTGAGACATGACAACCATATTCGAAACGAATTGGTCAGAATATGGGGGAATTCCCATTGATGAAATGAGATCTGAACATAAAGATGTAGCTCCAGAAGCTCCTAAAACAAGGATTTCAAGAGAGGTATACCCATGCGGAAGTGAAGATACGACTTGACTAGAGGGTATTCCCATCCTACTTCCTGTATCTTGAGGAGTGGTGACATAAGGATAGCCTTCAGGAGGAAACATGGATGAAATTTCTTCTAGAATATGAGTTGCAATGGTTTCCTGTAAAGTGCTCTGAGGGGCACTCACGAATGGAATGTCATCACCCATAGATGCCATTTCAGGAGGAAACAATTGACGAGAAGTAGTGCGAGATGCTACTGTAGAAGCAACAAGGGGAAAACCAGGTGTGTCAAAAGGACTATAAGCCTGTTAAGGCGAGACCACTGTCGGATCAAAGAGTAGATTTGGAGGAAATAACGTAAAATATGTAGATGGTTAAAGAATTTCTAACTCAATATCCTCAGATGATGATGAAACAATATTTTCAAGTGGTAGACACAACGAAATAGGTTGTACGATTATGAAAATCCCAAGTTTAGTGACTCCAGCTTCAAGGGGTCCAACTGGAAATTGGGGGACCTCAGGAGGAGGGTCTTGAGATCCTTCAGAAGAGGAAGGAGGTGAATCTGATGATTTAGCCACAATGACCTTGAGGGAAAGATCAAAGAGGGAAAAGGTGAATCAATTCTGAGCAATTTATAATTTATAATTAACTAGGAAAATATGAGGCCGAAGAACTACACAGGTAAGATGTTATCGCAGGTAGTTGATTTTAAAAATTAAACAAAAAATAAATGAAAAATGTTTAATTAGGCATAAAGTATTACCAAGTATCCATGAACTGTAATATAAAACTTAGTGATAAATAATAGAAAAAATTACCAAAGACTTAACGTACTACAACCAATCTCCGCGAATGTTGTTTTCGGTGTATCACAACTACAAGGCGGCCGACTCGGTTACCTATGGCAGGCTTGCAACCTAGTGGTGTATCCGCATATATACTCGAAAATACATGGGAGTCCAATCTATAGGAGTGATGTCTAATGTGTAATCGTATGATGAGAGCGTCCCCTTATAATTTTCATACGTGGAGCATAGTCTTATATACTTCCATACGTGGGACGGGGTTTCTCCTCTCAAATGTAACATAGATTTTTAGCGACAAATCCTATGTTTAATGATGTTGGAACACGTCTCTAGCCTATACCTATAAATGTTTTTGTTAATTTTAAATGCTCCTTAAGGTTAATTGGGTAAATTTTAAAGTTGATCTTCAATTAAGTCTCAGTTTAAGGCTCAATATCGATGTCACCTGAACCATATAATGCAGCTAAATGCTAAAAAATATTCTTTCCATTTAAATGAATTCTAAAATAATGAGGAAAGAAATGCAAACAAGAGTGCAAGTAATGCAACAAACAATGACACCCCCAAATAGTTCAAAACTACTGAAATATTGCTTTTAAAGATCAAATTCACTTTCACTATCCCCAAAATGCAAGCTTATTGAAAAATGAAATTACTTCTCTTTCTACTAAGATGCATAACAATTTTTTATTTTTTATTTTACTTTAAAATCTTAAAATGAAAATTCAATCATCGAACTAAATTAAAATCAACCAAACAAACAAAGAAATGCAAAAAAACTCTTTTCACTTTTCTTTCTATCGAATGGAAAACAAAATCACTTCAAAAAATGCATGAATGAAAATCACTTTCACTCTTTTTCAAAGTGAACAAACCAAATCCAAACTTCAAGATGAAAATCACTTTCAATTTACTCTTTTGAATTTGGGAACTAAATAAGACACATTCTCCTAAACTTGCAAATCAAACAAATTGTGATCTTATGTTTGACACTAAATCGAAGGTGATTTCTAAGTGCAGTGATAACTAGTGCAACATAAAGAAACTTCAAAACAAGCCAGAATCCATGCACACAGGAGTTTGAACTAACTGGCATAGAATCCTAAAGTAGATCCTATCAATTCTTTGATAATAAGCACAAGTGACCACCAAAGGGTAATTGACCTAGAAGACCTAGAAATCAACTAAAATTCACTCTAAATCACAAGAAAGTCAAAGAAACAAAACTAACCACACAAACAAGGTAATCACGAAGGAAGGAGGTCATTCAGACTTGACAAATGTTCTTCAGGGGGTCAAGACACACTGGAAAGGTAAGGGGAAACCCCAAATTTTCCTAGCTTTGAGATCATCACTTTTGTGGTGAGACGAAGGGTGCTGAAAGGCAGATCAACACGACTCTTTTGTATAAAAAAGTGCTGTTAGCACTACTATGGGAATAGAAAATGTGTTGAGCACTAAAAAAAAGGAAAAATAAAAAATAATTTCACACCAAAGCTGCACCTGACACACTGGATTAACTATCAAATATTATGGAAACATATAGAGACCTAATGAAAATTAGATCTAAATGATCAGTCAAACTGATCAGAGATCAACTCGGGAAAGGAAGGCTAAGTGACTAAAGCTTCCCAGCGGAGTCACCAATTCTGCTGTGAAGATAAATCCCCTTTGCGGACATAAGCGATCTCTCTAGCCCTAGAGTGGGTATAGCAACTTGTGAGACTTTCTGATGAAAGCTTTCTTAGATAATATTCAAAATGCGACAAGAAAGGAGATAAAAGTATCTTTTCTTGATGCTATTCTTGAACTCATTGATGGCGGCCTTGATCCACGATCCCTTAGGCTCACTCCTTGATACTAGTGGCACATGAATACCTGTGGGTGATCAAGAGGCAACAACAAACTTAATCCAATACATAATATTCATGAACATCAAATATCTAATAGATCAAGAAAAAATATAATATTTGCACAAATTATTAGACAAATATATAAATCAAACATCAGATGCTTTATTAATGTGTTATCAATCTCAATTTTTTTAATTTTTTTTTAATAGGGTCATCATAAGCTTCACCTTGTCTCATTAGGTTAGATCATTCATTTCATGAGAAATTAACTTAATAATGTAATTATATGTCATAGACACTTCATTAGTCTTGTCATTAGGGACATATCCACAATAATCCACCTTGGGTTCACTTTCATAGTGATCAAATCAGAAAAAATGGCCACCTGTCTTTTTTTACAAAATTCCGCAGCTAATATAACTATAAAGGTGAAAATGATGGTTTTTGAGGAGGGTATGAGGCATTTTGAACCAAGTTTTCTTTATCATCCTTCATAATATCAATTTTGAGACCTACTAGTGAAATTTTGAATAAAAAGGATAGTTTTGAATTTTTTACACTTTAGTTGTTTCCACAGCGTGTCCCAGGCTTGAAGCCCAATTTTCGCTGCGGAATTTCTGAAGATGACTTTTTGACAAAAAATGTGGTTAAAATTGGAATTAAATCTTGCAAAAATTTGGTATTATCTCTTTAAACCTATCAAATAGATCCATGAAGGAAAAGAGAGCTAAGAGGTGGTGGAAATTGGTAAATTAAATTTGCTATGAAAATGCCTTGTTTTCCCCTGCTTTGGCAACGAGTTGAATATTGAAGGAATTTCATCTTGAAGTGGTGCATTCAAAGTCAGATGATCACATGTGAAGGTCAAATATGGTCAATAAGATATTTTCATTCAGGTTTGGCAAAAGTGTTTAAAATATGGGTGCTACAAAAAGTTGCTATGAAATGAGCGCTGCGAAATTTATGTACATCATTGTTTTAGCAGTCAACTTAAAGTTTGATTTTTGACCAAATGAAAAATTATTTTGGAAATATGAAAGAGGTTTTTATTTAGTACAGGTCCGTCTACAAAAACCTCTCTCTATTTTTTCAAAGCCATCAGGGTTTGGAAATTATACACTCATATTTGAAACCTATTTTTCAGAATTTTCACTAACCAAATTTATGAAAAAATTGTAAAATTCGACTTGGAGGAGGTCCAGATCAGCATCCACGTGGCATAATGACACATAAGCACTCCAGTATGCTAAAAAAATTATTTTATTTCAGTTGATAAGGGTTATTAAATGGATTGGTTGAACTATTAATGAAAGAAGAGTCCTTTTTGTATTCAAACTCTACAAAACAAAAATATCCCTAGGAAGTCTCCAAGTGATGGAATCATGTTTGAAATAGGTCTCTGAGGTGGGAATTCGAAGCTAGAAAGGTGGAAAATTATTTGTGTGATTCCTCACTCTATAAATGAGATAGTTTTAGAGTTATAAGGGGTTGGGAGATGTTATGTATGCACTACTATTGTAATCTTTCACTATCAGTAATATACTTTTGTAGGAGCTTGTTTCAGACCCAAAATTCATTGTATGTTCTTATATATTCTTGTTTATCTTAGTCCTTTTTATCTTTATGAAGTGGCTCATGTTTAATCACTTGGAATTCAATAATATGCTCCAATTTCCTATACACATGTAGTTGTTATTTTTTCATTTATGTGTGATTTGATAAGAATATAAGTGCCTTGGCTTCCATGACATTTGTTGTTTTGTAATTGAGGTTTACAATGACTCCATAAGCTCAATGGTAGAAAATCCTCTACATTTTCCACCTGAAATCATATAAAATAAAGTAATTATCGTAGAGTTAGCCATCTAATAGAGTTTTTATTGAAAAAATTATAGGTTATCTTTAGAGAACCCTCTCAAGCTGAAGAGGCTAATCTTTAGTCAAAAGCTGGTATGAAATAGTTACTTGATGCAGGGGCATTAGACACTAGCCAACAATGTAGGAGGACTGTCCACATGTTGTGGCTAGAAGAGTTCTATATTTTCTGAGATGTACCAGCAAGGTGTCAACACCTTGGCTATCTGTTATTCTTAGGGAAGATATATTAGTTAATAACCGAAGAAGCTGGATAGTCTCTCCATGCCAATCTATTGATTTCGGTTGGTAGGATTAATTAAATAACTATAGGAGTCGAATGGGTTGGTCTGTGTCCAACTGTTTAGTTTCTATAGTTTGAATATTACATAATTAGGCCTTTGATGGTTAGAATAAAAAAAACGGTCCTCTGAGAGAGGAACCGAGGAGTCATATTATGCATTATAAATTGTAGCCCTGATATGGTGAAAAGAGAGATTTGGCAGCGAAGGGTTGAATTGTGAAATTTTATTCTCTGTTGAATAATATTTTCACCCTATTGACTAACTGTGTATGTGCGATTGACATTCTCCAATGAATTACTCTGTCGAATTTTGAACTCCGTGTATAATTGCAAAAAAAAAAAAATGTTGTGTTAATCTCCTGTGGCCTCTCTGTCTATGTTGAGCGTAGGCTCTCATTGAGTTAACCGAATGTGTTATGTCGATGAAAAAAAAACCCCATAGAAGGCTGAGAGTGTGTTGAATTGGCTCTCAGTCCTACCGATCATATTAACCCTTTGTATAAGGCGTTTGAGTTCGTTGTGTGAATTAGGCAGGTAGTTGTTTTGTGTAGAGGCTCTGTTGGTAGAGCGAGATCATAACCCAACTCTACCCACAGTTAAAGTATAGAACCCTGTCATACTTTGTTGCCCAAAGAACCTTGAACTTCGTTGAAGGTGGAAAACCCTGCCCACTACAGAAATTAACGTGGTTTGCTGTCAATTATGGTATCAGAGCTGTTTTTGGAGATTTTTTTTTTCAAAGAATTACAAGATGGCTGTCAGAGTTGCCAGAGGTGCTGGTAGAAGAAGAGGCAAGCCTGTTGCTAATGCAGAAGTGTTGGAGACCTTGCAGAGGGTCCAAGCTAGATTGGATGCCATGGAATTAAGACATCCCAAAGATCCTGAAGACATAAGTGAACCTGAAACATAAGAAGAAGCAGGAGAAAATGTTGAGATTCCTCCTAAGATGAGGCTCCTTAGAACTGTTCTAGGGTCTGCGGTCAAGCCCAAACTTGAAGTGTCAAGTTTTGCAAGAGGATTGAATCCAGAAGATTTAGTGGACTGGATTAATGAAATGAACAAGTGCTTTGATTATGAAGAAATGAGTGAAGACAAAAAGGTCAAGTTTGCAGTAACAAAGTTGAAAGGACATGTTGCACTTTGGTGGGATGGAGTGCAAGCAGAGAGAAGGAGAGCTAGTAAACAACGTATCAAAAGCTAGACCAGGATGGTGGCAAAACTGAAAGGTAAGTTTTTGCCTAGTGATTATCAGCTAACATTGTTTAGACAAATGCAAAACCTGAGACAGAGATTGTTGACAGTAAAGGAATACACAGAAGAATTTTATAGAGTGAGTATAAGAGCTGGAAAATTCCAGGACACACTAGAGAAGGTTTCCAGATATGTGAATGGTCTCAAGCTGGAGATCCAAGATGAGATTGGTCTTCTGTCTCCTAAGACAGTTGAGGAGGCCTATCAGATGGCCTTAAAAACTGAAGAGAAACTCCTGAGAAAGCAGTCTACCAAGCGAAGAGGTACTTTCCGAGGAAAGGGAAGTCAGGGTGGTAGAGGAAAATCTACAACACTTAGAGATGGAGCTAGTAGCAGCTCACCTCAGAATGCATCCACAGAGGGTGATGCAAGAGGTAGAAGGGTTTCTTATAGAGGAAGAGGAGGCAGAGGCAGAGGTAGAGAAGTGAGGTGTTATAGATGTCATCAAGTGGGACACAAAAACTATGAGTGCCTAGAGAATATGGGTGCTAGTCCAAGAAATGCTATTGTTGCTCAGGCTGGAGAAGAGGTAGCAAGGCTGTCTAAAATTGAAGAGGCAATTCTGCAAGAGAAGGGAGAATCCTTGGTGGTTAATAAGGTCCTATTGAAACAAGCCAAAGAGGTCACTGAGCCTGCACAGAGGAAGACTTTGTTTAGGAGTGTATGCAAAGTCCAAGGAAAATGCTGCCAGCTAGTCATTGATAGTGGCAACACAGAAAATCTGGTCTCCACCGAGGTGATAGAGAAATTGAAGCTGAAGAAAACGGAGCATCCAACTCCCTACAAGGTGTCCTGGTTGCATAAAGGGCACCAGCTGATTGTGAAGGAGCAGTGTGAGATAGAGCTGCAGATGGGCAACTACAAAGACAAAGTCCTGTGTGATGTGATGCCCATGGATGTGTGTCACATACTGCTGGGTAGACCTTGGCAGTATGACAGAGCAGTAGTGCATGATGGCAAGAAGAACACTTACAAGTTCTTCAAATATGGGGTACAACACACGTTTATACCCATGGAGGAAGGAGAACCATCAAGCAGGATGGCTGACCCAAAGAACTTGTTGCTGAGCGGGAAGGAGTATCTACAGCAGATTGAAGAAGAAGAGGTAAGTTTTGCTTTAGTTTGCAAACCTAAGGTAGTTCTTACTTCTACAAAGATTTCTGATTTTCCAATAGAAATCCAAGAGATGTTAGACAGTTATTGTGACATTGTTGTGGATGATTTACCTAATGAGCTGCCACCTATGAGAAAGATCAGACATCAGATAGATTTTATCCTAGGTTCAAATCTACCAAATAAGGCCGCCTACAAAATGACTCCCACAAAGAATGAGGAAATCAGGAAGCAAGTACAGGAATTAGTGGACAAGGGGCTGATCAGAGAAAGTTTGAGTCCATGTGCAGTACCAGCAGTATTGAGCCCAAAGAAATATGGAGGCTGGAGAATGTGTACTGATTCCAGAGCCATCAACAAGATAAAAATCAGGTACAGATTCCATTTTCCTAGAGTTGAAGATTTAATGGACTGTTTGAGTGGTGCAAAATATTTTTCAAAGTTAGATTTAAAAAGTGGATATCATCAGATTAGAATAAAGGAGGGTGATAAATGGAAAACTGCCTTTAAAACAAATGAGGGATTGTATGGGTGGTTGGTAATGCCTTTTGGCTTATCCAATGCACCCAGTACTTTTATGAGGCTAATGAATGAATTATTAAAAGAATTTATTGGTAAATTTGTGATAGTTTATTTGGATGACATATTAGTTTTCAACAAAAAAAAGGAAGAGCATTTAAGACATCTTAATTATGTCTTGAAGAAGTTACACTAAGAGAAACTGTTGATAAACCTAAAGAAATGCTCATTCATGAAAGAAGAGTTAGTGTATTTGGGTTTTGTTGTTTCTGCTGAAGGATTGAAGATGGACCCAGAAAAGGTTAAGGCAATTGTGGAGTGGCCTTCACCCATAAATTTTTTTGAGGTAAGAAGTTTCCATAGACTTTCCAGTTTTTATAGAAAATTCATAAGAAACTTCAGTAAGATTAATGCACCCATCATTGAGACAATAAAGAAGAAAAAATAGCCATTTAAATGGACTGCTGAAGCAGAAAGAAATTGTAAGCTTTTGAAGAAAAAGATAACTGAAAAGCCTGCTTTAATTCTGCCTGATTTTACTAAAACATTTCAAGTGAAGTGTGATGCTAGTGGGGAAGCCATTGGAGCTATGCTGAGTCAAGATGATAGGCCTGTAGCTTACTTCAGTGAGAAGCTGAATGACACCAGAAGGAAGTATTCCTCTTATGAGAAGGAATTTTATGCAATTGTTCAGGCATTGAAGAAGTGGAGGCATTACTTAATGTCTAAATAATTTGTATTACACTCTGATAATCATGCCTTGTAGTACATTGTACAATAGCCTAAATTAAATCATAAGCATGCCAAGTGGGTTGAATATCTCCAAATTTTAAATTTTTTTTTGAAACACATAAGTGGCCAAGCAAATAAAGTAGCTGATACTTTGAGTAGGAGAAACATGCTTGTTCAAGAAAACAAATTTGAAGTTGTAGGATTTGATTTTCTCAAAGAGCTGTATAAAACAAATTCAGATTTTAAGGAAGCATTTGAAGCATGTTTTAACCCTGTTATAACAGATAGAAGCCAATGGTTGGATTATTTCTTGCAGGAGGACTTGTTGTTCAGGAGAAACCAATTGTGTGTACCAAAATGTTCCATGAGGGAGAATTTGATTAAGGAGAAGCACATTGGTGGACTTGCTGGACACTTTGGTACTGATAAAACTTATGTGCAGCTGAGTCACTTTTATTATTGGCCCAAGACGAGAATGAAAGTGGGAAAATTTGTGAGGAATTGCAAAATCTGTCAATATGCCAAAGGAAGGAGCCAGAATGAAGGATTGTACACTCCATTGCCTATTCCAGACAGGCCTTGGGACATGGTGAGTATGGATTTTGTTCTAGGATTTCCCAAGACTCGGAGAGGGAATGATGTAGTCTTTGTTGTAGTGGATATATTTTCCAAGATGGCACATTTTATTCCATGTTATAAAACTAGTTATGCCACCCATGTTGCTAACTTGTTTTTCAAAGAAGTTGTTAGATTGCATGGGTTGCCAAAGAGTATTGTTTCAGATAGAGATACTATATTTGTGGGCCATTTTTGAAGGACACTTTGGAAGAAACTTGGTACCAAACTGAGTTTCAGCTCATCTTATCATCCTCAGACTGATGGACAAACTGAGGTAGTAAATAGAAGTCTGGGAAATCTATTGAGAAGTCTTGCAGGAGAGCACCCCAAGCAGTGGGATCATATTTTGCCTCAGGAAAATACACATATAATGATTCACCAAACAGAAGCACAGGGCGGAGCCCATTCCATATTGTTTATGGAATGCACCCCAGAGGAATATCAGAGTTAAGAAATTTTGGAAAGGCAGAGCTAAGGAGTGCTAATGGTGAGGAATTTTCTTCAGAGATCCAAGCCATACATGAACAAGTGAAACAACAGCTACAAGGCAACAACATAAAATAAAAAGGTAGAGTAGACTTGAGCAGAAGATAAGTCCATTTTGAATTTGGAGATTTGGTTTTGGCACACTTGAGAAAGGAGAGATTCCCAAAGAAGCAGTATAACAAACTGAAGTTTAAAAATATTGGGCCATGCAAGATACTTATAAATTTTTCTGCTAATTCTTATGAGATTGAATTGCCTCCTGATGTTGGAATATCTCACATTTTTAATGTTGCAGATCTATACAAATATGAAGATGATGGTGCTGAAGAAGGACCAGCAGACAAAGAGAAAATTGAATGGGCAAAGCAGCTACCTCCAGCACAGCCATTGCAGCTAGAGAAGATATTGGACAGGAGAGTGTTCAAGAAGACTAGAGGACAAGAGTAATTCCAGCACTTAATCAAGTGGAAGGACCAGCCAGATGAAGATGCCACTTGGATGACTGAAGTGATGTTGCAGAAGATAGGCAGTTCGGTGAAAGAGCTCATGGACAGGAGTCCATGAAGAAAATTGCCCTCAGGAGTCTGATGCAGGGGCATTAGACACTAGCCAACAATGTAGGAGGATTGTCCACATGTTGTGGCTAGAAGAGTTCTATATTTTCTGAGATGTATTAGCAAGGTGTCAACACCTTGGCTGTCTGTTATGCTTAGGGAAGATAGATTAGTTAATAACCAAAGAAGTTGGATAGTTTCTCCATGCCAATCTGTTGATTTTAGTTGGTAGGATTAATTAAATAAATGTAGGAGTCGAATGGGTTGGTCTGTGTCCATCTGTTCAGTTTCTGTTGTTCAAATATGACATAATTATGCCTTTGATGGTTAGAATAAAAAAAACGGTCCTCTGAGAGAGGAACCGAGGAGTCATATTATGCATTGTAAATTATAACCTTGATATGGTGAAAAGAGAGATTTGGCAGCGAAGGGTCGAATTGTGAAATTGTATTCTCTGTTGAATAAGATTTGCACCCTACTGACTAACTGTGTATGTGCGATTGAAATTATCCAATGAATTACACTGTCAAACTTTGAACTCTGTGTATAATTGCAAAAAAAAAAATGTCGTGTTAATCTCCTGTAGCCTCTCTGTCTATGTTGAGTGCAGGCTCTCATTGAGTTACCCGAATGTGTTATGTTGATGAAAAAAAAATCTTGTAGAAGGCCGAGAGTGTGTTGAAGTGGCTCTCAGTCCTACCGAGGATTTTAACCCTTTGTATAAGGCGTTTGAGTTCGGTGTGTGAATTAGGTGGGTAGTTGTTTTGTGTAGAGGCTCTGTTGGTGGAGCGAGATCATAACCTAACTCTACCCACAATGAAAGTATAGAACCCTGTCATACTTTTTTGCCCAAAGAACCTTGAACTTTGTTGAAGGTGGCAAACACTGCCCACTGCAGAAATTAACGCGGTTTGCTTTCATTACTCCAAGTTGACCATTGAAGCAACCCAACATGACACAATTTGGCGATAACATAATGAATATAGAAGAGAGAGGTTACAAACCAGGCCTTGATGTTGGAGGCCTCCCTTTGGTGATTTTTGAGTCCTTCACCGAAGCTGTAAAGCATTCCTTCTCACGAATAGCTTAGGCATTATCAAAATACATGAGTGTAAAGGGAATGAATGATCTTACCAGCCCAACAATGACCAACCAGTAGTGGAGGGACGGGGATAAATTTATAGGAAGGGAGAAGAGGTTGGAAGCCCATGAAAGGAGGAGGAAGGCCCACTTTCTAAGGGGTAAACCCCCATTAATAATATCAAATCTCTAAAATCAGAGATCTCGACTATATCACCATCGAATAACAACCAAATCGCTGCCCTGGAGCTTCTAGAGGTTGAAGCTTCTCCTCCATTTGAGGAAAAACTACCAAAAAGGGATCAATGTGGTTTTCCCATAAAAAATGGCGCCGTCGACAGAAGGCTAGAAATCTCAACCAGACATCAGCACATGCAGGCCACTAAGGAAGCACACTGACCCAAAAATCTAGTTGACCAAGTCTCTCCAGTGATATTTCAAGGCATCTTTCTTTGATTCTTCAAAGGATATCTTTATGTATTTTTCCCAAGTCGATATAATGCAGAGAACCTGTCACAGGGCACTCCAGGATCAGGGATGAGAAGCGAGCAGGGTGAAAAATTACTATGTAACATAAGGGTTTCCATGACCTGTGTGATATAAAACCAGGTGGGGGATATAATAAGGGGGTTGAGGTGATCGCATATGGAAGAAATGTCAAGTCGGAGACGAGGAAATTTGTGGTGTCGGGCTCTAATTCATGACTCGATTCATTTTTTGATGAAATCATCATGCACACCGCATCTCCCATAGTTGTTGGGACTTCTCCTAGTAATATGGGAGGTTCTCTGGGGTATGTTCTCAGGAGAATGGATGGTTTGAACTGTCTAGGGGAAAACTCTGTGTATGTTGTAACAAAATTTGCATAAGAATATACATATGGTATCATGCCATCTAGGGTAGTTACATGTTTCTTCTCGTAATACATGATTTGGTTTATAGTAATGAATTTCCTTTCATAGGGGAACATCATCACTCTGAATAAAAAGGGTTCTACCGCAATCATTTAGAACATATAATTTTTTCCAAGAATGATGTTATAGTCTAGCTGTGCATCCAAGACTTCAATGTCAATGAGCACAGTCTTGTCGGTGAGATGTATTGGTACATCTTGAAAAATACCTACAAGGGTGGATGGGCGCCCATTATATGATCTAAGCATGATGTCGAATGGTTTTAGTTTTGATGATCCTAACTTCTGCCAAACAGTTTTTTACATGATACATGTGGATGCTTCTTCATCCATGATGCAATGATGAATGGTGATGTTCTAGATTAAAATCGGTATTTGAATTGTTTTGTTGGAGTGGTTGATGTTGCTGAGTATTAACCACTCCTTGATGTGATAAAGGTTCCTGCATTACCGCATGTTGTTGTTTTTGCCCCCCCATCCCCCTATTTCCCTGGAGTATTTTTAACTCAGGGAACTCAGGGAAATGGTGAGTGTAATGAACATACTCCCCATATATGGCACTATAATGATTATTCCTTAGACTGGTCATCTTGTTTTGCCTTTGAGAGTTGTTTTTGGTTGGTTCCTGATTCTGATTTAGGTTGGGGTTTCCCCCAGACTGTGTTTGCAGGGGCATTGTTAATTTCTGACCCCCTCTATAGGATCTCCCAAGTGGATCACATCAACTACCACATGCACCATCAGGATCGTATCTTCGCGGCTCCTCCGCATGCCCCCCTGCACCCATCTCCATGATGATAGTTTTCGATATGTTTTTTGTAATTTTGTAGAAAATAACCAAGTGCTTCGAATGCCTTACCAAGAACCCAAGTTCTATAGGCATTGCATACCTTCTGGGTTGACTGAATGCAATCGAGCCATGGTGGCTACTACTATAAATTATGTTTTTGATATGATAATATAATACTAGACTTTGATCGGAAAAAAAAAAAAAAACCACAAGACAAGGATTCTCATCACGAGCTAGCTTGTTCAACTTTATTAAAACTGGTGAATGGCATTGTCACTATCTTGCTACCAAACCAAGATAGTAGCTTTTACGTATTTTTTTAGCCAATTTAATGTCTTAAATTGTTCAACATAAATTATCAACCAAGGTTTGTAATCTGATGAAGTGTGGTGCACTATATGTGCTTAGTTAACCTTCTTCTTACTTCATTGTATGTATTTTTATGTTGTTTTTAGGGGGTTTCTTTATGTATAAATGTTAATCTTAAAAAATGAAAACTATGAAAGGAATCAATTGAATTTAGTGAAATTTAGATGAGAAAAACTAACTTTGAAAGAAGGAAGAAAAGGAAGTGTTCTTAAGTTAAACTAACTTGCATAAAAATGAACCAAAAACTATTGAATGGTTATAATCTGATCTGAAAACAGAGTGACTATTCTAATGACTTCTAATTTAACATTAATCCTACTCGATGGATATGAATCTTGTAACTGGAAATTGAAATTGCAATGCTACTCTAAATGAAAGCAGAATCAAACGAAAACAACTAATGTATGTTCAATCACTCCAACATTCAATACAAAAGTATGATATAATTGCCCTATTGAAATGATGTATGAGCAACCGATTATACTTTATTTTTGAAAATTAAATCTAGGAAAGAAATTAAAGCATGTAAAGGAAAACTCAATAATTGTATAGGTTAAACATTCGAGCACCCAATTTAGAAGTATGACAAGTCACCTTCTTGGCCTGATCTTTAGGAACATCCAATTATACAATTGAATGAGGATCTTAATCTAGAAAAAAAATTAAAATCATGTAAAATAAAAGCTCAAGGATTGCATAGGTTGAACACTCGAGCACCCAATTTGGAAGTATGAAAATTCACCTTCTTGGCCTGATCTTTAGGAGCATCCAATTATACAATTAACTGAGGATTTAATCTAGGAAAGTAAATATCAGAACATGAAAGAAAACTAAATAACTGTGAGATCTATTGCCTCAAACTTAATCCAATTGGAAAATAGATGAATCTACCTTCTTGAGATGTTTTAGGAAAGAAAATATTACACAGACATTCTAGCATTGGTGCTAAAAAAACATTCATGACTTAATTCTATGATACTGATTTAAAAGTTGCAACACAATATTAATCTACTCAGGAGATTAACAAAAAAGAGTAAAGAATTAAACTAAAATAACTAATGAAAAAACCTCCTCCTGTGCAGCGGCCCTCTGCAAAAGAATTGGTTGAGATCCTAGCTGATTATGTACGCATTAAGAATATACTAGAACCATGAACACGATCCTTGTATTATGAAAAGAACAAAGTTTAAAGCAATACAAAATGTTTCAGAAATTACAACCACTGTCCTCGATATTTGCATAACCAATATTTAAATAAAATAAAACGTAACTATGATGAGCTAATTACGCTACAGATGGCTATTCCAACCAAAACATAGAATTAAATTCTAACTAGTTAACTCTTGATTTGCTACGTCAGAGAAAATCAAGAGTTCTTCGCTCAGGGCTTACATCCTTTGATCGGACTTTGACCATGATCACATGCACCCTTTTCTGTCGATTTCGATCTAGTAGATAGGATGAAATCCATGTGTGATTCATTCTCGAGATGCCCATGTGGATCGTTCCTATATTTTCTCCTTGGAACCTATCAAACCATAAAAGTAGTTGCGGAACCAACAATTAGCTGCAGAATAGGATGTGTTCTGTAGCTAAGTTACAAAAATCCATTCAAATAATAAGAACATCAGAATATAACACATAAATCATTTAAATGCATTCCATGAGACAAAACATGAAATTTATCATTGATTGGAGTGTATGGACTTATGAGAAGGTAAGGAAAAAGTGTTGAGAAAGGATGTCAGAGAAAGGACAATTCTAAGGTTCAATATACCCCCACTAAGAAGTCATTGCATGTCCTCATGCAATTTACCAAAAATGTGAACTTCCCTCTCCTATTGCATTTGTTCAGACACTTCTGCTAATACATCCAGTTTTCTCCTTTAGTTTTTCTTTAAAGTGACTGCCATCCTAGGCTTCCTCATAAGGAGTTTGTACTTGAGATTGATGACTGCCTTGTTTAGTGATTTGTTCTTTCTTTTTAACTTCTTGTTATTTTTGTACCAGAGTCCTAAGTGCAGGATGGTATTATCACTAATCACTTTCTCCCATTTGTTCTGCTGCTTTAAAGCCTCATTCTCCTGTTAATATGCCGATTCAATTTATCTAGTTCATAGATTTCATGTTTAAGAGTATCAAATAGAGGTTCATGTGGATTGATAGGAGGTTCTGGATTCACTGTTGCATTTCTCTTCTCTAGTGACTCTATGTAATCATATATCTCTTGCTGTACTGGGTCTATACCTAGAGATATTCTACTGGGACTACCTCCAAAATTATGTATACGAGAACTTTAAGGGCTATGTGGAGGAGAAATATTGATGGGAGATGGTATTGGAGGTTCTTCCTCTAAATTTACAAACTCTGTCTCTTGTGGTAGTGTTTTCTTCATTGAACCTTGGATTCTAGAGCTCGTTCTCAGTTGTAGAGCATTTACGTTTTCTTCAATTGTAACCTTGATCCTCTTTTCTGTTTTACCTCCTGTCTTAACTTTACCTTGATTTTTGTTCTTTGTCAGTTCTGCAAGGGTGAGCTCTTCATCATTTTGCTGAAGTTGAGATGCAGGTCTGTCTTCCATGCTTGTGTCAGTCTTCTTTCTTCTACTTTTTCTGGTCTTCTCTTCTTTAGGTTGCTCTGGTTCATCTTAGAAATGGTTTATGACAAGAAAGTTCTCCCAAGAATCTCCTATACTTTTCAAATGAAATTCAAGAAGTATTTTTATCAACCCATGATGGTGCATAGTATTATCTATAAACTAAATTATCTTCTGCACATTTGTAGACACTATTTTTAAGCTATTTAGTAGAAAGAAGGGATATTTATTTCACCATCCTCTAATAAATTCATCAACAATCGAATATGATGTACATACATGCAACCAAATTTTCCTTCACAAGTGATAAAATTCTACAGAATTAAAAGCATGTTCTTCCATTTGTTCTTGAGTGTTGAGCTAGGAATACCCTTTCTGAAAATAGAAATATCCATACATGGATTTTTGAGGACAACCTTCCATGATTCTCTGTAAAATTCTTTGTTTTTGAACCACCTTTCGCCAACCCTTGGGAGTTATGTGGATTCAGCTATGAATGCCTTAGTTACTGAGAAATTGATGTCTCCTATTTCAACTTTTGTTCCATCAAAAGACCTCGCAAAAGACTTGGTGATCTTCTTGTGGAAGCCATCAATTTTTTCTATAAACTTGAGCCATTTAGCCTTATGTAACATCTCCCTGATTTGAGGATATCCCTCCATATATTTAGTGTTGGAAATATGATGCAGAGTGTTGTCCTTGATGGCAACCCACTGAATGAAGATGAAGACGTGCGACTGTTGACATGTATTGTCCTTGATGGCAATCCACCTGAAGCAGTTATGCTTGAATTGATGGACTTGTTAAATGATGTAAATCTGAAGTGATATGATGATTGTTGATGATATGATGTTGAGTGTTGTACTTGAAAGGAAACCCACTTGATGAAGATGATGACAACTTACTTGATGAAGTTGTGTTTGATAGAATATGTCCTTGAATGAAGGAAATCTGATGTATCTACAGTATTTACAGTAGGCAATGAAGAAAGGATTTCAGAATGTACTCAGAGAATGATGAAAAAGAGCATGTCTCTTGGTATACGCGGATTGGCCTAGGGGAAGTCGCGTATGCACGCGGAAAGGAACGTTACGAGTCGCGTATGGGCTAAAGCGCTCAAAAAGTGCAAATCCAAGGGTAACCACCATGGTATTGACCCATAGTATTGGGTAATGATCCGCCTAATTGACCCCGTCCAGGTAGTTTTGGGCTTATGGTATTGTTTAGGTCCATGGTATTGAAAAAGGGGCTCATGGTATTGAAAAAGGATAATCATATAAAAGGAGAAGAAATTCATTGTGCACAACATGAGTGTGGGTGCAAGATGTCTGAGCTTGAATGAATACTTCTCTCTGAAGTATATCTGAATGGAAAGGGTTACACTTGAATGATAAATCTGATTGTATGATGCACCAATGATGAAGAAGGGGATCTAGATCTGAATTGCTCTTGTATTTGTTAGATCTGATTAGGGAAGGCTTAGATCTGTGATGAGGCGAGCATCAAGGCGAACATCTGTCTGAAGAAAAAGGGTAGATCTGAAATGAATATCTGATCTGATGAAGTATGCTGCTCTGTAATGATTGAAGATCTATACGCTACTTCGCCGCGGAGGAAGCGCGTATATACGCAGCTTCAGCGAAGAGAAAGCGCGTATGCGCAATAAAGTATACACTGAGGTATACGCTGGTTTGTGTGGACAGAAGCGCGTATATACGCGACATCAGTGAAGTAAAAGCGCGTATGCAAACTAGGGTTTGCTGAAGCAAGGGGTATGAAATATCTGATCTGTTCTGCTGTGTTTCTGCTATCTGATCTGTGTTGATAAGTATCTGTTGGTGATGTATGTTTGTGCTTAAAAGTATGGAAAGGGTTTAGTTTGAAAATATGATGAAATGTGGCCTGCAAGTGTTGTTCTATTGAAGTTGTTGGATCCAGTGTAAAAATTGATGAAACGTGGTCCAAGGTGGTGCTGAGGGTTGTAGCCTTCAGTCAGGGGGTTGTAGCTCCCTTCCAGGTGAGGCTGGTAAACGAGATCAGGGGGTTGTAGCTCCCTTCCAGGAGAGGCTGGTAAACGAGTCAGGGGGTTGGAGCTCCCTTCCAGGAGAGGCTGGTAAACGAGCGCAGGTGGGTGCCTGCGTGCTGGTAGGAGTCTGCACCAGCACATATGTTGTAAAATGTTTTCTCTATAATAAAATATTGAAGGCTGAGCAACTGCAGCGGTGGTTTTCTCCCGACTTGGGTTTCCACCTAAAAATCCTGGTGTTCATGTGTGATGCTTGGTGTGATGGTTTATTCTGTTCTTACTGCACATGTTTACTGCTTATTGAATATCTGATGAATAAATGATGGAATGGTTTAAGTGAAGATTTAATGACATATCTAGATCTCTGTGTATACGCGATTTTCATAAAGGGGATCCACGTATATACGCTAGTTTACTGAAGGAAAGTAGCGTATGGGTTTTAAGGAATGAAAAAAGTAAAAAGATTTGATTATGCAGTAAATACTGATTCACCCCCCCCCCCTCTCAGTATTTTTCCCAACAATTGGTATCAGAGGGTGGTCCTTCTGCAGAAGCTTGATCGCTTGAAGGAGATCCGTCGCAATGGGAAGTCAAGAAGGAGTAATGTCTATTAAGCCACCTCTATTCAATGGAAGCAATCTGATATTCTGGAAGGTACGTACAAAAGCATATCTGCAAAGTCTTGGTGCAGATGTATGGGCAATCGTGGAATAAGGTTATCAATACCCGACAAGTATTCCTACTGATGCAGCTGAAAGAAAGAAGTATGAAATCAATGCCAAAGCAGTGAACGTCTTATTGGGAAGCATGTCTGAATCAGAATTTGCTAAAGTGATGCAGCTACATTCAGCAAAAGAAATATGGGACAAAATCATTCTAAGCTATGAAGGAGACACAAAGGAAAAAAGTGCAAAACTCCAAACTCTTAGAATTGAATATGAAAATTTGAAGATGCATAGTGATGAAAGTGTTGCCAGTTTCTTTCTTCGTCTAGATGATATTGTAAATCGGATGAGAAATTTGGGTGAAACCATGGCCGATACTACTCTGGTTGAAAAGGTCTTGAGATCTTTGACTTCAAAATTTGACTCTAAAGTTTCTGCTATTGAAGAAAGGCAAGATCTGCAAACTCTTTCTATTGTTCAATTACATGGTACTCTGACTGCTTTTGAAATGAGACAAGGAGGTCCTTCTCAAGTAAGAGAAGCTGCTTTTAAGGCATCTACAAAAGGAAAGGAAAAGGAAGTTGTCAAAGAATCCAGCTATATATCCGATAAAGAAGAAGCAAATTTCGTGAGAAAGCTCCAACTAGGTACTGGAAGATTCAAAGGTAAGCTTCCCTTCAAATGTTTTGAGTGTGGAAAAGTTGGTCATTATGCTGCTAAATGTCCTTATAGAGAAAAGCATGGTAAAGGGAAACAATTGAAAAGAGAAAGAGTTATTATGCAAAAGAAGATGATGATGAAGTGTCCAGTGAAGATGAAGAAGATTCTGACCAAGATCTAAAAGTGCTCATGGCTAAGAAGCAAAAGAAGAAGGTTACTCAAGGAAAGGAGATACCTCAGAAATCATGTATAGAAAAAATTGAAGAAGATGAAACAGATTCCGACGAAGATCTACAAGCACTCATGGCAAAGAAGAAAAAGGAGAAGGCCACTTGTAATACTCTTCTTTGTGCAAACAATAGTAAAGATAGTGAAAGTAAAGTTGTGGATCTAGAAGAAGGTCTCAAGATTAAAGAAGAAGAACCACAAAGTTCATACAATAAGCAAGAAACTATCTATAAAGAGATGATCTCACAAATGAAAGATCAAATAGAAATGCTGAATGAACAGGTGGACAAGTATCAAAGGTTTTATACTTATGCATCCAATTGAATTAAAGATCTAGAAGCAGATCTTGAAAAATCAAGCAAGAAGAATGAAGGACTTGAAGCTGCTATCATCTTTCTACAAGCAGAGCTAGAAGCATCAAGTAAGGAGAATAAGGAACCTCTACAATCCTTTGAAAAGGAAGGCCTTGAAGCAGAAATTATCTCTCTCAAAGAAGATCTGGAAAAATCAAACAAGAAGAATGAAGAGCTGCAACAAACTTGTGAAGGAAATGAAGATTGGTTGAAAGAAGAGATTCTAAATCTGAAGGATCAAGTTGAAGATGGAAGAAGAAAGGAAGAAAGCATGACAAAGCAATGTCAAGCCTTGGAGGTTGAGGTAAATATTCTCAAAGGTAAATTAGAAGAAAAGGTTAAACTTTTGAGGTTTCATGATAGTACTAACATTTTGGACAATATTCTGAGTAATCAAAGGTCTCCGGCTATCAAACATGGTCTTGGTTTCCATGAAACTGTTAAAGGAGAATCTAGCTCACAAGGAAGTGCCAAAAATTCAGAGGATGTCAATGCAAAACCTGAAGTGTTGAAAGAGACAAAAGCTCAACCAACAATCATGAACTCTCAAAGGAATTCATTCAAGAATGTTGAATGTTTTAAATGTCATAATTATGGACATGTTGCAGCAAATTGCAGGAGCAGATCATTTCAGCCTCAAACAAACAGTTCCTACACAGAAAGGTACTCTGGTTTCTTCAAGGGATATTGTTTTTCATGTAACAAGTATGGACACAAAGCAGCTGATTGTAAAAGGAGGAAGAACAGAAATACTCATTATGATTCTTATGCTTATTTTTCTGGACACATGAGATGTTATTCTTGTAACAAGTATGGACATATAAGAAAGGAATGCAGGTCGAACAGATATGAGATATTTCAGCACACAAATAGAAAACAAATCTGGAAGAAGATGGAGGGATGGAATAAGAAACAATCTAGAGAAGAAAAGGATGTTTTTGTTGATGCTCTAGAAAACAATGATTTTCTTGAAGAAAACACTCAATTCAAGATGAAGGACCGATCATAAACGTAGGGAATTATGACCCTACTGCAGTCATCCGCTTCTGAAGCTGACTTTTCTTGTTGACTGCAGGAATGATGTGAGATACATTATGAGATCTAGTAATGCATCGTCACAAGAGGAGCAATGCATGATGACTCTCATGGTTGATTTGATTATACTGGTTATGTTTACTTCTGACAGCGCATCTGATGTGGAAAGGACAGGTACAGGAGGTACAAGCTCAGGAAGAAATGAAGGAAGATGGAAATTTTCTATGCTTCACTTACCATACGCAGGTTCCATTAACTAAAGTCGCGTATACACGCGAGTTCCAGAAGACGCAGTCGCGTATGCATTGATGATAAGAAAATTTATCTGATAGCTGAAGATCTGAAGCAGAGGTCCAGGGGGAGCATCAGTCTGACTGCTGATTGCACTATTAGCATCATTCTGGTTATACTCATGATAATGAAATGAGACATGGGTTCTTGTGTTGAAGATTGTGGATGAAGACTGTTTGCTTTATGATGAAGAGCATTCGTTGTTGAGATGAAAGTCTTATAATTCGGAGATGAGGACTGATCATGCAGAGATTGTTGCTGATGACTTGCTGTTGAAGGTGTTTCAGATTGCACAAGTTAAAGAAGAAGCACTGGTTTAGGGGGAGTAGCAGGTTGAATTCTAATGGTTGCATTGTTGGAAATATGACTGCTTATTCTTTGGTCTTGGTGATACTCATGCTCAAATGATGATGATTTGGTACATGGATTATTATGATAAGATTTTGAGCCCTAGTTGCTAATAAGTATCTTTGTGTGGATGAGTTGGATATCATTTGTTTCAGATCATATAGAGTTTGGTTGCTATGGTTGAGATCTTTTGCCTACATATGTTACTTCATGTTACATCTTGAAGATCATGGTGATTTTGGACCACATGGATGATTGCTTGACACATATCTGAAGATGCTGTTCTGATATGATAATCTCTTTTGGAAAGAATGTATTGATGCTGCAAAGGATCCGATGGCTTAGTTACTAATGGGCTTATGCTACAACCAATGGATGACGCTTGAAGACACAACTACACTATTCTGTTATATCTGTAGTCCAGGGAAGCAGTCAAATACCTCAGAAAGAAGCTGAACACTGTCTTTGCCTTACAAAGAATCAGATCTGGTTGAAATTTAGAAGGTGTCTTAGGATACGCAGGTTTCCTGAAACACAGTCGCGTATGTACGCGAGTTCCTGCACATAAAACCGCGTATGGTTGGTTGCTGACAATTCTTGGTTGGTTCAGCTCTCTTCAGCACAGCTGCAGTGCTGTTTGGTATCTCTGGTGGTGTTCCAATTCTCATAAATCTGTTTCTAATGTTTTGATGAAGATGCCTTGATGATTTGTTGGTGAAAATGTTCAGGTTGCACAAACTAAGGGGGAGCCTTAGTCATATGAAAAGGATGCATGGTTGCACAGATTCAGGGGGAGCATTAGCGTTGCTGAGTATAATGCATTGTTGGCACTATGATGGTTCTGTTATATGATCTCTCTTGAGGTCTTCTTGGTATTGGTCATAAAAAGTCATATTTGTAGTTTGATGAAAAGACCTTGTTGAGACTCATGTTGTAAAATTGTAATATTCAGTCATGTAAGGACTTGTCATTTTTGTTGGGTAGCTGAGTCAAATTTTGTAAACCCACGTGGTTGGGTAGCTGAGTCAAGTTTGTAAACCCACTTGGTTGGGTAGTTGAGTCTCATATGTAAATCCACTTGGATGGATATTTGATGTAAGTATGAGTCTTTGGTGATAGAAAGAGTCATGTACCTTATTGAAAAATATGTTTGAAGATTCAGCATGAACTCAGGGGGAGCTTGGCCACTTCAGCACATATCAGATTTGCAGAATGTTTCTTCCACATGAGGAGAAAAGGGGGAGAATGTTGGTTTTTGATCCGCCCTTTGCCCTTGATGTCAAAGGGGGAGAGTGACATGGTGTTTGAATAAAGAGAAGGTAATGATGTGACATATTTGGGAGAGTGACATGGTATCTATCTGTTGTGGTAACCAAACACCATCGTGGTTGCCATCAAGTCCAAAGGGGGAGATTGTTGGAAATATGATGCAGAGTGTTGTCCTTGATGGCAACCCACTGAATGAAGATGAAGACATGCGACTGTTGACATGTGTTGTCCTTGATGGCAATCCACCTGATGAAGTTATGCTTGACTTGATGGACTTAATAAATGATGTAAATCTGATGTGATATGATGTTTGTTGACAATATGATGCTAAGTGTTGTCCTTGAAAGGCAACCCACTTGATGAAGATGATGACAACTTACTTGATGAAGTTGTGCTTGATAGAATATGTCCTTGATGAAGGAAATCTGATGTATCTACAATATTTACAGAAGGCAATGAAGAAAGGATTTCAGAATGTACTCAGAGAATGATGAAAAAGAGCATGTCTCTTGGTATACGCGGATGGTCCTAGGGGAAGTCGCGTATACACGCGGAAAGGAACGTCACAAGTCGCGTATGGGCTAAAGCGCTCAAAAATTACCATTCAAGGGTAACCACCATGGTATTGACCCATGGTATTGGGTAATGGTCACTTTAATTGACAAAATCCCGGAGGTAGTTTTGAGCTTATGGTGACCATGTTTTTGAATGTGACATTTGAAAAAAGGGGCTCATGGTATTGAAAAAGGATAATCATATAAAAGCAGAAGAAATTCATTGTGCACAACATGAGTGTGAGTGCAAGATGTCTGAGCTTGAATGAATACTTCTCTCTGAAGTATATCTGAATGGAAAGGGTTACACTTGAATGATAAATCTGATTGTATGATGCACCAATGATGAAGAAAGGGATCTAGCTCTGAATTTCTCTTGTATTTGTTAGATCTGATTAAGGAAGGCTTAGATCTGTGATGAGGCGAGCATCAAGGCGAACATCTGTCTGAAGAAAAAGGGTAGATCTGAACTGAATATCTGATCTGATGAAGTATGCTGCTCTGTAATGATCGAAGATCTATACGCTACTTCGCCGCGGAGGAAGCGCGTATATACGCAGCTTCAGCGAAGAGAAAGCGCGTATGCGCAATAAAATATACACTGAGGTATACGCTGGTTTGTGTGGACGGAAGCGCGTATATACGCGACATCGGTGAAGTAAAAGCGCGTATGCAAACTAGGGTTTGCTGAAGCAAGGGGTATGAAATATCTGATCTGTTCTGCTGTGTTTCTGCTATCTGATCTGTGTTGATATGTATCTGTTGATGATGTATGTTTGAGCTTAAAAGTATGGAAAGGGTTCGGTATGGAAATATGATGAATCGTGGCCTGCAAGTTGTGTTCTATTGAAGTTGATGGATCCAGTGTGAAAATTGATGAAACGTGGTCCAAGGTGGTGCTGAGGGTTGTAGCCTTCAGTCAGGGGGTTGTAGCTCCCTTCCAGGTGAGGCTGGTAAACGAGATCGGGGGGTCGTAGCTCCCTTCCAGGAGAGGCTGGTAAACGAGTCAGGGGGTCGTAGCTCCCTTCCGGGAGAGGCTGGTAAACGAGCGCAGGTGGGTGCCTGCGTGCTGGTCAAGTCTGCGCCAGCACATATGTTGTAAGATGTTTTCTCTATAATAAAATATTGAAGGCTGAGCAACTGCAGCGGTGGTTTTCTCCCGATTTGGGTTTTCACCTAAAAATCCTGGTGTTCATGTGTGATGCTTTGTGTGATGGTTTATTCTGTTCTTACTGCACCTGTTTACTGCTTATTGAATATCTGATGAATAAATGATGGAATGGTTTAAGTGAAGATTTAATGACATATCTAAATCTCTGTGTATACGCTAGTTTCATAAAGGGGAACCGCGTATATACGCTAGTTTACTGAAGTAAAGTAGCGTATGGGTTTTAAGGAATGAAAAAGTAAAAAGTTTGAATATGCAGTAAATACTGATTCACCCCCCCCTCTCAGTATTTTTCCCAACATTTAGTTCCCACTAGTTCTAACCTGACTATCAAACCCATGTCTTATGTTGTGAAGAGTCTAGCCTTTAGAATTATCCTTCTCTGTTATGAAGTGAATTGGATTACAGATCTAATGAAGGATGTCGAGGGTTTTTAGGAATGAGTGTGATGGATTGAATTGGCTTATGGATCTAATGAAGGGCGTCGAGGGTTTGTAGGAATGAGTGAGATGGATTGGGGTTTTGAAGAAACGTAGATGGGTATGTTACGACAACATGTCATGATCGTTAATCATAAATGGGGGAGTCCATTGTGGACCATTATGAAACATAATGCGCATGATGTGGCCGATATATGACATGATGGAAGTCCCAATCAAATCAAATGATGACATGTTGAGGTAGCATATGCTTATCTACGTTATACATGCTAATGTTTTGACCTTTCTATTTAAATAAATTTATGCAAATTTACCTTTAGAACTAACCTTCCGTTGTCATTTCTTTGGTGTTGATTCTTCAAGTATATTTTAGCATGGTGGTCTTCAAATGTAGTCATTCAATTCTCCGTATTCATTTTTCTTTCTTCAATAAGCTGTACAAATGTGTCAAAGATGCAGAATGTAAAATCAGTTGCAGAATGGAATGTGACTGTAGATTGAAATGTAGCTGCAAAATGTGGAATCAGCTGCAGAATGGAATGTAACTGTAGAAGGGAATAAATTGCATAATGGAATGTCGCTGTAGAATGGAATGAAGCTGCAGAATGTGGAATCCGCTGCAAAATGGAATTTGAATGCAGAATTGAATGTAGTTCTGTAATGCTTATTATTGTAGAAAAGAAAGGGAACAAATAATTTTTTGGGATTTTTTAGAAATGGAATGGAAAATATAAGATGTCATAATTTATGATTTTCATCTTGTATTTTCTGTATAAGGATGCTAATAATTGATTGGTTTTCATACTTATACAATTTATTTATTTATTTATTTTTAGATAGATAGGAAAAATAAAAGCTAAGTTGGGGAAGAAGAAGGATTCTTCTTCACCAACTTCATATCAGTATTATCTTGGAAAATCTTGATAAACTCTTCTCTTGAAATTGGCTTATGATAGACTTTCAATCGATGTCCATTCAAAAGAAGAGGTACCTTTTCTTCATCAATTGTCCTTATCCTGACTGCTCCATTTTCAAAGACTTTTTCAATCTCATAAGGCCCAAGCCAATGAGTCTGAAACTTTCCTTGAAATTCTTTGAACTTTGAATCGAACAAAAGTACCCAATCCCCTGCTTGAAACATTTTCTCCTTGATATATTTATCATTCCATTTGAACCTTTGCTGCTAGACTATACTGGTTGATCCGGATTTTATGCAGGAACGCAACAGAATAAACACATAACCATAAATACAGAGATGCAGCGGAAATAACACTTCATTTCATTAATATCAAATAACAGAAAGATGCTTACAGACATAAAGGAAATAAAATAGCTAGGGTGCTGGTAGCGAATCTTTGAGAAGAGATGTGGTGGCTACAGACCTCTGAACTGTGTTACAATGAGGCTCGAGGGCCTATTTATTGTTGAGAAACAATGTAGAATTTGAAACGTCCAAAAACCTAACCGTAGGAGATGAGGCGCCAAAACTGTGGGCGCCCGTTTGGGTAAATTGGTGGTTCAACTTCCCGAGGGCATAACTTTGGCACCCGATCTCCGTTTGACGCGTTCAATAGCTCGTTAGAAAGATCTATCCGAGGACTACAGCTGTCGGGACGAATTTTATTAGAAAATTCGCTGGCGCTTTCATACCCAAAAAACGTCGTTTAGGGCCTCAAAACGGCTCCGGAAGTTCAGGACCCGAAAAACTGCTAAAAATAGTAAGTTTTGTTGCAACTTGAAAATTGAAAGAACTGAAGATGGGGGTTCAAATGGAATAGGTGGGTGGCCACCAATATCCCCCTGGATCATTAAGCCCCCAAAACGGCTCCGAGAGTGGAGGACCCGAAAACCTGCTAAAAATAGTAAGTTGTGCTGAATGTGAAAATCTGCAAGAATTGATGGTGCTGGTCTAAATGGAATAGGTGGGTGGCCACCGATATCCACCTGGATCATTCCTCCCTCCTTAGGAAGCAATGGTCCCCATTGCGTTGAGATCCTCCATGAGATGAGGAAAATTCTATTGAACTGAGTATTAGATGTGTTGAAGATGTCATGGACCTGCGGGTGGACATGCTGGATGCGTTTAGTAAATTTGGTTTCTTTATCAGCCTCATACAGTACATGTTTGGATTCTGTATGTGTAGTTGCAGGATGTATGGAAACATCGGGTGGTGGTGCATTGGGAGTCGGATCAATGGAGTGCTTGTCCTGACAGTGTAGAGGAACCTCTATGAGTGAGGAGAAATTGTCATCGTATTCCTCCATGACTTTGTCCATCTGCTGCAGCCGTGAAAGGGAGCCCTGTTTCGAGGTTGTGGCCACAATATTCTTCTTTCCCTGTGAGTGAGTCGTAAGGAAAATGAATTTCTTGGTCTGGGAAACAATCTTACTGCGTTGTTTTGCAGTAGTCAAAGAGATGGCAGGAGGCGGTACTACCTCCGGTATCCTGTACAAGTTATTTCCCAAAGTAATAATAACAGCACGAGGCCTAGACTCATACACGGCATGTCGTCTCCATAAGTATGGTTGGCCCAATAATACATCAGCTACATCAAGAGGAGCAACATCACACAATGCCTCTGTCCAAGTGAATGACAGTCTTTGTGTGGAAGTCGCTATTTGGCGGATCACACAGAATCCTCCACAGGTGGAGCACGATGGTATACGATTTGCGGGTGTGCTATGGTTGGTAAGGCACGGTGGCTACAGCGTCTGCTAGAAATGAGGTTCTTTGGCTTCCATTGTCGGCAGAAAGCTAAGTAGGAGAACCCTTACCTTACATCTGCTGTTGGAAGAGGCGCTCCCCCTCCTCTGGATCCTCTGGACCCTCCTTCTGGATCTTGGTGGTGGCAACAATGGCACTGGGATCCGCATCAATGATCTGCTTCCCTTTGTCATTACCCTTGTCTGGTTCTAACTCAGGATCAGAAAATGCATCTGATTCGGGTGCCTTTAGTTCAGCCACCAAAGATTGTTTGGCCCGACACTCGTTTGTGCTGTGAGTGGGGCTGTTATGAAATTCACACCACTTCCCTGTGTCCTTCTTTGGATTTGTGGTATTGTTCTGAGTCACATTGCTTTGGCCTTGCCCCTTGTTCTTCGGTTCGGGGGCACCTTTCGGATTCGCAGATCCAAAGTCTCGCTTCTTTTGCTTAAATTTCTGCTCGATCTTGGCGGCATAGCGATATGCCGTGCCAAGCGATGTAATGTCGAGGAACTCCAGTTCCTCCTGAATGTGTTTGTGCAGACAGCCGCGGTACTTGAGCACCAAATGTCTCTCTGAATCTTTAATACCCAACTTTGTGCGCAGGGTATGGAACATATTCGTCAGTTCGTGCACATCTTGATCCTTTTGTTGCCGCATCGTGGTCCATTGGATGTATTTGTCCTCATAGCTCCCCACGAGGTAATATTGTTCCTTGATGCCGTCTCGGAACGAATTCCAAGTGGGTGTGGTCGAGAACAGAGAGGGTTCCCCTTCTCCCTCTTGCTCACGGTAGGTTTCCCACCAGTCTTTGACATGGGGGGCGGCTTTGAGGAGTGCAAAAATAATCTTTTCTCGGTCAGAGAAGTCATGGACCGAGAAATACCCTTCCAAAAAATTTAACCATCTGTCTACAGCGTCTGCATCTATTTTTCCTTCAAATATAGGAATTTCAAAGTTTACCTGTACCTTGAAGGGAGTGGCGCCTCCAGAGTGGCTGTTGGATGCAGATGCGCCATATGTGGGCAGTCGTTGAAGGATTTGAGCAAAGTTATCCATCATCACGTTCCTTTGTTTCTCGAGAGCCTCCTCGAGCAGTATTTTGATAGGATCCCCTGCTCCCTCGTCTTTCTTTTCTTCCGCCATGGGAGGTCGTCGGGGTTTGCGAGGCTGATCTTGCAAGGGTTCAACCAGATCGAGCCCTAACTCCTTATACCCTGACCGCGTTGGGGACATGCAAGAAAAATAAAGAAAGAAGCGGGTCCGGCTACGTGCCAACGATCGGTTTGTGCGAACGCAACAGAATAAACACATAACCATAAATACGGAGATGCAGCGGAAATAACACTTCATTTCATTAATATCAAATAACAGAAAGATGCTTACAGACATAATGGAAATAAAATAGCTAGGGTGCTGGTAGCGAATCTCTGAGAAGAGATGTGGTGGCTACAGACCTCTGAACTGTGTTACAATGAGGCTCGAGGGCCAATTTATTGTTGAGAAACAATGTAGAATTTGAAACGTCCAAAAACCTAACCGTAGGAGATGAGGCGCCAAAACTGTGGGCGCTCGTTTGGGTAAATTGGTGGTTCAACTAGGAAACACTTAACACAGCACGGATCTCCGTTTGACGCGTTCAATAGCTCGTTAGAAAGATCTATCCGAGGACTACAGCTGTCGGGACAAATTTTATCAGAAAATTCGCTGGGCCTCAAAACGGCTCCGGAAGTTCAGGACCCGAAAAACTGCTAAAAATAGTAAATTATGCCGAAACTGAAAAACTGAAAGAGACAATGGTGGGGGGGCAAGTGGAATAGGTGGGTGGCCACCAATATCCACCTGGATCACTGGTTCTTTGAACTGCATCTTGCCTGATTTCATCAAGCTCAATAATTTGCTCCAATCTATGCTTCTAGGATTCTGATAAATCAAGTCCCAATTGGACTACCATCTTGAAGGTTTGAATATGAAATTCTATAGGAAATAGGACTTTCTTCCCATAAAAAAGTTCTTAGGGAATATGTCTTGTTGTATTCCTCCGTGTGGTTCTGTAGGCCCATAAGGCTTCAGGAAGCCTCTCTACCCAATCTCTTCTGTGTAGATGTACAATATTAGTGAGAATTTCTTCAACCACTTTATTGGTAAACTCTACTTAACCATTTTCTTGTGGATGATAAGGAGTGGATTTTATGTGCTTGATCTTGTAGTTTTCGACAAGATTTTCCACCAACTTGGATGTAAAATGGGATCCCTGATCTATCACAATTTCTCTTGGAACACCAGAACGAGTGAATATATCCTAAAAAAGAAATTTAACTACAAAATGTTCATTAGCTAAAGGAAGTGCTTTAGCTTCTACCCATTTAGTGACATAATCAGTACATACCATAATATATTTATTTTGATTAGATGGTGGATTGATTGGTCCAAAAAAATCCAAAAGCCCATTTTTCAAATGGTTCAATGAGTACCTGAGGTTGTAATGGAATTTCATCTGAAGGAATGGGTTTCCGCATTCTTTGACAGCTGTCACACCTTTTGATGTATTCTTTGGTATCTTTAAAGATGGATAGCCAATAATATCCTAAATGAAAGATTTTATAGGCCATCCTCTTATCAGCAAAGTGTCCACTACAAGGTTCATCATGACATGCTTTAAGAATCTCAGGCATTTCATATTCTCGAACACGTCTTCTAATAATGAGATCTGGACCTGTTTTATACAATTCATCATTAATCCATGAGTATAGTGCACTTATTTGAATAATTATTCTTTTCTCTCTAGGAAACAAGTGTGAAGGTAACTTTCCTATGACTAAGTAATTAGGAATATCTACAAACCAAGGATTTTTAGTAGTTATTGCAAAATTATATTCATCAGGAAACTTATCCTCAACTAGAGTATCATGTTTGACATTTTGAATTCTACACAAGAAATCAACAACTGCATTTTTTTTCCAGGTCAGTCTAGAATGGTGATATTGAATTATTGCAGGAGTAATAACCATCTTGTGACTCTACCATTAGTAACATATTTATTCATTAAGTATCTAATTGCAGAGTGATCTATATGAACAAAGTTTTCATAGCCGGTAATATAATGTCTAAATTTGTTGATAGAATGAACAACAACTAAGAATTATTTTTCAATTAAAATGTAATTTAACTCACTGGGAGTCAAATTATTTCTTGTGTAATAGATGGCATAGGGAATAAAATATTTTTGTCCTAATACAACTCCCAGAGTTGTATTTGAATCATTTGTTGAAATATGAAAAGGTAATTTCCAATTTGGACCTCTTAAGATGGGTGCTTTAGAAATTTTTGTTTTTAAAGTTTCAAATGTCATTTGGAAATCATGATTCCAATTGAATTCACAATATTTGGTAAGTAACTTGAAGAGTGGGGATGCTATTTTAGTGAAATTTTCTATAAATCTCCAATAATATCCTGTGAATCCTAAAAAACTTCTTCCTTTTAACAACTTGGAATTGATAATTTGGAGATGACTTCAACTTTAGATGTGTCAACTTTAATTCCATGTCCTGAAATGTGATGTCCTAAAACAATCCCTTCAGTAAACATCATAAAGCATTTTTCGTGACTTAATGAAAGATTTGCCTCTTTACATCTTTTAAGAACCTTTTCCAAATTATCTAAAGCTTCTTCAATTTAATTCATATAAACTGTAAACTCATCCATATGTACCTCTACACAATCATGTATTAGATCAGAAATAATTCCTAGTATTGCCCTTTGGAATGTTGTAGGTGCATTTCATAATCCAAAAGGAAGTACTCGGTAGGTATAAGTTCCCCATAGACAGGTGAATGTGGTTTTGTCTTGGTCTTCAGGTGCTACCCGAATCTGATTGTAACCACTAAAACCATCCAAGGATGAGAAATAATTCTTACGACCTGCTAATGTATCTAATACTTGATCTATAAAAGGCAAAGGAAAATGATATTTTAAGGTGGCTTTATTCAACTCTCGATAGTCAATGCATACCCTCCACTTATCATTATTTTTGGGTACAATCATTAAAGGGGAAACCCACTGACTATCTGAAATTGGGTAAATGAAGTTTACATTCAGTAATTTTTGCAATTCTTCTTTCACAATTTCCCTAAGATTTGGATTCATCCTTCTTTGAGGTTATCTGATAGGTTTACAATTTTCCTCAATGTAGATGTGATGTATACAAGTCTTAGGACTAATTCCTTTCATGTCAGTGTATTCCCATGCATATGCAGAAGAATGTTGTTGTAATGTTTTGATTAACTTTTCGTGTTGTGGTCTTTCCAAGTTTTTGTTTATGTTCAAAGATTTTATTGGAAAGATTTCAACTGTAGAGTTACCAAATTCTTCCATAGAGTATAGGGACATCTTCCTGGATGAAAAATATTCAATATTTCATTGTTCTTGAAATTGATCATGTTAATATTCTGAAGATGTTTCAAAGTTTTCTATTGAATTTAATAATTGACTATCTTCACTAATGCTTGAAATAGTAAAGAGAGGTTGTATATCATTGTCATCATCATAAATTCTTCATCTTCTAACTCTGTAATTGTTTTTTCTGGAGGATATAGAGTGAATTTCTTTGTTGAGTTACCATCAGAGATGTAAATATCACCAGATCTACAGCTAATGAAAGCATCAGCTGTAGCCAACCAAGGTCTTCATAATATTAGTGAATGTCCTCCTAGATTGTTCTTAGGATTTAAGATCATAAAATCAATAGGATACTCCCAAGAGTCTAAGGATACTGAAATATCTTCTAATACACCATCTGGCTTGATTACAGATCTGTCTGTTAATTGCAGTAATGTAGGTATATACAAAAGGTTAGGAAGTTTGAGATGTTCCATGGTTTTTTGCTCATGATGTTTATAGCTGCTCCTAAATCAATCAATGCATTTGGAATTTCAACACCATTAATATGTGTTTTTACAACTGGACTTCCTGGATCTAAATATTTTTGTATGGCAATTTTTCCCATCATTATGTCTACAATTTTTCCTACTAGTTGAATTCCTTTTTTTTCCTTCCCGGTTTCTTCATGCTCAACTCTTTTATTGTTTTAGCTAGAATTGGAATCTCTTTAATGGCCTGTAACAAAGGAATTTTGATACTGACATTTTAAAATTCATCTAAAAAATCATAATTGGGCAACATGATATGTTTTTCTACCCCTCTATTAACTTGTAATCTTTCAGGAAAAGGAGGGTTAGAAATAAGTACTAATGGTTGCTCTATGATAGGAGTTGAGTTTATTTGTTCTTTTTCATTTTCAGAATTCTATTTATGAAGAGATGTTCCTTCCTCAAAACTTTTATTTTGATGTAGAGAATCTTCCTAAAAAATTATCTTGTTCTTGAATAACTACAAAAGGCTTTTTCTTTTCTAGTATTCTGCTAGATCTAAGTTGGATGTCATTAAGATCTAGTGGAGTAATCATGCAAGTTGGAAATTGTTGTCCTTCTATCATGTAAGCATTTTGAGGATTTTTGTTATTGGGGTTTGGCAATGGTTGGGCAGGTAGTTGATTTGGTCTTTATGGAAATGGTAATTAAAGTTATGGATTTTGGTTTTGGAGCTGGGGTTGTTGATTTTGTTGAGGAATTAGTTGGGGAGGATAGTTTGGATAGGATGGAGGATATTGGTAGTATTGAGAGTATCTACCATAGGGATTTTTCATTCCTTGTGTCCAATATTGAGGTTGAGGCCAAGGTTGTTTCCAAGAATTCCAATTATTTGGTGGGGGCTGAGTGTACATTTGGTTGTTAAATCCTTGAGTTTATGGCCCATGCCATGCTCTTCTAGAGACAAAGCAAAGAGATTCTGTTGGATTTGAAGTTTCTTCTTCTTGAAAAACAACCTTAAGACCTAGAATTGAAGGGAAACTCTTAGTTTCATGATTTTCTGAGCAAATCACACAGGTCTCTATGAATTTTGCATCAAGAGGACATTCTCTTAAAGCGTGATTCTTTTTCCATTTAAGACAGAAAATAGCTAAAGCATCAGTCTCGACTTTCTACTTGTTTTGTAATTTAAGGGTGTCTTGTTCACTAAGACTCCATAAGATATATGTTTTAAATTCATCAAGCATATTTCCAATTTCTGCTCTACTTACTATTCCAGTTGCAGATTTTTTTACTCTAGCAAGAGAAGGATCTCTTGGAATTTTCCCAGTTTTTTGTTTTCCCCTTGAGAGATGAATACATAATTTAGCAATGTTAGGTAATGGGATTTGAGAGATATCTCCCTTCCCCATCATGTTGAGAATATCTATCCACTCATCTCTAATGGCTTTTAATAAAATATCTTTTAAAGTATCTCAATGTAAATTATCCATTTTAGCTCTTTTTAGGTTATAATTGAATCTTTCAGTTAAATCCTCCAAATTGTCATCCTCTCTTTGCATCATTTTTAATACTTCATCCTTATGATTAATGGGTATGCAATAATCCAAATATCTCTCTAAAAATTCTCTCTTCATGTAATTCCATGTCCTAATAGACTGTGTGACTAAACCCACAAACCATTTTAAAGATGCTCCTTTCAGTGTTGAAGGAAACAACTTAAGTTTTTGAGAGTCTTGTAAAAAATCATAATATCTACACAAAACATCAAATTCAAACAAAAAGGTTTTAGGATCTTCACTTTTTAATCCATGGAAATTTGGAAGGACAGAAGGTGAGATATTTTTAATTGTGGCATTTATATCCCCATCAATTATAAGAAATCCAAAATAATTATCGTTTTCCCTATTTCTTCAATTTTCTTCACCTCTTCTACCTCCTCCTTCATTCCCTCTACCTCGTCTTCCACCTCTTCCTCCAAATAATAAATTTTCTCCATTTAGAACTTCTACTTCTCCTTCTCCTCCTTCTCCTCTTCCTGCCATTATAGATTATTGAGAGCTAATATAAGGTTCAATCTGTAAGGGTAATTTCTCTTCCTTTGGTTCTTCTATTAATGGAATCTTGAAGATGTAGAAATTATATACAAGATGCATGTATATATCCGGATTCTCCTGATCTAACAATATTTTATCTTCTTTCTAAATACAAAATCCTTTCACTATTAATATTTTGCGGAAATTAAACATTCAATTGCAAACACATGAAGCAATAAAAACAATCGCACATAACACAGTTGTTTAACGGGAAATATTGAAGCTGAAAACCCCAACTATCATATATTATGTATCATCGAGATCTTGTAACAATCTCATACAAAGCTTAGTACATCAAGATCTCAGTACAATCAATTGTCACACACTAATAAGAAGAAATATGCAAATCCATGCACCGATTTCTTGCCACCTACTAGCCTGCCTCCACTACACAATCCCTGCTAAAGAATAGCTCTGAATGAATTCTAATTACCCTTGCCTTGACTGCGCAATCCTCATTGGCAACTCCAATGTGTGTTTGGTGCAATCAATGCATCACTATAGTCACAACAGATAGTCCATCTTGCCCTTTCACCTATCTCTCCACTGGGTCTCCACTAGAACTGCCATGCACTGTAATCAACTATTGTATTGTTCAGTTGATTAATGAGTTATTATTTGTGAATTAATTAACTAATTAATTCACTCCACTCTCACTAGTGTATCATTCAGTTAGACTAGATACAACTAGCTCAATTGATTCTAACTCACTTTAATTGAGTTAAAATGAATACAACTCCATGAAATACTCTTCCAACTCTGTCATAACTTTGCCACTTCAATTCTAACTGAGTCCTCCATGAATGAACCACCAATAAACCCTAGGAATTGCGTAATTCCTTCAGCCCACTGATTTTCCAAATCTGTACACTGAAATTAAGTGCTCCAAGAGAATAAGTTTTTGTTTATTGTCGGATTATTATTAAGAGTTAATAATAATTGACACTTCTATTTTTAGATCGACGATATATAAATAGACTTCGTACAATATTCTAAAAATATAATTTCATCTATTTTTCCAACTTGACCAACCATCCACAAATAGCATCCTGCAACTTCTAAAAAATTGTAATATTCCTTTTTCAGAAATATCACAAGTCCGTGCCAGAGATGGTCTGCGGGGGAATTTACCGGATATTTCACCTTCTAAAGAAGGGTGAGATCCAAAGGCTTTCTGGCCCTTTGTAGACTTTGTCTACAGATATGTGAAATTCCCTAGTAGGAATGGCTATCAATCCAAGCCTGGAAAACACATTTTCTAGAAGTGGAGGCAGCAGGATTTGATCCCTGGTCTGGGATCCTTTAAATATATCTATATGGAGCTAAAATACTGAAGTGGACTCAAAAAAAATCCTTCTAGGAGCTTGAGACAAGCCTCCTTCACCTGTTATCTTCAGAAAAGGGCCCAATGAAGAGGGTTGCAACAACACTTCGCTCAACAAAGGAAATGACTGCATTATTTCTAATGAGCCATGTCACATGAAGATGAAATCAGCCTTCAAATATATATGTAGCAGAAAATGTAGAAAAACTCTTGAGAAATCTATTACTCAAATCAAGTAAAGAATCTCAATGAGACAAGTGCATAGAAATGGAGAAAAACACTGCTTGCATAGTTTATTCCCAACTAAGACTACGCAGTCTATGGAGGTACTGCAGTAGTAAATACATGTACATGAATGATACAACAATGTAAGCTCAAATAAAAAAGGGGGAGCAAGGCTTCAACCCCTGAAAATACAATACAACAATCCCTTAAGGGGATTGGATGAAAACTAGACAAAATGGAAAATTTACCAAAATTCCGGAGTTGTTGGGCAGCTGCAGCAACTCAATAGAACTGGAAATGGAAGGAGCTTGCTGAATATGATACCTTTTCTGAAGTAACTCCTTTGTTAAATCTTCCAAATGAAAGGCTAATCCTTTCATTGAAGATCTCACCACCCACTAAAATACTGCAACCCTCACTGCAAATGCTCTCTATGAACTGCATAGTCAAGGAAGAGGGATGCTCTTCTGCTGATGGAAAATGATTGGCCTGATGCCAAAGATGACGAATTGAAGATCAAAATCTCCCACACTGATCTCACAAAGTAATGGAGACTCCCTCCTTTGAAATACAATGCCAGAAGTAGTGTTGAGGAACCCTCCCCTGCAACACCCAGCAACACAACTCAACCACCAATGGAGACTGTGCTGGAGCTGAATGAAATGATTTGGCCTCAATCTAGAATGTGGGGAAAATGAAGAACAAGCTCTTCCAAGAGCTACTCCATGGAAGAGATGGGATTTCTGCCCAGGAACACCCAGTGCTAGCAGCACTGCATCTCAGCTAAACAGCCAGAGAATGCTCTTATCCAAGAAGACAAGAAAAATGATAATCAAAAGCATGAATGAGAATGATTGCTTCGTTCTCCTTTTAAGAAAGTGAAAGGTGCTTTGCCATGGGCCCCACATCTTATGGTTTCCTCTCTAGAATGATCTCCTCCTCATGCAAATTGTGCTGGCCCACCAAGTGAATCTTATCTTCTCTATCTGCGCAGTCAACTTGGCCTCTTCTAGAATTATCCACTTGCAATCTGTCCCTCTTCACACATGGGGTGTGAAATCTAGTTATTTATTGACCCATTTTCACATCACAAGGGTTCGTTATTTAGATTTTTATTATCAATGGGTTTTCCTACCCATTTATTCTTCTCCTAAAGCAAAACAAAAGTTTTTAATGTTCCACAAAATTTTGGAACATTACAAATATGATCACCATGTCTAAAAATAGACATAGTCTAAAAATAGACTTGCGCCAAAAATAACCTGCGGGCCCACTTAGTGAAGGTGACTCTTTTCACTAAGCTCATCATATTGTTGAATCTAAACACTCCCTCTAAAAAATATAGGGATTATCTTTCACCCCGATCCTGCCTCTATGGTATTCGAATTTTCTCCTGGCGAGCGCCTTCGTCAAAATATCTACATCCTGATCTTCTGTAGGAATGTACTGAAGCAACATGATCTTCTGCTGCACACAATCTCTGATATGATGATACTCAATATCAATATGTTTAGATCTAGCATGAAACACATGATTAATCGAGAGTTTAATGCAACTCTGATTATCACAATGTATCACTGTAGGATCTAAATGTGAACTGAACAAACCAACCAGGATCTTCCTCATCCAAATAGCCTCACATGCAGCTTGACTTGCTACCATGTATTTTGCTTCTGTTGAAATGAGTGCCACGGATCTTTGTTTCCTGCTGTACTAAGAAACTGTCGTAGATCCGATACTGAAAATCCCTCCTGATGTGCTCTTTCTATCTGTTGGGTTGCCTGTCCAATCTGCATCCATGAAGCCATGCAAATTCACCTCATACGTCTGTTTGTACCATAAACCATACTCAGATGTGCCCCTGAGATACCTCAGGACATGCTTTCCTGCCTTCTAAAAGAGCTTGGTAGGCTTAACCATCACTTGTGAAAGCTGGTTCACCGCATAGCATATTTTCGGTCTTGTATTAAATAAATACATGAGAGAACCCACCAACTGTCGATAAAGAGTGGCATCCACTACCTCTGTCGATGTAGCATCCTCTTTCCTCCAATTTCCTGGAAGAGGAGTGTCGATAGGCTTGCATCCTTGCATGTGAAACTTCTCCAGTATCTCCCAGGCATACTTTCCTTGAGACACAAACTGTTCACCTTCCCGCTGTCATATTTCCAATCCAAGGACATAATGAAGGAGGCCCAAATCCTTCATCTCAAACTCCTTTGCAAGATCTTCCTTGCATGAGTGTATCAACTGATCATCACCCGTTAGTATTAAATCATCAACATAAAGAACAATGATTAAAAGCTTACCCTCCACCACAATTTGGTACAGGTTTTCATCCGCCTCACTCTTGGTGAAGCCAAGTCCAGTGAAATAGATGTCGATCCGCGTGTACCAAGCACGAGGTGCTTAATTCAGCCCATACAATGATCTTTTAAGTCTGCACACATGTGACTCGCTGCTTAAGATCTCAAATCCTTTAGGATGCTCAATGAACACCTATTCCTCAATGATCCCATTAAGGAACACAATATTCACATCCATTTGATGAATGTGCCAACCCATCTACGCTGAGAGATCAAGGATGGTCCTTATGGAATAATATCGTCCAAAATGTGCAAAGGTTTCTTTATAATCAATCCCCTCGATCTGTGAGAAGCCTTGGGAAACAAATCTTGCCTTATACTTCTTGACGCTCCCATCAGCAGCTTGCTTTACCTTGTAGATCCATCTTGATCCTACAACTGATTTACCCACCGGCCTTGGAACAATCTCCCAAGCACTGTTTCTGACAATGGAGTCATACTCCTCCACCATGGCATCTACCCATGTGGGCCCCTGCACTACTTCTTCAAAAGAATATGGCTCTGTCATGATACACTTGCTCATTAGAGCCATGAATCTAGTAAATTGGTCAGGTGACTGTCTCTGTCTGCGTTGTGATGTAGGGACTCCTACATTCTGTGCCGCATCAAGCTTCAGTCTCAAAGCTTTTGTGGTCTGCTTTCTACCTTGTCTGATTTTTGGTTATGCATGAGTGGACTCCTCCACTCCATGAATCTCCTCTTGTGGATGATCCACATCTGGAGGATCATCTTTCAGAACAATTAGTTCCTTCAATGCATGCAAGTCTAGCTCGCTCTCAACCATAGCTTGTGCAACACCCACGATCGTTCTGTTCTTCCTCTCCACGACCCCATTCTGCTGTGGGTTATGAGGCACTATGAGTTATCTTCAAATTCCTTCTTTGCTACAAAAGTCTTTGAATTCACCCAAGATGTATTCACCACCATTATCACTCCGTAGAGATTTCACTTGCTTCCCCGACTCCTTCTCCACCAATGTTTTGAACTCACAGAAATTTGAGAACATTTCTCTCTTCTTTTGCATGAAGAAGATCCAGCATCTACGAGAATAGTCATCAATAAATATAACATAATACCTATGTTTTTCTGTTGAAGCAACTAAGAAAGGTCCACACACATCTGTGTGAATTCTCTCCAGGATCATCGAAGCATGGTTCTCCTTCTCATGAAAGGTGGTCTTCACAAACTTACCCATAGTACATCCCTTTCACTGATCTGACTATGCAAGAGTAACCTTGGGAAGTCCAATAGAAATCTGCTGCAAAATCTTCAAAGCACCATGGTGAAGATGACCCAATCTCCTGTGCCATAATTCGCTCTCATCCTAGCTCACCGCTTCTTCTGCTTTGCCCACCGTTGCAGCATAGCCATATACCTCTAGCTTGTAGAGATTCTTAACTCAAATCCCTATATTCTTGGTTTGACCCGTTGTTTTATGTTGAAGGAAGGCTTTTCCCTCACTGAAAACAACATCATAACCTTTGTCTTCCAACATTGCGACCGAGACCAAGTTCTTCTTCAGACCTAGAACATGCATAACATATTTCAACAAGAATGGATTACTAGACTCCCTCTCAAAGGTAATGGTCCCAATTCTGGTCGCACTGTATCGACCATCATCGTCCATCTCTATATGCATTTGGAGGTCCTTCTCCTCCAAGTCACTAAACAACTCCTTGTCTCCCATCATATAAAAAGACGCACCACTATCAAGATACCACACCGATCCCATATAGCTTGAAACCAAACATGCGATCAAAGAGAAATCAAGTTCAAATTGTGAGGCTAAGGCCTCTCCAGCTGCAGCTCTAGCAACCTTCTTGTTCTTCTTCTTCTGTGGGCAATTAGTAGCGAAATGCCCATGTTCGTGACAGTGAAAACACTTCACTTTGGACAAATCTTGCTTCTTGTCTTTAGCTTCAGATTTTGAAGTAAATTTCTTCCCCTTCCCTTTCATTTCTTTGGCAGCCAAAGAACAATTATCTTCATCATCATTCTTCGATGAAGAGCCATCCCTGGTACCCCGCCTTATCTCCTCCTGCACAAGCTCTGACCAAAGTCGCTCCCATCCCGGTAGTTTCTCCCGTCCATTGACAGAGTTTTAGTAGCTATGCCAACTCTTCAGAAGCCCAAGGAGAGCCAAGCTCACCAAGTCTTCATCATCAACAGTAATCCCCACACTTCCCATTTCATCCCTACAGTGGACAAACTTCGTGAGATATTTTGGAATATTGTCGCCCTTCTCCATTTTTATCTTTCTGAGCTTGTCTTTCAGTGCCAACTTCCTCTGGTCACTGTTGCTTTGAAAAAAATATGTCAAAGCCTTCCACATTAAGAATGGAGTGGCTTTTCTGTGAAGGCTGGACACAATATGGTCCTTCACACCTTCCAACAGAATTCTTCTTATCTTTGCTACCTTCTTTTGCCATGCGTCAAGTAATGCAGCATCACTAGATCCCAACTTAGGAACATCGCTATCGATGAAATCCTTCATTCCATTATCCTCCAACTCTGCCTCCATCCTATCCTTCCAAGCTATGTAATTCGAGCTCCCATTAAGGGCATACTCAAATCACAACCCATTGAAAGACATTTCAATGTATACACAACTTCTGCAACAAGAATTTTCTGTAGCAAATTTGAATTGTCCACTAGCACAAACTCAACAATTCTTCACAATTGCAATCTTCAAGAATTAACACTTCTATGATACCATGTAGAAATTATATACAAGATGCATGTATATATCTAGATTCTCCTTATCTAACAATATTTTATCTTCTTGCTAAATACATAATCCTTCTATTATTAATCTTTTGCAGAAACTAAACATTCAATTGCAAACACATGAAGCAGTAAAAAAAATCGCACATAACATAATTGTTTAACAGGAAATCCTGAAGCTGAAAACCCAAACTATCATATATTATGTATCGTGGAGATCATGTAACAATCTCATACAAATCTTAGTACATCAAGCTCTCAATACAATCAATCGTCACACACTAATTAGAAGAAATCTACAAATCCATGCACCAATTTCTTGCCACCTCCTAGCCTGCCTTCACTGCGCAATCCTTGCTGAAGAATAGCTCTGAACGAATTTGAATTACCCTTGCCTTGACTGCGCAATCCTCATTGGCAACTCCAATGTGTGTGTGGTGCAATCAATGCATCACTATAGTCACAACAGATAGTCCATCTTTCCCTTTCACCTATATCTCCACTGGGTCTCCACTGGAACTGCCATGCAATGTAGTTAACTGTTGTATTTTTTAGCTGATTAAAGAGTTATTATTTTTGAATTAATTAACTAATTAATTCACTCCACTCTCACTAGTGTATCATTCAGTTAGACTAGATACAACTAGCTCAACTGAGTCTAACTCACTTTAACTGAGTTAAACTGAATACAACTCCATCAAACTACTCTTCCAACTCTGTCATAACTTTTCCACTTTATTTCTAACTGAGTCCTCCATTGAACCACTAGTAAACCCTAGGAATTGTGTAATTCCTTTAGCCCACTGATTTTCCAAATCTGTACACCGAAATTAAGTGCTCTAAGAGAATAAGTTGTTGTTTATTGCCGGATTATTATTAAGAGCTAATAATAATCAACCCTTCTATTTTTAGATCGATGATATATAAATAGACTTCTCCCAATATTCTAAAAATAGAATTTCATATATTTTTCCAACTTTACCAACCATCCACAAATAGCATCCTGCAATTTCTGAAATATGATCACCATGTCTAAAAATAGACATAGCCTAAAAATAGACTTGCACCAAAAATAGCCTGCGGGCCCACTTAGTGAAGGAAACTCTTTTCACTAAGCTCATCATCTTGTTGAATCTCAACAAAAGAAAGGTTCTTCTTATTCTTCTTCAATAGGAATTTCTAACTCTTCAGCTAAAATGTGTTCCCCTATAGAGGTGAAAAATGTTACTCCTTCTGTTGGAGATCTAGATCTTCTTCCTCTAAGACTGCCTCAGTGGATGAAATAGGAGATTCTCCTAATTAGATTTCTGACCTTAAGACTTTAGGAATTCTATGTCTAGTGAAGTATGGAATATGAATTTGAGATGGTGGTGTATCAGTACGTGGTCTAGGTGGAGTGAGTGGTGTTGTAGGAATTAAAATTCTGCCTCTAGCTATGAATCTACCCCTATAATATCTTTCCCGGAAACAACACCAAAATATTTAGCCAATTTAATGTCTTAACTTGTTCAACATAAATTATCAACCGAGTTTTGTAATCTGATGAAGTGTGGTGCACTATATGTGCTTAGTTAACCTTCTTCTTACTTCGTTGTATGTATTTTTATGTTGTTTTTAGGGGGTTTTGTGCTTTATGTCTAAATGTTAATCTTCAGAAATGAAAAATATGAAAGGAATCAATTGAATCTAGTGAAATTTATATGTGAACAAATAACTTTGAAAGAAGGAAGAAAAGGAAGTGTTCTTAAGTTAAACTAACTTGCATAAAAATGAACCAAAAACTATTGAATGGTTACAATCTGATCTGAAAACAGAGTGCCTATTCTAATGACTTCTAATTTAACATTTGTCCTACTCCATGGATATGAATCTTGTCACTGAAAATTGAAATTGCAATGCTACTCTAGATGAAAGCAGATTCAAAGGAAAACAACTAATGTATGTTCAATCACTCTAGCATTCAATATGGAAGTATGATATAATCACCCTCATGAAATGATGTACAAGCAACCGATTATACTTTAGTTTTGAAAATTAAATCTAGGAAAGAAATTAAAGAATGTAAAGTAAAACTCAATAATTTTATAGGTTAAACATTCGAGCACCCAATTTGGAAGTATGACAAGTCACCTTCTTGGCCTGATCTTTAGGAACATCCAATTATACAATTAACCGAGGATCTTAATCTAGAAAACAATTTAAAATCATGTAAAATAAAATCTCAGGGATTGTATAGGTTGAACACTAGAGCACCCAATTTGGAAGTATGAAAATTCACCTTCTTGGCTTGATATTTAGGAGAAACCAATTATACAATTAACTGAGGATTTAATCTAGGAAAGTAAATATCAAAACATGAAAGAAAACTAAATAACTATGAGCTCTATTGCCTCAAACTTACTCCAATTGGAAAATAGATGAATCTGCCTTCTTGAGATGTTTTAGGAAAGAAAAGAATACATATTCATTCTATCATTGATGCTAAGAAAACATTCATGAATTAATTATATGATACTGATTTAAAAGCTGCAACACAATATTAATCTACTCAGGAAATTGACAAAACAAAGTAAGGAATTAAACTAAAATAACTAATGAAAAACCTTCTCTCGTGTAGGGGCCCTCTGCGACAGAATTGGTCGAGATCCGCTGATTATGTATGCATTAAGAAGATATTGGAACCATGAACACAATCCTTGTATTATGAAAAGAACAAAGTTTAAATCAATACACAGTGTTTCAGAAATTACAATTATTGTCCTCGGTCTTTGCATAACCGGTATTTAAATAAAGCAAAGCGTAACTGTGATGATCTAATTATGCTACAGATAGCTATTGCAACAAAAACATATAATTAGATTCTAACTGGTTAACTCTTGATTTTATATGTCAGGGAAAATCAAGAGTTATTCACTCTCAGCTTACATCCTTTGACCGAACTTTGACCACGATCACAAGCACCCTTTTCTGTCGATTTCGATCAAGTAGATAGGACGAAATCCATGCGTGAATCATTCTGGAGATTCCCATGTGGCTCGTTCCTCTATTTTATCCTTGGAATCTATCAAACCATAAAATTAGCTGCAGAACCAACGATTAGCTACAAAATAAGTTGCGTTCTGTAGCTAAGTTACGAAAATCCATTCAAATAACAAGAACATCAAAATATAACATAGAAATCATTTAAATGAATTCCCTGAGAAGAAACATGACATTTATCATTGATTGGAGTGTATGGACTTATGATAAGGTAAGGAAAAAGTCATGAGAAAGGATGTCAGAGAAAGGACAATTCTGAGGTTCAACATTATCCTCAAAAAATAAAATAAATAAAAATAAATAAAAAATTCTTAAATTTTACCTCTAAAATATTGCAATCTTAAGTGGATGGGATACTAGTTCATTTATTGTTTAAAATGTAACCTTGTTGAGGCTATGAACACCTACTGGTAGTAGTGGCTCTACCTATGACAAAATGAGCTCATCAAAAAAATAAGTTTCAAAATCCCCCTACTTTATCTTTATAACTGATTAATGACTAATACATATATTAAGATTTTCATCTATAAGAGGTTGCAAAATATTTTCATCTCCCTTTATATCATTGTCACCTATGTGCTTGCAACATACAATATTACTGTCAGAGGCACAAGAATTCACACTATGTCAAGGTCACTGGTTTGTCAAGACTATCATTGTTGCTTCCTTTGTCCAAATTGTTGCTTCTGCCACTTTAGTTCCTTGCTGCAATGTCTATCACATCAACACACTTCCACTGCTTCCTTACCTCTTCTATGTTTCTTCCCTCACTATATCCAACCTCTGAATCTGTTCAAAACATTGTGACTGTCCCTAATATATAATTTTTGTCCTATTGCTAATAGATCATTTGTCTACTGCAAAAAGGCACATATGAATATATAAAGAATAGACCATGATATTAAAATAAATCCCTAGGTTACAAGTGTATTGTGCAAACAATTATTACATATTTCATTCTTAACAACTTCAAGACTTTAAGTAATTAGGTTGGATTGATTTAGTCCCCAAAAAAACTCAAAACCATAATTTCTCAATGAGATCATGAAACTGCTGCAAAAAAGGTATGTCGAACTATTCAGTCATCATACTTCACTGGTATCTCCATCCATTATACTGCTATATCTGCCTCTTATTCATCATAATGAGATACCATATGATCTAACAATGCTCCAAACAATAGCTCTTATACTCCATATATTGAGTTGCAACTTCCATATGTATTTGACAAGATTTATAGTTAAGAGTTAGGCTACACGAAGGGATAAAATAGATCAATGGATAGGGAAAATTTGTATTTTGAAGGCCACAACAAGAATACATAACTAGGGCTACAGGTCGTTTAGAAATTCATAAATCAGGTCAAGTGATAAAGTTAGAATTTGATACCCAAAACTTTCGGTCTCTCTTTAGATCCATTGTAAGAGAAGAGCCCAATCGAATCCAAAACAAACAAAATACCTTTTTGCACTTCATTAACTTAAGGGATTTTCAAATAAATGCCCTAAATTTTTCCACAGGTCTGCACAAGAGGGAGGTTCCAAAATAGTTTTTGTATTCCTTGTAAAAGATGCTAATTAAAAAATCCCCCAAGAATTCTTTTAAAATGCTTCAAAAAACTTCACTTAATATATTATTCCTATACAAAAAATATTTTCCTTGAGATTGACACCTTAGAAAGGCCAAGACCTGCTAAGAAAATAACTTCAAAATGGGATTGAAATAGTGAAGGTCGCAAGTTTAAGTAACCAAGAATAAATGCAAATATTCAAAGAAGAAGGAGCCCTTATGTGTCAAGATAGACGTGTTACATCTCACGAAGGATCTGACCAAGAATCAAACTATGCTTCAACATGGTGTCATGACCTTTGATTAATATTTAGTATAGTGGCCAGGTCTGCAAGGAATTCCCAATCAAGTATATCGATCCTGCAAGAATATGACCACAAGATTTTTGATCTTCACCTGACACAAATCATCCCTAATGAAATCCACAACGAAATAAAAAACAAAATAAACCCTTAGTATATCTAGAAAAAATATTTCCAAAGCTTTTGTCTAAGTATCAATAATGCCCTAGGGTCGTAGATCAACTTCATAATGACTCCATAGGACAACATTGATATCACTTCAGAAATTTCATTGATCCTCAAGATATGTGATTAATATGCCATATTAGTGAGAGAAATAAAGTTATTATATATTTTTTTCTAATGATTGTCCAGAAGGTTCAATTGGCTAGACAAAATGGACGAATAAATTTAAATTAGATTCAAATATTGAATTTCAATTTCATGGCTCCAAAAAGGTCCTTTTTGTGGAAGACGACTCATCCTTTGGAGATAAATTAAATTTTAAAACAAATTGAGTTTGAAATTAAATCTTCAATAAATATTTTATTTAATAAAAATTATTCTCAAACTTTAACATTAAATTAAATTTTTTAATGATGATACATCCTTGTGAATTTTACCTCTAGATATGTGCAATAATCTATCTTGTGAGGGATTGCAACATCATAAAAATTGCTAGGGATGCCACATCATCGAACCATCAATATTGCACCATAACAAAAAATGATCCTATGTCATCACACTTATTGAAAAAAATTCAACCCTTGGGGTTTCAAACCCTAGATTGGGGCTTTGACTTTGACCAAGCGATTCTCTCAAATATTGATGGTCAATGAAATGGTCTACATACCACTAGAATCAACAAGACAAGTAGAATATAATAACATAGGTCTCCAATACAATATTTTTAATCCAATGCTCCGAAAACTCCAACAACTGCAGGGTATCATTATTTTCCAAGGAACCCAAACACTAAATTTAGTGGCTAGGGTTTCAAATACCTACATCCTCCATCATCCATCTACAAAAATATCCAAAACTTCATCTCATCAAGTTGTATCATCAATATTTTCATCAAGAAGGTCAAATGTTAGGGTTAGGGTTTCATATTGTCAATTAGGGTTTCTGCTCTAACTAGGGTTTCATGGTCAAGTTGTATCCTCTTGTGACATATCACATAAATGGCCTCCAACCTTGACATTAATGATGATATATGTATCCTACACTAGTCTGCACTACTGCACCTGCTCCTACTTGATGTCAATGACAACATACTCAACAATTGAATTAGCTTTCCAAATATATCATTTTTTTATCTATAGAATTTGTGTATGACTATTTGAAATCTAAGTTTTTATAATAGTGGTATGATATATTTTAGGTAAAATATAATACATATATTTTTATTATGGTAAGTGTTGAGTATCTTAATGATGAAATTTCCTTAGAAATATTGTATGATTGCAGAGAATACATTCTTCTAATGTGGGTATGTTTTTTCAAATTTATAATGATAATATTATACAGTTTTCTAAATTTTGAAAGTCATTATATCCTTGAAATTTCTAGGCCTTGCATTAATATAAGGTGTGAGATAGCCTAATGGAGCTCGGAGAATCTAGTTTTTTATGTGTAGAGATCAAGTTTGGCTCAGGAAAGACTCGAGTTGAATTGAAATCATATAATGGATGGAAACACAAGATTCAAATGTGATATTGCGAGAATTTTGGAGGTAAGAAGAGAATTATAACGTTCTATAAATCCTGTGCTGACGTTATATAAATACTGTGCTAACCATTGGCCCCTCAGAATGGCCAGATGAATGAAATTCTGGAACGATTGTGGGAAAGCGGTGATTGCAACAATGAATTTACTAGTTTCCATTCATTTTTTGTATAAATTCGCCAGTCCCCTTGGGTGAGAGTTGTGTGTCTAAATTTCACAGGTGAATGCCTCAAATTGCAAGTGTCTACAAGTATATACTTCAAATTTCACAGTGTTGGTTCTCTGCGGGTTAATGTTGAATGCTTGTTGACTATGTTGCGCTGCCTAAGCAGATTCGGTCTACTCCATCCCTCCAGGCAAGGCTTTCTTCACCCAATATTTGTAATTCCCATAGATATTTGTAAACCTTTTTCATAAGTTATTTAGAAAATGATCTATCTGATCTTTGTAATCTCTTTTCTAAGCTGTGAGATACCAGGCTATGACCCTCAAGTAGCATCCCTCCCTCCATGCATCCTTGGGTTGTGTCCATGAATCCCCCCATTTTTTCCATCAATCCCAGCCAACTATTAGCAAGCTCGACCCAGCCAGATAATGCAAGCCAAAAAGATAAGTGATCTCAATGAGCCAAGCTAGGAAATATCCTTTTTCAAGATGTTCCCAGTGAACAACCAACCTCTATCATTCAAGCAATAGTTGTAAACGTTGTTCAATTCCAATATTCGTGTCCGATTTAATCCTTTAGAGACAAGAATTAATGATTATGAGAAATTTTACATCGTTATTCATGTCAAAATGGTTTCAGGTTCAAAGGGTTAAGAATGGAAAATAATAGGGAAATATGTAGTTATGAGTTTAAGACATGAATAGTAAAAAGGTTAAATGAGGTATTGGAAAATGAAACAAAACAAAATCCCAACATCTCCCCAATTTCAATGCATTTTCATGTCCTCATGCAAAAAGAATCCATCCTCAAAAATCCCTGCCATGTTTCCATTAGGTTTATGCTTCATTCTAATCTCTTCAATCTGAAAAAACTATATAGTGTCTCAATCTCATAATCTCCATAAGCAACACTCTCATATGTGCTTGAGAAAATTTTGAAGTCCCCAGTCCTTTTAAAAACATATACCAATATCCTCCAATGTATGCCTTCAATCTTCAAAGCCTTTTGAAATTTCCTACTTGGACTCTCATATGCAAAAATTAGATTTCTTGCAGTTGTTCTCTAAAAGGGTCCAAATCAAAACATGAAGATGGCACTGTACAAAAATACATATGATTTATAGTTCTTTCCCTTTGTGTCATTTGTAATAACATAACCAAAGTTATATCCAACTAATTTTGAAAGGAATAAATCATTTTTATGTTGACCTAATTAAGTTTAGGATTCAAGCATAGCCCAATGCTTATTAGGCTCCCATGTTCTTCATGTGTTCTAGGAAATCCCATGCAAATTGGTGATTAACTGTCTGAATTAAGCTCTTCCAACATGTTTTCTTCTTACATTTCTTTGATGGACTCTGGAATTTTATCCAAATCTTATGCATTCAAATGAATTGTGAATCGCGTGTTAAGTAGTTTGAGAGATAGGTTCCATAACTTTTCTCGATTGTCCAACAATGTGGATAATTGTCTGTACAAACATCTGCACAAAGTAACATTAAAATCAAAATTTACTCTCCTTGATATTCCTTTATTACAATGAATATTAAAGCATAAGGATAAGGGAGGCTTCCAATTGTAAGGGAAAATAGACATGACTTAATGCACTTGTATATCCACAAAACTGTAACTCTACAAAAAATTCACTCATGCATCTAAGATTTACACAATTCATAAAAATTCTAGACTGGATGTATTCTCTCATCAAGATATTTGACCAATGGACTCTTGAAATCTACCATTCAGCACACCAATCTACCAAGGAAAAATTATTACTAGAACAATTTCTCCTTAGAGGCTGATTCCTCATCCTAATGCATTCATCAATTGGTTCTCAAAGTTAACTGCATCATGAACTCTATGATGATCTCCCTTCATCATTTTGACCAAGTTTCCAACCAAATTTCAATTCCTACACTTGATTTGGCCTCATACCAATTCAAATATTCAAAAACGTTTTTGGAAACCTCTAGATTACTAAGAAATTTGAGTAATTATTCCACCAACCACAGGATCAATTACTCTGCTATTAAAGTTTTTTGCATTACAATTTGACTGGAAATGGATTTTATTTCCCAAGGAATCGATTTCCTTTGCGAACACCAACACTTAATAAATGATCAGGGTATAATTTCAATGAAGTGGAAATAAGAACCCACATACCCACCAACTCAACTTATGATTCCACAAATTGGACAACATGACTTTTCTACCAACGACCACAACATGGTCATGATTTATTTATTGGGTTAATATTTTTTCAATACTTGACCCATAAATACCATTTCACATTGAATTTATAATGTTGCTCCTAGCATAGTAATATTAATCCATGCCAATGCAACCAAATGAACTCGAGTTCCTTCAACTGAGAGTAGGTCAATATAACACAGAGACTACCATGTCAATTTTGATGACATAAATTATTTAATATTGACCTTGCATTTAGCCCATGACACACTACAACATTTTCCTCATATCACATTACTATACCCAGGGAATTGACTCAAAGTTGTGTCCTCACTTTCAATGATCTACTTCACACATAGATCAATATTGGAACCCTTGCTTCAAAATAATATTTGATTCTGATCCTTTAATGGCTTGGTGCATATCCATTCTATCGCCTCATGACTAGATCCATTTGACTAGTATCCACTTTCACCACGCAGAACCATTTAATTAAATCTCATTCTCAAAAATTTTACAGCCATTTTATGCTGCCAATTCTGCAAGTCAAAATCTTGGAAATTTATTACATAAAATCCATTCTATTGGATTGTTGACATAAGTATCCAGTGGATCCATTGCAATCAAAATTTTTTGTTTATAAACAATATATGGACATCCCCCTTCATTAACATATTGCTGATAATGTACAAACTCTACCATTCACTTAACAAACTTTGGCATTTTATCTAATTCATAATTTTTGTAGAGTGATGGTATCCATTTCAAAGCTTCAAGTTTTAGACAAGGATATTGTAAAAACAAGCAATGACATGCAATCAAATTAAATATTTGGAAGTGCTTCTCAAGGCAACCTCAAATGTTTAGCTCTACCAACTAAGATATAGAGTATTTCCTCATAGTCAACATGTTGTTAACATTTAATTATCCTTTTCTAGGGATTTCTTGTTGCACAAGACATTGGCTCCAATTCATGATGATGAAGTTTACAAATATCTTGTATCCTGAACAAATCCTTGTCATGGGAAGTATTAGTAAAGAATATTTTTGTGTAATTGCAACCCTACGAATAAGTGAATAGCACAAGTTTTAGCACAACCATTAAATTGCCAACACTCTTAAATTACAAAACTCAGGTTTCCCTTTACTTGTTTTTTAAATTTCTTGAACCATCATTTTATCATTGTTCGAGGTACAAAATGACTACATGAATAAATTTACCCAACCTTCGTTGTCATAAATGTAAGCGTGTTTATTCAACTAGACGCTGGTACTTCTTGCCAAGGATCATCCAGGTATTTATACAATCAATCCTGGTTGAAATAAAATGATCCCAAAGGAAGGCTATCATTCCCAAGAACAAACGAGGTCCCAATTAATGATTGATGATAGCCCCAAAGTGTGTATAAATCAGTGTACCCAGTACTGCTCTGGGAATTTGTCTCTTTCCACTCCTTGATGCAGCCATTGGGATGCACTTCAGGGTCTTTCTTTCCTTGATAAGCCCATGAAAAATCCACTTGATCCTCCTCAACTCTAGGAATATCGATCACTTTAAACTTAGGTATTGGGTTAAAACGATGTTGTAACGCTAGTTTTAATTCTTGCCATTCTTTAAGACGCTCATTGTGGATCATCCACCAACAATATGGCGTGGATGGCCAGAACCTATATACAATCAAAGGTATCTTGAATTATGCATGACTTAAAATAAAATGATTTCATAACTCCCATTGATGGAAAAATTCACTTGGTTCTGAGACTACAACTGTCATATATTCAATGAACATACCTTAGTAGGGTGAAAATTATTGAGACATTGGTTCAATCTCACCATCTGTTTTAAACAAAATATAAGGTTCTATGAGTTATCTCCCATATTCTTCAGTTGTGAAGGTTGCATTATATCTTGGTAAATCTCAAATTGTGTGTTCATTTGAAGCTTTGATATGAGCACTTCCATTGAAGGTGTTATAGACTATAACAAGGTCAATCTGGCACAAATTTCAAAATATATTTCCAACTCTTAATTTGATATGAATTTACATTAATATGGCTAGATTTTTTTGGCATAAAGGTTTCATCGCATTACTACTCATTGTGTGGACTAAATCAGAGTATCCTTCATTTTTTGACCTTCTGGTTTTCAATTATCAGGAAATGAAGGAGAATGACTTCAATAACTTGAATTTTAGATAATAGTATATTGGCATACATACTTCATAGTCTATAGGTGAGGATGTTGATAAGGAATGTTGGTGGTAGTTAAATATGACTATGCATCAAGAGTCAAATTTATTAAAAAATAGAATTATTCTATAAAGTCATCTAAATATACCTTACAAATTTAAGTGAAAAAGGCTCAAGTGAAAATCTTCAATTACAAAGGCAATATGGGCATCCAAAGACAATGAATGACTTATGGGTATTGTAGAGACTTTTTCCCTTTAAACATTGAAGCTAGACATGGAAGATTGTAAGGTACCCACGAGATATTTGAATGTACCCATGGGATTTTGAGTCGGAAACCTTCACACAAGGAGTGCCTTAATGAGACACGATGTTGCCAGTTGCTCTACATATTGTAGTGGTATGGAGGTATTCTACTATAGTAGAATTAATTCTTATTCTTATGGACATCTCATAGATAATAAACACAAGCCAAAGAGGGCCCATAATGAATGAAACAAAAACCACATGTATTTTAGCACCATAAACAAAAACCAAAGTGATGCAGGGACATTAGGCGCAAGAAATACTTTGTAATTTTTTAAAACATAGAGGGGTCTCATGTTTTTAAGTTCTCATGAAATTCTTAGTATTTTGAATAAAAAGTGAGGAATTGTAAATGTTCTCTAATCATTAGAGAACATGAGAGAAATGATCAGTTGGGAATGTGAAGAGATAGGCAGTTTCAGTTATTTTAGAGAATTAGGCTAAATTTAGGATTTTTGAGAATTTCAAGGGTTTGTTGAGATGTAAGGGATCTGAATCGATTCAGGTCATCACTGTGTATAAATGTGATCCTGAAAGATAGTGTAGGGGTTCAGAGATTTAGAGCTAGAGAGTTGTTCGAGAGAGGACAGAGTAGTAGAAGGGCCATCAAAGTGGAAATCTGGCCAGAGACAAGCAGCTTGTAAGTGGATGCTTTGTATTTAATTTCACATATATAATGAGGAATTTGGTTTTGAATGGATGTGTCTCAGTTGACTAATTCCTGTGTGAAATTGTTTTAATCTCCGTAAACTATGTATGAATATGCTCTGTAACTTGGGGTTTTAAGAGGTGCTCTATTTAGATGGAAAAATCGATGTTGAATTGGTAGAGGACTTCCCCTTCGTGAATTATTGCGTTTTGTATATGCTGTGGAGAGATAAACTGAATTATTTTCTGGGTAGAAATTCCAAGGGAGGTTGAAGGGAGTTACTCTGTTAATTGAGAATAGCAATAGGAAATATTAGTTATATTAACTCTGCATAAAAGTTCGTGAGAAGAGAATCTAGCTTCTTCATTGAATTCGATCAGATTCGACTTATGACTATTGGGTTACAGTAGTAGAGAAGGTCTTCCTACCTTTGAAGAATTAATTGGGGTTTATCTGCAGTGGAACTAAATACATTGGCCCACGCCATGAATTGAGGGCCTTTAACCTGTGTGAATGAATTGAAGATGTGTATTGTTGAAATAGGCAAAGATTGAAGTGTGCCATATTTCAGAGTAATGTGTTGTGTGTTCTACGCAAAGGAATCAATGGACTGAATCCATTCCCATAGTTGTGGTCATCAATCCCACACGAAAGAGTTGACTGAAGGCGCAGAGGTTTTGAGCAAACTTGTTGAAGGTGGAAGGGCATGGTGGAATAATTTAACCCAGAGTTTACACATTCATTGGGAAAACGAAAGTGAATGGAATTGTAGATAGAAATCGAGTCTTCAATCGGAGAGTGAAGGCAGAGGTTATGTATATGAAAGGCATTAGAGAACGATGTTGCGATTAGAACATCTGATGGAATCGTGAGCAGCTACCAAGGAAGAACTGTGAAGTCAGAATAGTCAAGGTGGCCTTGAGAATTAAACCGGAAGTATTGCGTGGCAATTTGACCGGTAAGTGGAATTTCCTTTTCGAATGTGATATGGGCCTTTGCATGACATGTGGTAGAAGGCGATTTTTAAAAACCATTTATATCGCGTAACTTTTGAAGTCCAAGGAACATGCAAGTTACCTGCGCAATTATCGTCCGATGGTGAAGGCAAGAGATCTAATGGTGTTTGTTGCACGTGATGTGTGAAGTTTAATGAGGTGAGAAATGTTGTGGGACCCAGGTATGGTCCTATCAGTCAGTTTAATATATGCTATGAAGGTTAATATATGATTTGTTCAATTATATGGTTCAAGGGTGGGCCGAGAAGGTCGCTTGTATTCATGCGGTGCTTTGAAGTTTAAAATAGAAATCGAACCTTGAATGCTATGTTCGCATAGGATCATATGTGATTAGTATTGGGTTTTAAATCCAAGGCCAAAGGTTTTACTTATAATGTCTCTTAACCTTTGAATGGAGGATGTAGTATATATTAATGTATTATGGTTGAGAGGAGATGATAAAGCCACGGCACTTATTAGATGTTTGACATGCTATGGCTCATTGTATAATGTGTTTTATTCCAAAGTTGAATATTCACTTGATAAACTCCATATATGAAGGTCGATGGGTTTTATGAAATATGGTTTTATAACCATAGTTGTAACCTTTGATAAGAAGCTTCCGCAAGTTGATTGATTGCCCAGATTGAGATCATAATTGGGTGTGTCTGCTTTTATGCACAGTGGAGATTGTGGTTTTATAACCATCAAAGTGTTAATTTAATATCTCAATTCTCAGATTGAGATATTAAATCTCCTAGATATACTTTTGAAGATTTCCATATTTAAAATTATTTGGCATAACCTTGGAGTGCATTATTCTTATATGCATAGAGTGTGACTGTGGATTGAGTGCAGTAGCCCGAGCATCACAAAGGTATGAATATATAAAATTTGCATATTTTGAGTCACTGTATGGTGGGGATACATGAAGTAAATATATGTTTATGCTTGAGTATGTATAAGTTGGTTTATAAAGACATCAACCTTAAAAATTGTATAGTGGAAAACTATAGGTGCAAGCAACACCTATTCTAATTAATCTTTGATCTTGGAGAACATTATCACCATATATATTTATATATAATCTTCGGATGGAGAGGTATTCTGCAAAGGATGATTAAATTTATTGTAATACTTTGCTGTTTTGTTTAAAGCTTTCAAGTGTTCATTAGGTGATTTGTAGATATGAATTAATTTAATGGAAATTTTTATACATTTTACATTTGAATGATGTTCTTTGTTTTACAGATGATGAATCATGATGTTATTGTTTTATGTATAATGATTTATTTTTTCTTTTGGGCTTGACACAAAGTTTTAATAAAAAATTTCATAATGGTTTTTGTGAACATTACACTTATTTTATTTGAATTCTACTTACAAATCTAGTAATTCTCAACTCTTGGAAACTATTGATGTAGGTTTCTAGATCGATTTGAAATTTTAATTCTGGAATAGTCAGTGAGATGTCAAAAGCTAATCTTGGGAAGAAACCATCAAGGTAAATGGATGTATTATCATAATTTCAAAAGCCTCAAACCAAGAATACACATTCTCTTCATGCTTCAAGCTCCTTTGAACAATCTGTTACTGAGAGAGATGTTAACTCTTGTAAAAATGCATCTGATATCCATATGATGGATGAAAGAATAGGTTCCTCAAGTGATCAGGGTGAGATAAATGCAGTTTCAACACAAATTAGTGATGAAAATGTTAAATATTTTTCCTTGGAAGGTGACATAAAACATTCATGGAAAAGGAAAAAATGCCAGTGGACCGTAGGGAGACAATTCCAAGATGATTGGGTTTCAAGTTTTCCATTTATTGAATAAATACCTCCTACAAATGTGAATGACATTTTACGAGGAGTTAGATGTATTGCGTGTAGTTGGAAAAGTTTCGAGGTAGTGAAATTTCAGATGAAGATAGATACGATACAAAAGCATGCAGGAAAGTTGTATGAAAAGAAAATTATAAATGGTAAAGCGAAATATATTGTGAGAGGGAAATATTTTGAGGAATGTAGACATATCCAATGTGTGGAGGAATACAAAAACAAATTAATAAGTACGAGGAAACTTGAGGGAAGTGGAGGAGCCATCATATCTCTATTTGAAAATACGATAGAAAAAAGTTTGTTATCCAAGATGATACAATTGAGCGCTGTATTTCACATCTTATGTAAAGGTCGCCCTATGATAATTTATATCTTTTCTTCACGTGCCAAACTTTCCATCTTCTAATTTTTTTGTAACCAGTGGTTGGGAATGGGAAATATATCTAGCTCAAGTAGAAAAGGATGATCTGAAACAGGAGATTGCAAATGCTAGGTTTTTGGCATTTTCTTTGGATGAGGTTACGACTATAGATAATACTTCATGGATTTGCATGAGCATTTATATGGTTAATGACCATATTAGGCATTCTTATCTTCTTGGGATTAAAAATATGAGAGAGACTTCTACAACTGGAAATATTTATGAACTTGTTCTTAATAGTTTGAAGGAAAGTGGTATGGATCATTTAATGATTACAAAAAATTTGGTATGTGTTGGAGCAGATGGAGCATCAGTAATTCAAGGAAAAAGGAATGGCCTTTGTGTTAGACTACAACTATCAGCTTCACCATATATTCTTAATATTCATTGTATGGCTCATAGGATGAATCTTTTATTTAAAATAGTAAGCAAGTTTCCATAAATTTCAAAAGTTGAAGATCTTGTACGTGAGACTCGTGCATGCTTTTCTCATAGTCCCAAATGATATCTAGAGTTTCAACAATTTGCAGATGGTGTTACAGATGGAAAAAATACTGAAAGATGTTGATACAAGATGGATCTCATTAAATGGACCAAATCAAAGACTATTTAGTGAGTTCAAATTTTTGGTAGGGTTGATGTATGAAAATATCTACGTTGTAGACAAAGCTCAAGATATTCTTTTTAGACTAACTGATATAGAGGCATTATTGGCATTGGCTGGAATTCTTCCTATGCTACATGAAATGAATGTCCATGTGAAAATGTCTCAGAATTGCACAATGTATATTTTTTAATACAAAAATGTGAGAAAGTTAACATGCCTTGCATTGGATAATTTGTATATGATGCCAGACTCTTTTACTGGTCCAGAGTTTACAACTTGGACTAAGATCAACAATATATAAAATACTGAAATTTTTTTGACGTTTGATGAAAAATGGATACTATGTATTGCAATGTGTGGGTATATGGTTCCCTTTCATTATATTAGTAATATGGGATGAATCACCAAAGACTGCCCCATGTCAAGAGACCAATTTTATAATATTGTGATTTCAATGAGACATAATTTGATAGAAATTGCAAGATCACTAATATTAGACATAAGAGAATGATTTCCTCGTGATGAATTGTTGGAGGCCATGTGTGTGGTATACCCTCAATATTGGAACAATTTTCAATGTCCAAGAAATTTAAAAGATGATTTTCAAAAGATATTAAAATGTTTAGTAGACCACTTTTTCAATAAAGTCTCGATACATGGAGAATAGATTGAAGGTATTTTAGATTCATCAAAATTGTATCAACAAGGTGGATGCTTTGATGAAACAATGTGGAATAAATATCCTTTTTTGGAGAATCCTAATGAAAACGGTGCTATAACAAGATTATGGACTACTTTAAGTGCTAGCCAATAGCTACAAGAAAACATATCAGAATATTTCAAATTAGCAGATTTGTGTCAAACCATGATTTTGGGATCAATGGAGGATGAGAGAATGTTTAGTGCACTATCATTCTTGAAGTGAAAGTTGAGGAAAAATCTTGATAAACATGTGGATACATTTTTAAGATTATATGTAAAAAGGTATGACATTAACAATTTTCCATATAAAAGAGAAGTAGCGCTTTGGCAATCAAATTGTGATAGAAGGGGAGAAAAAATATAAAAAATTTCTTTAATGAACTTGATACAAAACATAATGTTTTGGAGGCTCATAATAACAATTCATTTGGAGAATATCATGTTCACAATGTAGAAAATGAGGACTAAGATGAGAACTGGGAAATTGAAATACCCTAGGACTCTTATTTTGGTATACATGTTCCGTTGATCATGCAAGATTACTATATGTCAAATTAAAGTAAAAATGGGTTCTATATTTTGTATTTTTCATTGTAACATTGTAGCTACATTTTTTTATGCGTGTTATTTTAAGATTGATGTTTTATATTTAATCATTAAATTGTTTGTTTCTTATTTGTGACAGGAAATGAAGCTGGATTTGATGAGGCTGGAGCCTATTTATTTCACATAGATAGTGTATCACTAGTATTAATTAATAAATAACTAATTTAACAAGACTAATTCAAAGCATCAATGGGCTCATTAAAGTACATGAAACTACCTTGATGTCTAGCTCTGCTATATTGGAAAATATTAATGGTTTATATGTTGCTTGTGTTTGGGGAATTTTGTTGAGTTTCGAGTTTTATATCTTTTTTGAAAATAAATATTGATATTTGGAAAAGGTGTGATTTTATATTGGTACTAGAAAAGAATCTGGGTTTGATCTTTGACTGGAAATGAAGTTGGATTTGATGAAGTTGGGACCTATTTCTTTTCACATAGATAGTGTCCTAGTACTCCAAAACACTTCAGATCCACAAAACAACATGTCCTTATGCTTTTGGCATGGATTCTGGTAGAGGTTCCTTTCTTCGAGGGATTTCCAGCCCACATTGATCTTGAGTGAGATGAGGTGGTATACAAAAAACATTTATATTATTGGCAAACCCATTTTCAGTGTCATCTCTGTCACGAGATAGGATATCTGATGCGCCTCTATCATCGATGGAGACCATATTACGCAGTGAAGAATAATATATATGCTTGGGGACAGAACGTAGATGATGTTGATCGTGAAGCCCTACGTTCTCCACCGGATTCTTCACTGTCTTTGCCTCAATATCCGGGTAAGTAAGATCCTATCCTATCATTTACCTCTAGTTATCAAATTAATATGGAAGTTGCGGCTAAAGATCCTATTAATGGTGGGGTTATGGGTCTTTCCGATGAATCTGAATCTCTGTCGGGAAAGGGGAACTCTCTGGGTCTACCAAATTATTGTCTTGAGATGCTGTTGGTTATTGGGAGGATCCCTCTCCCACTTCCTAATCTTCCTTCAGCCAGGTATAGTCGATTAAAGACTCCTATTAGACCTAGCCATATAACCCGACCTCTGCTTCCATGGTGACTGCTCCTCCCCTTATTTCTCATGTGGCTGATGTCCTTCCTTTATCCCTCAGAACTCTATCGGGAGTGACCTGGAGCTCTTGCTACTGCATCTCGATGCCCAGCTAGCCCCTTTGAAGGTCGAAATAGGTAAGACATCCTCTCGGCTCTTAAATATTAGCTCGTCGTAAATCTCCAATGTCACCATAAGGAAGGGCAAGGGTAGACCTCAAGTAAAAAAGAAGTCCATTTCGGTGTTGGGTCAAGAGTCAGACCTCCTATCCAGGAATTTCAGAGACATCCCGGTGTCTCAAGCCATTGACAAGGTCCTTAGAGCACTGGTACCCTGATCCTCTAAACCATAATGTTGATTTGGTCCTTGAATTTAAGGGGGTTGGGGGGTCGTGACAAGTTTGTATCACTTCGGGAGTTCTTTAAATGTTTGAATCCTAGCATTATTTTCCTACAAAATACTATGAAATTGACTAAATACTCACCATCTTTCTTTCGTGCCATGTTCCCAACATGGAATATGGTGGCGAAAGATGTAGAGGGTCGAAATAGTGGCCTGGTTGCATTATGGGAGCCGAGATGGGCTAGCTTGAAGGCTTTTAGCTTTTTTGGAGGGATCATATTGAATGGTTTTTTTAGAGTTTTTCAACATAGATTTCATCTGATAAATTTATATGCACCTTATTATGATAAACTTAATTTCTGGAAAAAGGATGGAGGAATGCAGAATTCTATTACTGGAATGTTCCATAGTTGTTGGTGACTTCAACTGCACCCTTCATGTGGGTGAGACGTGGGGGGATCGGGGCAGAATGGATCTGTTGTCTGGTTATCTCAAAGATATTATTAGTGCAACCAATATTTGTGATATCAATTTGGCTAATAATTGTCCAACCTAGTTTAATGGAAGAAATGGCTCTGAATATATATGGAAAAGGATTGACATATTTATGGTTCAGGCCAACCTTATATCATAGATTGGATGTCATAATGCAAGGGTTGAGGGCATTTTCATCTCAGATCATAGACATATTACCCTTGAGTGGCAATTTGAAAATAGACTGGGAGGTCACCCTTTTAAATTCAATAGGGTGTGGCTTGACGATGCAAATTTTAATTCATTGATTAAAGAATACATGAAAAATCACTAGAGAGGTGCTAACATGTCTACTATGGTATATATGTCAAACACTCTTTGGGGTTTAAAAATGGAAGTGCGTAAATGGGAGAAGCAACAGAAGGGCCACATGATCTCAAAGTTAAAGAAAATAAATGCAAACACGACATTGATCCTAAAAGAATTGGAGGAGGGAAATCAGTCTTGGACTACTGGATTTGACTCAAAAACATGGAAGAGGAGAAAAGAAAGATATTTCTCATCAAAGAAAAGACATGGAGACTGAAAATTCATGCCACATTGTTAAAAGTAGGTGATAAAAACATGAAATAATTCCATGCATATGCAACCGGGAGAAAAAATGCAAATGCAATATGGGAGGTGAATGTCAATGAGATTTCTCACTACACTACAAAGAATATTCAGAATGAAGCGGTCAATTTTTTCTCATAATTGTATAAGGCCAAAGAAGAAATTGAATATGTGGATCAGTTATGGTCTCTAGAGGATTATCCTAAAATGTTCGAGGAAGGGGATTTACTCATAATCAAGAGAAGGATTATTACTAATGAGGTGACTTAGGTTCTTAAGTCATTTACTGCGGATAAGAGCCCAGGACCTAATGGTTGGTCCCCATATTTTCTCCTACATTTTTCAGAGGATTCATCCATGACATAACTGATATGGTGGAAGAAGCTAGAACATCGGGCAAGATTCATGGTGTGTTAACTCCACCTTCCTGACACTTATTCCAAAGAAAAAAAGAACACTGACCTTTGAAGAATATAAGCCTATTTCACTATGAAATACCCTATATAAGATTATTTCTAAGATAATTTCTGAGAGAATGAAGGAGGTTTTATCAAAATTCATCACTTCAGAACAATCTGGTTTCTTGAAGAGCAGAAGTATACATGACATCGTGGCTGCAACACAAGAAATTTTGCATACTGTACAATCACAGAATTTGGAAGCCGCGGTAATGAAGGTGGATTTAAGAAAATCTTATGATAGGGTGGATTGTGGATTTTTTAGGCTTATCCTATATAATATTCGTATGGATAGAGAAGTTGTAGAATGGATTATGGGGTGTGTCTACAATACATCAAAGACTATATTAATTAATGGGTTTGCATCCAGATTTTTTAAACCAGGGAGAGGGTTGCATCAGGGATGTGCCCTCTCTCCACTCTTATTTATTCTTTTGATGGAAGCCATAATTTTAAAAATCAGGAAGGTTGCAGACCTAGGGTAGATAAGGGCATTAAGGTTACTGCTAACAGGGAGATTACCCAGAGCTTTTTCGTCGATGATGTTTTGATCTTCGGTCTGTTATTGAAACGTTGTTGGGAAGCACTATTTGACATATTTAAAAAGTTCAGTAATGCAAATGGGATGGTGGAAAATGAATAAAAATCATGCATCTATTATGCTGAGAGAGATAGGGTTATATATGAATATATTGGAACATTGTTCAATTTTTGAATGACCCCCCTCATTGAAGGTTTTAATTATCTTGGCTTTCACATGAAACCCATATGTTATCAGGTGGAGAAATGGCTATGGCTGCTGAATAAATATAAATTTAGGATCAAGGGATAATCTTCAAAATAGTTGTCTAAGGGGGGGAGTTTAGTGTTGGTACAGGTGGTACTACAATAATTTATTGTGTATTGGGCCCACCTCTACATCTTTCCGAAGAAAATCATTGACAGTGTAAGGAGTGTCATGGCTAAATTCATATCATAATGGGGGAAGATAAAATGGGAAATACCATCTGGCACAATGGGAGTTGATATCAAAACCAAAGGATAAATGGGGTTGGGGTATCTTGGACTTGGAGATATTTGGAAAGGTGCTTCTTATGAAATATTTATGGAATATCTATTTATAAAGGGATGGGAGAAATTTTCTATGGGGTCCATCATTTGGAAAGGATTTATGAAAATTTGGGTACTTATCTCGAGAACCTTCGATGGATATTTGGTGATGGGGGGAATATACTGATTGGACACACGAGTATCAGTGGAATGCCACAAGCCCAAACACTCAGCGTGGAACTGGTGACAAAGATTAATGGAAAAGGTTTTTTCTTTATGGGACAGGTTATACACGATTGGCTGGGCAATGCACCGAGATGGAAATTTGAAACGATACTGGAATTTCATGGTAATATGGAATCTGAGTGGTCAAAATATACATAATCATTGAGGTTTCTTGGTCTGAGGAGAAACAAACTGGGAGACAAAGTTTCATGGGGAGGAAATTTAAAAAATGGCCAGATTAGAACTAGCGAAACCTATAGAGAGCTTATGAACGTCAAATTTTGAGTTGATCAAATCAGTTGGCTCCTGGCTATTTTGACGGTTAATTTTCAAACAAAAATGATTATTTTCTTCTGCCTAGTTCGTAGGATAATAATCTTACCTGGAAAAATATTCAGAGAAAAGGGAAGATAGGGCCCGAGGTATGCAGACTCTGCATGAGGGAGGTTGAAGAAAATCTCCACCTTTTTTATCTCTGTCATTTTTCTCAGGAGATCCACCTCACCCTAAGCAAACAATTCAATTTTCAGAATCTAGAATATGAGAATCCTGAATACTGCATAAGTTGGTGGTTTAGAAAAGGTAAATTTCTTCGGAACATTCCCATCATTTTTCACTGGTGTTTATGGTGTTGTAGAAATAGATGGATATTTTATGATTAGGAAAGCACACCTGGAAAAATCAGTCATCAAATTATCCAGATTTGGGAAAAATTAAAAATCCAACAGAAGCCCCCTTCCGACTTATCGAAAATAATAAGACCATTTGAAATCCACTATCCTGCGGGCTTTTTTGATGCGGCATCACATAATATGAGATGTGTCTATGGAGCATGGTTGATGATATCACCCATATGTCATTATAAAATCCATTGGTATGGTGGTTGGGCACAAATATGAGGGCTGAGATGATGGCGTTGTGGGGTTTTCTTTGGCTCTCAAATCAATTATAATTGGATAAGTTGTGGGTTTTTTGGGACTCACAGGTTCTCATGGATCACATGAACAAGGGGAATTCATTGAATATTGGACACCTAGCTGCTTGGATTGATAGAATTAAAGATTTGAGTAGATCCTTCTCGTCCATTACTTTTAAACACATTTATCAGGAGAAGAATACACAAGCTGATTGACTGTCTAAGAAGGGCCTGAATGGAAATTTCGGTGAGATGCATTATGAGCTTACTGATGCATTAGGAGTTGGGGTGAGTGGTGTTGTCAAAATTTTCTAACTTATTTGATGGCAGGGACTCCTTTTTTTATTACGTGGTCGGTGGACATCACATATCTATGGGACCAAGGAACACACTGTGTTTTTGTCTCCCAGTACGGGACAGAGGACGATGATCTTTTTTTTATGTTGGACAATGTGACATCGTGGGGAAATCCATATGGATGCAAATAAAAGTGTTGAAGATACATGTTTTGTAATAAATTTTGGGCATTTGTCACTGGATAAAGGCTGAGGGCGAAGAACAATTCTGAAGGAAGCAAGTGGGACACTGAGGGTTTTTCTACATGGACAAAGGAGAACATGTGATGGAAAGAAAATGTTTGTCACTATTTTTTGAAAGCTATTTGTTATTTACATCTATGATAATGTCCAATATGCTGGAAAATGAATCAAATCTTCTTGTGTTCAAAATGATTAACCATAATGATTTTGTGCTGGTACTTAATATAAACCAAAAAAAAAATTCCACTAAAAAAAAAAGATAGTGTCCTAGTATTAAATGATAAATAACTAATTTAAAAAGTATAATGCTAAGCAACGATGGGATTATTTAAGTACATGAAATTGTGTTGATGTCTAGCTCTGATATCTTAGAAAATTTTAGTGGTTTGTTTGTTGCTTGTGTTTAGAGGATTTTGTTGACTTTGAAATTTTGGTTTGTTTTGGTCAAAGATTTTTTTAGTCCCTTGAATGCTTATGGTTCTCATATCATGCATAGATTAATAGATCTAGTTTTATTATTATAATTATTATTGTTTTCTTTATATGTTTGGTGGTTTGAGGAAAGATATTTTATTTCCTTTCACTTTGTGGCATGATTTCGACATCTTCACCTTTTAGAATATAGTAAAATATTTTTATTATTATAGATTTTTCTTGGAAAAGAATTATTGATATTTGGAAAGGGAAATAAGCCTTGGGTAGCTAAGCAAAGAGAAAAATGGTCTATTTACTAAGTTCCTACGCATTCATCATAGGAGACCTATTGGTATGGGATTGAAATTCCCTTTTTTGCAATTACACTTTTGATGCCAAGGCATAGATGAGTTCATTGACCTAGGAAGAACAATGCCAGTTGATCATAATGATAACTTGGAGATTAGAATGTTGGTTTCACCAACAAATGACCAAGCCACCAATGATGGTGGAAGCAAAGTTCCTTGCTCATTTCCTTCCATAAAGTTTATGATATTTATTTTTCTTGTGTGTGGTTAAAGAAGTGCAACTTAACTCATGTTTCAAGCCTGTTGTTGTCATCCATATTCCTTGCAAATTAGGGTTTGATATACATCTTGAAGTTGAGAGCTAAATCAGTGCATCATTACCCTCAATTGTACTCTCTTTCAAACCTCACAATTGTCAAATCCTCTCCATCCATGAAATGTGCCATTCAAAATTGATGTTTCACTGGTGAGAGAAAACCCTCAAATGGAAAAATGGAATTAGCCATGTGACTAATGATCTTGAATGTAAATGAGACAGAGAACAATTCCACCTTTTATTGAAACCTTTAACTGCCCTATTGATATCTTTTTTTGCGCAGGTGTATAGGTCTATGAAGGTGCATGCATATGAAGTGAAAAATCCATACACTAGAATATTTACCACCCAATATTGGTTCAATTTTTAGCCAAGGTGGGTAGACTTGCTGGGTGATCAGAAGACACTATGATATTTGTAATTTGAAGACCTCTATTGTAAGAGAAATGAATCTAAGGGTAATGACCTTAACTTGAATATATAGTAGAATACAAGAGTAAAGTAGTGGTGCAGTCTCTTAAATTACTGTAGTTGAAAGTTGAATTTGGTTGGTTCTAATGATAACATGGAGCAAAAATTACTTGATGCATGCCATCTCATGCCTTTTTCCACTCATGGATTTCCACTCCTGAGTCTTATGTAAGGGTACGCACAGTTTTCGTGCTTCATTGCATTTTTTTTCTCTCAAGTTAAAACATAAGGGTGTTAACAATAAGTTGGTGACTTAAACATGTTCTAAAATGTGATGGATTAATTGAATTTTGTTATGCATATTGGAAAAATATTCTAAAACATATGGGCTTGAACTTTGATTCCCATTGCACACCCCTTACAACTTGGAAATTGTCTTTTACATGGGTTAAAACCTGTTGTTTTTACAAGTAAAATATGCATGAATTTAGTAGAAGTGAGTAGCCACATTTTCCTAGTGAAAATATTGGAAGTGGCCATTGTTGAAAAGTCAACAAGAAATGTGTGTCTAATTTAATTTTCCCTTAATTAAATTGGACAATAAATTGTAATCTTATCTCATAATCACTTGTAATAGTTAACTGAGTGTGATAGTCTTAGTTAGCTCATGAAATTCGAGTTGAGGGTGGTTGGTGAGGCATGTAGAGTGATTCTATTTGTTTTAGAATCCAAGTTGCAATTAGTGTATTATTTTAATGCATGAGAAATCAGTTAACTCAATTAAGTAAGTTAAATTCAGTCTAACTAGTTGTAACTAATTGTTGAACTAGTGAGAAGTCAAATGAATTAAATAAACTTTAATTCACATGCGATGATCTGTCAAGTGACTGATGATTTACTATTAATATCTGCATGCATGTCAGTTCTGATGAAGATTGAGTTGAGACTGAGGTTAAAGGGATGTTATATATCAGTTGTATTATTAGAAAATTTCCAGCGCGCAATTAGACAACCATAGGATTTCCCATGATGTATTGCATAGTTTTGGAAGGTTGAATTTCCTAATTAATAGGGATCAATTTTTCTTAGAATTTCACAAGCAAGGAAGGATGAGCAGAGGCAAGAAATTAGTGAAGGTTTGGTTGATTTTGTCTGAATTAGTGTGAGACAGTTAGTAGAGTGCAGCAGACTCTTGTGAGAAGAGTGCATTGTATTGTTTCATGATTCCTTGGTTGATTATACAATAAATATAGAGGAGTTTTGAGCAGCAAGCTTTCTCGAGGAAAAATATATGTGTTGTGTGATTGATTTGCTTCTTTCTCTTACTTGGTGTGATTGTGTGATCATGTTTATTTTCCGCAAACATTGTATAAGTATGTAGTATCTTGTTTCAGTATATTACATGATCGGATTGAATCCATTGGTGTAATTTCTACATGGTATCAGAGCACCAAAAATCAGTATAGTGGAGAAGAAATTGAGTTTTTATTGAACAACATTCGAATTTGAAAAAATATTCTTTGGTGCGATAGGTAGATCAAGATGGCTTTAAATGGATTAAGATTGGAATATGCACTCGAGGGAAGTTCTAATTATATTGCATGGAAAGACAGAATGGAGGAAGTTGTGGAGGACAACGGGTTGAAATAATTTATTGGCAATGATATTCCAAGGCTCATAGTAGCAGACGCCACTCTTCTTGATGCTTAGAAAAATAAGGTTGAAAAGGTGAGGGGGATATTATTAGATGGATTTCGAGATCACATTGTCTCGAGTTGCCATGGCAGGGCGAATCCATATGCAATGTGGAAGGCGTTGACAGATCTATTTCAAAATAACAATAACCACTGAAAATTGGCACTAAAGGATAAGCTTAGGAAAAACAAAATGGAGAAAGGTGACACTATTTTGAAATACTTGACCAAGTTCATCCAATGTCAAGATGCTCTTGGAAGTGCTGGGATTACTGTAGCAGATGATGACTTGGTGAGCCTAGCACTTTTAGGCCTTTGCAAGGGCTGGCATAGTTATCAGGACTCTATCAATGGGAGGGAGAAGCTACCAGATTGGGAGCGACTTTGGTCGGATTTAGTACAAGAATAATTCAGGTAGAATACTAGGGATGGATCCTCATCCAAGACAGACGATGAGGAAAATTGCGCCTTGGATGGTAAGGCAATGAAGGGGAAGGGAAAGAAATCATATTCCAAATCTGAGACCAAAAAAGAAGGAAAGAAGTGTGACATGTCCAAAGTGAAATTTTTTTACTATCACGAGCATGGACATTATGCTGCTAATTGTCCACATAAGAAGAAGAACAACAAGAAGGCTTCAGGATTTGTAGCGGGTGATGCTTTGGCTTTAGAGTTCGAGTTGGACTTCTAACTCATCGCATGCATGGTGTCTAGTGCGATAAGATCAGTGTGGTACTTGGATAGTGGTGCATCTTTCCACATGATGGGAGACAAAGAACTCTTTAGTAGCTTGGAGGAGAAGGATCTTCATATGCACATCAAGACGGGCGATGACGGGAGGTATAGCGCTACCGGGATTGGTATTGTTACTTTCCAGAGATAGTAAGGTAAACATTTCTTATTAAAATATGCCATGCATGTACCAGACTTGAAAAAGAATTTAGTTTTAGTTGCTATGTTGGAGGATAGAGGATATGATGTGGTTTTATGTGAAGGGAAATAATTCCTTCATCACAAAGCCACAGGACAAGTTAAGAAGATTGGGGTTTGTGTGAAGAACCTCTACAAACTTGATGTAGATGGCTGCGCAACATTGATTAGTAAATAAGATGGAGTGTTGAGCTGGGATGAGGGTGAGTTATGGCATAGGATATTGGGCCTTTTAAACCACAGTGCTTTGAAGGTAATTCAATAGATTTCTATGGGGCTTCCAAAGGGTACTCTTGTGCAGATAGACAAATGCAAGGGATATACCATGGGAAAGTATACAAAGGCCACTTTTCACGAGAAGGATAACCAAGCAGTAGAAATCCTTGAGAGAGTTAACTTAGATGTGTGTGGACCATTCTCTACAACTTCAACAAAAAAGCACATGTATTATGTGATTTTTGTTGATGATTTTTCTAGAAAGTGTTGGATCTACTTCATGCAGAAGAAAGATCAGACGTTCTCAAAATTTTTTGAGTTCAAAGCACTGGTTGAGAAAGATACAGGGAAGCAGGTGAAGGCTCTAAGGAGCAACAATGGTGGTGATTACATCTCCAATGAATTCAAGAAATTATATAGAAAAGAAGGAATTCAAAGAGATTTGATTGTGCCTCATAACCCACAACAGAATGGGGTTGCAAAAAGAAAGAAAAGAAAAATTGTGGGTGCGACACGAGCTATGTTACATGATCAAGGCCTACCATTGCAACTATGGGTAAAGGCATGCAACACAATAGTATTTGTACAGAACCACAGTCCTCATCGGATACTTGGCATGAGTACACCACAAGAGGCTTTTTCTGGTAAGAAACCTGATGCTTCATATTTTAAAATTTTTGGCTCATTTGTTTATTGCCATGTGACCAAATATTCCAGAAAGAAGCTAGAACCAACATGATATATTGGGAAATTTGTGGGGTGCACTGATACTCCCCACAACTATCGGGTGTATTTTCTGAAAAACAGGATGACAATTGTCAGACGGGATGTAAAATTTGATGAGGAGAAATCCATGAGATTGTCCCTTGAGAAGGAGCTTGGTTTGCATGCAGATGAGGAACTCTTGGTTCCAAAGGATGAACCTCAAGATGTGGAGCAGCCACATAAGGAGGAACATGGAGTGGAAAAAACCACTCATGCAGAGACATCCACCAGACATGGTAGGATGCGCACCACAGAGGCTGACAGATTGAGACTTGATGCAAAAGAACATGTAGGAGCACCTACATCACAATGCAGAAAGAGACAGTCACCAAACAAGTATACTAGATACATGGCTCTTATGAGCAAGTGTATTGTGATAGAACCATCCTATTTTGAGGAAGCAATGAAACAACCAACTTGGGTTGATGCCATGGTTGAGGATTATGACTCCATTGTCAAGAAAAATGCATGGGAAGTTGTCCCAAGACCAGTCGGGAAGTCATTGGTTGTATCTAGATGGATATATAAGGTGAATAAGGAAACAGATGGGAGTTTGGAGAAGTACAGGGCTAGTTTTTTAGCCCGAGGATTCTCAAAGGTTGAAGGGATTGGTTATGAGGATACTTTTGCACCAGTTGCATGGTACTCATCTATTAGATCTATCCTTGCACTCTCAGTGCAAATGGGTTGGCATATACATCAGATGGATGTGAAGACTTCATTTCTCAATGGCTTTATTGAGGAAGAAGTGTACATTGAGGAGCCAGAAGGTTTTGAAACCTTTGACAAGGAGTCGCATGTATGCAAACACAAGAGAGAACTGTATGGGCTGAAGCAAGCACCTCGTGCTTGGTACACCAGGATTTACAGCTATTTCACCAGGTTTGGCTTCACAAAGAGTGAAGCGGGTGTGAACCTATACCAAATTGTGGTTGACAGCAAGCTTATGATTATTGTACTTTATGTAGATGATCTTATTCTGACAGGTGATGAGAAGCTCATAACTTCTTGCAAAGAGGATCTTGCAAGAGAGTTTGAGATGAAGGACATGGGACTCCTTCACTATTTCCTTGGTTTGGAGATATGGAAATGGGATGGGGAGCTATTTGTTTCTTAAGGCAAGTATGCCAAAGATATTTTGAAGAAGTTCCACATGGAGAGCTATAAACCCATTGATACTCCTCTTGCAAGAAACTAGAGGAAGGAGGATTCTACTTCAGGTGAGGTAGTGGATGCTACTATTTATAGGCAAATTTTGGGTTCACTTGTGTACTTGGTGAACACATGACCAGACATATGCTACGCAATTAACCAGCTTAGTCAAGCTATGGTTAAGCTGACCAAGATATTTTGGAAGGCAGGGAAGCATGTCTTGAGATATCTCAGGGGCACTAAAGAGTATGGATTATGGTACAGATAGATAGAGGGAGTGAAGCTTCAAGGTTTCACCGATGCAAAATGGGTAGGTATTCCATTAGACATGAAGAGCACATCAGGAGGGATCTTCAACATAGGACCGACAAAAATTTCTTGGTACAACAGGAAGCAGAGATCAATTTCACTTAGTTCATCTGAGGCAGAGTACATGGCAGCTAGTCAGGCAGCATGTGAGGCCATCTGGATGAGGAAGATACTTGTTGGTTTTTTTGGTCATTAGATGGATCTGACAGTGATACATTGTGATAACCAGAGTTGAATAAAACTCTTGGTTAATCCAGTATTCCATGACAGGTACAAGCATATTTACATCTGGTACCACCATCTCAAAGATTATGTTCAGAGACACATTATGTTACTTCAGTAAACTCCCACTGAGGATCAGGATGTAGATATTCTGACGAAGGTGCTCGCCAAGAGAAAATTAAAATACCACAGAGGCAGGATCGAGGTAGCTGATAATCCCTTTATTGTTGAGAGGGAGTGTTGAAAAGTCAACAACAAATGTGTGTCTAATTTAATTTTCCCTTAATTAAATTGAACAATAAATTGTAATCTTATCTCATAATCACTTGTAATAGTTAACTAAGTGTGATAGACTCAGTTAGCCCATGAAATTCGAGTTGAGGGTGGTTGGTGAGGCATGTAGAGTGATTCTATTTGTTTTAGAGTCCAAGTTGCAGTTAGTGTATTAGTTTAATGCATGAGTGTTATGGAAATAAATCCTCTCTGTGAAAAAAGACGATTCTTCTAGCCCTAGAGTGGGTCTAGTAACAAAAGGACAAACTAGAGTGTAGGTTCCTAATTACTGAATGAAATAGACGAGGTAGATCAACCTACCTAGAGTCCAATGCTGTCGTTGTGGTTGTTGTAGTGGTGGCCTCTCAATTCCTGTCTCGAAAAGTCACTATCCTTTTGCAGTGATACTTGGATACCTGCACAAGATCAACAAACAAGAGCAACAGACGAAGCAACAATCTCATTCATATTTACTAACCAGTCAAGGAGGGCTAAGCATGTTGCATCAATAAAATGCATCAACACGACATGGGAACCAAACAATAGTTATACATATTTATTAATAGAAGAAAGAGTTACAATCAAGCCTTGACATCATAGCCTCCTTCAGCGGGGTTCAGATGAAGCGTGTCTCAATGATTTTCAGGGAATTCAGACGGGGTAAAGGCACAAGCCTAAGCTCTCTCAATGAGGGACTCTTCCATTCTATCTTGAATAGAAATGTCTCCAACATTTCTGCTACAATATCTTCAGTTCAGCTAGCTTCATCAATGGAGGATGGCTATATTTATAGAGGGAAAGGAGGAGGTTGGGATCCCTACTATGGTGGTAAGGAGGCCTTATCCTTTGGGAGGTTTCCCCAAAAGGTGGAAATAAGAGGCCAAAGGAGGAAGGCCGTGGTTATTCAGTCGAACCACTCCCTATGACTCTTCCACAAGGTCGTTGTGATCGAAAATTTGCCTCTATTTTTAAAAAAATTTCCATAAACAGATTGGCATGGGTGGAAAACTAAGACAAAGTGCTAGCTGGCATGGGGCCAGTGTTAATCTACCTCATCAGCGCGAGGGCATAACGGGTTACCAGCGCTAAGGAAAAAATAGGTGTTTTTGGTGGTCTGTTCAGGAAATGGTCAACAGAATGAATGTTGTCTTCATGGCAAGGGATGCAATGATGGTATTTGCAAGGCATGAAACTTTATTTTGATCATAGAAATGAGCCTCCAATGTGCAGGATGGGGATTGCAGGGACAGTGACAAAATGTTGTGTAACAATGAGAAATCAGTTAACTCAATTAAGTGAGTTAAAGTTAGCCTAACTAGTTGTAACTGATCATTGCACTAGTGAGAGGTCAAGTGAATTAAATCATATTTAATTCGCATCGAGTGATATGTCAAGTGACTGATGATTTACTATTAATAGTTTCATGCATGCCAGTTCTGATGAAGACCCAGTTGAGACAAAGGTTAAAGGGATGTTATCTATCAGTTGTATTATTTGTAAATTGTCGACGTGCAATTATACAACCATAGGATTTCCCATGATGTATTGAATAATTTTGGAAGTCTGGATTTCCTAATTAATAGGGATTAATTGTTCTTAGAATTGCGCAAGCAAGGCAAGTTGAGAAGAGGCAGGAAATTGGCTAAGTGTTGGTCGATTTTGTCCGAATTAGTGTGAGACAGTTGGTAGAGTGCAACAAACTCTTGTGAGAAGAGTGCATTGTATTGTTTCATGATTCCTTGGTTGATTATACAATAAAGATAGAGGGGTTTTGAGTAGTAAGATTTCCCCCGAAAAAATATATGTTTTATGCGATTGATTTTCTTCTTTCTCTTACTTGGTTTGATTGTGCAATCGTGTTTATTTTCCGCAAATATTATAGAAAGATTCAATATCTAGTTTTAGTATATTACATGATCAGATTGAATCCATTGGTGTAATTTCAACAGCCATTGCATAACCTACTGAGTTATACAACACCTTGTGTAGGAAATTTTGTAGACAATGATGTCTATGGAGTGATACATACACTCTCTAGACATGGTCTGTATTTGACAGTTAACCTTATCAATGAGAGAACTGAATGAAATTTTGAATATATACAAACATCTTTGTGCTTTTTAAACCTTCTAAACTCACAATTATTTTTGGTGTACGTTTATTTTTCTATTAATTTAGATATGTGGGGAAAGATAAGGGGAAATATTGTTAAGACAAAGTGATTATTGTGAATAATGATTTCCCCTTAAACTGATGGTTTTTTTTTTTTTATGTTGTAGTCATGTGAAACTCGCATAATTTGATACAAGAACCAAAGACTAAGCCTTTTATCATGGGAACATCATTCGTGAACATTAGAGAGTTTGTGTCATGTGAAGAAGATGCAAAGCAAAGCACAAAGTTCCATGTTTCTTGTTGCATTGGATGAGTGACATCTGAAGCAGTATTTTGTGTAAGCTCCTTTGGTCATTCTATTGTGTTTCTACCTAACTACTACTATTTACCTAAGTTCAATATTGCATATATAAATATATTTGGTTACAACGCAAACACACTAGTCTATAATCTCAAATATTGAATTAATGGAAGCAATATATAGCCAATTTATGGAGTCTAGTTCTAAAATATGGCCAAGTTCTATATGCTTTAACCCCTTATTGTTATGGCTAGTGATATGTCTATGAAGGGGCATGAGTATGAAGTGAAAAATCCATACACGAATATTTACCACCCAAGCTTGGTTTTATTTTTAGCCAAGGTGGGTAGACTTTTTGGGTGCTCAGAAGACATGGTGAAATTTTTAAGTTGAAGACCCCTATTGTAAGAGAAATCAATCTAAGGGTAATGACCTTAACTTGAATAGATAGTTGAATGCAACAGTAAATGATGGTGCAGTCTCTTAAATTATTGTAGTTGCAAGCTAAATCTGGTTGGTTCTAATGATAACATGGAGAAAAAAGTACTTTACCCAGGCAATCTCATGCCTTTGGAAACTCGTGGATTTCCACATCTGAATCTTATGTAAGGATATGCACAATTTTTGTGCTTCGTTTCATTTGTGTGCTCTCAAGTTAGAACAAAAGGGTGTTAACAATAAGTCGGTGACTTAAACATGTTCTAAAATATGTTGTATTAATTGAATTATGTTATGCATATTGGAAAAATATTCTAAAATATATGGGCTTGAACGTTGATGTCCATTGCACATCCCTTACAAATTGGACACTATCTTTTACATGGGTTAAAAACTATTTTTTTTACGAGTAAAATATGCATGAATTTAACAGCTGTGAGTAGCCACATTTTCCTAGTGAAATTATTGGAAGTGTACATTGCATAACCTACTGAGTTATCCAGAACCTTGTGTAGGAAATTTTGCAGACAATGATTTCTATGGTGTGATACAAACACTCTCTCGTCATGCTTTCTATTTAATAGTTAAACTTATCAATGAGAGAAATGAATGAAAGTTTGAATCTATACAAACATCTTTGTGCTTTTTAAACCTTCTAAACTCAAATTTCTTTTTGTTGTACATTTATTTTTCTGTTAATTTAGATATGTGGGGAGAGATAAAGGGACATATTGTTAAGACAGAGTGATTATTTTGAATAATGTTTTCCCCTTAAAATGTTGGGTTTTTTTTTTATTATTATTTATTTTTATGTTGTAGTCACGTGGAACTCACATAATTTGATACAACAAGCAAATACTAAGTATTTTATCATAGGAACATCATTCGTGAACATTGGGGAGTTTGTGTAATGTGAAGAAGATACAAAGCAAAGCACAAAGATCCATGTTTCTTGTTGAATTGTAGGAGTGACATCTGAAGCAATATTTTGTGTAAGATCCTTTGTTCATTATATTGTGTTTCTACCTAACTAATTACTATTTACCTAAGGCCACTATTGCATATATAAATATATTTGGTTACAACACAGACACACTAGTCTCTAATCTCAAAGCTTGAATCAATGGAAGCAATATATAGCCAATTTATGGAGTCTAGTTCTAAAATATGGCCAAGTTTTATATTATTTAACCCCCTATTGTTATGGCTAGTGATAGGTCCATGAAGGGGCAAGAGTATGTAGTGAAAATCCATACACTAGAATATTTACCACCCAAGATTGGTTCTATTTTTAGCCAAGCTAGGTAGACTTGTTGGGTTCTCAGAAGACACTGTGACATTTGAAAGTTGAAGAGCCCTGTTGTAAGAGAAATGAATCTAAGGGTAATGAACTTAACTTGAATATATAGTAGAATGCAAGAGTAAAATAGTGGTGTAGAATCTTAAATTATTGTAGTTGCAAGCTAAATCTGGTTGGTTATAATGATAACATGGAGAAAAATGTACTTTCTGTAGGCCATCTCATGCCTTTGTTAACTTGTGGTTTTCCACTCTTGAGTCTTCTCTAAGGTTATGCACAGTTTCTGTGCTTCGTTGCATTTGTGTGCTCTCAAGTTAAAACATAAGGGTGTTAAAAATAAGTCAGTGGCTTAAACATGTTCTAAAATATGATGGATTAATTGAATTTTGTTATGCATATTGGAAAAATATTCTCAAAAATATGGGCTTGAACTTTGATGCCCATTTCACACCCCTTACAACAAGGAAATTGTTTTTAGCATGGATTGAAACCTATTGTTCTTACGAGTAAAATATGCATGAATTTAACAACTGTGAGTAGCCACATTTTCCTAGTGAAAACATTGGAAGTGGAAATTGCATAACATACTGAGTTATCTAGCACCTTTTGTAGGGAATTTTGAAGACAATTATGTCTATGGCATGATACATACACTCTTTGGACATGGCATGTATTTGAAAGTTAACCTTATCAATGAGAGAACTGAATGAAAGTTTGAATCTATACAAACATATTTGTGCTTTTTAAACCTTCTAAACTCAAATTTATTTTTTTTGTACATTTATTTGTATGTTAATTTAGATATGTGGGGAGAGATAAAGGGAAAAATTGTTAAGGCAGAGTGATTATTGTGAATAATTTTTTACCCTTAAAACTATGGGTTTTTTATGATGTTGTAGTCATGTGGAACTCATAGAACTTGATACAGGAACCAAAGACTAAGCCTTATTCCATAAGAACATCATTCCTGAACCTTGGCGATTTTGTGTCATGTGAAGAAGATGCAAAGCAAAGCACAAATATCCATGTTTCTTGTTGCATTGGAGGAGTGAAATTTGAAGCAATATTTTGGGTAAGATCCTTTGGTCATTCTATTGTGTTTTTACCTAACTACTTACTATTTACCTAAGGTCACTATTGCATGTATAAATATATCTGGTTACAACACAGACACACTATTCTCTAATCTCAAAGCTTGAATTAATGGAAGCAATTAAAGTCATTTGTTTCTTTCACTTTCTTGTATTTTTACTAACAACTTTTTTAAATTTGTTTTTGTTGCATTAATTTGGAGATATTTTGGGTTATTGATTCTTAAAGATATTGAGTCATGTATATAGAATAAGTGGGATATTTCTATTTTTGGGTGCATTCTTAATAGGGAGTCCTTTTCATGTCCATTTCTTTTTCCAAATTATTTAGATGTTCAACTTGAGTATGACTGTTTTGATTAATGCGGATTACTGTCAAATTTTTGGACCTTCAGACCTCTCAGTAAGCAATAGACGTTGTTCAAAAGGTTATAGTTCCTTCACTATCTTTCATTGAAGGCCATTTTTCAACCAATAAAGATGAAGTATCTTCTCTGAAAGTAGGTTTAAGAAATGTGGTAATTTTCACGGAATATGTTGCAGTGGGGAGATGAAAGAAAGCTTCTGAAAAAGAGGATGGAAGTGATGAATAATTGTCTCCAAGTAGTGAGGAATGTGAATTTGCTAAGTCAATTGACTTATCTTCTACTGATGAATGTGAAGAGGGTGGATTCAATTACAGGCTTTGCTTTAGATTTAAGAAGTCCTTGAGGCTTGAAGCTTTGGTTGTAGCTAATCTTGTCATTGAAGGTATCATTCATCTAGACTCTACAGAAAAATTAGTTGGTAACAATTGGATGATGACTAGTATACTGATTCTGAAACTAATGCCAAAGTTTATTGAGGAGCCATCTTATTTAGACTTTGATCACCCTTTTCCACAAACTTCCATGCTGAGTCTTATTTCATGGAAAATATGAAAGGTAAGTTTCAGAGTAGCACGAGAGAGGGGAAAACCTTTGTTGAATAAGGCATGCAGAGAAGAAGGTGGAGATGATATTGATTCTGATCGCAGACAATAAATATTTCCTACAAAATTTCCCCCCCAAGCGATGGTACAGATTCCCGTCTCTTATCATTTTTTCTACTCCCTACCATATCACTCTGCACAATACATAAATTTAATATAGGAAAGGTTTTGATGCAATACTGATGCATGGTTGTAAAAATTTTGGCATATTTGATTGCATTATTTTGGTGCTACAATCGATGATTGTGTATCATGTATAGTAATGTGTTTGGCCTAAATGCTTGTGATTACAATTTGGGAGCTTCACATTTTTAAGTAAAAACATATCAAACATTCTATTTGTTGTTTTGAATCTATGTTTATTTTTTATCCAATGGATATGGTTGGTGACTTGGGTTCCTTTTAATCAAGCTTCACCATGTGGCCTTACCTAGTGATATACAACTTGTCTCTTTATATTTTCTTCCCTTATAACTATTTCACATTATTCAAACCATAGCGAAAAGTATCGGTGTACTAATGATGGGTGCTTGTACTATTTTTGGCATTTTTGAGTGCTTCATTTGGTGCTACAAACAAGTTTGGATATGTGTTAGTTATTTTGGCATGACTCATGAGTGTTTGAGATATTTTGTTTGGATTGAATAATTTTGATTACAGTTCGATGCTTCTAGATACAAATTATTTTCAAGTATTGAATTTACTTCAACATCAATTTAGAAACTGATAGAACATTGTTGTTTGTTGCTTCATTTGTGTTTAACAATCTCTTACAATATATGGAAGATATCCATATCAATATTTGTTTATCTATCGCATGCAATGATATTGATTACAGTGTAGCTTTGAACATGTCTGGGTGTTTAGACTATGGAGATGACAAATTTACCATTAGTAGTTGGGAACATAAAAAAATGGTTAGAAGAGATGGACAAATGAAGATACAAGTTGAAGTGTTTTTTTCTTCAATTGACCAACGAAGTGAACGTGCTACAAGAAAGAGTGCTTGTATTGATTTGGTAGCAATTATTGTTGACTGGTTACAAAACAACCCCAATTCTATGCCAATAAAATGACAGTTTGACACACTGATACGTGAAGGATATCTGGAGCGAAGGAAGCTATGATAACTAGAGGAATATAGAGAGAGGTTCTCTGATGAGCACTTTGATTGGAAACAACATTGTAGTCAAACACGTTTTATAACTGGCATTGAACCTCCACATATTTTTAAATTGTGGCCATTGTTTTAAGATTAGATTGGGATGCAGGGGCTCTGAATTGGTTTTGATTGTAAAGATTATTTCTTTTAACATTATTGATTATGCACACAAGTGTCAAGGATCTTGTGTGATGTTCCAGTGATATTTAAGTATTGTTTGTAAAGACTTTGTTTTTCCTGTGAAATCTAACATCCCCTAATGTTATGCAGAATTATGAGTTACGGATAAATCAAATTCCCTAAGTGTGGTGTTATGCACTTAGAACAATATATTAAGGACTTTTCTATCACTTTCTCTAAGAGTAAATAGACACACAGAAATATAGAAGAACTTACTTGTGATCTAAGTGCTTCCTATTCTCCTTCTGTCACTTTGGCTGTAGCCTCCAATCCAACTTAGATCACCAAATTGATTCCTACAAGTATAAACAGAGAAAAACAAAGAGACTGCAATATACATATGCATACTTATCTTAATCAGTTAAATCGATTGAACATGAAACATATATATCATTCAAGGGTCCATTTCATGAGAAATAGAAATATAAACAAATACATATATGGGAAAATGAACAAAAATATTTATTAAAGAATAGAAGGGGGAGGTTACAACCAATGATCAATTTGATGTCACCAGCTCTAGCTTCATCCCAGCTTCATCGCAATCAACATCTCACCAACAACATCTCACTTCTTTCACTCTCTCAATTGAGAATCCAACATCATTTCTTTACCAAAATTATTCCTTCCCTAGCACTAGGATATGTGCTCAGTTTATAGGGAAAATGATGGTAGTTTTTCAATCAATGACTTTCCAATAATAAGCAAGACATGTTTCCAAGTTTAGAGGTGTTAGATTGACACTTGGATTCAAAGTTTGACACATATGGACTCTTCTAGAAGGCACTGGCCATGTGGAGATTCTCAAAAAATGAGAATTTTTCTCCCATTTGACCAACACACCCTTGAATGTTGGAAAGTGCATTGCAATGCACCCTTGAATGGAGGGAGATGCATATGCAACATAGTTAGTCCCTTGAGAGGCAGCGTTGGTGAGATCATAAGTGATATAACATATACTTCAAACCTTGGAAATCTCACAATAGAAGTCATGAATGATTTGTTCTTCTCTTAGGGAATGTAGTAACTGAAATGATAGGGGATGATAGACCCTATTTCATTAGTCCTAGGGATGATGTCTAGTTTGACCAGGTCATGGGGGATGATGCCCAAATTGACCTATAACAGCTACCCCCTAAAGCATGAAGTTAGAATAATAACAATATTTTTTGAATGAGATGATTTACGACGTGATGGGCTGGAACTGAAGCGGAGTGATGACCTGCATCAATCTTACAATACATTATATCATGATATTTTCATCTTGATCATAAATTGCTGAGGGAGGCATTCCCATGCTCAGCACATAAACTATCTAATAACATGTACATAGTTCAGAAAGTCGTCTACATTGGAATGTTTCCAAATATAGACATGCCTACAGATATAGGCCCATGTTTGGATGAAGATCTGTGTGTAAGGTCACCGTACATATGATGTGTACAAAAATCCTGAAATCGCAGCCCGGATGGCTAAAACTAGATCCAGGGTCTTCTTATGTCGTTCACTCGATCATTCGGTTACGAGTTTAGCCATGCGAATATATGATTTGTAGTCGAACATGGTAATACATAGTTGGATTACCAGCCAATGATGTGAGCTGTTAAAAAACACGAGAGAACCACCATTGATGTTAATGGCTCTCAAGGTAATGCAGTACATTTCGTAAGGCATGAATAAATTATTTGATGTCGAACGGCAAACAAAATCTTTCGATCAAAGTTCCAGAAGGGAGGATCTTGTCGATGTTGTAACAAGCCTCATGGTACTGGAAGATGATGTTTGTAAGTAAAAGTCCTACATGATGATTTTATGTTGACACGAAGCCAATTTATCGCGCAATGGGATTTACTGATTTCAGAGACAAAATGTGACTTGATATAGCAATGTTTAGGGATGATTGTCATGAGAATGAAGGTTTATGAGTATTACAGAAGGATGAGTATTCATTAGATGACTTCTCTTGAACATATCGATGACACTGTGATGAGTTGGTAGCATTGACCCAAAACCAAAGTGAAGGTATGAGGAACCATAGGTATGAATGAACCGTCAAGAAGATTACCCAACCAAAATAGTCACGATGATGGAGTGAAGTGTCATGTTCAAGAGCGACCTCCTACCGTAAAAGTTATGTTCACTTTCCCAAATTTTCCCGGTCATTTGTTGACCAGTACCTCTTTATTTTTTAACAATATTGAGGAGGATAACATATGCTTGATCTATAATTCCACCCTTCGGGTGAATAATGTATCGCTATTTAATAATTTAACGAGTCTAGCGATGACTGAAACTCAATTCTTGCCATGATCGATAAGCCCATCACTTATTTATGTTTTAACAAGCCTAACGAAAGTGACAACCCGATCCTTTTTCATATTTATAGAGTTTGAAGAAGAGGACAAAAGAAAACTCCATAAGTACTTTTCCGTAAAGTTGTCGCTCAGATCCGAAAAAGTGTAAAATGATATCTAAGAGAACCTCCTAGCCATGTTCGACTAAGGTTTTCCTTTTTCTTAAATAATCTATCTCAGTCCAGAAAAGGGTTAAACTTATAATGAGTAGATATCAATTCATTTACTTTTACGATCTTGAAAAGACAAGTGCTCGGGAATCATTTCACATTATCAGAGTCTGAAAAGAGCTAAAATAAGACTCTAGGGGTTCCTTTTTCGTTGTTATCGAAGCTCGAAAAAGAGATAAAAGTGTGCTTCAAGTCCTTTTTCATTTTTATCAAAGCTCGAAAAATAAGGATAAAAGTATGATTTGTGGTTAAATCATTCTTGAAATAAGTGTGCATGACTAATCTGCTATGTTAGTTGCAACATCAAATGGATTAAAAATGCATGTTTCATGATAAAAAATGAATAAAACCATAGTCACAGCAATAAATATGATTTTCAAATAATAAAATGACTAATTAAAAGAGTTTTACTGTTCATTCTCCATTTGAAAGTTACCATTTGCATTTTGGAGCTCTGAAGCTTTTTTTTCCCCCGAACTTCAGCGGTCAATTGCGTGCAATTGGTAAGAATGTTTTGAATGCCCCCAAAAAGAGCACATGTCGAATGCCCCCTGCAAGAGATGATCCAAGTGGCTCTAGGGACACACACGGGACAAAGAGGGCTAAAAAATCAAAGTGTTCAGATTTCTCTTGTACCAAGTTTAGGTTGTAGATCTTGTCGTGTTGATCGCAACGATGTGAACGGTTCATCAAACTGAGCCCGTATACGAAAGTTAGGAGAGGTCAAAGTTTTGGTTTTGCTTGGGTGACTGGGTAGGTTAAGGAGGACACAATTTGGATGAAACACGACCACCAGATTTTGGCAAGCTCAAGATGGATTCCGAGCGAATTTGTGGGACCTTTAATTTATCTCCTATGGTAAAAGATTGAGTAATTTTAAAAGGCCGATTAGTTTAATATAAATAAAAAAATATATTAAAAAAAGGGTCGGTGGGCCATGACCCCCGCCATACCCCACGCCCCCCGCCATACCCCACCAATATCCACGAAATCTTATCTATATATATATGTGTGTGTGTGTGTGTGTGTGTGTGTGTGTGTAGTTTGAAGTTGGCAAGAGTTGAACCCGCGGCTGACCCCGCCCACGCGGCAACCCCACTGATCAACAGAACCAAAAACCAACATTCCAAAGGCCCCAATAGATTACCATATATATGATATGGGTGGTGGGGGTGGTGAACCCCACTGCCAAACCAACCCTCCTTGTGCTAAATGTTAAGGGAGTCGACGAAATATGGGGGTGGGCCGCCCAATGTGGACCTGACCCCCAACAAACCCACTTTCCAGCAAACGTAAAATGGAAGATTTCTAAAAATTAAATATGCAGTTTAAAAAAAAAAACAAGTTTCTGCCTAATTATGGAGGGGTCATGGTTTGACCACCTGACCTTCTCCCACCTAATGTGGATCATAATCGTTATTCCAATGGTGGCACTTGTAAAACTCCGCCCAACATTTTACTTATAAACCTGTTATTTTGTCAAGTGCGCCTAAGCTAGACCAGAGGAGAGTGCACATGTAGTTCGAGGTGGGCATAGATTTCGGTGCAGATAGAACCATGAGCAGGCCCAGAAATAGGGAGCGGAACCACGAGCCTTGAAATTTTCCCAAGGAGGTAATTTTTCTCCATGTCAGAATATAGTCAAGTTTATAGTCATTTTTCACGGTTTTTTGCAAGGAACGAAGTGGCAAGGTCCGATTCACCTCTTGAGTTGCATATTTTCAGTCCACCCATGGAGTAGCTACGTGGAGGAATCTAGGTGAAAACTAACAGATTCATTTTTTCCCCATATATTCACTTCATTAGAATTCAGAAAATGGACAGTCGTTTCTGCACTACTCGATGTCATGAATCTGATGGCATATTTAGATTTCTCATCTGAGCTTTCTATTTTTCGGTCACTTTTTGAAGTGAAGTTGCAGGTGTCAGTTTTCAGCAAGTGAGCAGTTGTTTTCACACCTTTCGATGCCCCGAGATTGATGGCGATTTCATAACTAGCATCAACAAAAATATTTATTCAGTCATCTTCATCTTGAGGTATATGATGAGTTGATTTCATGTACTTCTTTGAATTTATGTCTCTGACATGCATAGTGCTGTTCAAATCCCTATAGATGTATGAGTCGTGGGATCTTGTCTTGTTTGGTTATTTTTGTACTTTCTGTCATGGAATTATTTTATTTTTGAGATACCTTTGATGCCATGTTGGCAGGATACTCCTTGTCACACGTATGTCGTTTGAGATCCCTTGTTTGCGATGTTGGTGGGATACTCATAGTATTTATGCGTGAGTTTTTATCATTGATGGGAGCCTTGTTGTGAATGAGAGTTCCACAGTGGAACATATCATAGAGAGTTCTAGCCACTCTTGTGTGAGGGAATTTTCCTTGTATGTCATAGAAACACATCCATGTACATCTTTACTCCTTACAACACTTAATGCAGCGGCCTACACCATCTTGACACCGAGGCCTGGAGATGTAGTCCCTCCTGGATGAACTTCGTTATAAAACGATGTGTTCTTATGATTGTTGATCTTGAAATGTTATGTCCTCTTCGTTAAAACATAGAGTTGTTCATTTAAGTTAATTAATGCTTTAATTAATGCAATTCTAATTTATCAGCTGAAGTAAAAGGTCTTGGTTAAGGGTATCAAGAATTTACCCTGGATCAAGAGCAGATGCCCCCAAAGCTTCATTTCATTCATGTAAGTATACTACTGGTTACTAATATCTGGATGGAATGAAGGTTCATTTATGAGATCAAATGGAAGACTCGTCTTAATCAGGAGAGGATTTGTTTCATTTTTTAACAAGATTGACATAGGAAAAGAACTATGCACATGGCATGTTTCATTTTTTAACGAGGTTGGCATAGCAAAAGAACTATCCTCATGGCATGTTTCATTTTTTAACGAGGTTGACACAGTAAAAGAACTATCCTTAGGGCCTATTTCATTTTTTAACGAGGTTGACACAGTAAAAGAACTATCCTCAGGAATTTGTTTCATTTATCGAGTTTGACACAGTAAAGGAACTATCCTCAAGGTACCTTTTTTCATTTATCGAGGTTGACAGTGGAAAATAACTATCCTCATCACCTGATTCATTTTTTAATGAGGTTGACACAGTAAAAGAACCATCCTCATTGTGCAGTTGGACCAGTGAGCATGTGCTAGAAAATATGTAGTCTAACAGAGTCATCATTTAAGGAGTTTGATGAGCACCACAAATGATAATTTATAACATGCGTTGATGGGTCTTCTCTAGGGCTTCCAATGAATTTTGAAATTTCTGAGGGTAATTTCTATGGAATCACCAGCCACCAAGGAGAATAACTGATGGGATCAGCTTGATATTGCACTGAAGATGTGAATAAAGGATCAAGTCGTTCAGTACTCATAAGGGAGGAACCAGATAGGATTCCAAATGATGGCATGGGTGAAGTCCAAGGACAATATATCGAAGATGAAGCAACAGTAGATGTTGTCGCAGCTGAAACATATGGTTCAGTCTCGGATGCTGTCTCAGGCATGGTTATTCAACCAAATGTATACCTTATTGGATCTACGAGTACTCTAATAAACACATGATCAACAAAATCAAAGGAAGGTGATCGAGAAAAAGACTCATATAGGTAAAGCTCCGCACCAAAATGAGTAGGAGTTAAAGGTGTTTCATCTTGTGGTATTTCTTCAATTGGAATTAAACCATATGGAAGGATTTTTCCGTCAGGACCAAACTATATTTCAGGAGGTTGACTGCACGATATGGGAGACTCAATCACTACAATAGATTTTGGGGTGACCGATATAGAAACAACTTTCGGTTGTTAGACTTTGGGATTCAGATGTTCTGGCAAAAAAGTGACAGGATCTGGATCAACATCCAGTTGAACAACGTCGAGTTCGAGAGGTATGGTCTCACTAATTGGATGGATCGTGACCATGGATAGCTGTGAGGACTCTGTCTCAACAACAGGATATGAACCAGGATTTGTAGAAACAACTTGTGCCAACTTTGGTATATATGAGGATGATGTCGCACCAGAGGTACTAATAGTACTAGTTTCGGTAGAGCGATATCGCCTTTGCCAACCAAAAGTAGCTTCTAGTGGTAAAGGTGGTTTCAATGCTATTCTAACGACGGGGAAAGGGATGTTCTTCTTCCGTTCTGACTGATTAATTTTATGACAAAAACAAATAAAAAAAATAAAAGGGTAATTCTAGGCAAAAGGTTTACCAAGAAATTGTGAACTGCAGAATACCTCCTGGCGAACCAAGAAGTACGGGTAGGCAATATCCCCGAATGCTATGTTCAGTGTATCACAATTTACAAGGTGACTGATTTGGTTCACTATGGATGGATAGAAACCTAAATTTTTTCTCCCAAATATACCCGAAGGTACATGGAGGCCCAAGTTCGTATTAGCGCTATCTAATGCAAAACTACACAGTGAGAGCACCCCTTTATACTTTTCATACTATAACACTGCATGATATACCCGAAGGTACATGGACGAGCTCTGATATACTTACGTACATGGAGTGAGGTATCACACTCGAAATGTATCACATACAATTAACGATAACTTCTATGTTTAATGACACTGGAACACGTCTCTAGCCTAGACCTTCTAAATGTTATCGTTATGGTTCCAATGCCTTTTTAGGTAACTTGATGTAAATTTTAAGTTGATATTGTTTATCAATTTTCCTTTTGAGGTTCACCGTGATAATGTAATGGAAATTCTTAAAATTCAAACTAAAATGATAAGCAAAATTTTCAATTTTAGTTTTTTCAATGAAAATCCCAGCTACTAAGGGAAAGATCAATCAGTTTTGAGAGAAAACAATCAAAGAGCACAAACTAATATGCAACTTTCCTAAATTTTTCCTAGTATGCAAAAAACACAATTCACTATATGCAAATGCAGGTTTTTATTTTCAATCCCCTTAATGTAAATGCAAAAAGGAAACTATATGCATCAAATCAACAAAAAAAATGTTTTCTTCTTTGAGAAATGATGAATTTAACAACAATTTATCTTGTAGGAAAAACAAATAATGGAACTACAATTATTCCTACAGGAAACGAAGAATTTAACAACAACTTCCTTTATGAAAAAAAATGGATCTAATGTAGAAATAAAATTCTTTGAATTTTCTTTGTCAATGATAAAGAAAAAATTTTAAAGGGACATTTAACAAATTTACTTTTCAAAGGAGGAAGAATCAGACAAATTCACTAGTCTCTATGAGGTATCAGAAAATTGAAAACACAACAAACAAATGGTTAGGAATGATAGAAATGACAAATTCAAATGGAATTTTATTGGATAAGGGGGCAACATAGTCTCTAAGGGGGGACAGTGTGTTTCAATGCACCCCTGAGTGGGAGACAGTGCATTGCAGTGCACTGTGTCTTGACCAATAGTGCATTGGGCACAACAGGGATTGAAAACTCAAGATACATAACACACTTCTAATGAAATTATTTGATTCAAAAGTCTAATAACGGAAAGTAGATGCTACTAGGTGGATAAGTAGAGGCAAAAACACTAGGAATGAAAGGAAATTCCCAGTGGAGTCACCATTTTGTTATGCAGAATTATGATCTACGGATAAATAAAATTCCCTAAGTATGGTGCTATGCACTTAGAACAAAAGATTAAAGACTTTTCTATCACTTTCTCTAAGAGGAAATAGACACACAGAAAGATAGAATAACTTACTTGTGATCCAAGCACTTCCTATTCTCCTTTTGTCACTTTTGTTGTAGCCTCCAATACAACTTAGATCTCCAGATTGATTCCTACAAGTATAAACAGAAAACAGGAAAGAGATTGCAATATAAAGATGCCTATTTATCTTAATAAGTTAAATATATTGAACATGAAACATATATATATCATTCAAGATTCCATTGCATGAGAAATAGAAACATAAACAGAAACATATATGGGAAAATGAACAACAATATTTATTAAATAATAGAAGGGGGAGGTTACAACCAATGATCGATTTTATGTCACCAGCTCCAGCTTCATCCCAAACTCATCACAATCAACATCTCACCAGCAGCATGTCACTTCTTTCACTCTCTCAATTAAGAACCCAACAAAATTTCCTTACCAAAATTCTTCCTTCCCTAGCACTAGGATCTGTGCTCAATTTATAGGGCAACTGATGGTAGTTTCTCAATCAATGAATTTATAATAATAGGCAAGAAATGTTTCCAGTTCAGAGGTGTTATATGGACACTTGGATTCAAATTTTGACACATATGGACTCTTCTAGAAGGCACTGGCCATGTGGAGATTCTGGAACAATGAGAATTTCGCTCCCATTTGACCAACACACCCTTGAATTAGAGAAGTGAATTGCAGTGCACCCTGGAATGGAGGGAGCTGAATATGAAACCCAGTTAGTCCCTTGAGAGGCAACGTTGGTGCGCTCATAAGTGATATAACATATACTTCAAACCTTGGAAATCTCACAATAGAAGTCATGAATGATTTGTTCTTCTCTCAGGGCACGTAGCAACTGAAATGATAAGGGATGATAGACCCTATTTCATTGGTCCTGGGGATGATGTCCAGTTTGACCAGGTCATGGGGGATGATGCCCAAATTGACCTATAAAAACTAAAATTTAGACAAGAAGGTGGGTTGGAATTGCAGGCTGGCTCTGAGACTTGACAGTATCATAATAATACGAAACAAAATTAGATGTTAGTAGAATAGTATTCTAAAATGTGATATTTACATATTAATACTACTATTTTGTTAAATAATAGATTTTATTAGACAATAATGTGGAAGTTAAATAACATATTTTCCAATGGAAAACTATTGAAATAACTTTTGAGTCTCATATTCTACTTCAATTTTTGTGATCCTTCGAGTGGCAAGGCACCTTCTATTAAGAAAATTTACCTTCGTGACATATCATGCTTGTAAGTTAATCATAAATCTGTAGATTGGCTTTAATTACTTTTGATGATGGGTAGTTCCAATAAATGGAAATTTTTAGTTGGGTTCAGTGTTTATCTTCTTTATATAGGATTGAATTCTAATATTAGTGTTTTATGCCCTATGTAGACATTTTTCACTAGCATGGAAATCCTTAATGGATAAGGCTTGGTGTCATTCTTGTGAATGTGCGTTGTAACTCTTTGTAAAAATATACAACGTTTAACTGTAATTTTCACTTCATTGACCTCATTGTGTTGCTATCTCATGCAGAATATAAATAAATAGGTGAAAAATGATCTTTTGATGAACCCAAGACATAAATCTACAATGCGCTTATGCTAGCAGTGCTAGATAAACTACCATTATAAGTGGTTCTTGATATTAATATGTGCTGAGGGAGCCATTCTTGGTGCAACAGATGCTTGAAGACATTCTCTAAAGTGATGATAAAGTATCCAACCATAAGAAGTTGTATGGAATTGTGGAGACACTAAAGTATTGGTGACTCTATGTCTTAGGTAAGGGGATAGTATTTAATATTGACCACAAGTCTTTCAGAAATTTGCTTCCAAATTAATGTAGTAGAAAAAACTTATGAGTGTACCACACTGACAAAGACATTGTAAATTAGTTGAAGCATTAAAGAAATTTATTACAATTAGTCTAGTAAATATGGGAACTATAATGAATGCCTCTCCAGACACAAGACACTAAACGTGATATTGATTCAACACTATTTACCCATTGAGGGTGTTGAAAAACCATAAAAATATTGTGAAAATAACTTTAAAATTATAGCAAACCATGAACACCATTACACATACAACAATTACGAAAGAGGAGCATGAACACATTTAAATGGATATTCTTTATGGCAATCCTTAAGCACCATCTAGAATATTGATGATTGCAACCCTAAAATATCTAGAACCACGCATTAACATATTGGTTACAACTTACCCTATTTGTGCCATGTGGTTCCACCGATTTTCAGGTAGTAATCATGGAGTGGTGGATAATGTTCTCCCTTTTTCATGAAATACAGGATTCCAATTACATATTAATCAAGAACTTCAGTTAATTTATCATCAACCAAAAGAACCTTTGTATCCAAATTCCTCCATGATATAAATACTTAAGTGTATAGGTACAATATATGTCCAAAATTCGAACTGAATCCATAAGGATTCACTTCTTAAATACATAAAATTGAGTCAACAATTGTTGTGGCATAGTCATGCACCTCATTCCAAGTCAGCGATAATTTCTTTATTCATTATAAATTGTTTTATTCAATATTAAGGAATTTCCATCACTATCATGGGATAATTTTGTGCCACAACATGAACATAGTGAACACAAAAAAATGCATGAAATGGGTGATGATATGCCTTATACACACTTTGTTTTTCACTATCTAAGGCACTCTTCATCGTTTTGGAAGAGGGCTCCAATTTAGAGACAACTTACCTAGTTTTGCTTGCTGATATTATATGCTCTAGTAAGATTTTTCATTCTTGTTTGAAAACTCCCTATTGATTTATGGAAGGAAATTTTAGATTGATTAGTCCTTAGGAGTATCTTTGCTAATAATTTGACAATCAAGAGTAGTTGAAATTGATGGTCATGCCTGCAATGCATTGTATTTATCCAAATTGGTCACATGGATATCCCTAGGGATACCTATCTAATTGAGATAAAAGGCAATGATACAGAAATTGGAAAAGGTATATTTCCACACAATTTAAACCTAAAAATATTTTCTAGTGTTGAATTTCATAATCGTGTGTTAAATAACTATGTCAATATTGGCCCCTTTGAGTTGATAGTTATCGATACAACATGTTCACTACTAGAGGTAGTTGCGGCTACAATTTGTTCAACATGGGAAGTTTTGATGCTTGGAGGCTCTATTGAAGGTTTCTACCTTTAATGGTTTGATAATTTGTGTCAAGAAAGACTACTTGCTGCTACATTAACTCTTTCCAAGGAAAATAATATCTTAAGTGTGCTATACATGACATTCTTTTCTAGTGGTGTTTCCCATTCTATAAAGGAAGCAATAAGAAGATTTATGTTGAATACATCTTTATAGGATGCTATTTATCTATATCTTGCATGAATTGGATCTTTGATGACCATTGCTACATTTTCATATTATGTTTGTGTTTCATAACTCAAGGGTTCCTAGACACTATAAGAAACTTGTAAGTGCACATAATCATTGATCCATGAAATCTTTTTGGTAAAGACAGCGATCAATAATATACATGCTTCTTTTTCATGATTTATTTACATAACTTGTAAAAATATAGAGCCAACTTATGTAGATAATAATATATAGGGTAAACTTCAATTGTGACATCTACTGATTCAGGTTTTAGAGAGAAATAGATGCCCAAATCCTCATCCTTGGTCAAATATTAAGCCATACAAGAATAATTTCAAAAAGATATGAATTTAAAGGGGGGGGGGGGTGGTGTTGGGGGGATCACCTTATTGGGGAGTTGAAGTCAATGGAAATTATGTGTTAATTGCTTGCATTCTACATCAGGGCAAGAACAATTATTCGTACAAATTTTTCTTTCGAAGTAGTCTAACTTTAGGAAGATATGAAAGGTAAACCCTAAGATCCGAGAAAGGACTATTGGTACTAGGTAGGTCAATGAAAATTATGTATTAATTTCATGCACACTATAACAAGGCAACAATAATGCTAGGCACAAATTGTGGCTACATTTGAGAGGCCACATGCCCCTGTAATATGAAAGACCCCATGCAGGGTATTTGATATCTTTCTAATACTTGAACTTGTTGCGCTTATTGGATTGATAGTCTATATCCATAGAAAATTTTAGGGGTTAATATTAGCGCATGGGTAAAATGAAAAACAATATAACTTGGAACTAGACCATACATTGCCTTACCAAAATTATGTATGTTGGTACCAAGTTTCAGTAAACACACAATAGTTATAATATAAAAATTAAAACAATAAATGAATTGACACATTAACTAGAGTACATGACTAACCTCTCAACCATTATGACTAGTCAATGCTAAGTACACCATCACATGGATTTGTAATTATATCATTCATCTCATATACTCCTTTTTTTTAACACATGAGAAATATCTTTATATTCCGTATGAGGAATATACATATTTCAGTCCTCAAGGGATTGCTTAGACAACAAGGCTCATAGCCATTACAAGAAATACTGATTATGAGTGAGATTTTAATTCAGTGAAATATTCGCCATGATTTGACAAGATAATAGAATCCGGTGAGAGATTCGCCATTATTTTAGAAAATAATATAATCTGGTGAGAGATTTGCCAAAAAAATTATAAATACATATTATATTACTGATAAAATCACCTTTCATTTTTCCATGTATCATGGGGATTCACCCATTTATTATACATGTAAATTTAGGGGGGTTCTTAAAATTTCCCTGGAGGCATCACATTCCACAATAAAGGTTTTTGTGAAGTATGGCATAGATAAGACCGGTGCTTGGAACATTGCCTCTTTAAGATGTTCAAAGGCCCTAGTTGCTTTTGGAGTCCAAGAAAATGCATCTTTCTTTAGTAATATTGTTATAGGTGCTGATATTCTCCCATTATTCTTAACAAACTTGCGATAATACCCCGTCAACCCAAGAAATACTTACAGATTCTTTATGGTTGTGGGTATTTTCCATTCCTTAATGGCTTTAATTTTGTTAGGTTCTACCTTAACACCCTCATGAGATACAGTATGACTTAGATATTCCACCTCATGTACTCCAAAGAAACATTTTGAGGTTTTTTCATATAATTGTTTCTCCTACAATAGTTTTAGTATCGTGTCAACATGTTGAACATGATCCTTCCAAGTCTTGTTGTAGATTAGTATATCATCAAAAAATACTAACACAAATTTTCTAGGGAAGGGTTTGAAAATTAAATTCACCTAATCTTGAAATGTCGAAGGTGCATTGGTAAGGCCAAAAGGCATGAACAAACATTCATAATTACCCTCATGAGTTATAAATGTTGTTTTTGGAATGTCTTCAGTCTTTATTCTAATTTGATGATATCCTGAACGAAGATCCAACTTGGTGAAGTATATTGCTCCATGTAATTCATCCAATAATTCATCAATGACAGAATGATAAATTTATCTTTAATAGTGAGCTTGTTGAGCTCCCTATAATCCGGACACATGCACCATGATCCATCCTTATTGTTGACCAATACTACTGGAGATGAAAAATAACTTTGACTAGATTGAATTATACCAGCCTTTAGCATTTATGCAACCATACGTTCAATTTAATTATCTTGAAGGCCTAATATTTGGGGGAACACTTCCTATAATAAAATGAATAGCATGATCATGATCACACATAGGTGGGAGGCCTTTGGGAGTCTAAAATACCTTGGAACGATTGTCCAATAATTTTTGGAGATCTCGAGAAATATATTATTTCGATGTTTTAACCTCTAGTGAGCATAATTGTGAAATTATGCCACATTGCTCTTTCTTTATAAGTTTTGTCATGCCATTAGAGCTAATTATATTTCCTATTTTCCCTATAGTACCCCTTAATTCAACATCCTTTCCTTCCCAAAAAAAATTCAATAAGAGTTCTTGAAAATTAAAAGCTATCATACCTAAAGATTGTAACCATTGGACTCCTAGTACAACATCAGTGCCACCCATTGGAATGGAGAGCATTGGAATATTAAATACATATTCCCCCATGGTTAGCTTGATATTATGGAATTTTCTAGAGAAATTTATAATTCCTCCATTTGCAACCATCACTTGACACTCTGGTGTTGGGTATAGGAACAAATTCAATTCCTTGGCTACCTTACACTGAACAAATTTATGAGTACTACCCGGATCAACCAACACTATTATCTTTTTCTTCTTGATATGTCCTTCTATATTGAGGGTTTGAGGAGTGGTAATTCCTTCCAATGCATTAAAATATATGGTAGGATTCATTTCTTCTTTCTCTAGAGTTAGATCCTGGTGTATATCCTCTTCTTTTGAAGTTTCTTGTTCCCTTTCTTCCTCCTATTCACAATCTATGTAAAACAATTTCTTCTCAACATGCTTATGACCTTTAGTGTATTTTCTATCACAAATGTAGCAAAACCATTTTTCTATTTTTTCTTCCAATTTTTGTGGTGTCAACCTTGTAGGTTGTGGAAGGCTAGGAGTGGAAACACTTCCATCTTTAGAGTTGTGAGTGGTAGGATTCCTTCTTGCCATAATTTTTCTTTCAATTTTTGTGGCCAACCTGAACGCCTTCTCTAATGAATCAAGTTCCCAATGGTGAAAATCATGTTGGATGTTATCCTTTAAAGTATCTATGAATACATAAATCCTATGATCTTCTGCAATATCATTTACCCTTATATTCAATTTTTTGAAGTCCTCAATGTGCTCCTCCATTGATCCCTTTTGTTTGAGATTTATAAATTGGATAAAGAAGGTATTTCTCTTTGTATCCCATAATGTGCTATCATTTCCTCTGTAAACATTGACCAAGTGACAAGTGATTTATGAGAAAAAATCCATAGATACCATACAAAATTATTGGATTCTAGATATACATTTGCAATGCATACCTTTTTTGTGTGTTGCACATTATGGAGATCAAAATATTGTTCCATCTGTAGTATCCATGTTATCGGATCCTTGCCATCAAAATTCCTCATATTGATCTATGGAATATGGTGGGTCTTCAATCCAACATTAAATTTTATGAAATCATTATTAACATTTCTTTTGTTCTCATCATGAGCTTCATCTAATACCTTTTCTCCATTAGGAAACATTTCTTGTAGCAACTTTTTCAAATATGTTTTTAAACTATTTTCAAATATTCCATGTTTCCTTTCATTTTTTATTCTATACCATCCATATTAGCTTTCATTTCATCCTTCAAACCTTCCATATCTTATTTTAAACTATTCATGTCATCTTTTAGTTCATCTTTGGTTGTTCTTGTGAGAGAGAAATTTGTTGCACTTGGTCTCGTAATTTTGAGATATCATGTTGCAATTCTTCCTCTTCATGCGTCATAGTAGAGATTTATGAGGTCTTAATGGGTGTGGAATTATTTTTTTCCAGAGGATTTTTATCACCCAATACTGATATCTATGCTTCAATATGCCTTTGGAATCACTTCAAGTTGGATTTTCAAACAAAGGCTATCCAATTTAAAAAAAAAAATACACACTTTTTTCTTTATTTTAGGAGCTTGGTCTTGAAACGGTTGTGAATTTGTGATTTCAGATCTACAAGGTCTGAAGTTAGATTCTTTTTTATCCCTCTAAATCTACTTTGCAACCCCAAAATTCAGACCAAGATTGAATTCTTCAACAAAGAGTTATTCCCAATCGCCCATGATGACCTGATTATAGAAGTTTTCAGTAGAGAAAACTTGTATGAAGTTACACATGCCACTATTTCTACCTTTGGCCCTAAAATTACTACACTAAAAACTAAATTCCATGAAATTTCAGCCGATTTTTACAAAATTCAAATCTGGTGCCTGAAACGAAAGTTATGATGACTTTCCCTAGGTCACATGTTTGTGAATTTTGGAGACTGCAAAAACCCTAACTTCCCCGAATCATATCTCCAAAAATATAGAAAATAAATATCTAAAATGTTTACAAAACGTTCACCAAGATTTCAGCTCCACGTGGTCAAAATTTTAGCTTCTTAAGCCTTGTATAAAAAAAATTATAGTGAAAATTTCAAGATGGCTTGTGTGAAGAAGCGAAACCCTAGAATCCAAAGCTCTGATACTAAATGTTATGTAACCATCTCACAAAATAGGAGAAAATATATATCAACGACTTAAAAATTAGGCTCTTCAAGGGGGAAAACTTCTTTACATTACATAAATGAACAATTCTTGGATGATTCAAATTAAAAAACCTCATGTAATATCCAAAAATGGAAAAGACAGGAATATGGAACATAAAATGGAAAATGCAGTGATACATCAACACATATAATATGAGTAGATCATGGAGCCTTCTTATTAAACAATATAGCAGAAAATGTGTACAAGATATTGAGGAAAAATATACTCAAGTTAGGCAAAACAAACCTCTAGAGACCTAATACATCAAATATGAAGAACAACTGCTATACAAGAATGCTAGAGGCTAAGACAACGCAGTTTCTGCTGGGGTTTACTACTGTTGTAGATGTAAACACATGGATCTGCTGATGTGGTGCTTAGAAAATTCTGGGATCAAATATCTAGGTCTCCTATCACCATTCCAAGACAACCCAGAAAGGGTTTCCAGAAATACTCAAAATGAAAAATATACAAAATGTGGCCCTAGGGCTGAATAACACTATGCAACTGGAACACTGATGGGAGGTGGTTGAACTGATATAAAAATGGTTGATATCCCTCCTCACAAACTTTCTAGATGAAGGGTTGCTCCCCTCACTGGAAAATAGGGTCAAGAACTTGGGTACTTGACCTCCCACTGCAACTACACTACAAAATAACACAGTTTCTAGAGGAGAATGTGTTGTGGGTAAATGTTGCTACTTTTCCTAATGCCGGATGGTAGAATAAAGCTATAAGTACTTCCTTACTAGCCTCTCAAATGAAGGGTTGGTACCTCCACTGGAAAAAAGCTAAGAAATTGGGTCTATCAACCCTCCACTGCTGCTACCCTCCAAAACAACACAATCCTGAAGGAGATTGTGTTGTGAATGAAGGCTTAAGCTTGGCCTAAAGTCGAATAGTGGAAATTATGCTCATTGAACCTCTCCTGAGTAGGCACTCGAAGTCCCTCGAGGATGAGAGTGGCATTAGGGGAATTTTGAGGTCTAAAATGGGCCTCCTAAGAAAAATGTACAATCAAAATAAACTTTATAAGAACCAATAGGATTCAAGATGATGATGTCAACCATGGGGGATGATTCACCATTTTTTAAGTAAAAGGGTAAAATGATTAAAAAATAATAAAATAATAAAACTACTCTTTCAACTTGTATTTTCAACTTATCTCCCAAATTTTTTACTCAAATTTCGAGTGAGAGTACTCATTGGATGAAAAATTTAATTCCTCATCCCAGGAGTACCCATGTTGCATACTTTCAATGGATCCTACTACACGAAAAATGAGAAATACATGAAAATCATGATTACAATAACATTTTTCATGTATTTCTCATTTTTCGTGTAGTAGTATCCATTGAAAGTATGCAACATGAGTACTCCTTGGATGAGGAATTAAATTTTTCATCCAACGAGTACCCCCGCTCGAAATTTGAGTAAAAAATTTGGGAGATAACTTGAAAATACGAGTTGAAAAAGTAGTTTTTTTCTTTTTTCACTCTAAAATTTGATGATGTAATAAAATATTATTTTATTATTTCCACTAATATTTTATAATTTCCTTAGGAGGCCCATTTTAGACCTCAAAATTCCCCTAATGGATTTCTGCTCGGAAAACCCTTGTGCTAAACAACACATTAGACAAAGCTAAACAGCTGAAGCATGAAAAACGTCATAAAATACCAATAAAACATCAATATCCTGAATGCATTCTATGGCTGCCAGCCTCTTCCTTATATTCTTGGTGAGCTTCCTCACCCTGGGTCCCAATCATTAAAGAAGCTACTCTCATGCATGCACTCCTCCTCTATGACTTCGTTGTCCTCCATTAACTCTCCATTTTCTCCATAAAAACATTGTTGATTTGGTCAACTTTGACCCTGTCCACCTGCTTTAGCCCCTGTTCACACCTCTAGGTGCTTTATACAGCTGATAAAATGATCCACATTCACATGATAAGTGGTTTTATTCCTACTAAAGAGATTCATGGGTCTCTCTACCCACTTATTCACCTATATTATTATCAAAAGAAAAAATTAATATTCCAACCAGTTGAAAACTAATTAGGAATATTACAGTCCTCCCCTCCCAAATGTTGCTTGTCCTCAAGAAAATGTAAGGATGGATACTGAAAAATCCTCCTCTCCTCCTCCTATAACATCCTCATCTGATAAAATCCTCCACTAAACAAGATGCTCTCCAATCAATTTGTCCCCTAGTTTCTCCTCCCAAGTGTGCAAGTTAGCCTTTGGTGATAAAACCAAATGGCTCTCATCATGTAGAAGTGGGATATCCATGGAGCTAACTACTTTTTGTCTAGAGGCCTTCTTGAGGCATGGAATCTGAAAAATGTTGGGGACCTTAACCCCCATGAGAAGCTCCAATCCCCAAGCTATCATCCAAAAAAAATGGATCACTCTCCAAAATGGTAGCTCATAAAAAAACTCATCCATCTCTTGCTCCTGCAATGTAGATGGGCTATATGGTTGAACATGATAGACCAAATTGTCCATTCCATGCTGCCTCTCTCTCCATTTATGATATGTATAGGGTTGCTACTAATTTTGGGCTGCAATAATGTTTTCCTCAAGAGGCCAAAAGGCAACTGGAATCTCAAGGATCCATTCTTTAGTTCTATGAACCTTGCTTTCCCAGGACATTCCACATATAGTGAATAGAACATCATCACAATATGGAATCCAAATGAGAAAGATACTGGGTGTCATATGAAATGCTGGATGGTGACAATAGTTCCCCAAGTAGAAATAACGTAGCTTTGCTACCTGCTACCCCTAAACATAATGTGGAAAGTTGTCTTCCAACCACTTGCTAGTTGTGTATGTTTGCTCATCTTCTTGGAAGTAGTAAATGGCATTGTATGTCAAATGAGCATACCAAGAATAGAACAATAATTTCCCAAAGCCAAGCAATAAATGGCTATCTCCATCACTGATTTTAGTCTTAAAAAGACTATGAAGCCCAAAGAGAGGCTTTCCCTCTTGTGGAGCAATGCATTGTGTATAAATGGAAATAGAATCCAAATAATTTGTTAGATGATCAATAAGTACAAAGACACAACTCTTACCATGTACTATGATTAAGCTGGTGATGAGTTCCATGGATGAGCCCTCCCATGAGAATCTCTCCATAATGGTATGATATGTCTCCATGAGACCTTGGTGACTATAAAGGAATGAATCATGTGTTGCATGTAGAGCCTTCTTCTTGAGCTTGGAATTCCTAGTCAATAATATCCTATCCTGGTAGTAGATGACTCCATCCACCACTCTATACATCTCATATTCTACTTTCCCATCAAGTACCTCATATGTGAGGTGATCCTTGGAACACTCCTAGTATCGATCTATACTCTCAAGTGACAACGTTGCTGGCCTTTATGTTAAGGCACCTGTCATCTCATAGCTCCCCTCTTTGACATGCCCAATGCCAAATTCATATGTCGGAATGCTGCTATCCCATTGTTGTTTTTGTTATCACAAAATCAGACCTGATAGGCTGCCAATCAAATCAATCTCATGTAACTGTTTCAAACCAATATTTTGATTGAGGCTTAGCCTCCTCAACCTGAGAGGGCTCTCTCAAGGGTTAATGATTTTTGATAGAAATATAGATGGCTAACTCTATGTGGGGTAATAAGAATATAAATGATAGATATTGGTTGTAAATCAGATTAGCAAGTGCACATTGGGCTTATGGAGTCAAAATAGCTTCAGTAAAACCAAAAAATCTACTTAGCATGGAATTCAAGGCATATAAGAGTTCTAGTCAAGAGATATACATGTGAAACTGTAAAACACATAGTCAGTTTGTTTATGTAGGAAGTCAGAGCATATAAGATGAATTTTGAGTAACATAAGTAAACACCACTGCAATAGGATAGTAAAAAGATGCAATTAGAACAAGAACACACTAGAACTCTTTATGAATCTCAAGTTGGCTAAGTAGATATCTCTGTATTAAGCTGAAAACCCTTCACTTACAATAAACACAGTCTTTTGCTAAAAATGTCCAACCCATGCATATTCGACTTCTTGATATTTTATAGATCATTTAAAACATAAGATAACCTTATCTACAGATAGATACATCAAACTCCTGACCTTTGACACCTTGCCTAACCATATGACAAGGTATTTATTACAAAAAAACAGTTGCAAAACTAAAAAACAGTCCTATTACAAATAGGATTCAAACTCCTTATCTCTACTCATAACAACCTTATCTAAACTAAATTACATCAATTGTAAAGTTTATTTACATATGGTCGAATCCAGATGATAAGCTTCAACACTTTATGACCATAACACTGATCTCCATCAAAGTAGGAAATTGTCCCCTGTTATCTAGGCATAGGATCCTTTGTATGCTTGAGACACTCTGACCATCATGAAGCCATCACTTCAAGGTTATTTGGTATTAGAAACTGAAGTAACACCTGCCCAAAAGCCTCCCTAAGTCCCATCTATCCAAAACCATCATCAAGTTGTTCAAATTAGCTGAAACAGACCTGCAAAACGAAAACAAAACAGTTTCGTAGCGCTTTTCATAGCGCCGCGTTTTTACCTTTTTACCTTCAAAATTTTGGTTTCTTTCCTCTAGGATTATCTTCATTATCATATAACACAACTCCCATAGAAATTTCAGGTCATAATCCACACTTTTTCCCTTAAAAATTTTATGAGAAAGAGTGAAAAACGCTGCTACAGCAGTTCCGTAGCGCTTTTCACTTTTTTTACACTGTTTGCGCTACGAAACTGCTGAGTGAGCAGTTTTATCTAGATTTTTTCAAAATGAAAACCAAATATGTGCCAAAACTTAAAATACCATTGGTTTCATCAAATCAAAAATTCATATGAACTGAAAAACACATTTTTCATGAGGTTCCTTCTTAATTTTACTTGATTTAGCTTTTGAATTTTTAATGATTGCCATTCTGCACCTTTGTTTTTTAACTCATCCTGAGTCAATTTCAGTGGCTGCTCCAAGTCCTCCACTTGATCTCTAAGTCTTATATTAATAGATCTCAAGTGAGTATTTATTACTCTAACAAATTTAGCTTCCTTGATGGCTGGAACTGTCCATGTGAAAAATTGTTCTGCACTACTTGGAATTTCAAACCTAGAACCAGTTTGACCTTCCCATAGTCCCTTCATTATTTTGAACTTTGTTTTCTCAATACTGTTCTTTCTGGCCCTCTTTTTCATCATATAAATCTCTTGGTTTGCTCACTTCAATTTCTCCTCAAGGTGTTGACACTCTGTCATTTCTTCTTTTCCTTTCATTGTTCTGCTGGCTACATGCTCCATTGTTGGTGATGAGAGATCAACCACTTCTTCAGGGACTTTATATTTTTCAATTGTTTCTTGGACCTCCTTGCTACATTCCTTAAGATTCTTAGCATGCATAGTTAAATTTTTCCTTGGTTGAAAGATAAAGGCTGCATTTTCACCCTCAAATTCAAGTTTCTTTGCTGATATAGCATTTTTCTGTTTGTGTTCATCTACTCCAATGAAATCAGCTTGCACGATGGGTGTCTCTTCTATATCAATTGCATGAAGGATGTCATCTAAATTTCCCTTAATTACTGGGATATCTTCTGAAACTGAAACAATTGTCTTTCCCTTTAATGCCATTTCTTGGCTTCTTGTCACTCTTTTGATTTCCTGCTTGCTGGAAACTTGTTTCTGTTTTGCCTCTTTGACACTCTGTGTCCTTTGTTTTGGAGGTAATGGAGTTGGTGCAACAAGAACTTGTGTCTGCTCTGTCCTTTTCTCAACTTGTTTCCTTGGCTTCAATTTTACAAACCTCTTTGATTTTGCAACCACAGGCTGACTCGACTCTGCTATTGGTGGTGAAGGAGTTCCTTTAGTTTTAGGGTTTCTAGCTGGGGTTAGGGTTTCCATCTCAAAAAAATTCCTAAACAAAAAGGAATACCAATCCCTGCTTATTTTCTGAAGCTCATTCAAAACCAATAACTTCATCAAACCATGGTGAAACAAATATGTTTCACAACCATCAGATTTGGCTTGTACTTTATCAGCCATTTTGGCAAGGCTCCTATGTAAATAAAAGGGAAAATCGAGTGAAATCATACCTGTGAAATGTAGAATCAGTTTGAAATGATATGTATAAACCTTATGGTATCTGCCTTCATATGTAAAGTATCTTTGAATGTTGAACAACAACTTTGGATAGGTGTCTTTAATGCAGCTTCTAGGCATTGCATTATTGAGGTCCATGTCTGCATACTCAGGTTTCATGAATTCCTTGCATGGTTCCATATCAAATTTAAAACCTTTAAACCAAGTTTCTTTCCCCCTTGTTATTTCTGTCATGGAAGCAATTATCTCAGGTGTAATTGGCACATTTAACATCCCAACTTTGGTAGTTGTTCCATTGAAGCGCAAGGCAAATTCTTTAGACACCTGTGTGTGGAAACCTTGCAGCTTTTCACAAAACCGGAGACAACCTGCTTTTCTAAAAGCCTCCATCACTGTTTGGTCTTCAATTATGGCCTTCATATTTTTAGGCTCATATCTTAAGCAATATCCCCCTCTGTGGACTTTCTTTTCTTCTACCATACTTCTTAGAAAAACATGTCAGCTTCACTTGAATCTATGAAACAACCTCACTTGATTAGGATATGAACAACCTCGCTTGAGTATATCGAACAGCCTCGCTTGAGTATATGGAGCAACCTTTCTTGATTAGGATGAAGGTAACCTTTGTATAGAACAACCATAGGTTTAGCTTTACCACTTCAGAGCTCAGACACTCGTATGGAGGCAAATGACACGAGAGTGACCAAATTAGGCAAGATTTTGAATTTGAAATGTCATCTCATAACTGAATGATGCCTCATTCATACTCTATCATGAAAATTATGACTGTAGGACGGGTAAGTACATTGAGTCTCATCACTAACTGACTCATCATACCACTAACCTATCATTTCCCAACGGATTCTGATAGATTTCAGCTTAATTGACAAGACAGTGAAGAAACCACACTTTCGTAGCACCCACAATGTATTTTTCCTAGTTTGTGCTACCAAACTATTAGCACTTTCGTAGCGCAAAATCCACTTTTTTGAACTAACGATGCTACGAAAACGTGGATTCTTGGCTTATTGCACAGTTTTAAATCGAAACCTTATGGAATGACTCCTAAATGGAAAATATGAATATTTGACCATGACTGGACCCTTTAACGACTTTATTTGTACTTAATGATGACCTTTGGACTCGTGAAAATCTAACCTACCCTTAACCAAATCCTAAAATGAATTTTAAACCTATTTTGAAATCATGATAAAAAACAGATTTAACCCAATAATGTTTTGAAAATTTTTGGGTGATAACAACTGCCTCCCTTGCAGCTGCTTCTGTTTAGAAAAATATTGAAGTTTTCAGAGGTTAAAACCTTTTCCCATCAAAAAATTCCCAAATTTTTCCAAAGCATGCATCAATTCCCAAAATCCTCTGTTATATATGGAAGACTCCTTCCTATGGGGAAGTATCTTCTGATCATCAATGGCTATGGAGTAGCCCCTTTGCACCATGATTGTGCTACCATCTACTCCTGAAACATCATGCAAGGTACAGGAGAAAATCAACCCATACTCTCCTAAGAGTAGCCAAAGCAATAATGACTCTTGCTACCTCCTCATCTCAACATCATACAAGTCATGGAGTAACATCATGGTGATTGAATTGTAGAATGTCCCATATAACCAAACTCTCTGCTGCCATATCATATGAGTGCCATGTAATGTCCCAAACCATAACACACCCTTTGACATAAGATATGTCATATGATGGCCAAACTCTCTCAAGAGCATCCAGCACAACCATGCCTCTTGTTGCCCTGTGTCATAGATCTCCAAGTGGCTCACCAACCCCTTGCTCATCATCCTCACCTGATGCAGGGGCATTAGGCTCAAGAAAATTCCTTGTATTTTAATAGACTTAGGGGTTTTGTGTTTTCAAGGGAGTTGGTTTCTTATGTGATGATTTGAGTGATTTTAATGATAATTAAGTAAATATTGTGAGGAATTTTGTAAATGTTCTCGAATGTTGGAGAACATGAGAGAATTAGGCTAGTTGAGGGTGTACAGGGATTGAGAGATTTAGGAATTAATTATAAATCCTAAATTAGAATTTGTTTCATTATTTTGTGGATGAAAGAGGATCCTTAGGGGTTATTTGAGGCAAATAAGGAGTTAGAGGATATTTAGGATTTTGTTGAGAAGATGGAGGAATTGAAACCAAAAATAGTTTCAAAACCCTTTGTATAAAATGTAAGCCTCAAAGACATAAAAAGCAAAAAATAAGTAGAGAGATTTCAAGGTAGAACAGAGGTAGACAGATAGGGTTTTAATTGCAAGCCTACGAGCAGAATAGGAAAAGGCCACTGATTGAATATCAGGCCAGAGAGGAAGAATTTCCTCTGTAATTTTGTGTGTTAATACAAAGAACTCGATTTTCTGAGTCCATGTTTCATTTCTGAAGTTATATGGTGTGCAGATGAAATTACAGGATTGTTGACTGTATGGTTTGAGGGCAAATATTCATTATTTGAATTCTGTGTGATTAAGTATGTTGGGAAATTAGCATCGATCACAAAATGGATCGATGTTATTAAAATAATTACCTGGACTTTTAAATTGAGCTATAAAATTCACTGGATGTATTTCACAATTGGGCTAAGTTCGTGTAAAGCGTTTCATGGAGTTATTACACATTCGGTTGTGTAAATACAGTGTAGTAAGATCGGGTTTTGAAGTCACAATTGAGGATTTATTGTATTTATAAAGATGATTATAAACCCACAGACAATGGAAAATATAGAATAACCCATGCGTGGAATGAATGCAAAGAGGATTTTGGAGATTAGATGGAACCCTGGCTTGTTGGAAACCTTGAGTTGGAACATAGTGGAATAGCAAGTGAACGATGCAGTCTGAAGAGAAGGCAAAAACACGTGATAGTGTTGAGAATTGAAGGCGGAAATTACAAAGTAATGGTGCAGTGAATATGAGTCAACGGTACCACATAATAGTGAATCGGTTTTCGAAAACCAACCAATGGTTTTCACGCAGCCTTCGGATGGTAAGCAATTTTATTGAATTCGAATGTGATACACTCCAAGGAGTGACACATAGCCTAGACGGTCTTTAAAAACCATTTATTTCGTGTGAATTTTGTGCGATAAACTTTGGGGGTTGATTGAATGCAATTTCCGTCAGATCATAAGTGTTGGAGATTTGATGGCATTCGCACTCGAATTTGCGTGGTGGTTAATAGAGGTGTGGACCCGACGACAGAAGCGTTAAATTGGTAAGTTGTGGCTCCAAAGGTTATTTTAACATTTATCTTTGGTATTTAATTAACCAAAGTTGGGTGTATGGAATATAATATGGATCCGATTATCATATTATGTCGGAAATTGATATTATAACCAAATTCGAACCTTTGGTATGAAATGAAATGATAAGTTGTGGAGCGGATGCAATATATGGTGAATTGGTATGTTGTGGCCCGAAGATTTGCTTTGGGGTTTTAACCAAAGTTTGAAGTCGCATATGAAGATTTATATTTGGGTTTTTTATCCAAAGTCGATTATTGGTTCGATATGTTCATGAAATGGGTATGTAACCAAGGTTACATATATTGATTCAAATTTCCATAAAGAGGGTTTCATTATATGGTTTTAACCATAGATTTTTTAAGAGCAAAGCTTCTGCATTAGAATTTGCCCAGTTTGAAAATTATGTTGGTTGATAAATGAACCTTTCATTTCTATATGCATCATAAGGAGAGAATGTGGGTTTTGCAGCCTTTGGCTGCATCAAGTGGTATCAGAGCTGGAAAAGCTTTGTTGAAAATTAAATATTTTTTTTTAATTAAATCATAATGCATGTGTGATGAGAAAAGAAAGAGGAGATCATATATTAAATCTAATAAGCAGTAGATACACAGAATTGAAGTGAACAAACATTTGCAGAAATGAATGAAGACAGTCCAATAAAAGTGAATGAAGAGAAAAATATCATGCAGAGATCTTGAAGGTGAGATAAATTTAATCTGGTTTAAAAATTGTGATTGCATAATTATGGTTGCAGATAAGATGAAGACAAATATTTTGATGATGATGGCAGTGAACCTAATATTCCAGCTAAAGGTTGGATAGGGAGAACAGTTGAAGTGTTCTCAAAAGAAGGTGAGTTGAGGATATAAGCCTAGAGAGAGCAGAAGAGAGTTGTCAAGAGGTTCCAGAGATAGTGAACCAGTGCTTGCCAAAAGACCAAATCGAGAGAGGGGATTGGTGAGGTAAGTGGCAGCATGGAGAACTTGATGTTGAAGAGGATTATTGAAACTCATAATGAGTGAGGAGCTCATGAAGAATATGATCATGGAGGATCAGAGAAGAGGTTCTAAAGAATGCCATAGAGATAATATGAAGGATAGAGAAAGAGATATTGCAGTGATGAAAGTACAACTGGAGATATTAAAGGAATGGCTACAAGAAGAGGAAAACCAGAGAGGAGGATGGATCTTTCCACTGAAGGGAAAGAAGGTAATTTTGCAACCATTACAAATGAAGTGGAGGCAAAAGGATATTTCCTTATGGAAGGAAGAACTCAGAATTTTTGAGTCAAAGATGGAATTTGAGCATTCCACATGCAAATCTGTTCAAGGAGAAATACTTGAAGAAGCAAACGAGATTGAAAAGTCTTGTGTTTTTAAAACTAATGAATTGTGCATGATTGTAGGTACATCACAGGATGATGAACAAACTTCTTAGTTTGTTAAAGAGAAGAAGTTGAATCTAAATTCTTTTCAGAATGATGCTGAGATAGCAAGATCTTAGAAACAAAAGGAGACAGAGGGGTCTAATGGAAATATGCAGCAGAATATCGAAACAGAGGAAGAAGGGCCATCTGATGATTGGTCAAGAACAAAAGAAGGTATGGAAAGTTGTGTAAAGTTTCCAAATTCTATTCCATTTGAAATTGTTGAGTTATATAGAAAGTTAGATCTTCAGAGAAGAGAGTTGGAAAAGCATATGATCTACACTCAGGATAAATTGTTGAATGTGAAAGACAGAGAAATTTTCATGAATGATAGTCAGGAAACAGAGGATAAGGATGTAATATTTCAACAAAATAAAATTGCAGAGAAAGAATTTCATTGTTGTGAACCAAAGCAGAGAGACATTCATGAAATAGATGATAAGAAGGAGAGACTAGCTGACAATCTCATGGAGAATTTAAATCAGCATACTGATGTGCTGACAAAGAAGTTAGAAGAAAACTCAAAGCAACATACTGAAATGTTGTCAAAGGAGGAAGAGATATTGAAACCTTGTATTTTTAATACTGATAATGCATGTGTTAATTATGCAGGCAAAAAATGACAACAAATGAAAAGTGTTAGAGAATTTAATGAAAAGGAAACTATGTTACCTGAAAACATAGTGAAGGATCATCATTCTATCAGGGTGATTGGAACAATGGAGATAACCTTGGAAGCTGAGAAGAAATACAATGGAGATTTTTTGAGTCTTGAAAGAGATTTAGAGCTGCTAGAAGAAGATTTGGTGACTGGATCATCAAATGAGACCATTGGGTCTTGAAATTGACAATTTGACTGTGTTTACAGGTTTTGCAGAAGACAATCCATCGCTTGGAGTTGTCTTGAATGAAGATGAATTATTGCAGTAGAAGGAAACCATATATCCCTTATTTAATAAGGAGAGAATCTACAAGGAAGGTGAGACAGTTATGTCTCATATGAAGGAACTTTTTACTGTTGATGACAAGGAGGAGCTGGCTTGTCTGATTAGCCAAGAGAATACTGTAGGAAAGACTCTTAGAATTGCCACAGTAATGAAGAATCAGAATTCTATTATGATAAAGGATGAAGATATAGAGGTTGAGGAGTCTGAATTGATTGCCAGAATCAATCAAGGAGGTGATAGACAATTACTGAAGATTGTCAAAGAAGAAGAAGAAGGATATGCTGAAACTAAATTGCAGCATATTGATGATGTGAAACAAGTTCAAAGGAAATGGTTGAAATGTTTGTTGGAAACATTTGAACAAGGGAAAGGAATTGCAGACACTGGAGTGAAAATTCCTGAAGTTGTGGAAGAGATAGGAGCAGATACTAGTTTTTCAAATTTGATTATGCTTAATAATATACAAAGAAGAATGAATGAGTATGTTACTGCAGTTAAAGAATCAAATGATAATTTATTTATTTTAAATAACTTTGTAGGTGATGAGCAGAAGAATAATGTTGCAGAGGGAGATATATTAAGAGATATTCAGGAAGTTTGGGAGGAGGCAACATCTGTAGAAACAACAACAATGTTGGCAACAACTACAACAATGTCCAGAGAAATATTTATAGCAGAAATTGAAAGCGGCAACAAAAGGCATAGTAAAATCCAAACAGAAGATAAACTGGATATAGAGATTGAAAACATAAGGAGGTTGATGATGAAGGTGTCTCAGAAGAAGACAGCAGCAAGAAAACAAAGAAATGATAGCAAGGAAAAGACAAGAAAAGAATGTGAAAGCATAGCTAGTGGCAAGATGCAGAATAAAGTATGGAAGCCTGGAAAAGTGAAATTGAAGAATAATACAGCTATTGGAAAAAAGAAAAATAGAGTATGGGATCCAGGAGGCAAAGATTAAAATCACATGATCAGGAGATAATGATTATTTTTGACCTTGGGAGTTTAATGCAGGGGCATTAGGCTCAAGAAAATTCCTTGTATTTTAATAGATTTAGGGGTTTTGTGTTTTCAAGGGAGTTGGTTTCTTATGTAATGATTTGAGTGATTTTAATGAGAATTAATTAAATATTGTGAGGAATTTTGTAAATGTTCTCGAATTTTGGAGAACATGAGAGAATTAGGCTAGTTGAGAATGTATAGGCATTGAGAGATTTAGGAATTCATTATAAATCCTAAATTAGAATTTTTTTCATTATTTTGTGGATGAAAGAGGATCCTTAGGGGTTAGTTGAGGCAAATAAGGAGTTAGAGGATATTTAGGATTTTGTTGAGAAGATGGAGGAACTAAAACCAAAAATAGTTTCAGAACCCTTTGTATAAAATGTAAGCCTCAAAGACATAAAAAACAGAAAATAAGTAGAGATATTTCAAGGTATAACAGAGGTAGACAGATAGGGTTTGAATTGCAAGCCTACAGGCAGAATAGGAAAAAGCCACTGATTGAATATCAGGCCAGAGAGGAAGAATTTCCTATGTAATTTGGTGTGTTAATACAAAGAACTCAATTTTTTGAGTTCATGTTTCATTTCTGAAGTTATATGGTGTGCAGATGAAATTACAGGATTGTTGACTGTATGGTTTGAGGGAAAATATTCATTATTTGAATTCTGTGTGATTGATTATGTTGGGAAAATAGAATCAATCACAGAATGGATCGATGCTATTAAAAGAATTACCTGGACTTTTAAATTGAGCTATAAAATTCACTAGATGTATTTCACAATTGGGCTAAGTTCGTGTAAAGCGTTTCATGGAGTTATTACACATTTGGTTGTGTAAATACAGTGTAGTAAGATCAGGTTTTGAAGTCACAAATGAGGGTTTATTGTATTTATAAAGATGATTATAAACCCACAGACAATGGAAAATAGAGAATAACCCATGCGTGGAATGAATGCAGAGAGGGTTTTTGAGATTAGATGGAACCCTGGCCTGTTCGAAACCTTGAGTTGGAACACAGTGGAATAGCAAGCGAATGATGCAGGTCTGAAGAGAAAGAAGAAACACATGATAGTGTTGATAATTGTAGGCGGAAATTACAAAGTAATGGCGTAGTGAATATGAGTCAATGGTACCACAGAACAGTGAAGCGGTTTTCGAAAACCAACCAATGGTTTTCGTGCAGCCTTCGGATGGTAAGTAGTTTTATTGAATTCGAATGCGATACACTCCAAGGAGTGACACATAGCCTAGATGGTATTTAAAATCCATTTTTTCGCGTGAATTTTGTGCGATAAACTTCAGGGGTTTATTGAATGTGATTTCCATCAGATCATAAGTGTTAGAGATCTGATGTCATTCGCACTCGAAGTTGCGTGGTGGTTAACGGAGGTGTGGACCTGACGACAGAAGCGTTAAGTTGGTAAGTTGTGGCTCCAAAGGTTATTTTAACATTTATCTTTGGTATTTAATTAAGCAAAGTTAGGTGTATGGAATATAATATGGATCCGGTTATCATATTATGTCAGAAATTGATATTATAACCAAATTCAAACCTTTGGTGTGAAATGAAATGATAAGTTTTGGAGCAGATGTAATATATGGTGAATTGGTATGTTGTGGCCCGAATATTTTCTTTGGGGTTTTAACCAAAGTTTGAAGTCGCATATGAAGATTTATATTTTGGGTTTTTTATCCAAAGTCGATTATTGGTTCGATATGTTCATGAAATGGGTATGTAACCAAGGTTACATATATTGATTCAAATTTCCATAAAGAGGGTTTCATTATATGGTTTTAACCATAGATTTTTTAAGAGCAAAGCTTCCGCATTAGAATTTGCCCAATTTGAAAGTTATGTTGGTTGATAAATGAACCTTGCATTTTTATATGCATCATAAGGAGAGAATGTGGGTTTTGCAGCCTTTGTCTACATCACCCATCCATCCAACTATGGGTGTCTCCTATCATGGTCTAATTTGGTATCCATCCAATGGAGAATACCATCCTCCCAAATCTTATGACTATATTTGCACTCCATGATATGTTGAATTGCATCCTCCTGGAGATATCTACATGAAGACCACTCATAAATGACCTAGTATAACCCAGAAGGTTCGAAATATGCTGAAGGCAAGAGATTCTCATTGAGCTGTGAGGTGCTCATCAATAAATATCTATCATAATAATGGGAGATGTTATCCATCATAAGATGTCTCTCATCAACCATCTACCTATTCAATGCTACATAAGTGGAATGGTCATCAGAATGCTTCAATAATAGTTGGGCCCCCAACTCATCATTGTTGCTCAATGACAGCACTACTAATCTCCATGATGGTGCCTCTCTTGTCTCAGGGCATATGCAATATTGAACACATAGTTATGCATTGGATTGATTGGGACTATGCTCATCCTATCCTCCAAAACTCTACACTCCAACCCAAGGTGTTGTGTGCAACTCAACAATGAGAACCTTGGATGGCTATTCATCTCTTCCTTGAACCAGTCAAGGGTCCTCTGCACAATGATAGTCTACTGCTCCAAATCAACAATGTGCTTTAACCCTTGGTCATGCAATTGGCCTGATGGCATGCCCCCACAACTCTCTATCTGATGTGCTTAAATAATGTGGGGTGAAAATTTTTGCATACCTTGGATAAGCTGATACTTGGGAACATCTTGTACAACTACAAGGGTTCTTCCTGTCGGTGTAATGAATTATCCAACTGTTGGTGATGGTGATGGTTGCTCCTCTACTGCTGCACCAGCATTGGTATCTGTCTCCTCTTCCTCATGTATCTCCTAAATAATGCATGAGACTCCCAATGTCAAGAGATCAAGACCATCTTGCAAAGATGCAAGTGTTACTTCTCCTGATGCAAGTACTCTTGCAGTTATTGGTGGTGGAAGTTGCTCCTCTCCCAAAGTGATAATGATGACATCTTCCCTTGGCTCCTCATGTGCTTTCTCATCGATGTAGGGAGATTTCTCAATATGAATTTCATATAGATTTCTTCTATTAAACTTCTTGATCATCCTCTGAGTAAAATCTACACAAGAAGACACTCTTGCATGTTTCAAATGGCTGAATCACCAATATTTTGCTTCACCCCCAAGGTGCAGCGCTGCAATCTCAACAACTTCTCTTTCTGATACTGGATGTATCAGGAAGAATGCATCTAAATTCTTCCTCCAAGCCCTTTTTGTGCTTTTGGATGACCCATAAAATGTAGGCAAAAGGAATCTACTATACCTTTTCCTTCTATTGCTGTTGCAGGGTCTTCGTTCTTCTTTGATTTGGATAAACTGTTGGAGAGTTATATTCTCCTTGAAAGCCCTTGATTGAGACTTTTAATTTTAAAGACAATCACTTAGAGTCTCGTGATCTAAGTTTCCTCCATCCCCATGCCTTTCACCTTCCTCTTCTAAAAAAGTGGACATAGTAGATTGTTGTGGAGCTCTATGCATTATCGGTGCCTTATGCTATTGATAGGAAGTGCTTGGACGTCCATCATCTTGAAACCTTCTTGAGGTTTCTTTTTTCCTATCCCTTCTCATTTGTTTGACCTCCTTGGAGAGATATTGCATGGATCTGAAGAGAAGTGTGGAAAAAATAAATCCTCCTGTCATTATTGATCTCTTATTTATACTCCTTCTGGTGTCATAAGATGTATTTCCCACAAGCTGAGCCAGAGATCATGCTCTGATACCACTGTAATATCCCAAAATGGAAAGACGGGAATATGGAACATAAACTGGAAAATGCAGTGATACATCAACACATATAATATGAGTAGATCATAGAGCCTTATTATTAAACAATATAGCAGAAAATGTGTACAATATCTTGAGGAAAAATACACTTAAGTTAGGAAAAACAAGCCTCTAGAGACCCAGTACATAAAATATGAAGAACAACTGCAATAGAAGAATGTCAGAGGCTAAGACAACATAATTTTAGTTGTGTTTTACTTTTGCTGTAGATGTAAACAGATGGATCTACTGATGTGGTGCCTATAAAATGCCAGGATCAAATATCTAGGCCTCCTAGCACCATTCCAAGACAACCAAGAAAGGGTTTCCGGAAATATTCAAAAGGTAGAATATACAAAATGTGGCCATGTGGCTAAATAACGATCTACAACTGGAACACCGATGGGAGGTGGCTGAACTAATATAAAAATGGCTAATATTCCTCCTCACAAACTTTCCGGATAAAGGGTTGCTCCCCTCACTCGAAAACAGGGTCAACAACTTGGGTACTTGACCTCCCACTGCAACTGCACTACAAAATAACGCATTTTCTGGAGGAGACTATGTTGTGGGTAAATTTCGTTGCTTGGCCTGATGTCAGATGGTGGAATAAAGCTCTAAGGACTTCCTTACTAGCCTCCCGAATGAAGGGTTTCTCCCTCCACTAGAAAATAAGCTCAAAATTTAGGTATATCAAACCTCCACTGCTTCTACCCTGAAAAACAACCCAATCCTGAAGGAGACTACGCTTTTAATGAAGGATGAAGCTTGGACTAAAGTTAGATAGTTGAAATTATTCTAAATTAACCTCTCCTGAGTAGGCACTCGAAGTTCCCCGAGGATGAGGGCGTGATTTCCACTTCATGAAAACACCCTTGTGCTAAACAACACAACAAAATTAGTTAAACAGCTAAAGCGTGAAAAAATTCATAAAATACCAATACAATATCAATATCCTGAATTCCTTCTATGGCTTCCATCCTCTTCCTTATATGCTTGGTGAGCTTCCTCACCCTGGGTACCACTCATTAAATAAGCTACTCTCATGCATACACTCCTCCTCTGTGACTACGTTGTCCTCCATTAACTCTCCACTATCTCCATAACAATGTTGTTGATTTGGTCAACTTTGACCCTATCCACATGCTTTAGCCCTGTTCACACCTCTAGGTGCTTTATATAGCTGATACAATTATCCACATTCACATGAGAAGTGGTTTTATTCCTACTAAAGAGATTTATGGGTCTCTCTACCCACTTATTCACCTATCTTATTATCAAAAACAAAAATTAATATTCCAACTAGCTAAAAGCTAATTAGGAATATAACAGTCCTCCCCTCCCAAATGTTGCTTGTCCTCGAGCAACTGTAAGGATGGATACTGCAAAGCCTCCTCTCCTCCTCCTGTAGCATCCTCATCTGATAGGAATATTACACCTCGTCTCTATATATAGGAGTCTAAGGGATCACAATATAATCAGAGCCGACATAACAATAATAATGTAACGGAAAAACAATAACGCTAGTGGGATTCTATGGGGCACAACAATAACAATTTGGGGACTACATGGGTATGAAAATAACAATAAGGGGGCTACACTAGCAATAACAATAAGGGGCTACACTAGTATTATAGGGACACATTACATCAAATATTGTGTTATAATAAATACATGTCAAACGGATACATTATTCATCCTCCCTCTCACGTAAGTAGCAACCATAAGCCTAAGCTTGCCTCATACATTAACACTATTCAACACAAGGATATATCTCAGTCCTAGAAAAATATAGGAATTGTTTCCAATCAGATCCCACTCTTGTTGTCACAATGTGTCATTGTCATATCCAAAACCCGCTCAAACAACTCTTCAAAGAGCTTCGTCATCCAAATTTCCTCATAGATAGCCATGCTAGCAACAATGTACTCAACCTAAGTCATGCTTAAAGCTAAAAACTTTTATCTCATCCAAAATATCATGGCAGATCCATATGTGCTCTTGTTAATAATGTTTCCAACCTAAACAACATCAATGCATCCATGCAATTGTAAATCTCATGTAGTATATATTAGACCAAGGTTGATTGTTCCTTGTAGATTATTTAAAAATGTGCTTTGCAAAAACTAAATGTATACAAAGTGGCTCAATTATGAATTGACTCTAGTTATTCTCTGCAAAACATATATCTAAATGGGTGTTCACAAGGAACATCAATGCTTCAATCAATTTTCAGTTTCCAATTCAGGTACGAAAATACCTCTGCATAACTTCTTGAAATTCAATTCCATCAGGGTGTCCAAGGATTTGTATTCCATCATGCTAAATAAATTTACAACATCTTTTCATTTTCCAAAATTCTTATCCCATAAAGTAATTCATCATGCCAATATTCTTCATCTTGAACTTTAGAGGCCAAATCCCTCTTACTTTTATCATTAGAGGCTTATTACTTTTCAAGAATATATCATTAGCATATAATACCAAAATAAAAGGCATACCTTGGACACTTTTGAAATAGAGGTTTTTTTATGGTTCTGGATCCCGCCAACATACATGGGATCTCTCGATATGAGGTTCCAATTATACCTCACATTTTTTGGTGTAGGAGTCACATTTGGAAATATTGCCCGACTACCATTAACTTAGATATTTTCCTTGGCTTAATTGAGTTAGCATGAGAAAGTAGTGTGCATGTGCTTTTGAATGAGCAAGAGAGTGTGCCTTCAGGAATGTTTGATTGTAAATTTATCAAGGTTATTTCACTGCAATGGAGATATGTGAGTCTCTAAAAGAGAAGTAATAGTACTAATCTAGTAAAGATGCACACACATAAACACGGAATAATCATTATACATCAAGAGAATCACTTCACATAGATGCAACAATCATTAAAATCATCACAACACATTTCAAAAAAGTTGAGTACCAAAGTCCGTGAAATAGTTCAATTACTTTAGTACATTTGAAAGCTAACATAAACTGAAAATATTAGAAAAATAATCTAAAAACGTCCATTATCCATGCATGAAAATGTTTTGGTTGAATGGCTTCAAGTATTAAGAAAAACTTCCAAGATATATGAGTACAATGAAAATCGCTATCTCCAATAGTGGAGTGTTAGAGCCACTACTTGCTCCCAAAAAGTACTATCTCTATCTTTATAATTCCTTGTGGGATAAGCCAAGGTGAAAATTATTTTTCTTGAGTAATGAGGCTCATTTTATAATTTGAGGCATGACCTTTCATATCCCTGTGACTCTTTAGTTTCTCATATGAATTTTCAACTTCTAATGACCTTTAGGCCTCTATATAACTCTTGGACTTATCGATGAATTTTGGAATTACATGTCTTTTGGACTTCTTCATATGTCTCTTTTGTCCATACATGAATTTTGGAATTCCCCTCAGTTTTCTTTACAATAATTACATAATTACATCATGATTTCCACATCATCATGTGGTGAGAACATGACAAGTCACTAACATTGATGACTTGGACTCATAATTATTGATGACATGGACTTTATTGATGGGTGGAAATGTTTCCACTTATATATTAGATCTTGCATGCAACTTCCATGTTGTTGATGTCTTCACCCCCAAAGGGTCTTTGACCATATAGAGTCTTTTGGGCTACTTCGATCATCAGGATTTCAATTTTCTTCATTTTTTCACATCACATGTTCTTCATTCTTGAATGCTTCCTTTGACTTCCCTCTTTGTTCATGTTGTTTTGGAATAAATGCAACTAAAATCACTAATGGAATGAAAACATCAGTATGAAAAATATCCTATTATAACATGTTTCATGTAAAAAAAAATTTCATGGTTTATCAGTGCGCTAGCGAAGGAAACAAGAGGTTGTTGGGCTTAGGGTGCAGTCAGAAAGAAAAAGTGCTGAGGGCATAGGAAGTACGTCTGAAGGGTGAAGGAAAGACATTGAGGCTTTTAAATGTGTTATTCACTCAAGGAGGCCAAGGAGGGTGCAGGGCGCAAGTCCGAATGTTGAAGGGTAAAGCTTGGGAATTCCCAATGCATTGTGCACTCAAGAGAAGCAAAAAAGTGTGTTGGGTCCAAGGTTGAAGGCTAAAGGGACCAGGATGTTGCTTTGTGATGTTCCATGCACTCAGCAAGGACGAAGTATTACTTTAAGGGCACATTTCGGAAAGGCAAGGAGAGGGTGATGCTTGGAAGTGCGTTATGCACTCTCTGAGGGCACAGGATGCACTCCAAATATGGAAGGGGTCCCAACTAAGCCTTAAGAGTGTATTAAGTTCTCTTGGAGGGCACAGGGTGCACTCCAAATAAGGAAGGGGTCCCAGCTAAGCCCTAAGAGTGTGTCATGTGCTCTCCTAGCCTTAGTGGGCTAAGTTGTATATACAAAAAATTTCTAAGTCTAAAAGATAAAAAAAGGGGAAAACACAATGATTCTAGACACAAAATCAAGTGTGACACATAATAAATCATCAATAATACTTCGACATGATCGAAAAATGATAAATACACATCAAAACGCTAGTTTACAAATACTCTTTGAGCACAATAGATAAAGTGTGTGTGACTTTCACCAAAAGTGTCATTTTACAACAAGAAAAGGTATTATAACCATGAAGTGCACTAGAGATGTTATAAAAAGTGCGACGTCACTTAGCAATGATCTAGAGAACTTGAAACATGTCAAATAAATTGTAACAACACTTGATGAACAAAGCGACACTTGGTATGATAGTTTGGTAGGCTCTAAAAATTGAATGTAGTGAAGTTTTGGAGGGTGTTGTAGCGGTGACAACAGGTTCGAATTGACACATCTTCCAAGCTTCACTAGGTAACTGTCAATGCGAACATGTTAGGCTTGGAAATCTTGCTTCAAACCATACAATGCTTTCTGCAATTATAATACTAACCAAACTAATTTGTTCAGCCTCAAACAAATTAATATTGTGAAATCAAATAAACTAATTCTATTTATCACGCCTTAAATTCCAAACCAAAACTAATATCAAATCATTAAATTTTTATGACAATATCATTAACAAAATCTTCGAACTAGGTGCCAGGAAGAACTCACACCCAATACAAGGTTACAACTTTATCTATTTTCATGTCAACAACTTTTTATTTACCAAGCAATATACAACCAAACTTTATCAATCCATCCTCATGATCATCATTTTTGTCCCTAGATGTGAATACATACACCAAGGATAAGTCATATAATTTTTATCCATTCTTTTTTATATCATTTCATATGGTATCATAATTATTTACACTTCAACCGATGTGTCAAGTGCCAATGATGCCAATACATAATCAATACTAAATACCAATATTAGTCACTGAAAGTCACTATGCCCACATAACATTGTCATTTCACATCAAAGAAAATCACCATTATCAAGTACCAAATCAAAACCATAACTTGTTATAATTGTGAATGTAATCAATCCATAATCCAAAACATATCTATGAATTTTCAAGCATCATGAAAAAATTACAATACTACTCATCTATATTAAGTCATGTCAATAATCCAATTTTTATTAGATATCATTTTTTGGATTCAACTGCGTTAATTTAGTCATTCATCTATGACCATTTTCAGAGAGGTAGTGCTAACTGACTAATTTCTCATGATTTTTGAATAGTCCACTTAGCACTCATTGCATCGGGTGATGCTCACAGGGGTGAAGAAGTGGGATTGAAACTAGTGAAATGAATCCCTCATACTTAAAATCCAATTTTTTTCAAACCCTTGAAATCGTCACTAAATATTGTCATATACTAGCTCAAGTAATTAAGTTAAGTCAAACATCATATTGATATGCATATTTCAATCCCCTTCAAACACAATATTATCCAAGACATTCACATTCTCTATAATAATTCAATCATTATGTAGATCTCAAAAACTTCCCTTCTCGTAGAACTCTACATCATTGTTTCCATGTTTGTATGTTTTTCATACTCCTAGTGCACTTTTGGTTTCGTGCATAAGTTTTTAGTTTTTTCTCCTATAGGCTCAACCACACACATATGCCTTCTTCCATGCAGTTGGAGGCTTATAACCGCACGCTTAAACCTTTCTCCTAGTGGCTGGGGCTTAGACTAGGAGAAGCCTTCTTTTCTTAGTTCAAAACTTTCCAAAACTTTTTCCACAACATCTAATGTTTATTCATGTCCAGAATTCTTCCTTCAAAATTCAAGTATATTTTGCTCATTTTCTGAAAATAATAGATGTTGGAATATTTTGGAGAGTTTCTTCCTCTTAATTTGAAGCTACTTCAGTCATCATTATTCAAAAAATCAGCCTATGTATCATAATACTATTATGCATCAACAATATTGTCAAGTCATGAAGTCAAACTATATCAGATTCTAAATCATATATTCATCATACTCATAACATATTAGCATCAACTACTTTATCATCACATATGACATAAAAAATTCATCAAAAGTTATTTCATATAATTTGGGGCAAGTGTATCTCCATACTACAAAAATCATAATGACAACATCACTTCTTTATCAAGTAAGGGAATCCATTCATATTTTTTGAGATTAACAAAAACTAAAAAATATCAACAAGAATATCCTGAGTATCAATATTATTTTTACACTCTTATCATCAAGGTTACCATTCTTATCACAAGCCTTAACAATAGTATCAAGTCACAATATATCAAAATCAATGCATCTAGGAAATTCATCATGTCTAAAATATGAGATACTTTCCAAATTCCAAGTACACCAATGTATGCATGAGTCATTTATGAAGGTGATATTCTCATCATACCTTAGGGCTTAAATTTCCTTCCAAACTTGCAGTTGAATCATGACATTGAAACAATAAACCATACATACCTTGTAGTTTTCAGATACTTGTGCAACTTGTAGCTCTTATTTGTCATCGACAATTGTAATTTCCAGATGCTACTTTAAAACCTTTTCATTTGGTACCTTCTTTTGTACTAGTACTATTTTCCTGCACCTTAGGTGATCCTCAAGAAGGATCTGCTTATCACATATCATCAGGAGGTTAGAAGTATTCAAATACTCAAATATGCAGGAAGTATAAGCAATAATCAAAACAATAATAGTGTCACAAAAAAATAACATAAATATGAAAGGTACTTATCTCTAACGAGAAGTGATCATCTCCCTCTTGAACCATTGTTCAAGAGTCATTATCATTCATTATCCATATAACAATTATTCCTTCAATATATCCATCGAATTAATAAATAACCAAGGCCTAATTGAGACTTTTCCCAAATAGGGTTATGCTAGAACAATTCCTCATTGATCACACTAGGGTTTCTAGATTGCAAAACTCAAGACTTTATCATATTCTAGTGTTTATTACAAACCCTAACCTCATGATATCCATAAAACCCTAATAATAATATTTCCTAGGGTTTCCTTCAAACCCTATAATTCTTCTAGTTCTCCTCCATCTTCTCTTGCTTCCATAAATGGTGTCTATATAGGGGTGATATCCAATGACTTTTCTTCAGCCTAACTTTGATACCATGTTAATTTTTCTTAGGGATATATTTTTCTTTGCTTTAGATAATTTCATTTCATCATTTAAACATTGAATTTGCCCCACAACATTATAACAATATTCAACAACATATGCAATTATGTAGAAAGAATAATATCATAAAAAATGCAACCGAACATAAGGGAACAATAGAAGAAAATAATTCACACATAGAGACACCAGGATTGGTCAGAGACCAGGGGAAACCCCATAAGGGGGAAAACACTTTCAAATTATTCTTCTTATTAGATTTTTATTTAATGTTTCAGCAAAGAGAGAGTACAATGATCCATATATTCAACCACAAAACTATCTAGGAAAATCAACTAAACAACATCTAAGAGATGAACCCAACAATGTTAATAATCAAAACCTTAATTCAGAAACATGTGGTCAACTTTCATCAACTGTCGGAACATATGTTTAACTATGGTCAATAGTAAAAACTAAACCCTAGGTTTCAACTCAGAGAGAGAGATGTGTGTGCGGAAGAAACCCTCCAATTGTACTCATAGACTTGTGTGCCTGATGTTCAGCCAAAAATATCATGTAGCATCCCTACGGCTAAGAACCAAAAACACTAATTACATGTGTGAGCTTCAGACCCTGCAATTTCGAACCATTGTGAGCCAAAATAAAAAAAGAATAATGATTGATGATCTCCAAATGAGGGTCACTTGACTTGCATTTATAGTCATCCAAGGGTTTTCAATTTCACTTTTGGGTTGACCTGTCCCTTTTGTGCACATGGGGAGTTTCCATATTAAAATATTTTTTTCCTTAATCAAATTAAATTCTTCCAAGGGATAATAGGGATCTTCCTTGATGAGGAAGAGTGTCCAAAGGAGGGAATTTGTCCCTGAGCTTCCAAAATTAACATCTTATATCTTGTGTATGGGTTCATGTTGATCTAGACAAGATTTAATTTATTACAAAGCTATTTGTTCCAAAATATTTGAAGGATGTAAGAATATTTTTGGGCCATGCTAGTTTTTTATAAAAAAATTACAAAAAAATTCACTAGAGCTGTGTAATATTCCCAACTTTCCATCAGTTAATTGGAATATTAGAGTTCTTACTTTTCTTTCTTAGTAAGTAAATAAAAGGGTGGAGGGACCCATAAACCCCATAGATGAATAAAATCCACTTTTGTTGCATGAATGTGGGTTAATTAGATAGTAGATCAGAATTATGGAGTAGTGGAGCAGCTTATTAATGGAGGAAAAGTGGAGATCATGGAGAATAATGAGGAAGATGATGGAGATAGTGGAGGAGTAAAAGTAAAATCATAGACAATTAATGATGTAGTGATGGAGGAAGTGGTGCATTAAATGCACACATGATGGAGGAAGTGGTGCATTAATTGCAAAGATCATGGAGACCATGGGGAGACAATGCAGTCTTCATGGAGACTAGTGGCCACATGTGAAGCGCAGTTATGAGGTGGGCCAAGGCTATGGAAGGCTCACAACCATATAAGGAAGATGAGGGCAGCAAAGCAAATCAGTATGGAATTTGATATTGTATTTTCGTTTGACATTCTTTGCACGCTTCAGTTGTTTAGCTAAGTATGTTGTGTTGTTTAGCACACAAGTGTTCCCGAGTGGGAATCCCACCCTTACCCACAGGGGACTTTGAGTGCCTACTCTGGGAAGGTTATTTTGAGCAGATATTCATCATTTGGCATTGGTGCCACATTCAGCCCCTCTCTTCTGCATATACTACTTCAGGAATTATGCATTCTTGTCTTAGGGTTTGAGAGGAGGCAGGTAGTTCTTAGCATTTCAGCTAAGAAACCGGTGGAGGGTTCATCCTTTCATCTTGTGCTTCCATTTCAGTCTTCCAAGAGAAGCATTGTGATATCCAACATTATTCCATTAGTTTATACCTCCATGTAGCAGCAGTTCCTCTAGGAATTGCGCAATCCAACTAGGTAGATCTAGTGGAGGAAGGAAGTTCCAAGTATTTCCGCTTGGAATCCTATGAGGGAGAAACCCCTCACTTTGGAGAGATTATTTCCATAAGTTTTGAGCTATATTCCATCACCTAGTAGTAGGCTACAAATTTATCCCTCTTGACAGCACAATTCATTCCAGCAGTTGTGCAGTGTGCAGCTGCAACTTAAGCAGAGGAAGGAGGAGCTAGATCTCAAGCTTCTAGCTTGGAGATTAAGAAAAGGGACCAGCCCTTCATGTATTGAGCTAACTGGGTGTTATTTCAGCAATTAGATCATCAATTCATCACCATATTAGCAGTTACCTAAGAGGATTGCATAAGTCAGCCAACAGGGGTACAGTTGCCAAACCAAAAAGGGCCGAAAATCCAAAGTTAAAATCTAGCCAAACCATTTCTGGGTATTTCTAGGTGTTTTGAGCAGAATCCGTGGTTAAATTACTAGATCATTCTGAGCACTCCAGAAGCCTCCCATACATGGTTCTTATTCCTAGTAACAACCGTTTCCAACAGTAGCAGCAGTAGCAGCACAACATTTCCAGTACTAGTTTTCATTAGTGTATTTCAACCACTTCTTGTTGGCTTGAGTTCATCTTCTTTGGAGAATTGTGTAATTTATATTTGTTGTTGTTTATAATGATATGACTCAACTATTTCTGCTCATGGTTATAATGTCTTGATGTTGCAGCATATTTCTGACATTTTCCATATTTTAGTGTGATATTCCTGTTTTTCTTATTTGGAATGCTATAGATGTTCCATATTCCTGTCTTTTCCATTTTGGGATATTATAAATTGTTGCTCCTTTGTTTAAATTACTTAGTGAATCTGCTAACTTTTCTTGGGATGAGCATTTCCAAAATTCTTTTGAAACCTTGAAGGAAAAACTCATGAATGCACCCTTTATGAGGGGATCTAATTGGTCTCTTCCATTCCGCATCTCAACATATGCCTCAAATATGAACCTTCGAGAAACTTTGGTTCAACATGAAAACCATTCTTCCTATGCCATTTATTTCATTAGCAATAATCTAACACTTGTTATTGAACTATACAACCACAAAAAAATATTTTTATTACTTTTGCATGCAATTAATAAATTCAAACACTATATCACTGGGTATGAGGTCTTCATTCATACTAAAAAGTATTTCATAAGATACTAATGAAAAATCCAATAACTTATGGTAGAATCACTAGCTAGGTTTCATTGTTGTAGAAGTTCAATAGTACTTTTTGAGATAGACATGGGAAAGCTAATTTTGTAGAAAATTTTATTTCTATAATCCATTATGAATGGTTAAAGGCTCTTGTAAATGATGATTTCTCTAATGAACACTTTTTTGTTGTATCTTCTAATATTCCTTGGTTTTTAGATGTAGAAAATTATTTGGCTGCAAGGAAATTACCACAGCATCTTTCACCTAGGGAGAAACAAAGAATCATCATACTCAATGATGCCCATTCCTAGATTGTATGTGATATCTTCAACATAGGACCTAACATGATCATCATAAAATGCTTACGTAAGGATGATATGTTCGAAATTTTGAAACCAAGTCATGATGAACCATGTGGAGGACACTTTGTTGATAAGAGGATAACCTATGGAGGTGTGATAGTTGTTGACATATGGGCCTCCTAGTATAATTTGATTAAATACCTCTCTACCCAAAAGTACGCTTTAATCCATTTGAAAATTGGACTCTAGACTTCATGGGACTGGTTGCTTCGACATAAAAGAAAAAGAGGTAAATTTTAGTTTGTATTGATTATGTAACAAAATGGGTGGAAGCTAAAGGTCATTTATATGTTACTAAATAAACAATTGTTGAATTTCTATTTAAGAATATTTTCACCCATTTTGGTGTTTCAAGAGAAATTATGATAGAACAAGGAACATATTTCACATCAAAATTGGTGGAATCCATCACTTAACAATATAATATCAAACATCAGAAGTATTTCCAATACCATCCACAAGCCAATGGGAAAGTGGAGTCAACCAACAATGTCCTTGAAGCAATTATGACCAAAAAAATTCAGTTGCATCATAAGGATTGGGAAGATTGGCTTCCTAAAGCACTTTAGTCCTACAAAAGCACAAGGAGGGATGCAACTAGATTCACACCATATGAGCTAGCATAAGGAAAACAAGTTCTTATTTTAATAGAGTTCCAAGTGAAGACCTTTAGGGAGACAGTTCAATTGGGCATGGATATTTTAGAGTCCCATAAACAAAGAATAGCTCAATTAAATGATTTATATTAGATGCTTCAGGAAACCATTCAAGACACTACCCTCTTCTAGCGTCAAAGATGTAAGTGGCATGATAAGTTAATTAGGAAAAATCAATTCAAACTAGGTGACCACGCCCATTCTCTTTGATCTAAGATTCAAGGTATTCAAAGGGAAAACCACTACATGATGGCTATTGACTTATGAAATGGACAAAGTCTTTGATAATGATATAGTTATAATTAAAAATAATGGACATAGATTGAAGGTGTACACAAGCCCCTTAACCTAAAATATTTTTTTAAGTGTGTATTTAAGTAGTTCAAGATACAGATGACCTCCAACTTGCTACAAATTCTTCTTGATGTATTCTTTCTTTAGAAATTAATGAAAAAAAAAGAAAAAGAAATATAATAATAATAATAATAATAATATAAAAATAACAAAAAAAATTAAAGGTAAAAAAAATCAAGGTCCAATTGTAAAAACCAATCTTCTAACGCAATTGGATGGGAATTTTTCTTGAAAACTAGGCACTAGCAGGAAAATATTCCTCAAACGCTTTTCTAATAAAGGGAGATTATTAGTTTTAAGAAAATAAATTTGTTTTGTTTCAAAAATAGGGAATTTTTATTTGTCTAATTTATTTAAACAACAATATCGATTCAATAATGAATCAAGACCATGAAAATCCTCATTATTGAAGAGCTAGACACAACATATTTTGTTGATCTTGCCACCACAAGTAGCATGTCTCTTTGTTGCAACTAATTCCATGAATCATTGCTCTTAAGTGGCTTTTTATTTGTCCAATTTTTTTTTACTAGGAAAAAATTGTAATTTTCATTCATTATAAATAGATTACATGTTGTATCAACTGTAGATTGCTTCATGTAAATTTTGTGTTCAGTCCATAATTTATCATAAGTTCATGGTGATTCAACAAAAATTTAAAAAATATTTTAGTGTACCGTGCATGTCAAGATAGACATAACTAACATCAAAATAAGTAACCAAAAACTGTAGTGCCAAAAAAGCCTCTAATCAGTCGGATTGATCAACAGGTTCCAAGATTCTTGTATCTTCTATGAACGGCCTATGATAATGTTGGTAAACTTCTGGTCCATTATTTTTTGTGATGTGCCAATGACCCCATGTCAGTTGCGTGACTTCTTTGGATAAGTAGTTAGCCATATGGTTCCTTTCCCTGTGAATATGAGTAAATAATAATGGATTTAAAGTGTGATTTTAGTGCCATAACTTCATCCAACAGTCCCCTGAGTGTGTGCACGTGAAATCTAGCATTATTGTTGAACCAGTTAATAATAATAATCTTAGAGTCACCAAATAATTTCATCCTGTTGCATCTTTTTTCTAGGGAAAAAATAAGGAGTAGTCTGAGGCTGTTAAGTTCTGAGTAATTTTTTTTTCCCAGACCTAAACCCATCTTGAGTTTAGAAAAGTGAGTGTTGGAGTGATGTAGGATGCCCCCCCCCCACCACAACTAGAAATACCTACAGCCCCATCAAAATATTCCCAAGGATGTGCTTTGGCAATAGTTTCGGGAAACAATATCCTATCTTGCTTCAAGGTGTCCTCTTCAGGAATTAAATGAAAGAGTGAAACAACACAATTGCAAAATGGGAGGCCAGAAAATTGTGGAAATTTGGAATGTAATGAGATTATGAGCCAACCAGATTCCCCAAGAAACTAGGAGGGGCAAGTTTTGATCCTTCTGTGATGCACCATAGTGCCACCAGTTATGCCATGCCATAGATATTGACTCCCCTTGCCAAATATAAGTTATACCTAGGTACAGAGTAATCGGCAGCCAAAATTTTCAAGTCATGGGGAAATTAAGGAATATATAATCAATATCCTCACCCTGTTCTTTACATAGACCACACCTGGATGGGTCGTGAAAAGATCTCCTTGCAAGATTTCCCTTCGTAGGTGCACAATTTGTGAGCAGGCACCACATAGATAACTTGGTCTTTTGGGGGTGCCTTCAACTTCTAAAGATGTCTCCACTACCAATTCAACTCATGGGGTTCTTGTGCCATGATTAGTGCAGAGTAGCAGTTTTGGGGGTGTATAAGCCACTTTGGGACACTTCCCAAATCATCTCATCCTCTCTTTCTGATATTCTGACATGGGATTTCCTAAGAGAAGGGACATATCTATGCCATGCCCTCCTCCAAACCTCTGGTATATTTAGAAATTGTGGAGATTTCCAAGTGTGTGTTTGCCAATTTGAATTGTCCCCATCTGAAACTTGAATTATATGTATGATCCCTGAGTCCTTGAGGTGTTGTCTTAATTCCATGGGTAGCAGGTGTTCCCTCCCACTTCCTGATGAGGTACTCATTCCAATCCTAACCTATGTGCCTGATCCAATGTGCCATGCAATTCCATGTTTGATGACAATGATTTATTTTTTTACTGTGCACCATACAATGGATGAGCCTGACCTGCATCTAATGGGTCATCTAATCCAATCAAGAATGGACACAGATGCAATGTATTTCATATATGTTACCTCTTGCCACGGTATTTTTGGAAGTAATAGTTTCCATCCTAGTTTCGTAGCCAATGCAGTGGATAAATGATTTTAGTCCTTGAGTCCCCATCCTCCCCACTATTTGGGCTTAGCGATTTTGTCCCAGCTAACCCAAGCAAAGGTGTTACCTTCCTTCATACCCCTCCAAAGAAAACATCGATAGATATGTTGTATTCTATTAGTAACTCCTTTGGGGATCCAAGCGTCATGTAGTACACTAGGATTGCCTCCAATACCGACTTGATGGGTACTAGATGTCTATCCCTAGAGAGCCATCTCTGTTGCCAGATATTGATTCTTCTCTCCACTTTTGCAATGAGACAATTCCAGTCTTTGATTCAATATTCACTGGGTTTGAGCCTAAACCCCAGATATTTAAGGCCTTCCTCTATATTATGGTGTTCATATTGGAATTGTTGGAGAGCATGTCTACTCTCTTGGATGGTACAACTTGTCATGATGATAGTGGATTTTCTTATATTGGGAAGCATGCCTGTTGATTTACAAAATATAGACAAAATATTCTTGAAACAATTGGAATCACGAAATTATCCATCAAGAAATATGAGTACATCATTAACAAATAAAAAATGAGACAAATGAAAATTTTCAATGATTTTGACTCCCAGTAAATCTCCCTCGGCCCTAGATGAGTCTATAAGATTTTTTATCTCCTCCATGATGAGGAGGAAGAGAAACAGAGATAAAGGACATCCTTGTCTGAGGCCTCGTCCCGCATGGAAAAAACCATATGCATCCCCATTGATGAGGATGTTGAACGATGCATTGGTAATTGCAACACATGATATAATTTATGAAACTGTGGGGGCAGCCAGTATGGGTGAGGATCAATTGTAGATAGGTCCAACAGGAGTATTCAAAGGCTTTTTCCAAATAGATCTTGAGGATGGTGATTTTGAGGTTTTTGTGTTTGATAGAATGCAATGCTTCTTGAGCAATGTCAATGTCCTTGTGAATTTTCCTTTTATGGAGGAAGGAAAATTGTTCCTTAGATATGTGACGAGATAAAATAGGCTTGATATCATTTTCTATGATCTTGGAAATTATTTTTTAGAGGTAGTTTCATAAGGAAATGGGCATGTAGTCATTGAAGGATAGAGGCTTGTCAACCTTGGGAATGAGTGCAATCAAAGTGGAGTTTAATCCATCATACATTCTACCAAAAACTCTACACTCCTCAATGGAAATGAGGAGGTCCTTTCCAATATGATCAAAGAAAGATAGATAGAATTCAATAGGCCATCCATCCGGGCCAGCAATCTTGTATTTTTTGAACCACTTTAGGATAACTTCTATCTCTCCTAATGCCACTTCAACATTTAGATTTACATTATCATTGCCCCCCACATACCTAGGTATATTCTTGGCAATTCTGAGCACCTCAGATATATTAGCCACCCTTGGATCTTTATATATATGCGATAAATGTCTAATACCCATGTCTAAGAGTTGATGGCGAGTCTTCACCACCCTAACATCTTGATCCCTCACTTACCAAATAGTGTTGATGCTCTTCCTGCCTTTTGCACATTGTTGAAATAATTTGGTATTGTTATCTCTTTCCTGAAGCTGGATAGCCCTCCTTTTGAGTCTCCAAGTATCCTCTTTTTTTCTTAATAGTTTTATTCTTTCCATTTCCGGATGGGTAAGTTGTTCCTTATTCTCCATAGATGAGAACCCCAGACTATCAGTTCTATTCAGAAGGGCGATCTCCCTTTCGACCCTCCTTAGATCTTCCTCATCTCGAATCCTTTTCTACTTTCCCATTTGATAGTCCTATCCTTGATCCTGGACAAATTATTATCATAATCTTGCCGAAATTATATTATGCTCCTATTGAAAATGGTTCCAGGATTCCAAAACTATCTTATGGAATTTGGGGTCTTCTAGCCATGTAGAATTTAAATTGAAGGGGGAGTGTGGTCTGTTTTTCTCTCCATGGATTTCAAGATAAATCAGTGAATGGTTAGAGATACCTTCCGTTCCCACCCATTGTCTAGCCTTGTCCACCCTATCCAATAATTTAAATTTTATCATAAAATGATCCAGCCTACATGCAAGTGCTTCTTCCCCTATCCTTCTATTGTGACATGTAGGAATTTTCTTAGGCATGTCCAGATCGAGCAGATCATAATTTTCGATTAATTTCTTGAAATAGTCTAACAGGGGGTCAGGCATGGCTTGGGGACCCCAAGATTTATCTTGTCCGATGGATAAGTTTAGGTCACCATTCAAAATGATGTGATCCACCTTCGTGATCGAGGATCCCATTAACAAATCCCAGAAAGCAAGCCTGTTGTGATAGGGGCCATAAATTTTTGGTATCCTGAAAGGAATGCCAATATTAGATACAATAATTCCCATGCCAAGTATCCCATCCCTCCCCCAAATATTTTGAACTTGGATGGATCAATTTTTGAAACCTATGGCACATCCCCCATAATGCCCTCTCACATCCAAGGCCTAAAAATACCAGTTCGAAAGTTTGGAGAGCATCTTGTGTACCACCTCCCTAGTACCCAATTTTTCCTAAATAAAAATGGCATCCACCTTTTCTAACAAAAACAGACGCCTAAGACCCATTTTCTTATCCAGACTGGCTAACCCTCTACAAGTGAAAGATAGACAAATCATGGATCACCCTTAATGGATTTTTGTTGTCTAGTTATTCATGAGTTTAAGTTAATTATCAACATCAACAATTAGCATTTGTGTTGTTTTAATCAAAAGGGAAAAATAGAGATACAAGTTTTCATCTTCCAGCATCAAATCTTTAACGTGATCAACATCAATACTCATTTTTATTCTCCCTGATTCTAACAATATTTGGAGCCCCAAGGACAACATTTTTTAGATGATCAACTTCAAGGGATATTAGCAAAATATTCAACAATTTTATTAGTGTATATATAGGCTTTCATGTAACTAACACATAATCATGTAATCATTGTTATAATATCACTATAACTATTATAGGATGACATGTAGCATGTTTTTTAAACATGTTTTCAAAGTTAAAGTATATTAATTGAAATATGACTTCAAAGTAAGAGCTTGGAGCTTCCAAACATCCACATCCTCTTCTTTTTCTCCCTTACTCTTCTATCATCTACTAGCAATAATTCAGATTGGTTCCAAAATTCAACAAGGTAATTAAACTCTTGTAAAGCAACACTAACACTTGTCTTATACTCTAGCATGATTGAAAATATCAACATTTCATTTTTATATATACTAAACATTTCCAGGGTATATAAAGGTTTTAACCGTATATATAAAATACATGCAAATGATTTTTTTTTAAACAAAAATATACAATGGCGAGAACATAAAATATATTCTGATACTTTTATTTTGGAACCCAAAAATAGGAAAAATAGATTGATTTTTCATTGTATCCAGTTCAATGTTACAATACATTATATACATAAACCCCCAATCCATTAACCCTAGATTATAACATAGTTGTTTTTCGATTGACCGGATCTACAAAATACCATGGACAAAACCATCATGCCAAAAACCATGCACAAAACCATGGGCATGTATGCCCACCATCCTTGGGTCCACATAAAAAAAAAATCGTGATGTTGACCCGAACCCCATGTAGGGGGGAGGTAGGGGTTTTCACCCGCTATAACCCCCCTACTATACCTAGCGCAACTTAATAGCACCTATGGCTACTCATGCAAAGAATACAACACATACCCAAAAATATACAAGTTCCAAGTTCTACCTCAAAGTCTCATTGCAAACACATTTCAAATGTTTAAGGTAAAAACTTGAGGTGAGCAACTTAGTTTAAGCTCTTTTGGTATGCTAAAATATGGAATAAATATCGAAAAAACCTTGGTCCTAATAATAATTCTATATTTCACTCTTCCTTTATGAATTATCATGTTATTCTCTCACCTCACCATAATCTCCTCATTTTGACTCCTATGCTTATCATTATTTTATTTTTCTTTGCCACCTTATCAAACAAATGGTCATCATTAATGGATATGTTCTATATGTGTTATAATTCGATGACGCAATTCCCTTACTCATCCAATTACTACACCTTGGGATAAAATCTTAAACCACACGTTCACTCCTAACCTCCTGCTTCTTGACTAGAAGTTGAATTACCTAGAAACAAAGGATCATGGAAATCACTCCACTATAATAGTATGCATAGACTTGGAGTAGTAAGGAAATAATGATTGTCATTAGTAGTCTTGTAGGGTTATCCAAAGTATAATGCAAGTAAAATCATATTGAAGGATGCATGATGGCTCTTGTTCCTTCTTAAGTTTGGTGGGTATGACTATTTTGTAATGTAATTGTTTTCACAAGTTTTTGACAGCCATATTACTTGAATCAATGTTCTAGTGATGGAATTGTCAAAAACAATTGTGGCCCAAGCCACCAGACTTCCACAAACAGGGGATCGATGGTTTAAGAACAAACACAAGGAGAAATGAGTGTCTACTAGATTCTTATAATATGTAGACTTTAATTTGAATTGGGTAAAAGGCATACCTTGGTCATGGATCATGTACAAGTGGAAAAACTTACTATTATTCTTGAAAAAAAACATAACTTGTGAAGGAACGTATGACATCACCTTCCTTTATCATGTCAGATTTCTTCTTTATTTTGAAGTTGATGACAATTTAAATTTCATTTTTTATATTTATAATAGTTTGGGTCGCATGGTGAAAAGGCTCCAACATAAACCTAAGAACATTAGTTGCAGTTTTTATCATCATTCCCTTAGAAAAATTATAATTTCAGAAGAGATACAAAAAAGGGGAGACACTTGGGATGCTTCCCTGGCTAGTAACAAATTTGGAGTTCCACTACAATGACCATCAAGGAAAACATTTAGGAAGTTTGTTAAAGAATAACCACATGAGGAAACCAATGGTGAAGAGGATTCTAAGCATGGAAGAAATAAGGATGAAAATTTTTATGAGGTCAAGGACTTTGTTGTAGAAATTATGATGTATATTCGCAACTTCTCATGAAATTTTAATCAAAATCACAAGACACAAACCTACTCTACTACTATACGGAATTAAATTCATAATTTATAACATCAATCAAAAACACACAATAAGAAATATCACACATGCACATAGTACTTTTATAGAGGAAAGAAATCTACGAAAAAACATTTTTCCTGCTTTCATTAATTTGATGAATAGAGATGCATTACAATTTCTAGCTCAAACTGAGCTCAATCTGCAAGTGAATAACCTATCTCTTTTCTCACTGAGAAGTTCTCACCCAAACTTAGTCATTTCTTTCCTTTTCTTAAGCCCCTATTTCCTTGTGCAATTACTGAGAAAATTAGGCCCATATTATTTAGGAATTTTCTCCAAAAAGCTTGCGCAATTCTTGATCAAATGTCTCAAAACCTTATAGTTTCTCTATGTACACCTCCTCCTTAATAACCCTATTGAGAAATTTTGTTTTTACATCCATCTAGTGGATCTTCCACCCAATCTGCACAACCAGAGAAAGAATTGATCTAATGGATGAGTACCTTGCTATAGGAGAAATGTCTCCACATAGTCAATTCCCTCAACTTGAGAGTATCCCTTCGCCACAAATATGGCCTTATATTTCTCTATGCTTTCATCTACTTCTTGCTTAACCTTGAAGATCCATCTGGAATTTGCAACTGATTTATCTGTTGGTCTTGGGACCACTTCCCAAACATTGTTCTTTACAAATGGATTCATACTCTTCCATCATTGCATCAACCCATACAAGTTTCTCTATTTCTTCCTCAAAAGAGTATGGCCCAGAATCATCAAGCTTAGTCATTATTGCCATGTATCCATTTTCTGATCAGATGACCGTCTCTACCTACACAAATTTGAAGGAGCTCCCACGTTCTCCCTTGCATCCTGTAGAAGTCTATCAAATTCCTTGGTATTTTTTTTCTTTCTCTGGATGGTTTTGCTTGAGTGGATGTCTCCACTCTCTTCTCCTCAAGTTGTTGTTTCTCCAAAACTTCCTGAGGCTCCTCCTTTGGAGCTAAAATCTCCTCTTCTGGTGATATTTGAATCTCCCTCTCAAGAGAGCACCACATCACGTTCTCCTCATCAAATTTTACATCCCTTCTGTAACACCCTCCTCCCATAGCTACCTAAGTAAACGGCTAGCCAAGATGAACATGTCAAGAAGATTTAATATGATATGATTCAACTCCCTATGTATTAGTTAAGTAATTGGAACCAACAGAACACTACCAACCTGGCCTTCTACACATGCAACAGGACCCCCAGGAGCCATCCAAGCCTTCCAAGCGACCAACGCCTAAGACAACCTGACATTTTACTGCATTAAAGCCTCATTTTTCAGCATGCATGCGACTAGGACCTTTCAGTTGCTCCCACAGCAATGAATTCCAGTGACTGGGGACTTTTCTAGGTAGTTTTGTGCCAACGACCTTGGATTCTGTGCCACTTTTTCAAGGCCAGGACTCAGGCCACTGCCTAGAACTCCATGGAACTTGCAAAAATGAAAATTAACATTGAAACAATGATACAAATGCAAATATTTGAATAATGACTTGACTGGACCCCACTAGCCATGACAGACACTTCGTAAACATATCACAAATATGCATTCTACGAGTTAAAACAACATATATGAGCATAGGGGTCTCACACTTATCTGAGAATCATTAAGAAGCATTGATGCCTCATCACAATAAATACATTACTATCTATTAAGCCATATATTCATTGTACATTCACTGATTAATCAAAACATAATGAGAGCCATACACCATCATTGTCATAAAACTCACTCATAACCAGCATATAACAACAAAAAAATACCAAGGATATAATAGCCATACAAACCACATATAAACAAGTATATTTAGCCATAAAATAACAATGATAAATAACTCTTATTAATGATTGCATAGGATGGTCAGGTATGGGACTTCCACGAACCACCCAACCATAGACTAGGTTGAACCAAATCTTTCTTTCATCTAGTGACCCTCGTGCCATCCGAGCATGAATGTGGGATAACATAAAACAATTCAATCAAAAAAAAACTAGGGCTTCCATAGGAAAATCCACCTCAACCCTCAACTAGTGATTCCACCTCACAGTTGGACATCACTAAACATCACCAGATTGATCTCTACCCAAGTTTTCTGGGGATCCAAAGTGTTTTTTCCAACTAGATCTTCCAAGATTAGTAACTCAACCCATAACTGTTGTCGGTTTTCTAGAGAATTTTTTCCAACCAAGGCTTCCAGGACTAGCAACTCAACCCACAGTCATCGCCAAGCTTCCAGATAATTTTTCCAACCAGGGCTTCCAGGACTAATAAATCAACCCACCAAGGGCTTACAGAGTGTTTGTACAACCAAGGCCTTTAGGACTAGTAACTCAACCCAAGTTGTTCCAGGGATTCCAAGGCTAGTAACTCAACCCAAGTTGTTACAAGGCTTCCAAAGTGTTTGTCCATCCAAGGCTTATAGGAACTAATAAATCAACCCACAACCAAAGGCACATGAAAACCATCTAGAAAACAAAAGGAAAACCCACAACACCATGGATATCTAGGAAATGGAAAGGTTAGGAAAAACCAATGTTAGTCTAGGAAATCCTCAATTCCAATGACATATCATAACCAAATAACCACATGCATATTCCATGCATGCCAAAGCTAGTAAGGAAATCATACATGCAACTCAGTATATGCAAGAAAAACCTGTTGTAGTTGCTGATCTCGATGTCGTCTTGCATTTTCCTGCTTTTCCTTTTCCTTCTTGCTCCAAACCCAAAGTATGCTACACTCCTCAAAGGGTGCATGAAGAAAAATCTATGTGTCTAAGAGTATGAGAGATAGAATAGAATGAGAGCTTCAAAACTGAACTGACAAAAGTCTGTGAATTGATCCTCATAATCCTTTATATTAATGAGGCCTCTATATTCTTCAATTTTCCATTATTTTCCTTCATTTTCCTCCTTACATGCAACCTCTGACCTTTCAACTTCCTTCTCTCCTATTTTCCATTATTTACATAAATAAATTCCAATAAATTCCAATTTTCCTTTCCAGATCCTTTGTCATTGCCTTTTCCAATTTCCATAGTCATAATAAACCAAATGAACACCCACTAGGATTTTTTTTCTCATAATTTAGCTTGGAATACGTGTCCCATGACCAAGGTCTTATTATTTTTCCTCTATTAACTTTTACATGGATTTTTTACCAGGGTTGTAACAGAACCCTCCCCCTTGGGGGGACACTATCCTCGGTGTTCAATAACACCTACAACCAACAAGAATATTGAAAGAAAAAAATATTTCCCATGGAGCTTTAGCAATTAGCTCGTTTCAGTATTTACAATGATTAACCTACTAAGAAGCAAACCAACATGACAACGTAACAACATGAAAACCATAATGACATGAAACCATACCGCTTATTGGAGCTTTATAACACAACTCATGGTGGTATTTAAATCCATATAAATATCTACATATACCAAAACATCATACCAAGAATATACCAAAGACATATATCAAGGACATTCACTCGATCAGTGAATAGAGAAGAATACATAGCCTGCATCTGATCTGCCATCTCCCATGTACCTTCATCGGAACCAAAGTGATTCCACTGCACTTTAACCTTCTCGATTTTTTGGTTCCAGAGCATACACACCTTTCTTTGAAAAATTCATTGAGGTTCCAGCTATAATTCTCCTACTGGATCCACCTGTAATACAGACTAGTCAATCACATGATCATCATCTTTAACATACTTTTTAAGCAATGACACAAGGAAAACATCATGGACCTTCACTGTTGGATGCAGTGCAAGTCGATAGGTTACTGGTCCAATCCTTTAAATAATCTTGAAATATACACAAAAACGAGGTGCCAATTTGGCACATGATCCAATCCTCAAGGAGCTACTCCTGGGCTTGATGCACAAGTACACTTGTTCCCAAACCTAAACTCTTTAAACAACCTATTCTGATCTACATAAATTTTTTGTTTATCATGTGATGCCTTTAGATTCTTATTGATTACCTACATTTCATGTTCCATCTCTTCCAACGTATCCAGTCCTATCAATACCCTATTAACTGGATCACTCCAACCAATAAGAGTATTACAACTCCTCCCATACAGTGCCTTAAACAAACTCATCCTCGGTGAATAGTAATACCCATTGATGTAAGAAAACTCAACCAACGGAAGGTACTCTTCCCACTTTCATTTTTGATGCATCACATACATCCTCAACATGTCCTCCAATATCATGTTGACCCTCTCTCTCTTTCCATATGTCGGCGGATGATAAGTTATGTTGAAGGCCAACTCTATACCCAAACCTGCAAATAACTCTTTCCACAAGCTAGAAGTAAACTTAACATCCCTATCTTACACAAATTCTTTGGAACACCATGCAACCTCACTACATATATGATGACTACATGTGCTACATCATTGGATGAATAACTAGACTTCACCAGCATTAAGTGTGCTACCTTTGTCAACCTGTCAACCACAACCATAATCAAGTCATGTTGTCTAGATTTCCTTGGAAAACCTGTGATGTAGTCCATGGAAATTACCTCCCATTTCCAATATGGAATTGAAATCGACTGTAGTAATCCACCTGGATGCTTATACTATGCTTTTACTTGTTGACAATCCAAAGATCTCACCATAAACTCTACCACTTTTTCCTCCAATTTTGGCCAGTAGTAGAACTTCTTCACCATTGTCAATGTCTTCTGATATCCTACGTGACTTGATTATGGTTTCACATGAAACTCCCTCAATATATTATTCTTGAGCTCACTATTGTCTGGAACATATATCCTATCCCTAAATCTTACCAACTCATTTTTTGTGAGACAATATACCACATCATGTTCACTTGTATCTACACCTGTACCCATGCCTGTACCTATACTCCGTTGTAACTTGTGTATGAGCTCCATCTACATGTTATATTGTTGACCTGCCTGTAAGATCCCATCATGTAAGTTTGTCCCATAAGAAATCATAGCTTCTATATTATTCACATGTATCTGCCTACTAAGAGCATTTGTAACCTTGTTCTCTTTACCTTTAATTTACTTGATCTCAAAGTCGAACTCACTGATCATGGAAAACCACCTAGCTTTCATGGAATTCAAATTCAATTGGTAAAATAGATACCTCAATCCGCTATGATTGCTCATCAATACAAACCTTCTTCCAAGAAGATAGTTCCTATTGTTGTCTTGATGGGTCCTAGACCCAGGTTCACATATGGCTGCGCGAACCAACAAAACCCACTATTATCAGCCCTTTCAACAATAATCTATTGCACATACCGAAGTATCACCCGAGGAAATATAAGAGGTGCTAGAACTAGGTTTCTGAATCCAGAGGGATAATGGAATGTGGCTTTAGGGCTTATATTCCTTTGAATAGTTGACAAAGCTTCGCAGAACAGATATGTTAATTCTATGGTCATGGTTCAACACTCTATTGAACTAACTTGCAGATTGTGCAATATTACTTTAACAAGCATAAACTAGTATAAATAACTATAAATTCGTTAAGAAATTATAGATTAGAAACCTTACTTAACACAAATAACATAAAATAAAAGTAAAGAAAACACATAAACTCAAAACATATATTTGTCTTCAAGAGTCTTCCATTAATGCTTAGATCCTCCCAATAGAATCAGTTCCACCCTACACACTCAATTGCAATGGTCTGCGCACTCAGCTACAGACTTCCTAACGTATTTGCACAGTCAGTTGCAGGATCCTTTTCTCTAACGCAAACCACAGAATATAGACTCAAAATAATCTTACATCCAAGTGCATTCTATCATCACATATGATCAAAACAATTCGAGACTCCTTATATAGTATTTACATTTACAATACCATGGTCCGAAAACCATGGGAGGAGTTCAACATGTACAAAATATTATCATTATTATACAAAATAAGGGGCTTTGACCCACCCCAAATCCCCTAGGACTCTAACTTAACTTTGTGTTGTGCGATCCACTCCTCAATTCGCAGAGTCTTTCTCAAAATATTTCATTGAGGGGTACTATGTCCAACACGCCGCAAACACAAAACCGTGACTCATGATCCCGAGTCACTCTGCCAGTGCGACCTCGATATTTGCTTTGATTTCTCTCAAGGCATCCTTCAGAGGTGGAACTACTTCGACGCATTGCTTTTCAACTTCTTAGACTTCGCTCAACAACTTCTCAGGAGATGGCCCCGCAGTTTTGGTGGCAATATCCCTCTACGTATGGTGTAGTCCCTTCAGTCGTTTCTTGAAATTTTGGGAGCTATGACTAGATTCAACTTCCCACGGCTTTGTCCTGGCTGTGATAAGCTGCTCTTTTCTACACATCTCATCGATCTATTCAGGAAAAAAATTACCCTCTTGGAGACAGGCATATCGCTGTATCGGTGCTAGAGTCTTTGCGATGACCTTAATGTGGTCCATCTGTTCTAACTTCTCATGAACTTCCTGTTCAATATAATGCATTTGAGGGTCCTCCTTCAATGAGGCCCATACATCCATGACATCTTCAAATACTTGTGTGCACTCTTGGACGATGGATTCAATTTGTTCAGTGGCAGCCTTGAGCTCTACTGCATGTTTCTCCCGGACCTCTGATGGAGTGGTGGGCTGCTATTGCATCTACACCTCGATTATGTTCATTTGTATTTCAAGTCGCACCTTATCAAATTTGGCCTTAAAATCCTTTACTTCCATGGCAAGATTTTCCACTTTTTCCTCTAGGGCATTTGTAGCCTAAATCTTTATCTGAGGTAAGTCCCTGCAATCCTTGGAGATGGCTTCCTCCAATTTATGTCTTTGCGCAGTCTCTGGATCGCACTCCTATAAAGCCAACTGATTTTCCTCGCCCATCCTTTTTCTTTCTTGCTTAACATATTGGATAACCAATAGGGCGTGCTTCTCTCTGATCAGAAATTATTCAGTAACACCCTTGTAGAACTCATGCAATGTCTATAAATTCAATGCAACAAGGTTAAGCCTTGTGTTATGTCAATGCATTTCCCTCTTCAGCTACTCTGCAGTGTCAAAACATAATGTGCCTTTAGGGATCATCACCGCATGGATATCAATTGTAATGACCAATTCGTGCTATGTCGTTCTTTCACTTACTGGTGTCTCACTTGTTTGAATCACGCTCGCTTGAAACCCGCTTGCTTGACTCATGCTTACTTGTACTACGCTCATCTAAACCTACAAATTCTTGAAGCCCTGATGGACCTCCGCTAGTACCTTCTCGTATTGATCCTCAATTTTTCCCCATATATGCTCGGTGACATGTCAAACAGTGTCTCCTATCTCATCGAGGTCCCTCTCAGTGAGGACCATTGCTTCTAGGTCGACATACCTACTAGACTTCATTTTCTTCCATGCACTGTCGCTCTGTGGTTGTCATCTCTTAGTAATAAAAGGGGGGGGGGGTATGTCGGATCCATAAATGTATCATCATGTTGATCATCGCCCCCTCCTATTTCTAGAACCTGTGTTTCGGTCTCCTCCTCAGCTTATTTTTCAGACTCCTTAGTTGTCACAAAGGAAATGTGCTTAGGCGGCTTTTTGGTGTCCTTGTTTCCTATCTTCGCATTGGTCGTCGTGCCACTTGTACCTTCCTACTCTATCTCTGCGCATTCAGCGGGAGGATTTAGCCAGTCACTTGGCCAACTTCTTACTATGGATGCAACATCTTCTCTAACAACAGGTATGGTAGCTCATACCAGACCCCAGAAAGGTCCTTCTTTGCCCAGATATCTACATGGTGGAAATACGCTTTCAAATATGCGACCCACCGATATTCTTCCAAAATACTTGGTGATATCTAAGGCTTTTAGCTGATCACCATGCCCAGACTCATCTTGAACCCAACCCCAAAATATATTTTTTTTCATCATCTGAACTAAATTCTTCGGGTGGTATAAGTATAGATGCTACATTAGCAAGTAAATCAGCGCTCGCATTTTGTAATCTAGGAATTGTAGAGATATTGAATGCTATAAAATGAGCAATAAGATTTTGAGCTAAAGTTTGATAATTTTTCAAGTGTCCATAAATACAACGAATCATATTTCTAACTTGTTTAACTATTATTTCAGAATCTCCATATACTTGCAAATATTTAACATTCAATCTTATAACTTTATACATACCTTGTATCAATGCTTCATATTCAGTAGTATTATTCGTGCACTGAAACTCGAGTCTACAAGCTAGCATCGTTTTCTCTCCTTGCGGATTGATTAAAACGCAACCTAATCCTGCACCGACTTCTGATTTCGAACCATCAAAAAATAGAGTCCAAAATAAAGATTGTTTTGGAATCTAATTGCTAAAATTAACACATCTAGAAGAATTTGTTTGAGAAAAGTTTTCAACTTGAAAAATAATCGTATTTGTTGAAAAAGGTGAGACTTGAGCATTTAATGATCCAAGAAATGACTCAACCGAATAATTTTCTATGATATTATTAGTAAAAGCTACAGATTCATTTGATCCTTCCAATTCAGTAACTGTATGTTTCATAAATTTCTCACGTTCAATTCTGATTTGATTTGGTTTTCCATTATATGGTAACCACATATGTGACCAATCAGTAGCAAAATATCCATGTAACTTTTCAGACCAATCTCTGCTTAGAATAAGACCATAGAATTCAGGGATGCCTGCGACCAAAATATCAATCACTTGTAATACCTTTGGATTAGATGACAACCTGATAGATACTAACAACATTTCTCCAATAACTTCAAATTTTGTTCTATCCAATTGAAATATATGTACAGAGTTTTTTGAGGAATGATATTTAATTTTGTACATACTATTCTTGGCATAATGTTTGAAGAAGCCCCTGAATCAATAAGACAATTATGAACATTTTTGTTGAAAATTTCATAAGTCAAAAGAAAAGGAGGCGTTTGGGAGATACATCTATCACCAATTAAAACAAGATCATTGGAATTTACTTTATTAGTAGATGATGGAGATTTTCCCATATCTTTTGAAGCTTGTGCTATAACTGGCGGTTGTATAGGTTCTACAGGAATTGCTTTGAGTTCTCTAAGCAAGATTTTCTGTTGTTGTTTGAGTTTGGTCATTTCATGTAATGAAATATTTTCTTTAATATTTTTCATGTCTTAAACTATGTTATATTCGACTGTATCTGAAACTATTAAAGTTTTAGAAGTTGTAGAAGGATCTGATAAAATCATATCTGTCTGTACAATTTTAGATTTTTTTATTTTTTTTTTCGTAGGAGCAGAATTTTGTTTGGGATTTGACACAATTGGATCTGAAGAAGATTTACTTCTTGTACATACAGGCATAGCTTCATTTTCTTCTTTTGTGGGAAGAATAAAATCCCATAAACAATTTAATTCGACTTCTTCTTCAGCCTCTAATTCATTTTCAGAAGGTGAGAAATCTTCAGTATCTTGATCAGATTTAGCATTTGAAATCTCATTTGGAGGTTGAGATGTTGAAGGAGGACTTTTCTTAAATGGACGAAATGATTTTTTAGCGACTGAAGTTTCATAAACTTGTTTCTTTATATCAATCATATCATTTGACATAGTCTTTAACACTTTTTTAAGACCTTCAAGATCAAATGGATCTTTTGAAACTTTCTTTTTAGAATCTTGACTAAATGTCACTTTCTTTGTTTTCTTTTCTTCTGTCTCTGATCGTTTTTCTAAAGCTAAGATCATTTTCTCTATTGTGAGAGCTTATTTCAAGTTTTCTAAAAGAGTAGCTTTATTGGCTCTATCTACAAAAATATCTATGGTAGAAGGTAAAGAAGAAACATACCATTCTATCTGTACATCAACAGCAAGTTTAGAAGCATTTGGGATTTTATTTAATAACCTGTTAAATCTGGAGTTGAAATCTTTGATCTTTTCACCTGAATTCGTTTTAAGATTGGAAAGAGCATTGATTAAGGATGCAACAGTCCTATCATCTCCAAATTTTGCAAGGAAAACATGTTCAAAGGTTGCCCAATTGGAAATAGATCCTGCTGGAAGAGAGAAGTACCAGGATCCCGCATATACTTGTAAAGTGTATGGAAACAATCTGACTACAACACATTCATGAGCGATTCCTTTTAAATTCATGTCTAACATAAAATTATTTATGTGTTCTTCAGCAGAAGACCATCATCTAGATTATATTTAGGTAACCATTTTTCTAGATAATCTGGAAGAGGATTAGGATTTGCTATTAATACATCACCAGGATTCGTCCAAGGTCAATTAGCCATAACTGGATTTGGAGTTTGTGAAGATGTAGAGGTAGATCCAGAAGTAGGGGTAATGAATGAAGAACTTACAACTGGAACAGTACTACTTGTGACAGCACTGATTGTTTGCGTAGAAGAAATGGAAAATAGAGAAGATGTGGATTGATTAGAAGAATGTGGAGGAATGACTGAAGGAAAATTTGATGTGACTTCACTTGTTTCTGACTTAGATCTAGATATAGAAAGTTTTTTTTGATGAGATTCTAATGGAAACTCAAAAGGGGGAATTCCAAGCTTCTCACTTTTAGATCGAGTTAAAATACTAGTTTCTCTAAATAAAGAAGTAACACTTTCCTCAGAAGTTTCTTGGTTAACGGGCTTTTCAGCGAAAATAGATATTCCTTCTAATTGTTGAATTAAAGACTGAACTTCAGGAGATTCGGGAATGAATTCTAAAGTAGGTGGATAAAGTGATACTTCAGGAGATGATGGAAAGGTTTCTACTACTTCCGATTTCTGAGTTGGTAATCTAGATTGTGATCGGGAAGTCGTAGAATGCTTTTGAGGAGATCGACTCTTATGAGGGTTTTGAATTTTAGACTTATCTGCCATTCATATTGAGGCCCTCCTTCTAGAGCCAAAAATGTTGAGGCCTCATAAATCCATGGTAACAACAAACGGGGATAACCACCCGGTCCGGACCTTAAAGCAATTCCTTTTCCGTTTGGGATAGTGGCTCCAACTAGGTGTGATGGGACCAGTTTCCTAGATTTGGGTTTTTTAAGATAATTTGTGGGATTTAATTTCAAAACATTTTTCAATGATGAATTACTACAAACTAAGATAAATTTTTTTCTAAATTCAAAACTTTGAATTAAATTTAATCTAACCCGGGGATAATAATTTAATGTGATCTAAAGAGATATCTAGTCAATCTGTGATGATGAAATCATCATAGATTTAATATAATTATTACTGTGTAAGATGATTCTCTTGAAAAAATAGTTAATCAAAAGAAAATGAAAGATATATCACATTTATCTGATGACCATATATGAAATAACTAATTTGTATCTTTATACCATACAATAGTGCAACGAATATTTCAGACATAAATAATTAATTCCACATATGATTCATGAAAGCTGAGTTCATCACTAAAATTCAAAAACATAAATAACATACATGATAATAGTACCAGATGTATATTACTTTGTTTATCGGATCAGTGATAATAGGTCGTATTCAATCCTTCAATCAAAGATTCATCCAAAGAATATAGAAGTGCACCAACATTGATTAACAAAATTATTTTTATAACTGAATAATGTCGTGTTCCATTATTTCATCAAGGCATTCACAAACTTACTTACAATTAAGCATTCTTTGCAAATGTTCTTAGCAAATCTTGGACCCTTCTCTAAATGCATGAAAAGTGTTTAAATACTAAAACTAACTACAAACTAATTAAATGATTTGCAAAAATAAAGAGGAGGTTTCAAACAACCTTTCTCTAAAACTTAACTTGAAAAATAATCTAGGAATTTAGAACTGATAATCCTGACTTTATGTATCATGCATTTCTGTGTGATCATGAAGTTGGCAGATATCTAGCATTGTCTTGAGCTGAGCTGGTTGAGATATTCGTGATCAAATTTGGTCCTTGAAGATAGCATTTGATATTGTCAACTGAGACTTTTTGGCTAATTCTGTGAGAAATAGAAGAGTTTGTTGTTGATGATAAGGTTTGATCAGAAAATTCCAATAATTTTCCTGATCAAACTTATTGACTTTCTTGATTATTTCTTCTTCTTGTTCTGCTCTCTGTGTCCATTTTGATTCTACTTCTTTTGTTATTGAAAACACATCAGATGTTCATTCTTCAAGAATTCATGTTTTAAAAAATTAGTCACATAAGAGTTGTATAACCTCACTTGATTTGTTGGATGTCTTGGTCGTTGCTCTTTCTGTTCGGATGATCTGTGCTTCCCATTCTATAAATAATAATTCTTTGTGAAGCTTGTCTATTAGTGGTAGATTAGCTTTCTTTTCTATATCTGGATCTTGCCACTGAATGTGCTCTTCAATTTTCTTTTGAAATTTCTCACATTCTAGTTTTTGGATTGCAATTTGCTAAATCATTATTTTATTGGAATCACAATAGGAATCGATCGTAGCATCTTTATGACAAAATATTTTTTTTTGTTTCTTTATCAAAGCATTTATCTCAAGTGCTTCTTTAATTAACTTTTCTAATTGTGATTGATTCTGTAACTCTGCCATGGCTTTTTCTAGCTGTGTCTATTTCTCTTTAAGCTCTGCGTGATGTTCTAACTTAAGATTTTCAATATCTTTATGGAACTGTGCTGAACTTTCTCTGATTTGTTCAGTAGTCTTGACTTTCTCTGCATCTAACATCTATTCTAATTCCTGTATTCTGGATTCTTTATGTTTCAACAAGGTTCTAACTTCAGTTTCCTTATCTATAGTGGATGTGGCATAAGCTCCTACATATTATGACAATTTAGTCAGATTATCAGTGGGATCCTCTAATGAATCCTTCCAAAGGACATCAACTGATTCATCTGTAATTTTAGGAGTTGTCTCATCATTTCTTTTTCTCTTATTCCTTTTAACCATATCTCTATGGCTAGGACTGTAGAAAATATCTAATGATCAAATGTCTTCAATATGTAGGATGATTTGATCTGTAGAGTAAGCCGAAATGATTTCTTTTCTCTGTGTTGCTAGGATTCTCTGTAGAGGGTTGACAGTTTCAAATATTTTCTGAGAAGGCTCTGGCATTTGAAAACTTGTTGCTTGGTCAGTATTGACCTTTTCTTTAGGAGTCTTTATTGCTTGGGAAAATTTCTCCCATTCATTCGCCAGGTCTTTACCTTGAGATGAATTAGACTGATCTACCATGCTCTGATCCTTTTGAACTACCTCTAAATTTGATTTAGTGCCATTGTTCTTTGTCTTCTCTTGCAATTCTATTTCTTGAAGAATTTGGTCGATTTCTAAATTTGATTTTGTAGATTAAGATTCATCCTCAGATTGATCTGACTTATCAGAGTGCTATTGAGACTGACAAGATTCATTTTCAGAGTCATCTTTCATTTCTTCATCGAGACTGGCACTTAGAGTATGTTTTTATTCTTCAATAACTAACAAATTCAAAGGGACATTTTTCAATCTCTCATTTCTATATACCTGAAAGGCTTCAGCCTCTTCTTGACTTGATTGGCTAGAAATCCTTTTAACAATATCAGAAAAATCTTTGACTCCTTGGAAGAAGTCATCAAATTTATCTTCTTCCTTTATGAAAGGCTTTGTTTTGAGCTTTATCATGTAATTTTTAATTACATCGTTGGGGTCATATAGTCTCTCGGGCATGAATGCTAGATTTAACATCTGAATATTAGGAACCTCTTTGTATGTATGGCCGATATTAGCCAAAGCGAAGGTGCTGCACTGTAGAGGGAAAGAAGGCCAAATAGCCTTTTTATCATCTTTTAACTGTTTTGTGACACCATTGATGAGCTGATAAGCTATCTCTCTCCCAAACACTCTATCTGGAACATAGTATGGCAAAAAATGTGGAAGAGCAGAACTTCCAAATACTCGAACATATGTGAATTTCTCTTCAGCAAACCATCTAGCTATAGGAAGAATATATTTACTGACTTCTTTGGAAACCCTAGGGATATTTTCATTGAAAATCATTTGATACATAGGCAACATGACTCCATAACGGACTTTGTAGAAATGTAGGTGGAATTTAGAGTCCCAGAGTTCTTCATGGTATATGTGAATTGGTGTAGGGTTTTTAATGGTGCATTTCCAACCCATGATTGGAAATGTAGAAGTGAAACAGATGGAATCCATAACATAAGTAGACATGTAAAAGGGTGAATTTTCTTGGGATGAAGCACTCCTTTTATTCCTATATTCGGCAACGTTTTTGGCTAAATAATTGGATAAAAGGTCTGCCCAATTCAAAATGGATGAATTGACGATTGTGTCAATTAAGGGAACCCAATCTCTAGCGAACCTAGTACTAGCAGGTTTGGAAAATAGCCTACACAACATACCAGCAGCATATCAATAAGGATAAGGGATTTTTGTAATAGGGTACGTACCAGATTTGTCCTGCTTTAATTTCCCTTCATTGTCTTTCCATTCATGGATGACTTTGATAATATTTGGATGTTTAGCTCTGAACATTTGCACATATCTATTATCATACTTTTGTTGCGAAGCTGGTAGATGATATATGGCTGTCAAATCTTCGGCTTTGAAAGAGCCCATAATCTCTCCTCTGGAATTCTTGAAAACTCTATCTTCAATATTTAAGTTCTCAACTGCCCACTTAATCATATCCGTGTAAGGAATAATCCTTGGTCTCACAGCTATTATGTGAATAAACAAGCATGCAACGTCAAAAAGGGTTGCATCAGAGGTGGAATCGGTACCTGTCGCAGATTTTTTTGTTATCACCTTTGGTCCTTCATCCTCAAAAATTTTGTACATAGCTTCCCATGAAGAAATGACACAATCCTTGTTACAGACAATGTCTAAAAATAACGAAGGCATATCTGTATCCTCTGAAGATGATGCTTGAGACACCTCTTTACCCTTTTTACTCATCTCTGACTTTATTAACTCGATAATTGATTTCCTGAGAGCAAAGTGAAATATATCATATAACGAGTATTACAAATATATATCAGGGATTTATTTCAAACTCACGTGAAAAACTGTCAATCTTATCAATCATCTCTTCATAATTCCTTATGATTTCAAAATTTAATGCTTGACATGGCTTCACATGACTTCGCACACAATACTTATCAATCGTTTAAATCCATTAAGATCTGAAATTCAATTTGATATGAAAAAAGTTGCTTTTCACACGCTGATATCATTAAATGCGCAAATTGCAATGATTCCTTATAATATTTCGTGATTATCTCATAAATGTTGCGAAATGCGATCTGCACAAATCGCAGATTGCAAGATTTAAAAGATACGTTTGATTCTATATTATAATTCATGCATGATGCAATTTGTGAAAGCTTAAAGTGGATGCGATAGTGAAAAAGGATTTATATTTTTGAGTTTACTCGCTTCGTCGAGTGTGCGGCTGTCACAACTTATATTACTTTGTTTCTTTAAGTTTTAACTAAATCAGGTGCGATGCGAAAAAATGAAAGTAAATATTTTTATTTCTTTGGAAAGGATTTTTAAAGAGTGTATTTCGTAATTCGTAGATTTTATGATTTAGGATTCTTTTTGAAGGATAAAATATATGATAAGCGGTGCGCTTTAGGAAGAAAATTTATTTTCTAAGTGTTTTTGAAAGAAATTTTAAAATGGATTTTCCTATTTATTTCTAAAGGGTCCCTATTTATGAAAAGTAAATGGGGGTTGTTGTATAGCACAACATGTCCATAAAGGATAATTGTGACTTCTGGAGCTTGTTCCGGCCATTAATTCTATTAATAGCAAGATCCATGTGTAGTGGAACTACTTTCCCTCCTCTTGATCCTTGTGCTAATCAGCTAAGAATTCATTACATAGGTATCCCACCCAATTATATACAACGCCTTTGCTACACTTTGTAGCCAAAGACACCACCAGCGTGAAAACCTCCACAACGTGGCACTTTCGCGTGATTTTTCCTGCTAGAATATGTGTAGTAAATCACACTAACCTATCAGTGATGGAGTTAATCGAGTAACCCCTGCTTCCCTTCATCAAATCATAATATTATTTCATATGGTCTACCAAATTATTGTCTTGATCACCCACAAATGCTTCTGCAAGGTCCAAGACGAGACAAGGAAGTATCGTGATCTTCCTTATCAACATCACGTCAATAGGTATCCTCTTACCCAACCATAAGCAATCGTTGTGCATCGGGGCGAGAAGTTGTCGCACACAAATTGTATTGATGATGCTTTGCCTAAAGTGCGAAATATATAACATGTTCAACAACCCTGCATCCTGGATACCAACCACCCACTTCATTGGTTCTAATCTTTTTACTCTGGTAGCTTCATAGTAGATGGATCGGAGATATTGGCTTGTCTCAAACTGTGGGTATTTTTTGTGGCCATTAAAATACCATTCCTCCATCCGTAGCTGGGGCACTTTCCCAATAAATCCCCCTCAATGGGTACTTCATCTGGCAGTAATTGTGTAAAAATATTGTATTTGACTGTGTCTGGATCCTTTGTAGGCTTCACATTTTTCGGCTTCTAGGGCGAAATATATGGGGGAAACCTAGAGATAGGTTCCTCCTCCTTCGCATAAATTTCCCCTATCCCTCCTGACGTGATTTCTTCTCCGTCTAACTCTTCTACCTCGACAGCTTGCTTCTTCCGATCTTGGGTCACCTTATTCCTTTGATCCTTTGGAATTTTCTTCCTGGGCGACGTTCTCAACACCAGTTTCTTTGGCTTTTTAGATAGAGCCACACCCACAATGGTCTGCTTCATAGGCGACCTTGGCCCTGTGACATTCACTAGTGACATAGCCATCATTGTGTGTGATAAACCTAGTCAGATCATGTATCTTAGACCTGCTATGATCAATTACTCTTTAAACACTTCAAAGTTTTATTCCGACATGCAGTGCATCGCTTGGCGCTCTTGCAAGCACAAAATCTCAATTCTAATACTTAGAGCACAAAGTGTCTGAATGTGGAGCGAGATGCCTGATATATAGCAAAATTAAAATTCAAACGCTATGATATCCTTTAGATATACTTCCTAAATGCATATTTTGCAGCAGATCCACCCATATATTCTCATTAAATACGCCCCCCCCCCCCCCAACTCCTTTTAACGGCCAAGTCCTTTTCAAATCAATTGTTCATGATCCAATGATCACTTTTTGGACGAAATTCATCAAACTCATCCCTTTGGCATAGTCCTACCTTCCTCGATGCAGTTTCCTCCATCTTCACCATATTCCTACATACTTCACAGTGCTCTGACTGTGATGAAGCCACCCCTCAACAGAATCATTTATAGTCCCATGCTTTCTTTCAACTTCGTGGAGAATTAAGACCCTTCGTCGGCCATATAGTCATTTTGAACCTCCAGGGACAGAGTCGTCTCAGTACAAATTAAATTTCTTTCCATTGATACACCCATGGAACAATTCTCATTCATATTTTCGATTTGAACTGCGCCCCCTTCCAAAACATGCCTGACAATGTAAGGGCTTAACCAGTGCACTCGCATCTTACCCGAAAAATTCGCAAACTTGTCATATAAGATAACTAAGTCCCCATATTTGAACGTATTTTTCTTAATATTGCAGTCATTCTAGGCTTTTCCCTCTCCTTTTGTACCTATTGGTGAAACCCAACAATGAACCTATCTTCCTCTAGCGCGAGAAATTGCTCCAATATCTGCTCCATAATATCGTTTTCTACCATATCAATAATTGTTGTGATACGGAAACTAGGCATAATGTACTCCATGGGAATCTATGCTTGTTTTCCATACACTAATATGAATGGAGTCTGACCTATCAAATTCTTACAGGTAGTCTTGTAGGCCCATAAAATTGTAGGAATGCGTAGATCCTAGTCATCCCTGTTGACGTTGCAAATCTTTGTCAAATCGTTCTCCAAAATTTTGTTAAAGGCCTCAAACATCCCATTTTCCTGTGGGTGATATGGTGTACTCTTCTAGTGATGCATTCTAAACTCCGCAGTCAATTATTCAATAGTGCTATTTAGGAAATGCGTACCTCTGTCTCTCATCAAGATCTTCGGGAAACGAAAACTTGACAAAATATGTTCAAAACTAAACTTCATCATTATGTCTGCACTAAAATTCTTCACTGGTTGTGCATCAGGCCATCTAGTGAGGTAATCTATCGCAGTAATAATATACCATGCACTTGTTTTCTTCCCGGGTGGATCAGTCGGTCAAGTCAATCACCCATTTATAAAATGCCTACAAATTAACTTGAGGGTGCAGTTCCATTTCATCCCTTCGCGAAGGTCTACCATTCTTTTGACAAACATCGCAAGCACTACAATATTCCTTCGAATCCTTACGCACCGTAGGCCACCAAGGTCCAGTTCACAGAATATTCTGTGCAGTGGCCTTCCCTTCGTAGTTGTTGGGAAGGTAAATCCTCTCTACAAACAGAGACGATCCCTCTAGCCCTAGAGCGGGTCTAGCAACAAAGGGACAAGCTAAAGTGTAGGTTCCTAATTAATGAATGAAAATGACGGGTTATATTGGCCTACCTGGAGTTCAACGCTATAGTGGTGGTGGCCTCTTGATCTCTGTCTCGACAGGTCACAATCTTTCTGCAATAGTGCTCAGATACCTGCACGAAGATCAGAAAACAAAAGCAGCATACAAGACAATGATTTCATTCATAATCAACTAACCATTCAAGGAAGGTTAAGCATATTGCATCAAATAAACCATATTAACACAAGATGGGAACCAGACAATAGTCATGTATATATATAAATAGAAGAAAGAGTTACAACCGGAGCCTTGACGTCGCAGCCTCCTCCAGCGAGGCTCAATCGAAGCGCGTCTCAAAGGATCGTTGGGGAATTAGGATGAGATGAGGACACAAACCTAAGCTCTCTCAAAAAAGGTCTCTTTTCGTTCTATCTTTCTAGCAAAATGTTCAAGAATTCTCTTCATCCTTTCAGCTATAATTGTTCAGCTAGTGCATCAATGGGAGATAGCTTTATTTATAGAGGGAGAGGAGGAGGTTGGGATCCCTATAATGGTGGAAGGGAAGCCTTATCCCTTGGGAGGTTCCCCCAAAAGGTGGAAACAAGAGGCCAAAGGAGGGGGTCCATGGTTATTTAGTCAAACCACTCCAGCTGACTCACCCACAAAGTTGTTAGGATAGAAACTTCGCCTCTATATTTTAAAAAAAAATTCCATAAATAGGCTGGCACAGGTAGCTCACTGGGACAGAGTGCCAATGGGCACGGGGCCCAGTGTTAATATTCCTCATTGGCGTGAGGGCATAATGGTCTACTAGCGCCAAGGAAAAAAACATTTTTTCTGATGGTCTGCTCAGGGAATTGTCAACAAAAGGAATGTTTTCCTCATGGAAAGGGATGAAATGATGGTCTTTGCAAGGAATGACACTTCTTATTAGTCACAAAAATGATCCTCCAATGTGCGGGATGGGGATTGCAGGGACAGTGAAAAAAACGTTGTGTAACAGATTCCCCCTAAAGCATGAAGTTCGAGAGAGAGGGAGGGGTGAAATGCTTTACGAGAATTCATTTGAACAAACACCATTGTCAGAAGACCTGAAATTACAAATACAATTGATATCTCTAATACATGAACATGTGGCATGGGTGCAACCATCCATAATAGAGTACATAAAAACTGAGATTCGAGGTATGGACGTAGACGTTCAGCAGTAAGGATCAACCAATAGACTCAGGCATGGTCGCAACCATCTAGTCAAAATATTCATGCATAAAGTCATGATAAACCATAATATCCCGTAGCCTGGATCTTATCAGAGAAAACCCAAGGTCTTCCGCTCCATCTCGACCCGAACAATTACAAATTTAAGCATGTGAGATATGAGCTAAAGTCGAACATGCAAGAAAATCACCTAATTACTAGCCAATGATGAAAGTTGTTTACAGGCACGAGAGAAACCACCAATAATGACAATGGCTCTCAAGGTACAACAAGTACAATCCAAACAATGTGAACAATGATCTGGCGTCGAACACCCGTAGAATCACTCGATCGAAGGCCAATGATGTGGAATTGTCATTGAATGCAAAGAACTTGCCATTGAGGCATGCAAGCTCTAAGGTACCAGAAGGGAGTCTCTAGATCAACTTCCTAGATAATGAGTCAGATTCGACGGGAAGTGACCCGGTCGAAGGAGGGCCATAATGTTTCCCACATCATCGACACGAGACAGAGGAACATGATGATAGTGAATCAGGACCAAACAGAGGATCAAAGGGAGATTGAAAACTGCAAAGGAAAACTTTTCTTGAACATATCAGTGGCAGGACACTAGATTTGGCAGTATTTGACATCAAGGGATCTGAGGTCATAATGACGTGGAAAAGAGCATATGAGAGGTCAAAATATATTACCCAAAACCATGGAGGAAAAAATTACGAAATGAGATGTCCCCAACTCGACACGAATGTAGAAAAGTGTCATGTTCAAGAGCGACATACTGTTGGCAACACAACTAAAAATTGGTTCCATTTTCCCCCACCATTTCTGGTGAGTACCCCAATTATTTTTTAAAACAAGCTTGAAGGGGATAGCATATGCTTGCAATGTAAGTTTATCCTTTGGACAAATCCATCTTAGTACATTTTATGAGCCCTAGGAAGGAGGAACTTGAGTACATCATGGTGACGATTTCTGATGTCATCAGGGTTTAATGAGTCTGAAAAAGGAAGAACTCGGCATCTTTTCATGTTTAGAGGGTTTGAAAAGAAGCGAAAAATAAAACTCCAGCATGTCCCTTTTCATAAATAGTCCCTCAAATCAGAAAAGGTAGAAAACAATATCTGAAAGAACCTCTTAATCACGATAGGCTAAGGTATTCCTTTTTCCTAAATAATCTATCCCAACCCGAAAAAAGGGTAAACATATACTGGGTAGATATCGTTTTGCAGCCATTTAACGAGTTCAAAATGAAAAGAGTCTTGAAAATTTTTTCATGTTTTGAGATTCAAAAAAGAGATGAAATTTGACTCCTCCTGGAGGAATGAGTGGTATTAAGGGTAGCAACTGGTTCCGGTGATGGTGGAACTGCTCAGAACAAGTAAAGGTCAAGAGGTTGGCTAACAAGACCACTCATTGCAGTGGTTCCTCGGGAATGGGTAAAACAATCAAGTGAAGGCGTATGATTAGACAAGCATATGGTAACGATGGAATGAGAAAACCAAGGCGCATCTGAAAAAATAGGCTGATAAAATGGCAATCACGAGGGGTAAAATAAGACTGGTTTCATTTTTAGACAAGCTTGAAATCAGGAAACTCTGCTTGAAATTGGTTTCATTTTTACACAAGCTTGAAATAAAAATAAACTATGCTTGAAATGTGGGCATGCCCCCAGCTTGGTGACTCAATTCAAGGTATATGCCTCCCAAGCTTCAATCCATCGGAAAGACGGATGGAGTTAAGGTTCAATTACGAGATCAAGGGAAGACTTGACTGAATTTTACGAGATCTTATCAAAGACTCAAATTGAAAAGGGAACTTGTTTCATTTTTTAACGAGGTTGACATATTAAAAGAACTATCCTCATGAGCTAATTCATTTTTTAATGAGGTTGACATAGAAGACGAACTATCCTCATGGCAGCTTGTTTCATTTTTTAGGGAGCTCGACACAAGACAAGGAACTATGCTCCGACGAGCTTGTTTCATTTTTTAAGGAGCTTGACACAAGAAAATGAACTATGCTCTGGAGACCCTATTTCATTTTTTAAGGAGCTTGACACAAGAAAACGAATTGTGCTCCGATGAGCTTGTTTCATTTTTTAAGGAGCTTGACACAAGAAAACGAACTATGCTCCGATGAGCTTGTTTCATTTTTAAGGAGCTTGACAAAAGAAAATGAAATATGCTCCGATGGCCTTTTACCATAACGAATAAGAGGTCATGGCTTCCAAGAGGTTTGCATCTGATGGGAGAAAAACATCTTGGAAATTGTGATCGAATGCCCCTAGTAGATGGTAATTGATGGCACTATCACTAGAGGAGGGCAATGAAAAAGTGGCCACATAATTAACCTGTGGCATGAAATATACTACCGGTGAATGAGGATCTAGCAGAGATGATGGTGGGCCAACTGCCACTTCAGGACCAAAGAATGAAAGCTGATAAATGGTCACAATCTAGCCTTCGTGTGGAAAACAAATCACACGAAAGAGGGAGGAGACAAGTGCACCCATGGCATAAGTATAGTCATGCCCTAAGAGTAAATTGAAATCCAAGGGGCCTGGAATAAATATCACTTCTATATAGACGGTTTTCCCTCCCAAAGTGATAGGAAACTTTAGAAGGATCCCTAATGATTGACTATTTCCTTTGTCAAAGGCCAATAGATTCCACGTAACAGGCACAAGCAGTGGAGAACCAAAATCTTGCCAAGTAGTTGAAGACAAAACACTAACAAAAATGCCTTCATCTATAATTGTGCTAGGTATGGCCACATCAAAGGTCTATACTGTGATCTCAAAAGGCACATAATAAGGAAGGCGATATCCTGCAAATCAACCCCAATGGAAGGAAGTGATCAAACTACTTGGAGGGGGTACCATTGAACTAATATGGTCATCCCTTGGTGTTACCAGAGTAAGAGGAGCACCCTCTTGGACCACAGATATGGGAGCAGGAAGAGGAATTTCTTGAGTGATAGGGACGGGAGGATCTTTCTCCAAGTCCAAGGAATCTGAAGAAACAAGAAGAACGTGAGGGGGATGAGATCCACTCTCGACAGAAAAAACCTGATGAACCATATGCGGGATTATATCAAACGATTCCATGACCAATGGTTGGTTAGGAACGGATTCTTGAATTTGAATTTCCAAGGGAGCGGGATCGACCAAGGATGAATCTCGACCGATGGTTGAATCAAATAGCAGAGGACTCGAAGAAAGCTTCTTGTAACCAACCGGAAGGTAGGGTGCAGAAACAATAGGGTTGTTCAACAGTCTCGTGGCTTCATCCATGTACAGACAAAGGTGAATGGGATGATGCCCTTCACACAACTTACAGGGATTCTTAATCTTACCCTATTTCTTACGAGTCTTATCAAGGCTAGTTGAATATGTGCCACCAATATGACTTCCAGAAGCCAAGGGCAATGGCAAATGACCGTCAGACCATGCTTCGAGTACCTTGGGAATACTAGGGCAATCTCGAAGAATATGGTCACCTTTGCACAACATGCAATGGAATTTGACTTTCCGTGGAAGGTTGGATGGTTTATCGATGGAAGGCGTCTGAGGCGCAATAGCTACAGAGTTAGCCTCTCTCTTATCTGACTTCTTCTTTTTCGTCTTCTTCTTCTTCTTCTTAGCCACCTGGTTACTAGAATCCAGACTTTCACCAAGCAAATTAAGAGAGGAGGATGAAGAAACGGGTGAATAAGGGGAGAGGTCCACCATAGAATCAACATGATGATGTCCAGGTGGAGGGGGCGGATGTACAGTGGGCGGAATACTCGAGACCACTAAGTTCGAGAACAACCACACAGGAAAACCAACAATTGACCCCGGAAGGGACAATGTTGCAATATAAGGAGCACCAACATTCCCAAAAGCAGGAAAAGGACCAGGATTCCCTTCGGAGGGGAACCCTTGGTTGGTAAAATCTGGAAACGTTGCCATTGGAAACAACCGTAAAACAAAATGCTAAGGAAGATAACTTTAACCAGGAATATTTTGTGGGCAATTAAAATTTTAAGACACTGAAACAAAACTCTATCGTTCCATATTTTAAGAGTCGAGAAACATGCAAAAGGTGACTCTATCACTTTCAAGTTGAAACGAGCATGAAAGGACAAGCGCTCGATGATCTTTTCACTTTTTAGAGAGTCACAAAAATACCAAAATGACTACTTAGGTAATCTAAGCAAGATGGTGTACCAAGTTTCTGTGAACTGCCATACACACCTTAGTGATCAAGTGAAAGAGAAACTACTAAGGACTTAACGTACGTGCCAGTAGTCTCCCCGAATGTTGTGTTTGGTGTATCATAGTTATAGGGCAGAAAACTCGGCTTCCTATGGATAAAATATTTGAACCTATGAGGGTCTCTCTTTATATACGCGACAGTACGAGGAGCACAAGTCTGTACTAGTGTTGTCTAAAGCCAAGTGGCGAACGACAGCTACTAGGTTTAACAACGCCGGAACATGTCACTAGCCTATACCGCTAAAAAATTTTGTGTTAGGTTCCAATGCTTCCTTAGGTTAATTGAATTGATTTTACAATTGATCTTGAATTAATGTTTCAGTTTCAAGGACCTACTGAATTTGATCTCAAATTTCCTAAATGCAAGCTACATCCAAAAGAACACCATTTTCCTTTCGATGAATACTAAATAAGAGAAGGATAGAGATCTTTCAGAAAGCAGAAAATAATCAAATCATATGAATAAGTCCCCTAATGCATCTAATACAACCTAAACAAAAAACGAAAAACTCTTTCCTAGTTCATCAAGCACTAGTTAAGCAAAAGAAATTTTAATTTTCAATGCAAATGAAAGAATGCATTTTTTTTTAATGAATGAAGCACACAATGCACTAATTACATTAAAAACAAAGCGAACACTAGTTTTTATTACTACAAATGTAGAGATCTAAACTGAATGATTCAAAAAAATACAAACACAAACACACTCAAACCAATGATGCACTCTTTCAAATAAAGAGAAAGCTTCAAAATGACCCAAACGAGCAATGTGATCTATGCTTGAAGTAATGAGATGGAGAGTCAAATGGAAACCGAAGGGATCATTCAACAAACCAAAAACTCAAAGGATCAAGAAAGACTAAAACAAATGATTAGGGAATTGAACTGACCAAACTCAAAAATACTCGAACTTCAATCAAAAGGCTCAATGAGCGAAAGACACCTAGAAACCCTAGGGCTGTGAACTGCATCGACGAGAGAATATCAAAAAAATGAGAAGAGCAAGCCTACAACAGTAAAAACAACTCCAAAAGACCAATTTCAAATCAAGAAACAAGCCAAAGTCAAGCACAATTGACCAAAAACTCAGCAAGAAGGTCAAACCAAATCCTACAGGGTTCGGCGCAACTGTGAGGCAATAATCCGTGCCAAATAGGGGTTGGCGCTACTGCAACAAGCGCCAATTGGCAGGACTATTCAAGGAAAACTCCCGCCAAGCTGGATAACTATGGGAGGAGAGAAGAAGTACTGAGAAAAGGTCAATCTTGACACTCTCGAACTAAACAGGAGGATTCCAGACAATCAAACAATCCAAAAAAGACAAACAAGCAAGCAAACGACCAAAGCCGACTTGACAAGGAAAATTCCTAATGGGCAACGAAATGAAAAACTTACACTGATCCCAAGTGGAGTCGCCAATTTTTTGGGAAGGTAAATCCTCTCTGTGAATAGAGATGATCCCTCTAGCCCTAGAGTGGGTCTAGCAACAAAGGGACAAGCTAAAGTGAAGGTTCCTAATTAATGAATGAAAAGGACGGGATAGATTGGCCTACCTAGAGTCCAACGTTGTCGTCACTGTAGTGGTGGTGGCCTCTTGATCTCTGTCTCGATAGGTCACAATCCTTCTGCAACAGTGCTCATATACCTACACGAAGATCAGCAAATAAGATTAGCATACAACATAATGATTCCATTCATAATCAACTAACCTGTCAAGGAAGTTTAAGCATATTGCATCAAATAAACCATATTAACACAAGATGGGAACCAGACAATAGTCATGTATATATATAAATAGAAGAAAGAGTTACAACCAGAGCCTTGACTTCGCAGCCTCCTCCAGCAGGGTTCAGTCGAAGCGTGTCTTGAAGGATTGTCGAGGACTTCGGATGAGATGAGGACACAAGCCTAAGCTCTCTCAACAAAGGTCTCTTTTTGTTCTATATTTCTAGAAAAATGTTCAAGAATTCTCTTCATCCTTTCAGCTATAATTTTTCAGCTAGTGCATCAATGGGAGATAGATTTATTTATAGAGGGAGAGGAGGAGGTTGGGATCCCTATAATGGTGGAAGGGAGGCCTTATCCCTTGGGAGGTTTCCCCAAAAGGTGGAAACAAGAGGCCAAAGGAGGGGGTCCGTGGTTATTCAATCGAACCACTCCAGCTGACTCGCCCATGAAGTTGTTAGGATAGAAACTTCGCCTCTATATTTAAAAAACATTCCATAAACAGGTTGGTGTGGGTAGCTCACTAGGACAGAGTGCCAATGGGCGCGGGACCTAGTGTTAATCTTCCTCATTGGCGCGAGGGCATAATGGTCTACTAGCACCAAGGCAAAAACATGTGTTTCTGATGGTCTGCTCATGGAATTGTCAATAGAAGGAATGTTGTCCTCATGGAAAGGGATGCAATGATGGTCTTTGCAAGGCATGACACTTCTTATTAGTCACTAAAATGATCCTCCAATGTGCGGGATGGCGATTGCAGGGAAAAGGACAAAATTTTGTGTAACAGTAGTGACCTTCGTCAAATCCACCATGTACTTCAACCAAAATATTGCTTCATTCGTGCTCGGGAACATATATTCGCAGAATATCATCAACCCCCATTTTGTATAGATTTCCTGTGATCAGAGGAAAATATATTTCCTTTACTACTATCTCTTTCTTCTGCTGCGTAGTGTACTCTGCAAGTTCAATGCCCATAGTCAGAAACTTAATGATATCTAGAAAGTGTTCATCTTCAACCCAAATAATGAATAGCTACACACCAAGTAATCGTTCCTCAATATTCATCCTTTCTTCACCTGTCTTGATCCTAGAAAAATGATCCAGTCCTGCATTCAACCATCCTAGCTTAACAATTACTTGGAAATCATACTCTTGGAAAAACAATATCCATCGGCAAATATCACCCCCAACACAGGCTTGTTGACCAGGTATTTGAAATTAGAGTGATTTGTGAAAAATTTTAAGGGCGCACCTAATAGATAGTTTCTAAATTTTTGCAGCGCATATACCATTTCCAGTCCTTCACACTCTATGGTGGAGTAGTTTTGCTCTGCCTTAGACAGCTTCCTACTTGCAAAATAAACAGGGTAATCAAGGTCGCCCTTTCTTGGCTGCACTAACGTAGCTCCCAAATTTATGCAAGACGCATCGACATGTACATGAAATTCCTTCTTCTAATCTGGAAATACTAGAATAGGCACAATTACCATATTTTGTTTCAGCATATGAAGGTCCTTTTGACAATCATCATCCCAACAGAACTTGACATCTTTATTCAATATTTTTTCCATCAACACAATGTTCTATAGGTAGACCTTTATAAACTTCCTATAATAACCTGCATGCCCAAGCATCGTGTGTAGATGCATCACATTTTTCGGTGGATCCAAATTGATAATTATAGTGATATTTTCATGGTCTAACATTAATCCCTGCTTGCAGACAATATGCCCCAATAATATACCATATGGCACACAGAAAATACACTTCTTTAGGTTCAAGGAGATTTTATATTTCCTATAGGTATCCAACATCAAGGACATACTAGAAACGTGATTTTTTAATAATTTGAATACTGTCCATTCATCAAAATACAACTCCAAAAAATTCTGGATATATTCTTTAAATGTTACGACAACAACTCTGGAAAATATGGCTGGAGCATTCTTTAATCCAAATGGAATGACTGTGTACTGAAATGATCCCCATTTAGTAGTGAAGGTGGTATTTCTCATATCTTCCGGTGCAATTCTGATCTGATGGTATCCTGAGAATCCATCAGTAAATGTGTAGGCTTCCTTCCCTCTAACATTCTCCAAAACTTTAAAAGTGAACAAAGTCGGAAAGTGATCATGGACACATGCATCGTTCAACTTTTTGAGATCAACAAAAATCCTTATTTATCCCTTATTTTTCTTTTCTTGGACCACCATAAGGCTAACCCACATGGATTCCTCTACAGGTTCAATAATTCCAACAACGACCATTTTGTTGAGTTCCTCCCGCACTTTTTCTTAATATTTTGTGTTCAACCAATATGGGCACTGCTTGACTGGCTTCGCATCGAGCTTCAAAGTGATGTGCATAACTCCCAAATCTCCTATAATTCCTTTCAGCTCAGAGAACTTCTTCGGGAAAATATCCTAGTACTCATGCAAAAATTAAGTGACCTTGATCATCGTGTCATCATCCCAATAGTCACCAATCTTTGCGAACTTGGGATCGGCTTCTGAGCCTATGTTGACTTGTTGAGTCTTGAAAGGTTGTGTTATGTCTGGTGTCTCTACTTCAAGACCTGCAACCTCGTGCTACCCTTCTGACTCAGGAATATTTACATTACATGGATCCTCCTCACCTTCTTCTGCAGTCAGATTGTAACATTATCAGGCTTGTTCCAATTGTGTAGCCCAATCAGGTTGTACCAAAGTCCTTAGCTCAGTGGTAATTTGGAATACTCCCGCTTTTACTTCTTAAAGAGCATCATTAATATAATCCCAACCATCGGTGAAGTTATACGTTAATAATAAAGCTTCCATCATTTCATACTAATCTGTGGTGCCATGGCACTGCTCCGTTTCAAGATACCATTATTGAGGTATCATATCCAAGGTATGAAAGAAGATATGCACACATTCAGGTTGAGGTTCTTCACCCCAAGCTACAGTCCAACAAGATAAATTCTCACGAGGATCATATTTACCATTGTACTTCTCTATGATCTTAGTGTCTACATGACCAAACTTGAGCCTTATCAGTCTGCAAAATTCCTTCCATCCTCCTAAGATTTATCTTTTCACGCCCCACAATCAGGCTAGAGTGGACCTCAGGATGAATTCCAAAGCTTCATATCGTTATTATTCAAGTACCTTATGCTCAAACTCTTCCAGAAATAGGACAAAATTCCCAGTTCCATCATAAACATACCTCTGATGTGATGCAGTGAAGCGCTTTGGTAACTCTATTACACCGCTTAGTAGATATTTCATGCACACAATTATGCCAATGTTCCAATTCCTCATCAAAGTCAGAAACACGCAAACTATCATGCTCCCAACTTATTCTACCATCATTAGTAGGATTAATCCAATCTTCATCTTGCGTAGTGATCTTATAGATATGATCAATATCAACATCACCATATTCATGCTGGATTGGTTCTGTATATTGTGCTCCTTCAGAGGGGTCCAAAGGAACAACAACCATTGTACAATTATTTTCAAAAACCATCTGTTTGTTTTCAAATTGATTATAGCATCCATGTCATAAGCCCAATCAAATCCAAGCAATGCAGGATAAAAATTGATATCATCAACAATACCAATAACTTGAAAGTCGGAAAGTACACTTGCTCCATCAATATCTACATTGATGCCATGTAGTCCACCCATAGGAATTATTTTCTATTGATTTTTTATCCTTAGCTGAATCAACAACCATTGCAGCTTAGGTCTCCCCATCTATTCCCATGTCTGTTTTAGAAAAACATTGGCATCTGATCCAAGATCAAGGATGACCTGGTCCATTTCATAATATCCTATTTACGTAGTTAGCTGCATTTCTCTTATATTTATATTCTTATGTTTGTAGACCTTATCCACTGTGTGTTGTTCCAGTTGTTGGTATTCTTTACTAGCGCATTTATCAATCAGCTCCTGCAATCCCTCTATAGCTTTCTAATCCCTGAGCAACTTCATACATGTCTGCAAGAAAGATGTCAGAATGGATGGATCAACTTCCTGGGACTCATCAATATCCTTGGGTTTATTATTTAATGGAATCAACTATCTCTGCATTTTTTACGTCAAAGCTCCAGGGTTCATAAAATTCTTTTTTGTGTCCATGAAGGTTTTCCTTTTGCATTGTACATCGAACCCATTATTCTTGTCTCCATATTTATGAATGTGTGTATCCTCCATCTGCTTCTTTCCTTCCACTTTATCTTCTCCCATATTTATACCACTTCATGTCACTATGTTGACACTTAGATCCTCTTTGCGCAGTTCATCTCTCATCATTTATATGTTCTGGGCAGGAAGTTGATTGCGCTTTTCCTTCATTTTAGCCAATAATGTAGGACATTCCTCTATTTCATGATCAAATGCGTGAAAATACCTACAAGATACGACATTGATATTTTGATAATACCTAGTGAAATGTCCAGGATGACAACAATTATAACATATGAGTTGTCTACGACCTCGTCTAGCACCTCCTCCTCGGCCATGCCCTTGGCCTTGGAAACCTCCGCACGTTGTTGGAGAACCTGTATTTTTGTGACCTTCGACTTTCACTCATTATGCTCTAGGAATCTGCATCATTAGATAATAGCTTTGACAGTGCTTGTCATCATGTCCCACCCAACTACAAAAATTAAAAAACAATTTATTTTGTGACTGAATGTACTTCTACGACAGATGAAAGTAGTTTTTGGGGTGTTGACCTGCAACTTCTCATAAGATACACCAGACATTTGGTCCCACATTTGGTCTAGTATCTGGCCCGAACCTCAACAAAATTGACATCCTGGTGCCCAATTAATCTCTAAAAATAGGACATTGATCCTTATGGTGGCCCTCTTCTTTGAAATTTATCCACCACACTTCTAGGTGAATGTCGAGTCAAACCTGTTTTCCCTTCTTCAAATATTGGAGTTCCATATGTAAGCTTTCCAACTGGGTTTGGATCTGTTGATCCCCTATGTTAGTAACTGATACCGGCGAGGCTTCTAGCTTCATTGCAATCTCCAAGGCCTCTGTTTGGGTTGCAATATTCTTCTGAGACAATGGAAACCTAAGATGTGGAAATAACGTAGCTATAAACCATTCCTTGTGCTTCTCGTCATGGATCTCAAAGAAAACTTGACTTGGCAGTGCCTTAAACCTTTGATATACTTCCCACAACATTTTAGTGACCAATTTCTTGATCTCTTTGATCTTCGTAATACAATGGGATTGCAACTTAGGCCTCTTAAATTCAACATTCATCGTAGCCTTAGTCTGAGCCAACGTAGCATTTTGGTTCATCGAGGAGTATTTCATATACCAGGATAATGCTTTATCCTACAGCGTTGTGACTAGCTACACTTTCTTCATATTCTCATTAGTGATGTTCAACAATCTCCATATTGCTTCTGCAACAAACCAGAACTGCTCGAGATCATCTGATCCTATGAAAACAAGCATCTTAGGTGAGTGAGCCATGGTGAATGAGGGAGGTGGAGGTGTAGGAATAAAATAGGGATGGGTTGTGATGGGAGTGGAAGGTTGGGGAATTCCAAAAGTGCCCTGATTATATTAAAATTTTATCGGCGCACTTCCAGGGGTAATAGGCTGGATTTCTCCTTCTTCAGTTTTAGACCTTGTTAGCCATCAGTATTTTTTACATGTTAGTGATGACTATATCCATAGCTGAGTTTTCTAGAAGCTGATTTCCATATGTCAATTTGTCATCTAGAAAACCCTCATAAAAAAAATTTCGCCCTCTTACTTTTCAGTCCGCCCTTGTCAAAGTTAAAATCCATTATCACTATTTTTTCTAGCTTCAGCCCTATTGGTCTACCCATCAGCTCTAAAAGGAAAAATCCAAGTCTGTTTCAAAAGCCTCCCCTAAGTTAGGAAGTGGCACTTTAAGACATTTTACCCTTGGCAACCATTAAAAGGCCAAAAAGCCTCCATCTGCTACAGACCAATCATGACTGACCTCCCACTCTGCAAATCAAGTTGATCACAGCTCTAAGTCGCGCCACTTATATCCCTAGGTCTCAGCACTGCATAAACCACAGTCTCAAGCTGATTATTAGGTGTTTCACAGTGTTTTATGGATTCTGCATAGACAGGGAATATAACTTCATCTCAGGAGAAAATTCTTGAATCTACATTCAGAAGAACAGCTGCTTCTCAATGTAAACATGAGCCTGAGATATCTCTGCAAGACAGAGAGTTACTCATCAAGACCTTGCAGCTTCCTTTCAGCATGAAAATCATAGTAAGAGAAAGACACTACTGTCACAGCAAACTGGTAAATTGTCATGGCCCAAAACCTCCTTCATTTACAAGCAGAGGGTTAGGGCGCCTCCTTCATCTACAAGCAGAGGGCGCTGGCCAGTATTGACTTTAAGGATTGCAAAAGCCCAAGTTTTCTTTTTACTGAACAGTGAAACAGTGACTCCAGGTTTTCTGAGTGTGAGTGATGATCATAACAGGGCTAGAGTCTGAAGGATGCAAGTTCAAGGGAAAACAGAGTTTGGTCTTGTAAAGGAAGTCATGAGAAGTTTTCAAATCATGTGAATTGATGAAACCTTGGAAAGACACATCATTAGTGAAAACAATTCTAATCATAAGCAGCCTGTTGTTCAACAAGACCAAATTGAGGAAATGTTGACAAATCATGTCATTACACAGGTAGAAAAGAAGGTGTTGTTTTTCAAAAAGTGCTAACCTCCCTACTCACAGAGATTATCTTTCAAATAGTTTGTCACAAGTTGACCAAGGAAAATGGTGATTTTTCAGTTCCCCTCAGCAAAGAGCAGTACAGTGATGACAGTGACACCTTGACTAGGGTTTTTTCTGAAGCACAGTAGTGATCACAGGCAGAGGTAAAAATATTAATGTTTTCAAGTTTGTTCGCTTACCATCATATCCAAGAAAAACTTTGTCAGGCAGGCTTGTCAAACAAGTTTCAGATACTTTGCCAAGTGAAGGGCCTCCTTCATTTATGAGTAGATGGCCAAGGCATTGGATGTTGTTAAAGACTGATTGGTCAAAAGATGCAGTGGAAAAAGACAAAGAAGGAAAGAGAAAGTCATTACACAGGTAGCAGATGGTGTATATGATTCAAAAGGTATTGGTTTTCCTGCTCATAGGGAAATGTCTTTCAAACTATACTTCATAGTGGACAGGAGAAAATTTGAATATGCATGCCACTGATACAAAAGAGGGAAGTTTACTTAGGAGAAGCGGCCAAACAACACCTCACTGTCATACCCCAAGAAGTCTAAAAGAGTTCTTTTCAAGAAAACAGAGAAAGATAGTATGAATGGATAAGTTGTGATCTAAGTTTAGAAGACTGTGAAATGCATGGAAAGAAAATCAGCAGGCAAGGGAAATTTGAGTTCTATCACCAAGAGACATCACCTTTTTGAATTATTGTTCATCATGTTCAAAAAAGGGTCATTTGGCATATGGTCATTATTTGGATGGGTTAAAACAAACATAGCCTTTTATTATTCAAAAGGACAGAGGTATTGTATGATATATTTTGAGCAAGGAAGTATTTTGATAAATAGGCACCTTTCTCAAATCAGAGGGCCATGATCAAGTCCAAAAAGGGTCAGCAAACTTGGCATCTACAGTGGGAAAAGGGTTGAAGAAGCAAGTTGGAGACAGAGACTGTCAAAGCATGGTGACAATATAAACCCTATCCTTTCAAAAACAAAGCAGTCTTCAGTTTTTTTTTTTAAGTTTTTAAGTGGGGTTTACATAATGAATATCAACATCAAGGATTGATAAAGTGGCAGAGAATGGTCTATATGTCATCCGGACATTATTCAAAGTTTGAATTTCGGTGTTAAAATTGTCACCAAAGAAACAAAACAAACAGGATTTATCATTTTGACCAGTGATGGGACAGTCAGATTTTGAACAACCAAATTAATTTCAAATGAAAAAATTCAAATTTTTATGGAAATTATACTTCCATATCTTTCCGATGAGCCATCTCGGGGCAAATTCCGACAAAAGGAAGGCATCCAAAAGTAGCCTGCAATCAACGCTATGTTCTTCTGCACCAGCATTCACCATTTTTTACCAGTGATGGTACAGTCAGTTTTTGAAGGATCAAATGGACACCAAATGAAAAAATTAAAGCTTTTCTAGAAATTATACTTCCACAGCTTTCCAACGAGCCATCTCACGCCCAATTCTGACACCGGGAAGGCATTCAAAAATGGCCTACAAACAGCTCGATGCATTTCTGCACCAGGATTCACCAGTTTTGACCAGTGTTGGGAAAATCAATTTTTGAAGGCTCAAATGGACACCAAATGAAAAAATTCAAGTTTTTCTGGAAATCATACTTCCACAGTTTTCCAACGAGCCATCTCGCGCCCAATTCCGACACTGGGAAGGCCTTCAAAATGGACTGCAAACTTGCGCGACACTCCTGGAAAAGTGCGCGACGCGCCTGTGCACAAAAGTTACAAAGGAATGCACTGCTGCGAGATGCGCCTGTAGCAGCCCGCGGCACTCCTGTAGCATTGGTCAAAATTCACTCAAAAAATCTTTCCATAGCTACTCAAACCCTCAATGCAAAGATTGCCATCGATATTCAAGAAAACCCCATTTTCCCTATTATCTTCCATGCAAAGTCTCCTTTTGAGTTAGAGTACATCAAATCACTTGAGCAGGAGAACAGTTTGAAGATTCCTGAGGGAGAGGTAGTTATAACAACAATATCTGAGCAAAAAATTGCAAGTGATGATGAATGCTTCAAGTTATACTTGTACATGGATAATCTCTCAACAAACTAGTTTGGAAGGTTGCTTATTTGGTCCCCACGTTTGTCTTCAACTCACACCTTACTTTCAAAAAACTTCTATGCATTTCCTGTGGGCACAACCTGTGTGGCAGATATCCAATTACTAGGGAAAGTTTCTGCCCCCTCCCAATGTGAGGATCAAATGGCCTAATGATATTTATGCAGAAGGCTTAAAGATTGGAGGTGTTCTTTGTACTTCCACCTACAGCTCAAAAAGATTTAATGTCACTGTTGGGATTGGATTAAACCTGGATAACGAGAAACCTACAACATGTTTGAATTCATTACTACAGAAATCAACAACTAATACACATATCTTACGGAAGGAAGAGCTTTTGGTGGCTTTTTTTTTTTGGAAAATTCGAAGTTCTTCTTGATGTTTTCTTGAAACAAGATTGATCTATCTTGCTATGAGCTCTGTTCTAGTCAAAGTCTCAGGAGGAGGGCTTGGCACTTCATCTAATTCTTGGTTACTGATCTGGTTCGTTGAGCAGTTAAGACAAAGCCATCCGAGTCTCCTTCTTTGTGTCCAATCTGAGACATCTGTGGATCTACAAGAAGGCCAAGTTTCTTTTGGAGTCTCCAGGGTACTCTTTCACGTGGAGTTCTTTTAGTGAGATTGAAACTGGCTTAGAATCTCTGAGAAAATTGTAGAAGCTTCTTGTATAAATTCTCTATTACTGGAAGCAGTTTGGAAAGATAAAAATTTGTTCTTCATCAGGTGTTGGAAATTTCAACTCCATGATAACTTTCGGAAAGGCCATAGAAGAATGACAAGCTCAGAAGGTTTTGTACCTGATATGAATTGGTCCTGTGGAGGTAATGCTATTGCCACTAGGCACAGTGGATCAAATGATGATTTTCAGAAGGATGTTTGTGATATAGATGCCTGTCAAGGAGACGCTCCTTCTCAAAGGGAAGAACACTTCACAAGGAAAATACAGATGGAGAATTCAGTTTATTGTTGAGGGACATACAAGGAAAAAGAGCAGTATTTACCTAGGAGCAGAGGCCTAATACCAAAGCAAACATGTTGCACAGTTTGGGACAAATTTACATTGGTCAAACAATGTTTTAAAAGGAACATTATGGCAGCCAAAAACAGAAGAGCAGCATAAAAATGATTAACAAAGCCATAACAGTGATGAAAGGTAGAGGCATTACTCAGAAGCAGAAACACAAAGTTTGGAAAATGAAAACAATGGGCCTATTTCTATGATAGCAGTGATTGTTATTAGGTGTTTTCTCATTTTCAAAATGTTTTCCTTAATGTAGTAAAAAGCAAAGACATTGTTTCTCTTTTGTTTCATGAAGCAGAAGTAATGTATAAAGCTGTAGCTCGCCATTTGGAGGTATTGTCAAACTTTGTATGAAGAAAAGTGAACACAAGAGCAGTGTTTTGGATAAGAGGAGTTTTTGTTGTTTGACTCCTACAGGATTGTTTGTAATCACACCAAAACACAAGGAACTTGATGACCTTATCCAAACTCAGAAAAAACATTCAGCTGTGCATTACATTTTGACTGCCTGTATGCTTATCACTAAAATGTTAGTTGAAAGGGACACCAAAGGGAGCAAGGTTTCATTGTAAGAAGAGCCCTGATTGTTTGACTGCTACAAGACCTTTGTTACCACATCAAAAAACCTTTCAAGCTCTGTCACCATTTCTATAAACACAATAACCTTTGATTATATAGATACCTTTTGTTTGACTGTGTTATGGTTTTGAATTGATTCGTTGAGTTACATACAAAAGAAGAAAGGCAATGTTTCAGGAAGCAGCAAACTGAAGATGAGGGTTAGCAACATGACAGTGGTGAAGATGAGCAGCAGCAGGAACCAGAGGAAGAGAGTGCTGAATAGCAAAAACTCAGCAGTTTGAGTAGCAGCATAAGGATAATGATCAAGGACAGCAGCAAGAGCAAGAAGAGAATAGTGCTGGGCAGCAGCGAACTAATGATAAGGGAAACAGCTTGAGCAACAGAATGAGCAGGAAATTGAGACCGAGCAGCAGAATGACAGTGATGAACAAGGAGGCTAAAGAGGAAGCGCCCGGTACGGAAAGAGAAGAAAGACATATCAGCACTTGATATTTTGGCCTCAGCTTCGGAGCATGTTGCTAGGGACCCTTGAGGGTCATGCGTGCCAATTTTGGGCCCATTTCGGCAACTTTTTGTTTTTTGGCATTTTTTGGGTTTTTGGTCGAAAACTCATAATTTCGCCATTTCAGTTTGAGGATTTTTCAAGGGAGAAGGATGATACCAGTTGATGCCATAATTCTATGATCAGGTCCCCAGCGATTTTCAGAGCATTCGGAGATCATTCGCCCCCTCAAATTGGCGAAAAATGCTCACTTTTTGCACATTCTGCCCGTCATATCAGCAGTCTGCTATTTCCTGGCTTTTTACACACAGGTACAGTTTTGGAGGACTTCTAGGCATCAGATTGAGATGATTTCAGCTGCGCCGGAAAATAGACACAGAAATATTTCCAACGAGCCATCATGAGCCTCATTTCGACACCGGGAAGGCTGCCAAATGTTTCCGGCAAGTCAGGGGACCTTTTCCTGATATAAATTTGAAGTATTTTTGTAATTTTTGAACCTCAAAAATCTGCTTTTTCCAAATGTGCGTTTAGCTATTTTTGCACTTGGAAAATGTTACAAAGTCAATATAATTTCCGTTTTTAGCATTTTTTAGATATTTTATGGGATATTTTGTGCCTTGGGCTTTGCAAAGCCTCAAGGACAAGTTTAGATATTTTGACTTGGCCAATGGGATAGCTAGTTGCTCCATGAGGTTTTCCTTCCTCAAGCCTATTTATTCCATGGGTTTCATTGTAAAACGGAGGCTGAACTTGAGAGAAGAATCAATATATTGGTCATATGAGCTTTGAAGAACATACTTGTGTTATGATTTTGGACTGCCTCTTGGATGCTTTTGATGAATGATGAAGGATTGTTGATGGAATCCATGACATGGTAGAATGGTATAGTGTTTCTTGCTTTGTTGTTGTCTTCTAGTTTCCATTCATTATACATGCTTCTTGCTGCTATAGATCAGTAGAGATTAAGTTTGAGATATGCCCATGGAGGCACCTCAAAATTCCTGAATCTTCATAGCTTTGTGTTTTCTTCTTCCTTAGTTGTACTAAAGAATTCTTAACTGCTCTTTAGTAACTTAAGGATATTGTTGCTAGTTTTATTCATAAGTTCTATGCATGTTGAGTAGGATGTATGGTGTGCCTTGCTTACCTATGACTTTCCATAGTTCTGTCCATGAAACTATCTCTTTGACTGATTAGCTTATCATCTTGTTGAACCAAGGAGGCCTAGTCCCGATCTAGCCCTTTGCCTAAAACTATGAAAGCTTGTTTGTCAAAGTGCCCAATAACTTAAAGACTATGTTTAGGCGTTCCGGCATAGTATTTTGAGTTGTTAGTCCATCTTATGTGTTTTCCCCAAAGTCTGATAGCCATTTCCCGAAGTTAGAAGGTCTTATACTTCTATGCATGGTTGGAATGTTTGATTTCTATGTATTAATTAGCTCATAGTTACATTTAGCATGATTAATGGCTTGCTATAACATGTTTATGTCTGCTATCAACTAGTTACACTTGAAATCCCTTGTCTTTCACAAGCTTGATGTCCATTTATTCCATTTTGCCCAAAGATCCCTTCTACCGTGAATCAAATCGGCCCTACAGCAACCTTACATCATCATCTCATAGTTTCCTTGACCATTTTGACCCCATAGCCCAATTTATCTACATCTTGTTACCCAGTTTATATCTTTGATCAGTTTTATCCCTCACGAACTTAAAAAACCAAAAAAATCAAAAACTCACTTCATAACTAGCCTAATATCAGAACACCATAAGCAAACACACCGATATCTTTTACATATAATAGAGAGAGCCCTCTCTGAGTCCAGGAAGGCTAGGTCCTTGGGCTCCAAAGCTTGGTTTGATGTTACATCGTCATTTGGCTCACCAATCGGCCAAATCACGGGAACCTAACAGACCTAAACAGTGGATTGTACTAATTAGACTCAACGTAATTATTATGATCTACCCTAAATATCTTACCCCATCACATAGTTCCAGTTTTATTTCCTCTGAACATAAATCTGATTGCATCCGTAGTACACCCTTTTCACACAATAACATCTTGATCCACATCTTCAATGAGTTCAAGTACTTAACTCACAATACTTTTAAAAAATTTCGCTCATCATCAATATAGAATACAGATGTATCGATCACAAACTCAGTAATAAAGCCTCCAAGGATACTATCGATCCAATAATCAACGGTCCTTGCGATCTTGTTATCACTTTTCCTTAGTTGCTTGATTAGCTTTAGAGTCCATGTAGTAGGGTTATCGTTCTTGAAACATGTATTTTTCTCAGCTAATATTGATAAACACTTGTAATGATTGCTAGAAAATTACGAGAAAAAGATCTTGTGTTGATCTATAAATATATACGTCTGCAACCACTTTTCAGTAGATAGGCACGGATTTTTGTTTTCTTGGGCAGCAAAATCATGTTCTTTTAGATCTAACCAGTCTTGAATATCTTTCTTAAATTGATGCCACGTCCACATATCCCTCAGTCAGATCTCAGTCCTAGCAACAGAACCATTTTTTGGCTTGATGGGGTGTAGACCTTGGTTCAGATAAGGTTGCGCGAACCAACAAAACCCACTATTACTATCCATTTAGGCAATGATCTGTTGCACAGACCGAAGTCTCACCCGAGGCAATATAGGGGGATTCTAGAACCGGGTTTCTGCATATAGAGGGACAATGGAATGTGACTTTAGGGTTTATATTCCTTTCAATATTTGACAGACCTTCGCAGAACATATATGTTAATTCTACAGTCGTGGCTCAACACTCTATTGAACTAACTTTCAAACTACGCTTTCTTACTTTAACAAGCATAAAACTATATAAATAACCATAAACAATACTTCGCAAAGAAATTATACATTAGAATCCTTACTTAACACAGATAACATAAATAAAAGTAAAGAAAACAAATAAACTAAAAACATAGATATGTCTTCAAGAGTCTTCCATTAATGCTCAGATCATCCTAATACAATTAGTTCCACTCTGCGCACTCAGTTGCAGGGGTCTACGCACTCAACTGCGTACTTCCTAATGTCTTCACGCACTCAACTGCAGGATCATTTTCTCTAACCCAAAACATATAATACAGACTCAAAATAATCTTACATCCAAGTGCATTCTATCATCACGTATGATATATGATCAAGACTATCCTAGACTCCTTATATAGTCTTTACATTTACAATACCATGGTCCAAAAACCATGGGAGGAGCTCAACGTGTAAAAAATATTCTCATTCTTTTAAAAAATAAGGGGCTTTCACCCACCCCAAAGCCCCTAAGACTCTAACTTAACTCGTCGTTGTGCACTCCGCTCCTCAATCTACGGAGTCTTTCTCAAAATATTTCATTGAGGGGTACTTTGTCCAACACCTCCACATCTTCAATGCATGGATGATCACTTCCAACTCAAGATCATGGGTCATATAATTCTGCTCACGTTCATTAAGTTTTCATGACTCATGACATGCTACCTATCCTTCCTGCATAAGAAATACACCAATTCCTCTCTTGCAATCATATGTACACACCACAAATTCTTTGTTTGGATCTGCAATCTTTAACACTGGAGCATTTTTCAACAACTGTTTCAACTGCTCAAAAAATGTTGCACATTCCTCTGTCCATTCAAACTTCTTACCTTTCCTTTGCAATGACATGATGGGATATGCAATGGGAGAGAATTCCCTGATGAACTTCTTATAGTAACCTGTTAACCCCATAAATTATATTACCTCAACCACATTCCTAGGAGATTCCACTCCATGATAGCCTTTATCTTTTCTGGATCTATTATTATGCCTTCCTTGGAAAAAACATGCCCCAAGTAGTGTACCTTTTTCTGAAATAAACTACATTTACTAAGCCTAGCATATAACTGATGCTCTCGTAGAAATCTCAATACTGCTGCTAAATGTTCAACAGGTTCTTCCTCATTTTTAGAATATACCAATATATCATCAATCATATAATAAAAAACTTGTCCAGATAAGGAAGTAACATACTATTCATCAAGCACATCAAATTTGTTTGAGCATTAGTCAAACCAATTGGAACTACAAAAAATTCATAATTCTCGTACTTGTTTTGGAAAGTTGTCTTGTAAATGTCCTCTTCCTTGATCTGTACCTAATGATATATGGATCTCAGATCAATCTTCAAGAACACTGATGTTCTCTTCAGTTGATCAAACAAGTCATCAATCCTTAGAAATGGATACCTATTCTTAATGGTCACCTTGTTCAATTTCCTGTAATCAATGCACAACTTGAGATTACAATCCTTCATCCTCACAAACAATACAAGCACGCCCTATGGCGATACACTTGGCCTAATGTATCCCTTGTCAATCATTTCCTTCAATTGCAACTTAAGCTCTACTAACTCTGGAGTGCTCATCTGGTATGGTGCCTTTGATGTTGGTGCTTCCCCTGGTACCATCTCAATAGAAAAATTTACTTCCCTATGAGGTGGATACTATGAAATATTTGTTGGAAACACATCCTAAAAATGTTGTAAAACCAGGTACTTGCTCAAGACATATGTATCCTCAACTTCCTTACCTTTTTCACAAGTAATATGTACTGCAAATAACACACATCCTTTCTTGTGACTACTCTTTGCCAGCATAATTGTCACCATTCTAACTAATATTTCCTTCTTCTTACCCTGAAAGGCTCTGTGTTATCCATTGACATCCAAGCACTCAATATATTTGTCATAGCAGTCCACTTTGGTCCTATGGAGATACAACTAGTCCCTACCCAAAATCATGTTATATGAACCCAATGACAATACATTCAAATGTGTTGATGTAGGCAATACCATTCAACTCAAATGCACAAGCTCTTACCCAATGATAAATTCTCTTCTTTGTACCTGTAGCTAGCTGCACTAGCCAATATTATGCATGCACTTCTTTATTCAAACCACACTTATCCACTTGGTTAGGATTAACATAACTATAATTAGATCCAGGTTCAATAAAAATAGAAAAAAATTGATCGCAAAGCTTATCATCCATCTCGATAATAGGCACCTGGTTATCTTCCTGCCTGTTTTTCAACGCTGCATAAATCTGAGGAACACTTTGTCCAACATCCCCTATTGTCTTCTCTTCCTAAGAATTGTAGATCTGCAGTCTACCACCCTGATGATGTGGACAATATCTCTTGTGATGATATTTTCCACAAGTCCAACACTGTAAATACTTTCAATCTACACCCTAGTTCTACTCCTCAAAGTAAAATCCCTGCCCTTTGTCAGATGCATTGAAATTCTTATGCAGTTCAAATGTGTTGATCTAGGCATACCATTCAACTCAAATGCACAAGCTCTTACCCAACGATGAACTCGCTTCTTTATACATGTATCCAGCTGCACTAACCAAGATTATGCATGCACTTATTTATTCAAACCACACTCATCCACCCATTTAGGATAAAAATTACTATAATTATATCCAGGGTCAATAAAAATAGAAAAAAATTGATTACAAATCTTATCATCCATCTCGATAATAGACAGATGGTTATCTTCCTTCTTTTTATTCAACGCTGCATAAATCTGAAGAACACTTTGTCCAACATCCCCTATTGTCTGCTATTCCTAAGCATTGTATATCTACAGTATACCACCCTGATGATGTGGAAAATATCTCTTGTGGTGATATTTTCCATAAGTCCAACGTTGTAAAGACTTTCAACCTGCAACCTTGGTCTACTCCTCAAACTGAAATCCCTGCCCTTTGTCAGGTGCATTGAAATTCTTATGTGGTGATGCATGCTCTTTGTTACCTATGTCTTAAGGCCTTGCTCGCTTCTTATCCCATTTCCCTTTATTCTTATCATTACGTTTCTAGTCCTTCTTATTCTCATACATGTGCTTTGATTGCTCATAACAATTTTTTAGCTTCCATATGGCCTCCTCCAATGATATAGGCTCATCAAATGAAATTATATCCTGGAATGCTACCAGAAACCCACTTATGAATCTCTTAATCTTTTCCTTTTCCTCCTTGAGGTAAGACACACATCTCAACAACTCCATAAATAATCTAGTCTACTCCTCATCAGTCATAGATCCAATCTTTAGCTCATAAAAATATTTTTCCATGGCATCATAGTATCTCTCTGATAGATACTTCTTCCTGAATAGGCTCTTGAATTCACTCCAAGTCAAATCCTCCTCATAAATATCTCTTACGTTCATTACATAGTCCCACCATATATATTTTTAACTTTAAGACTGAATGTAGCTATTTTTGCCTTCATGTTCTATCATTAATCGTGCAATCTGAAGAACTTGTTCATTCCAAGCAACCATGTTTTTGCATCCTGTGATTTCTTCATTTCCACATCGAATGTAGGTGAATTTAACTTCTTAAACTCATCCAACACATATCCCCTATCACTCCTCCTATAGGGATGATAACTATGATGACCACGATACCATTCAGAACCAACCCGAGAATAAAACTCATGTTCATCGCATCTCCTATCTGGAGTATCCAAGAACCTGTCATCTCAGATCGTGTCATCTCCATATTACCTGTGCCCACTATGGGATCTACTTCCATAGGCCCCATTAGTCCATCCTCCTATCCATAGCTGATCCGAAGTGGTCCCTGTCTCTACAATTCTGAAAAACTCTAAAGAATTAATGGATTGACTTCTACTTGTTTCTCTTGTGCTTAGTGAAATGAAGTCGCCTTCACTAAGTGGGCCCGCAGGCAAATTCTGGCGCAAAATCTATTTTTAGACTATGTCTATTTTTAGACATATGGAGCATGGTTCGGGGATTCCAGTTTGAGATTCTTGGAGTATGTGACATGTTGGTAAAAATAGATGAGACTCATATTTCTAGGTCGAAAGAGGTCGAAGTCTATTTTTAGACTGCCTCTCCTTAAAATATGGAAGTCAAATATTATTTACCCTTAATAATATTTGGACTCTAAACAGTAGTTTACTCTCTTGGAGCACTTCAGTTCGAGCTACAGAAGTGGCTCATGCATATGACAGAGGAATCACGTGATTCCCAAGGGTTTGATGGCATCATGCATGGTTGACTTCAATTGGACTTCAGTGGCAGAAGTTTGGAGGAGTTAATGAGACAGATAGTGGAGTTGTGTTCTGTTTATTTTAGTTGAACTAGTTGAGATTAGTTTAACTAGCTAATCAATTAGTTATGAGTGGAGTGAATTAAATATTATTTAATTCATTAATTAGTAACTCATTATTCAACTCAGGAACACATCAGTTCACTACAGTGCATGGACAGTTCAGTGGAGACCAGTGAAAGAGGTAGATGAAAGGGTGGAGTTAGCTATCAGTGGTGACATCAGTTGTGCATGAGATTTGCACCACACTTGGAGGATTTTTCCATGACAATTGCGTAGTCAAGCCAAGGAGATTCGAACCTTGGATCTCTATATATATAGGCCATGATTGCGCAATAGAGGTAAGGCAATTGGCGGTGATTTTTGAACCAGTAACCTGTTCAAAACTGAGCTAGATTATGGGTAACTGTATGAGAAAGTACTGAGTACTTGTGAGGAGTATTGTACTGAGTTTGTTACTTTATTTCTCCATTATAATATACACAATAGCTGTGGGGTTTTCAGGCTTTCAGCTATAAGCTTTCCCCATACATAGTGTGTTAATGTGTATGATGATTTGATGTGGTATTGCTTGTTTTATTTCCGCATGTTTGATGATCTAAGTGATCTGAGTGGAAGAGATTATGTGTTGCATATAAATTCGAATTGTATGTAATCAGGATAGTCTCGGTGGATAAGTAATCATTATTCAGCAAATTTCTACATGGTATCGGAGCTATTGAAGTTCAGATTGATCATCACAGTGATTACAAACTTATTTCGGTAGACAGAGTCTGCATGCGGGCCAGGTAGCCTCCGGATTCATCTTTCTTCGGAAAGTGAAAGGTCTAGTAAATGCCCCTTGCAGTCAATCTCTGTGCTAGAAATAATTTGTTCTCACAGATCTAGAGCGGTTGAGCTTTGAGGTGGAATTCAAAATTTTGCAGCAGTTTTGTTTTCTTGGTGCCGGTGTTGAAAATGTCTTTCAACGGTTTGCGACTCGAATATGCTCTTGAAGGTAGTTTGAATTATGTTGCATGGAAGGATCGCATGGAAGCAGTATTAGAAGATAATGGTCTGAAGGAGTTCATGGATGCGGATGTCCAAAAGCCCACTGATCCTGCTGAAGTCGAAGTATGGCAAAAGAAGATGGCAAAGTGTCGAAGGATCCCGTTGGAGGGCGTCAAGGATCATATTGTATCCAGCCTGCATGGAAAGACTTCTCCATATTTAATGTGGAAAGATTTGATGGATCTATTCCAGAGTAAGAGTGACCAAAGGAAGTTGGCGCTCAAAGATAAGCTCAGGAACATCAAGATGGAGAAAGGCGACAGTATCGCCAAATACCTCACGAAGTTCACTCAATGCAGAGATGAGCTGGGAAGTGTGGGGGTGACTGTCGAAGATGAGGACATGGTCAACCTAGCTCTCCTTGGTCTTCCGAAGGCTTGGCACTCATATCAAGATAGTGTCAATGGTCGGGAGAAGCTGCCGGGATGGGAGCGCCTTTGGGCGAATCTCATGCAGGAGGAGATAAGGAGGACTACTCGGGATGGATCTTCATCAAAGGGAGCTGATGAAGAAAATTGCGCTTTGGTTGCCAAAGAAAAGAAGGGGAAGGGTAAGAAAACTTCTCATTTCGGTGCAAAGGGCAAGAAGCAGGATATGGCGAAAGTGAAGTGTTTTCACTGCCATGATCACGGACATTATGCTACCAATTGTCCAAAGAAGAAGAAGAACGAGCAAGCGGGAAGATCTGCAGATGGAGAAGCTTTGGCTTCACAGTTCGAGCTTGAATTTTCACTGATTGCATGCTTGGTTTCAAGTGTGATGGGATCGGTGTGGTTCTTGGACAGCGGTGCGTCATTTCATATGACGGGATATCGGGAGTTGTTCTCAGATCTGGAGGACAAAGATTTGGGTGTGCACATCGAGATGGGCGATGATGGTAGATACAGTGCGACTGGTATTGGTACCGTATCCTTTCAGAGGGAGTCTGGTAAACCCTTTGTACTAAAGGATGTCATGCATGTACCTGGATTGAAGAAGAACCTGATTTCAGTAGCGATGTTGGAGGATAAGGGTTATGATGTGGTCTTCAGTGAAGGAAAAGCTTTCCTGCGCAGTAAGACTACTGGGGAGACCCGGAAGATAGGGGTTCGAACTCAGAACCTTTATCAGTTGCAGGTAGATGACTGCGCAGCTATGGCATGCAAGGCTGGAGATGTGGTGAGCCGGGATGATGAGGGCGAGCTATGGCACAGGAGATTGGGCCATCTTCACCATGGAGCTTTGAAGATTCTGCAGCAGATTTCTACTGGACTTCCTAAGGGCACCCTTGCGCAGTCAGATCAGTGCAAGGGGTGTACTTTAGGGAAGTATGTGAAAGCCACATTTCACGAGAAGGATAGTCGCGCCACGACGATCCTTGAGAGAGTTCACACAGACGTGTGTGGTCCTTTCTCAGTTGCTTCGACAGCAAAGCACGGGTATTATGTGATCTTTGTTGATGATTTCTCTCGAAAGTGCTGGATCTTCTTCATGCAGAAGAAGAGCGATACATTCGCGAAGTTCTGTGAGTTTAAAGCACTGGTCGAGAAGGAGTCGGGGAAGAAGGTGATTTCTCTAAGGAGTGATAATGGTGGTGAATTCATCTCGACTGAATTCAAGGAGTTCTGCAGCGCAGAAGGGATTCGGAGAGAGCTCATCGCACCCCATAACCCACAGCAGAACGGGGTGGCTGAGCGGAAGAACAGAACGATCGTGGGTGCTGCAAGGGCGATGTTGCATGATCAGGGCCTACCCCTTCACTTGTGGGCTGAGGCATGCAATACAAAAGTGTATGTGCAGAACCGTTGTCCTCACAAGGTTCTTGGCATGAGTACACCGGAGGAGGCTTATTCTGGCAAGAGGCCTGATATTTCCCATTTGCGGATTTTTGGTTCTCCTGTCTACATGCGTGTGACGAAGGATGCGAGAAGGAAGCTGGATCCAACTGCTGAGGTTGGAATATTTGTGGGGTACACTGATACACCTCACAACTATCGGGTGTATTTTTTAGACAGTCGAAAGACTGTTGTGCGACGGGATATAAAATTTCAGGAGGAGAAAGCCATGCGGTGTTCGCTTGAGAGGGAGCTACACTTGCATGCAGATGAGGAGCTGTTAGTTCCTAAGGAGGAGCTTCCGGATGTGGATCAGCCACAAGAGGAGGTTCGGGAGGTGGAAGAAACCACCCAGGCAGCGCCAACCATCAGAGGGCGCATGCGCACTACAGAAGCTGAGCGACTGGCTCGGGATGCAGAGAAGGTTGTAGGACCACCTACGGCACAGCGCAGACAGAGACAGTCACCGGATCGGTACACTGGATACATGGCTCTTATGAGTCAATGTGTTGTGACAGAGCCATCCTCTTTTGAGGAAGCCGTGGAGGAACCCGCATGGGTTGATGCCATGATCGAAGAATATGATTCGATCATCAGGAACAGTGCATGGGAGATTGTCCCAAGACCGGTTGGGAAATCAGTTGTAGGTTCGCGATGGATCTACAAAGTGAAGCAGGCGGGTGACGGGAGTGTGGAGAAGTACAAGGCGAGATTTGTCGCCCGTGGCTTCTCACAGATCGAGGGGATTGACTATGAGGAGACTTTTGCACCTGTCGCAAGGTACTCTTCCATACGGACGATCCTTGCTCTCTCAGCGCAGATGGGGTGGCACATTCATCAGATGGATGTGAAGGCTGCGTTCCTCAATGGAGTTATTGAGGAAGAAGTGTACATAGAGCAGCCTGAAGGTTTTGAGATCTTCAGCAGTGAGTCGCATGTGTGCCGACTCAAGAGAGCACTGTACGAGCTGAAGCAAGCACCTCGTGCTTGGTACACTCGGATAGACAGCTACTTCACCGGGCTTGGATTCTCCAAGAGTGAGGCGGATCAAAACCTGTACCAGATTGTGGTGGAGGGGAAGCTGTTGATCATCGTACTGTATGTAGATGATCTGATTTTGACTGGCGATGAGCAGTTGATACTTTCATGCAAGGAGGATCTTGCACAAGAGTTTGAGATGAAGGACCTGGGCATCCTTCATTATTTCCTGGGATTGGAGATTTGGCAGCACAGCGGAGGACTGTTTTTTTCTCAGGGCAAGTATGCTCGAGAGATTCTGGAGAGGTTCAACACGCAAGGCTGCAATCCTGTTGACACTCCTCTTCCTGGTGGTTGGAGGAAGGAGGATGCTACTTCAGCGGAGGTAGTGGATGCCACTGTTTATCGACGGTTGGTGGGGTCGCTTATGTATCTGGTCAATACACGACCCGATATATGCTATGCAGTTAACCAGCGTTCGCAAGCTATGGTTAAGCCTACCAAGCTCTTTTGGAAGGCAGGCAAACATGTATTGCGCTATATCAGAGGCACATCGGGATATGGTCTATGGTACAGACAGGAGGATGGAGTGAAGCTTTCTGGTTTCACTGATGCAGATTGGGCAGGGAGCCCAACAGACCGGAAGAGCACTTCTGGAGGGGTTTTCAGCATTGGGTCGACAGCAGTTTCCTGGTACAGCAGGAAGCAGAGATCCGTGGCACTCAGTTCAGCAGAGGCCGAGTACATGGCAGCTAGCTTGGCTGCATGCGAGGCTATTTGGATGAGGAAGATCCTCGCAGGATTGTTCAGGTTGCATTTGGAGCCTACGGTGATCTACTGTGATAACCAGAGTTGCATTAAACTCTCGGCTAATCCAGTATTTCATGATAGGTCCAAACACATCGACATCAGGTACCATCATATCAGAGATTGTGTTCAGCGGAGAATCATGATGCTTTCATATGTTCCCACGGAGGATCAGGATGCCGACATCCTGACGAAGGCGCTCACCAGGAGCAAGTTCGAATTCCACAGAGGCAGGATAGGGATTGTAGATAATCCATATCTTGCTGAGAGGGAGTGTTGAGAATGCAGCAAGATGATGGAGCTTAGTGAAATGAAGTCGCCTTCACTAAGTGGGCCCATATGTCTATTTTTAGACATATGGAGCATGGTTCGGGGATTCCAGTTTGAGATTCTTGGAGTATGTGACATGTTGGTAAAAATAGATGAGACTCATATTTTTAGGTCGAAAGAGGTCGAAGTCTATTTTTAGACTGCCTCTCCTTAAAATATGGAAGTCAAATATTATTTACCCTTAATAATATTTGGACTCTAAACAGCAGTTTACTCTCTTGGAGCACTTCAGTTCGAGCTACAGAAGTGGCTCATGCATCTGACAGAGGAATCACGTGATTCCCAAGGGTTTGATGGCATCATGCATGGTTGACTTCAGTTGGACTTCAGTGGCAGAAGTTTGGAGGAGTTAATGAGACAGATAGTGGAGTTGTGTTCTGTTTATTTTAGTTGAACTATTTGAGATTAGTTTAACTAGCTAATCAATTAGTTATGAGTGGAGTGAATTAAATATTATTTAATTCATTAATTAGTAACTCATTATTCAACTCAAGAACACATCAGTTCACTACAGTGCATGATCAGTTCAGTGGAGACCAGTGAAAGAGGTAGATGAAAGGGTGGAGTTAGCTATCAGTGGCGACATCGGTTGTGCATGAGATTTGCACCACACTTGGAGGAATTGCCCATGATGATTGCGCTGTCAAGCCAAGGAGATTCGAACCTTGGATCTCTATATAGACAGGCCTGGATTGCGCAATAGAGGTAAGGCAATTGGCGGTGAGTTTTGAACCAGTAACCTGTTCAAAACTGAGCTAGATTGTGGGTAACTGTATGAGAAAGTACTGAGTACTTGTGAGGAGTATTGTACTGAGTTTGTTACTTGATTTCTCCATTATAATATACACAATAGCTGTGGGGTTTTCAGGCTTTCAGCTATAATCTTTCCCCATACATACTGTGTTAATGTCTATGATGATTTGATGTGGTATCGCTTGTTTTATTTCTGCATGTTTGATGATCTGAGTGATCTGAGTGGAAGATATTATGTGTTGCATATAAATTCGAATTGTATGTGATCAGGATAGTCTCGGTGGATAATTAATCACTATTCAGCAAATTTCTACATATTCCTCAAGGGGGCCTCTAGACATCACTTTGTTATCCTCTTGAGTATTTCACCTTTACATGGTGATGGCTTGATAGCTGACTTGCATGTTGAGGAGGAGCAATGTGGAGGGTTGATTGATAAGATAACATCACTTCACTTGGAGGAGATCATCATACATGGATGCTACAAGGAGAGGAGGAGAAAATAATTCAATCTATCCTTGCACTTGCTTGAGGACAAGCAATCTTTGAGAGGGGAGGACTGTAATATTCCAAAATTTGCAAGCAGCAAATTTGAATATTAATTTTTGCTTATATCATCTAGGAGGTGAATAAAATGGGTAAAAGGCCCATGAGTAGGAATAAAGTCCCTCATAGTTTGAAACGGATCAATGGAGCAGCTTTATTTTGCACCTTCTAGTGTGAAAAGGGGCAAATGCATGAGGACAAGGTCAAGTTTGACCAAGTCAACAACACTGCCTAAGAGGTGTAGCTTGCTTGGGAAGACAGCGCAGTTTGAGAGAGAGAAATATTCTTTGTGGAAGAAACCCTAATGTGTGGGGTCTAGGGCAAAGAGGCATTCACTTGCATAAAAGGAGGAAGAGGCAGCCATAGTGAAACATCTTTGAGCATTAGATTATTTGTCTCATTAGAATATTTGCAGTCTTCGACTGTTCAGCTGAGTTTTAGTGTTGTTTAGCACGAGGGATTATTGTTTAGGATTTCCTCTCCTTCTTGAGAGGCCTCTTGAAGGATCGCACTTCATTTCTCCACATCTTGGCTCAAGGCCAAAGCCACTCCTTTCAACCATTGCGTTATTTCTGCTGAAGCATAACGTAGTGTTGCTGGGTGTTGTAGTGGAGGGTTCCACAACACCATTTCCTTGGCTCATATTTCAAAGGAGGGAGCTCCTATTCCTACGGGAGGTTAGTGAAGGGGATTTCAGAGCTGATTTGCATATCTTGGCATCAGGCCAAGCATCTCCCATCATAGACAGCGCAGTCCCTTCTCTAGACAGCGTTATTCCAGTGAGTATTTGCAGTGGGGGTTTGCACCACCATTTTGGAAGGCAAGATATTTAGTGTTAGGATCAGCCTATCACTTGAGAGATTTGTTGGAGGAGGTTCATTTCATATTGATCATCATCTTCAACCATCTCCTTCTATTTTCTGAGTTGTAGCTGTTGCCCAGCAACTCCAGCATTTCTGCATATTTTCCATTTGTACATGTATTGCAGCCAATCCTTCTAAGGATTGTTGTATCATTGCTATATTAGTGTTTTCAGGGGTTGAGAGCTAGCTCCCCCATATTTCTTGAGCCTAATGTTGTCATATCATCGTATTATCATTTTGTATGTTGCAGTGTCTCCTATAAAATACATTATTTTAGCTAGGGCTTTTCATATATGTAGCAGTATTATTCCATTTCTTGTACATGATCTATTGAGGCTCTCATTGCCTAGCTTGAGTGATTGATTCCTCAAAGCATTGTACTCTTTTGCTACTATATTATAAACTTGTTTGATATTTACATCTTCATGTACTCGGGCTTACCATAATAACATTGTCATTCCATTATATGTTCATGCATTGTTTCAGTCCCTTCATCGGGCACTCCTAGAAGGATTTCTTTGGAGCCTCCTCTTGGGTTCAGGACTTAGATACATTGTTCTAAGGGATCCAGGTCTTGGTTTCAAATCCTGTAGCAGCCATTACTAGAAAATGCTCCAGATTTGGGATATTACACCGGCTAACCGGGGTAAACATGTGATGAATAGTTACTATGATATGATTCAACTCCCTATGTATCAATTACGAAAGTGGAACCTGTTATCCATGATAAAATTTGGTTGGTTTTAAGTTAATTAGGTTGAGTCACTTAGAGTTGAATAGGGTCTTTTGAATTCATAATTTTCAAAAAATGCACATATGTGAGGGGTCTTGATGGTCATGTTTCATGTGATAGGAGTCAATGTCAAAGAAAAAACCAAAAATATCTCATGCATGAGAAAATTTGGTCATTAGAGTGAATTTGACACTTTTACCCAAGTTCGTAGGGAAATCAGTGTAAAATAGTCAAAATTCGCTACAAACTTGCCTAATGCTCTGTTTTTCCAGCGTCATGAATTTGTGATATTTTTTAGGCATTCAACACATGTAAGGAGGTAACTTAATCATCAAATGATTTCAAGAAATGTGCCATTTGTTTAAGGGGGAAGCTCAATTGTCAAACTTAAAGTGTATGAAAACTCATCAAGGCAACAAAGCATGCCAACTCATAAATTGGAAAACTCACCATCTCAACCTGAATTCTTTCAAGGTCTTAACTCCAATGTATCAGTGGTCAACACCTCAACATGTCAGTTTGGTTTGAGAGAGATGCTACAAGTTGAATTGAAGAAAAAGGGTCTTAAAGTGATTATGCAATATGTTGATGTTAAACATGGTAAGCCACACATTTCTGGTCACTTTTTGTCTTAAGATATCATCACAAGATATATGCAAGCTGAAAATATGATTTTTGGGCAAAGAATAACAAATTACAAAAAAATCTTACAAACTAGGTGAGTTCGTAGCGTGCTCCAGGCTTGAGGCTGAGTTTTCGCTACAAACTCACTGTAGGTTTCCTTAAGCTAAAAATCCTTCAAAAAATACATGGAAGAGGGTGCTAGAGGAATTTATTTAGCTTATTATACCCAAGGAACACCCTCCAATAGTCATAAATTTCAAAGGTTATGCAAAAGGTGGTGAAATGAAAACATTACGAACTCTCCTGAAATTTCCTATACATGATTATTTTAGCAGTCAACTTCAACTCCAATTTTCGACCAGATGAAAAATAATTTTGGAAATATGAAGGAGGTTTTTATTCATCACAAGGCCATCTAAAAAACCTTCTCTCAGTTTCTGCAAATCCATCAGGGTTTGGAAATTATGGACTCATCTTTGAGGCCTATTTTTCAGAATTTTCACTAACCAGATTTATGAAAAAATTGTAAAATTCGACATGGGGGAGGTCCAACTCAACAAATTAGTTGGTTTCAATTGATAAGGTTTATTAAATGGATTTGTTGATTTATTTAATGACAGAAGAATCCTTTTTTAATTCAAACTCTTCAAAATAGAAATATCTCTAGGAAGTCTCCAAGTGATGTAATCCTATTTGAAATAGGTCTCTAAGGTGGGAATTCGAAGCTAGAAAGGTGGCAAATCATTTGTATGAGTCCTCACTCTATAAATGAGAGATTTTTAGAGTTAGAAAGGATTGATGGATGTTATATTTCAGACTACTATTGTAAATATTTTTATCAGTAATATACAGTGGCAACAGACTTCTTTTCTTACCCGAGATTCATTGGTATTCTTATGTGTGTTTGTCTTTTATGTTATGTTATTCTATATTTAGTATCCTAGTTGTTTGGTTACTTTGAATTCATGGTCAACATGATCCAACTTCCTTCAAGCATCTAACCTACTGTAAATGTTATGTTTCATCAGAATACACATGCCTAAGCTTCCATGAGATAAGTTTCATATGTCACTGAGTTTTTATACTAACTCCATATGCCCAATGGTATTTATTTGTTTTCATCTTTCACCTGCACAAAAATACATTTGAAGCCAATTTCATAGTTAGCCATTTGTTGATATTCATTTACTTAATATCATTTTTATCCTCGAGAGATCCCTCTCGGGCTGGAAAGGCTAAGTTCCAGCTAAAATTAGGTTTGAAATAGTTACTCTGAATTGACTGTTGAAGAAACCCATCAGTATCAATTTAGTGATAACATTTTGGTGTGTCTGCCGAGAGACTGAAGATACATTTTCCATAAATTTTGTGCTCAAATAGAAATAATGAACTCTTGAAGGTAGGAGCAGCTCAGAAACATTCAAGGCTGCATTCTACCTTGGTGACTCCATTCTTAAAGAATTTAGAAATTCATGGCTTCATGGTGAGTCCACTACTTTAAGATCAGTAGCTTGAAGAAGTTCCAGGATGAGTTATATTGCAAGAAAGAATGCCAGGTATGCCCCTATTAATTGGTCTCACATCCCTGGTTTTCCAAATCCTATGCCAAGAGTTAATTGGTTAACTTATCTTCCCATATTTAAATATGAAAAGAAAGATAATGTTGCTCTTCACTTGGTTAGAATCCTTATGCATGTGCATAAGTTTCGATTTGAGTTTCCTGAGCATTGTCTCATGAAAATTTTTATGGCCACCATAGAGGATGAAGCTATAACATGGTATGAAGGATTGCAACTGGGAATCTTGTTCTATCTTAAATAATTCCATAGAACGTTCTTCCAACATTATGAGGAATCCCATTCTTCCTTATCACTGTTACAAGACTGTTGAGATTTTTGTGAGATGTTTATTCCATATCTTAAAAGTCTTGGTGATAATGGAGAGTGCATTGATGAGGATATGTTAGAGGCACTTTATGAATTCTCTTCTCACGTCAGTTTTCATGATAATCAAGAAGGTTTCCAACAAGAAGAAGTGTCTTTTTTTCTTGAAGATAAAATAGATCAGCAATTTGACAGTCAAGTCATAGTACATGAAATTTATGAGGATTTTCAGCCTTGTCAATCTATATGAAATTAAAGGTATGAGCCAAATCATTCAAATTGTTTTTCAGCCCATTCCTTTTCTGGAATTTTATGTCAATAAGAAACTCCTCAAGATCAGGTTGTTAAAAATACATGCAAGAAAATTCTAAACAGTGAAGTAACATGTGATGAAAGTTCACTTTTGGGTAAACTCGAGCTACATGAAGAGATGAATATACATTTTTTACCTATTCTATTTGGGGATCATAAAAATGACATGGATGATATGCATAAAATTGTTTGTATAGGAGTTGTTAGTGTTCAGAATCAAGATGACAATCCTCAAGAAAAACTTCCAAAGATTATATTTTATTTGTTTGATAAGAAAAAGAGTAGTTTTGATACACACAATATGGATGTCATGTCTAAAGATGTTCGAGGATGCATGGATGGTTTTGTTGATTTACATGAAAGGGAAGACAAATTTATTGTTGCCTTTTTATTTGATGATGTTCTTGGAATTGAAGACATAGGAAAAAAGAAGCCATCAATTATGAATGAATTTAGCTCTCATGGTTTTACTCATCAAGAAAAGGTGATTTTTCATGGTTTCCAAGATCCAATGGTAAGTCTGTTGCAGTCATCATCCAAGAAAAATTTTGTATATGGAGTAGGGATTCAATTTTCATTTCGATTTTCCAATAGATGACTCACTTCCAATGTTTTTCAAGTACAATCAACAAGCCTAGGTTTTGGATCAACTCTTTCATTGGCTATCCTAGAAATTTCATATTGCTTGAAATTGAAAGTTTGGTTTTCAGTTGTTAGAGTAGGATTGGTATGTACATAAATAAGCTTGTTGGGCAAGCATCTCTTTCAACATTTAGTTTGAAGATTGCAGTTGCAAGTTTTGGTTTGTACAAGTGTTTTTGCTTCAAGAGCATGTCAAGGGACAAACGCAAGCTAAATAATATGACAAGAGGTTGGGATCAACCCAATGGATAAGGCACCTCATCTTTTGGTTCTTTGTTGCACCACAGGGGCACAACATCCCCATTGGAGCCACTGTTATCCATGATAAAAAAATTTTGGTCTTAAGTTAATTAGGTTGAGTCACTTAGAATTGAATAGGGTCTTTTGATTTCATAATTTTCAAAAAATACACATATGTGAGGGGTCTTAATGGTCATCATTCGTGTGATAGGAGTCAATGTCAAAGAAAAATCCAAAAATATCTATGCATGATATAATCTGGTCATTAGAGTGACTTTGACACTTTTACCCAAGTTCGTAGCGAAATCAGTGTAAAACAATCAAAATTCGCTACAAACTTGCCTAATTCTTTGTTTTTCCAACATTATGAGTTTGTGATATTTTTAAGGCATTCAACACATGTAAGGAGGTAACTTAATCATCAAATGAGTTCAAGAAATGTCATTGGGCCATTTGTTTAAGGGGGCTGCTCAATTTTCAAACTTCATGTGTATGACAACTCATCAGGGCAACAAAGAATGCCAACTCATAAATTGGACATCTCACCATCTCAATGTGAAGTATTTCAAGGTATTAAATCCAATGTTTTAGTGGTCAAAAACTCAACATGTCAGTTTGGTTTGATAGAGATGCTACAACTAAATTGAAGAAAAAGGGTCTTAAAGTGATTATGTAAGATGTTGATGTTAAACATGGTAAGTCACACATTTTTGGTCACTTTTTTGTCTTAAGCTATCATCATAAGATATACGCAGGCTTCAAAGATGATTTTTGGGCAAAGAAGAAGAAATTACAAAAAAATCTGCCAAACTAGGTGAGTTCGTAGCGTGCTACAGGCTTGAGGCTGAGTTTTCGCTACGAACTTGTTGTAGGTTTCCTTAAGCTAAAATTCCTTCAAAAATTACATTCCAAAGGGTGTTAGAGGCATGTATTTAGCTTATTAGACCTAAGGAAGACCCTCCAACAATCATAAATGTCAAAGGTTATGAAAAATGTGGTGAAATGAAAACGCTACAAACTCTCCTGAAATTTCCTATACATGATTGTTTTAGAAGTAAACTTCAACATCAATTTCCGACCAAATGAAAAATAATTTTGGAAATATGAAGGAGTTTTTTTTTTCAAAACAAGCTCGTCTATAAAAACCTCTCTCAGTTTCTGCAAATCCATTAGGGTTTGTAAATTATGCACTCATATTTGAGGCCTATTTTTCAGAATTTTCACTAACCAGTTTTATGAAAACATTGTAAATTTCGACTTGGAGGAGGTCCATCTCAGCATCCATGTGGCATAATGACACATCAGCACTCCAGTACACTCAGAAAATTATTTGGTTGCAGTTGATAAGGTTTATTAAATTAATTTTCTGAGTTATTTAATGAAAGAAGAGTCCTTTTTGTATTCAAACTCTACAAAACAGAAATATCCCTAGGAAGTCTCCAAGTGATGTAATCCTATTTGAAATAGGTCTCTGAGGTGGGAATTCAAAGCTAGCAAGGTGGAAAATCGTTTGTATGAGTCCTCACTCTACAAATGAGAGAGTTTTAGAGTTAGAAACGGTTGATGGATGTTATATCGCAGACTACTATTGTAAATATTTTTATCAGTAATATACAGTGGCAGCAGACTTATTTTCTTACCTGAGATTCATTGGTATTCTTATGTGTGTTTGTATTTTATGTTCTGTTATTCTATCTTCAGTATCCTAGTAGTTTGATTACCTGGAATTCATGGTCAACATGCTCCAACTTCCTTCAAGCATCTAATCTGTTGTAAATGTTATGCTTCATCAGAATACACATGCCTTAGCTTCCATGAGAGAAGTTTCATATGTCACTAAGTTTTATACTAACTCCATACGCCCAAAGGTAGTTATTTGTTTGCATCTTTCACCTACACAAAAATAAATTTAAATCCAATTTCAGAGTTAGCCATCTCTTGATCTTCATTTACTTAATATCATTTTTATCCTTGAGAGAGATTTCTCAAGCTGGAAAGGCTAAGTTCCAGCTAAAAGTAGGTTGAAATAGTTACTCTGAGTTGACTATTGAAGAAGCCCATCAGTATCAATTTGGTGATAATAGAACTGACAGAACTCAGCCAACCTGGCCTTCTACACATGCAACAAGACCCCCAGGATCCATCCAACCCTTCCAAATGACCAACCCTTGAGACAACCAGAAATTTTACTGCATTAAAGTCTCATACACTCCCATGACATGGGCATGCATGCAACTGGCGCCCTCCACTCACTCCCATAGCAAGGAATTCCTGCGATTGGTGAATTTTCTAGGTAGTTCTATGCCAGTGAATCCAGATTCTGTGCCACTTTCTCAAGGCCAGGAATCAGGCAACTGCCTAGAACTCCATGGAATTTCCAAAAATCAAAAGTAACATTGAAACAGTGATACAAATGAAAATACTTGAACAAGTACCTGACTGGACCCCTACTAGCCATGATAGAAATTTCATCAAACATGTCACAAATATGCATTCTACAGGTTAAAACAATATATATGAGCATAGGGGTCTCACACTTATATGAGAATCGCTAAGAATCGTTGATGCCTCATCACAATAACTACATTACCATCTATTAAGCCATATATTCATTGTACATTCATTGATTAATAAAAACATCATGAGAAACATGCATCATCATTGTCATAAAACTCACTTATAACCAGCATATAACCAATAGAAATATCAAGGATATAACAGCCATATAAACAAGTATATCTACCCAATAAATACCAAGGAGAAAGAGATCTTATTGATGATTGCATAGGCCGACCATGTATGGGATACCCACAAACCACCCAACCATAGACTAAGCTGAAATACATTTCTTTCAACCAATCACCCTTGTGCCATATTCCAAGCATGAATCTATGTTCTCATAAAACAAATCAATCAAAACCAAACTAGGGCTTCTAGAGGCCAAAACACCTAAACCCTCAACTAGTGATTCCACCTCAAAATTAGACATCACTAACCATCACTAGATTGGTCTCTACCCAAGTTTTCTAGGGCTCCAAAGCGTTTATTCCAACCAGAGCTTCCAAAACTAGTAACTAAACCCACAATTGTCGTCACAATTCCAAAGCATTTTTCCAAACATGGCTTCCAAGACTAGTAACTCAACCCACCAAGGGCTTCTAGAGTATTTTTCCAACCAAATCTTCCAAGGTTAGTAACGCAACCCAAGTTGTTACAGGGCTTTGAGAGCGTTTGTCCAACCAAGGCTTCCAGGAACTAATAACTCAGCCCACATCCAAAGACACATGAAAACCAACCAAAAAAAAATTAAAACCCACAACACCATGGCTATCTAGGAAATGGAAAGGCTAGGAAAAACCATTTTCAATCCAATAAATACTCCATGCCAATGACAAATCACAACCAAATAACCACATGCATATGCCATGCATGCCAAAACTAGTAAGGAAACCATACATGCAACTCGGAACCTGCAAGAAAAACTAGTTGTTGATCCCGATGTCCTCTTGCAATTTCCTTCTTTTCCTTTCCCTTCTTGCTTCAAATCCCAAGTATGCCACACTCCTCCAAGGGTGCTCCAAGAAAAACATAAGTGTCTAAGAGTATGAGAAAGAGAATAGAATGAGAGCTCCAAAAATGAACTGACAAAAGTCTGTGAACTGATCCTCATAAGCCTTTTTATTAATTAGGCCTCTATTTTCTTCAATTTTTCATTATTTTCCTTCATTTTCCTCCTCACATGCAACATGTGACCTTTCACCTTCATTTTCTCCTATTTTCCATTATTTTCATAAATAAATTCCAATAAATGCCACTTTTCCTTTCCAAAGCCTTTTCCATTGCCTTTACCAATTTCTATAGCCATAATAAACCAAATGAACACCCACAATGATGTTTTTTCCCAACATTCAGCTTGGAATAGATGTCCAATGACCAAGGTATTATTATTTTTCCTTTATTAAAATTTACATGGATTTTTTACCAGGTTTGTTACACCTTTGCACAACTATCATTCTAAGGGATGGCAAGTACACATGGTAGTTTTGAGGAGTTTGTGTGTATCCCACAAATACCCCCATTTCTATTTTCGATTCAATATTTTTCCTTGATTCTTTAGAGACATGGTAATAGATAGAGGCTCCAAAAATCCTGAAGTGCGACACATCCATCTTTCTCCCTGAGAAAGCCTGCTCCGGTGTAATCATGCCCAAAATCTGATGAGGACTCTAGTTATCCAAATAGATTGTTGTGTTGCATTCCTCTGTCAAAAAATTCATTTGTAGGCCTTGTTCATGCAACATATCCCTCACATCTCCCACAATTCTACGGTTCTTTATCTTAGCCACCCCATTCTGTTATGGGTTGTGGTGTTATGTCAGCTCTCGTCGAATTCCTTCTTTTGCACACAAATTTTTGAATTAATTTGAAATGTACTCACCTCCATTATCGCTCCTAAGAGCCTTCGCCTTCTTGTCGATTTATTTCTCAACGAGTGCCTTGAATTCTATGAACTTGGAGAATGTCTCATCTCTCTTCCGCATGAAGAAGATCCGACACTTCTATGAGAAGTCATCAATAATAATGACAAAATATTTTTGTGTGGCAGAGTAGGCTATCGAGAAAGGCCACATACATCAGAGTGGATCCTTTCCAAGACTGCATGTGCTTTGTTGTCCCAATCATGGAATGTGGATTTTTTTTACTTCCCCAAGGTACATCCTTTGCAAACATCCTGATGCTCAAGTGATCCTTTAGAGAGGCCAATGGTTATTTTTTTCATAATCTTCAAGGTGACATGATGCAAATGGCCATAATCTTCAAGGTGACATGATGCAAATGGCCAAGTATTTTGTGCCAAAGTTCACCGACATCGTGGCCCTGCACTTTCTTCGTCTTAGTGCTTAATGCAACACATTCTTCCACATATATATTATACAAATTCTTCAAACGAACCATGATCTGCTTCACATGTCACGTGGCTATGTGTCTCAGGAATGATTTTCCTTTGTTGAATATCACATCATAACCACGATCTTCTAAAACTACAATAGGGATGAGACTTTTCTTTAGGCCTGGAATGAACATAAAATCCTTGAGTCTGAGAGGAGATCCCAACCCCCTCTTAAAGGTGACTCTACCAACCCAAACCACATTGTACATTATGTCATCCCCAGCTCGATGTTCATCTGCAAATATTTCTCCTCCGAGTCATTCAAAAACTTTGTACATCCTGTCATGTGGAACGATACACTTGAGTCCAATTACCACACGCTACACATCATGATGATTTCCATGCATGCAATAAGGGTAAAATCAAGCTCGAACTTTGAAACAAAATCTTCACCTACTGCTCCTCCTGAGGTCTTATTTCTCGAATATTTCTGTGGACACTTTGTGGAATAGTGTCTGAATTCATGACAATAGAAGCATTTAATTTTGGAAAAATATTTATTCTTGCCCCTTTGGCTAGATTCTGGTTTGGTTTGATATTTCTTTCCTTTTCCCTTCTTTCCCTTTCCAACTAATGCAAATTTTATCTTCATCCTCACCCTTGGACGAAGTCCCATCTCTAGTATTCCACCTTATTTCCTCCTCTACCAAATCATACAATAAGGGTTCCTAATTCAGTAGTTTCTCCATCTTGTTCACTGAATCTTGGTAGTTATGTCGGCTCTTGGGAAGGCTTAGAAGGGTTACACTTAGCAAGTCATATTCAGCAACATTAACACCAAGCCTTCTAATTTCATCATGAACTTGTGTGAACTTGCTCAAATACTGGAGAATAGTGTCATTCTTCTGCATCTTGATATTTTGAAGCTTTCCACATTGCGAAAGGAGTTTCTTTCCCATGGATATTTGAGACAATGCGATCTCGCACTCCCTCCAATATTATTATCATTTCCTTGGCTACATATTTATTCCATTGAGCAAGGTTTTGGGCATCAAATGCATGTGTTTTTGTAAGATTTTTCTTGATGTATTATAGCAATCCATTTTCATCCAATACTTCCTCCATGTGATCCTTCCATGCAATGAAATTATATTTTCCTTCCAAGGCATACTCTATTCTCATCCCGTTGAAGGTCATCTTACAAACTCTGTAGATATCATGCAACATTGAACTGCAAATTCGAGCCTCCTAAAAAAAGACTTTGAAATTCCTACTCTAATGTGAATCATGCTCTGATACCATGTAGAAATTATAATGTATATTTTCAACTTCTCATTAAAATTTAATCAAAATCACAAGACACAAACCTACTCTACTGCTCTGCAAAATTCAATTCACAATTTAGAACATCACTCACAAAAATGAAATGAGAAATAACACACATGCACACATTATTTTTCTAGGGGAAATGAATATGCTAAAAACCCCTTTTCTTGCTTTCATTAATCTGATGAATAGAGATGTATTACAATTTCTAGCTCAATATGAGCTTAACCTACAATTGAATAACCTATCTCTCTGCTCATTGAGAAGCTCTGACCTAGACTTAGTCAATTTATGCCTCTTCTTGAGCACCTATTTCCTTGCGCAATTCCTGAGGAAATTAGGCCCCTATTATTTAGGAATTTCCTCCAAAATGCTTGTGTAATTCCCAAGGTTGATCATCTGACTGCATGCAACACTTGTACACTCAAGAATACTCTACAACTGATGTTATATTGCCTTGGAATATCCACCACAATCGAGGAACTCGAATTATCTGCATGCACTAGCTATTTTGGGTTGATTGATCAGGTAATTAGATGATCACTAAGTTATACTGAAGTCCCACTGCACAAGTGAACTTCCATTAGTTCCTCCAACAATTAGAACTAGTTTAAATGAAAACAACTTGAAATATTTGACCTTTATTGCTACAAATTAGAAATCACACATGCTTAACTGAAATTTAGACCCTCTAACTCAAACTTACTGAGCTAACTGGGTGATAAGAGCTATGTCACCTCATTTAACTGCATCCAAGTTTTCCGTTGACGTGGAAATTCGAATTTTCCCAATTTGACCAAGGAAAAATCTAATTGAGAATTTCTTGCTGCATTTTTAAACATTTTTCCCTTATGCAAAAGGTTCAAATGAAACTAAGAGAAGGTGGCCAACCTATCATTCCACCAAATAAAATAGCTAGAAGTATGATGAGGGAGAAACCACACTCTAAGGTCGAAGAAGCCTTGCCTCCTTATGAACCCTGTGAAAAAATTCCTCCTCCATTATCTGAAAAGGATACCTCCACACCCCCAAAGCCTTCTAAAGGTGATACTCCTACACACATGCCTAATGCTCTTAGCCACATCAAGAAAAAATATCATGTGAGCTATTTGTTCAAAAAACCTAGAACTAAGTTCTCAATACCCAAAATTCTTGAGTTTCACTTTCATGACTTTGTTGGTCCATCTACACCCAACTATGAACATACCATTGACTACTATGAGCCTGCAAAACCAATTGTTTGCTCTATTGATCCACATAAGTATTCATATTTGAATATAAAAAATAAAGATAGAAAATTTGTGAATTCAAAACTAAACTTGAAGAATTCAAGGTCTTGGATAGGTATGTCAAAAACAAGAATTAAATCCTAAGAATAAAAGGTGCCCAAATCCAATAAGAAGTTGACAAGATGACAACAAAGAATAAAAATCCATTCAAATTGGCCAAGAATGGTGTAAAAGAAATAATTATCTGGAAATTTAACAGGGCTTTGTAAAAGAATATTCAAGTAGTAAGGAAGAAGAATGGGACCAATGTGAACATTTAAATTGGCACCCATTAGATAAGTAGGATACATCAATTTTGCCAAGTTTTGTCCAATTTTGGTCACTTGTGCTTAGCATTGACTAAGATCACACTATAATGCCAAATGTAGGTTTTTTTGAGTGAGGACATGCAAGAATTTAGGCATGGGGGAGATGTCAAGGCTTGAAATAGACATGGTTTTCACTGCCATTATACCATATTTGACCTCAAAAAACACTCTCCTATTCAAACATTATTCCCCTTTTTCATATTATTAAAAGGAAAGATTCACCAAAATGGCTTACAAGGTAATTTGTTTATTTCCATTGTTTTGGTGTATTAAAAGGATTAATTAAGTAGCATTGCCACTAATGATGACTTTTTAGTAAGATATTGTAACCAAAATGGTTTATGATAACCAACCTCCATGATCGAGATGGTTTCACACATCTAGGAGAGAAATCATGACATGGGTTCTTCCTCTAGCAACCTTGAGAAGCTCATGTGTTCATCAAATCAAAACAAGGATGGTTAAGGAACATGATAGCTTCCAATCAAAGTACTAGTTGACCAAAACCCAAAATTAGATCATTCGTACAACGCTATTAGGAATATACAAATAAACTGCCTAATTTTACATGTGTAATAGTTTCTAGTTTCTATGTTTTAGATATGAAGCCAAAGATGTAAGGGAATCCATTTAGATTACCCATTCTTGCAATTTTTTTTGATATGGGAAACATTCTCCACGCACGAGACATGGGATTCTTTGAATCCCCCTATTTATTTCATTTTCATTGTAAACTTTGTAAATATCGGCCTCTTTGGACTGCACAAGGAGGATCGGTTTGTTAATAATTGTAGTTTGTATATTATTCAATTGATTCGATTGTTGGGCACATGCATTCTTTTGTTTCATTTGTAAATTTGAGATAGTAAATTAAATGAAAGTATTGGTTCCATTATGAGTATGACCATTGGCTTAGCTATACATGTGGTTTAAATATCATTCTATAAGAAATGTAGCTAGTTGGGAAGTCCCACCAACTCAGGCATGTTTTCCTATGTATCATATTGTTTTATCATAGATATGATTTGTGTTTATTATTTTGTGACTTTCATACTCATTTTTTTATTGTGGAACCATCATTCTATACATGGATTGCATATTATCACTTTTGAGCTTATAGGTATACAACATGATTTCATTATTTTGCAAACAAATCCTATAACCAGACTATAATATTGAGCTCTGGATCAGAACATGGTTTACCCTCATCATGCATAGTTAGATTAGGGGTTTGATCTCTTAATTTCACAGCTTGGCTATTGTTTCAATTGGCTTGGGTTTGTCTCTTACAATTGTGTTATTGCAAGGTGTGAAACTGACCACGGAAGGGAAATGATACACATAAAAACCCTCATGGATGCTTAACCAGTTGGTTCAACCAATGTGATAGACCTATATCATGTCAAGCAAGGGATTTTTGTGCAACCCTAGTGATCATGATACTCTTTAGAATCATTTTCTTTCTTCGCATTTGCATTAATTGTTAAAATAGATAGCTTCCTGAAGGGTTTGATATGCACTACAACTTCTCCCTATTTGCATGAATGTTGTGTTTAGTCAATGTAAGAAAATAAACTTGTGGTAAAAAGGCTTTGTATTAATTCCGCAACCAATAGCCATCTTCTAGGATTTACTTTTGAACAACCTTTTTCCTTATAGTCAGAGTGAACCAAGTTCTCCTGAAGATGGGGCTTTGAGTGTTGTTTTGTGAATGAGATAGAAACACTCAACTTAAGTTGTGTCAAATATTGTCTTCTCGACTGTAACAAAACCTTCCTTAAGCTTTCCATATAGTGAACAAGTTCCATGTAACCTTGGGTTGTTTGTTGTTTGGTTTTTGTTTACATTTTTCTACTATAAGATAGCTAGCAAGTTAGTTTTCTTCCCTTTGCACATACAACGTAGTATATCTAAGTCCATGACACATGACTGATAATTTAATGTCAAGCATTTAAGCAATTAAATTGACTAACATAATACTTTATTTTTGTGACACCCAAAAAGATTTGATCTTGCACCTTTTATAATATCTTTCTGATTAGGCCAATAGTGGACCAAGATTTTTTCAGAAACATCTTGGTGGAGTATATATGTTTGAACTTCCTTGAAATGAAGTCCTCATATGGGTCTTTATATTTTACCTTTATATCTTCTTTTCAATTGTCTTGAAGCATAAACTTCAAATATCTAGGAAATGGATATCTTCCCTAGCAATGGTGCCAATTTCTTTCCTCCCTATTTACACTTAAAGTTTTAAAACTCTTAAAACAAGTGTGACCCTAGAGGAACTTAGGAAGGTTACCCAATATTACTTTAGCAACACTTCCTCTCACTTTAGATCAAATCTCTTAACCGCAGATGGGGGAACCCTAGGAAATATTTACGATATTCATTGACGTAAATGCATAAAGGAATATACCAAACATAGTTACCGACTTGATGAGAACTATGACCTCAAAATGAACACTCTAATCTTTAAAACCCATATTGTTAGGCCAAAAACACCAAAACCACTCCCCAAATCAGAAACTCGTGCTACCAGTAACACAATTTTTTTGAAAGGTAAAAATTATCATGTTGCTAACAAAAAATTTTAAATCAATCCCCAAATCAAAAAATTGCACCAACAACAATACCGATTGTTTAAAGTTATAATTACAATTTATTTGAAGCCACAAACTTAATAATCAATGCCATTGCAATGAAAATCTTAAAATCATGCCCCAAATCAAAAAGTGGTTCTCTCATAGCAGTGCCAATTGTTGCCAAGCTTTAAAATATATATATTTTTTAAATTATGGCATTGACAAACAATATCATTACAACCATAAATGTAAATTCAACTTATGAATTGAAAATATATGCTATCAATAGAAACCTCTTTTTGTTTTAACTTAAAACTACAACTTATTTCAAACTATAATTTAAAATCCCCATATTATTCCAAACAAAATAATTAAAAATTAGAAAAAATATAAAAAGAAACCAGAAAACAAAACAAAAAACAAAAAAAATTAATAAAGAAAGTCTTAAATAATAATAATTTTAAATTAAAAATTAATAATAATTAAAAAAACAAACAAACAAGCAAACAAACACAATGAAATTGTCTCATATACTTATATTTTTTCTACAAAACAAATCCCAAATGTTTAAAAATAAATAAATAGTAGCATTCTAAACTTTAAAAAAATAAAATAAAATAACAATAATAATAAATAAATAAATAACATTTAAAAATAATTTTAAACATAAAAATAAATTTTGTAGAGAAAACAAATACTTTTTGGTTTGTTAGTTTTCCATGACTTGTGAGACTATTTCTTGGGTAATAAACCATGTTAAATGGGTATTTAAGTTATTAAAATCACCCAAGGATCATACCTAGCCTATGTCACACCAACCTTTAATATGGCTAATTTTTTTGTACCCAAAGGGTTTTGAACTGATGACCTTTACAAAAGGAGTGCCTTAAAAAAATCATTATTATTATTTTTCATCATGGTGGACAACTCATTGGAGTAATCTATGTGAGTCCCGAGATCAAACCGAATGGCTACCACTATAACATCAAGAGTATATCCAACAGCACATAAGCCAAATATACCAAGAATTTATAACATAGCAAGAGCCAAGGCCCCCGAGTGTGGGGAAACCTACTTCTTAAGTCTTATCACAACAGGCCAAAGATGTCCCCCCTCATATTTGAAACCAAGCAGAGGGAATAACATCCCATTGTGCTAACCACTCAATCATCCCACAAGGAGACAACATCATTATTATTATTAAAAAATTTCTATATAAAGTGCAATCATATCCCCATTCCCTACCAACCCTCCCCATATTCTCTCATCCTACTAACCACCTCTTGTCACACCCCACATTCCACCCTCCCTCTAGGCAGCAACCAAGGTAGTAAGGGAGGGTGGAGGAAGGGTAGAGGGTGGGAGTGAAGTGGATGGCAAGTGGGGGAAGGATGGGGAAATGGGGGGTATTCAAGGTGGAGCTTCAATAATCACTTTTTAACAAAATTTCATTTTTCAATAAAAAAAATTTCAACCTTTATTTTTTTATTTTTATTTTTATTTATTTTTTCCCTATTTTATTTTTATTTAAGTATTTAAAAAAAATGGTTTTAAATATAATATTTTTGAGAATTTGATTTAAGGAAAATTTGAGGAAGATACATGACAAATTTTTAACTGTATTTTAAAAAAACTCTCTTTCTCTCTCGATATATATATATATATATATATATATATATATATATATATATATATATATATATATATATATATATATATATATATATATATATATATATATATATATATAACACGTTTTATATTTATACTGAATAAACATTTAAAACCATAACTTAAAATCTCAATCTCGTTGCAACAAAGTAATATATATATATATATATATATATATATATTACTTTGTTGCAACGAGATTGAGATTTTAAGTTATGGTTTTAAAAATGTTGTAATTTTAAGTCTTAAAATATAAAAGAGGGTGTTACTGATAACAACTATTTTTCATTTAATGATTGATTTTAAGATTTTGGTTGTAATAGTACTAGTGGTTAAGTCCATGTTTTCAAGTAAGAAGTATTTTTAATCCTGAAAAAGGGGTGTTTCTATTTGCACTAATTTTCAATTTAGGGGTTTATTTTAAGGTATTTTTTGGCAACATTACAAAATAATTAAGGCCATAGTTGCAAAGGTTGGTAAATTTTAACCTATTAAAAAAGAAAAGTGTTATCAATAATCCCACTTTTCAAATAAAGGGCAAAACCAACCACAAAATTTGGCCTCTAAAAAAAATATAACCCTATAGGGTTCTTGATAAGTAGATAAGTATGTTAGTAATGTCAATCTAGATAGGGTATTGGAGTTTAATTCCAAATTTAAGAGGGTTCAAACTATGAATAAATCAAGACATGACTATGTTATTTAGAGCATGCTTTAAAAAATTGTATTAATTGTTTTCAATATGAAAAAATTAAGATGAGGACCTTTCGAAACTTTGCATCTCTTAGACAATAAAAACACTAAAGTCAAGGCAAGTTTATCATGAACAAAATAGATAGCAACAACCTCTCATAAGAACATAAATGGCAACGACATAACCTTAAATATTGATCAATGGCACATCAAAAAAAGACAAAAAAGTTTACCTCAAGTATTTGGTCATTCTTTGGAAACGAAAGTACCCTTAAAACAAAGGTCCCTATAATATATTTTACAAAAATAACTACCACAATAAAATTGGCTATGAAGAATGTGAAATGATGAAATTCACATTGAAGTTGCCCTTAAACTTCCTTTGCTTTAGTGACATCTTCAATTGATCACTTGGAATATCTTCACACTCCTTTATAACTTCCTTCTTGAATTATATATAGCCTTCATCCCTATCTTAACCCTTAATTAGAATACCCCTTGATTTGCCTCTCCCCTCTTCTTGCTTAATCACCTGTTAAATGACACTTGGAAACCCTCTATACCAAAGTGCACATCCTCAGAGAGTCACTTCAAGTGCACCTCTTTTCCTCATCATGAACACCTCATTAATGACCTTTCTCCCCTTTATGTTTTAACTTATCTTTCACTACTTTATAAACCCTCACACTAAGGCCAACCCTTCCATCATCAAATCTAAACTTCAAAGGGTGTTTTCGCTTTCTTCAAACATGAGCATTTCCTTCATAAGGTCCTTTAATGCCTTTAATGCATATCATTCATGCCTATGAGGTGTATGTTGACCATATCCATGCCCTCTTACACTTATCCACACCAAGAAATTATATATATATATATATATAATTTGAAGGAACATCTTTCAATTTCCCTTGGTATTTTATTAAACCACTTCAAAAGAATAACATTGAAATATATATATATATATATATTTCCATGTGGTGCTAAACCAAAGGGTCTATTGGGGTTTGTTAAATGTTATTCTTTTGAAGTGGTTTAATAAAATACCAAGGGCAATTGAAAGATGTTCTTCCAAATTATCCTAATACCCTATCAAAGGCACCATAACAATGTTTTTTTAAAGAGGCTCTATGGTTTGTGGAGTGGATCTTCCAAATGCGGAAAATGGTCGTCTTTCAAAAGGGATTGAAGGACTTTGCATTGGGGAGATCATATGCATTAAGAACATATTTAAGAAGGCCTAGTGAGAACTTTCAAAAGTTCCTAATGATTTATTTAAAAGAGGCCCAATGGCCCAAATGTGTGCATTTTTAAAAAGTGGCTAATGAATTGCTAGCAAATGTGGCCTATCGGATATGAATGTTTCTTTTGAATGAACCAAGGAAAGGGATTTTGAACATGTCCAATGAAGCTCTAAAGAAGGATTAAACGTTAGGAAGATGGATCTCACAAGGGACTGCAAATTAAATAAGGAAATACAAAGCTTAAAAGGGTTATATTCAAATGAAAAAGAGAAAAAAAAGGTGTTTATCTTCCTTAATAAGGTTTTTGATGGGAATTGGTACCTTATATCTATTTTCCCTAATATAAGAAGGTAGGGAGATGTCCCAATCATAGATGTCAAATTTTGGGGTATAAATATTATATACCATAGATCTTATTATAAAATCACACACAATATGCAAAGGATAATATAGAAATGTTCCACTTTATATTAATATAAAAACCCTTAAGTTGGTCTACATTCCATCCCCCTTTGCATGCTTTTTTGTCAAAACATGGAAAGCAACCATATAATATGATCAACTAAGCAATGTATCCAGCAAGTGCTAAGCATGAGCATCCATCCATTATAGTGAAATGTGGACATGGGATCCAACTACATCATTGCCACCTTGATATGGAATCTAATTACTCCTTGTTATGCTACTATGATATCTCCATGCATTGTTATTATGCCTCCATGTGACTCCCAATTGGTTCCTTTTTCAGTTCCATGTTGGTCCAAAATAATTTTTTTGATGCTCATGCCCTTGCCTTAATGACTTGTTTTTCCAAATGGTGTGGGTGGTGATACACATCAACCTTAGCTATTATTTTTTTGGCTTGGACTCTTCAACATGGTGTTCCTTCTAGTCATGTGGCTTCTTGGAATTTTTATCCAAGGGTTTTACTTCATATTCTTCTATAGCTTCTTCATCATGTAGTCCTTTTGTAAAGTTTTGTAGATGTTCTATGCTAGGAGCAATTTCACTTTTCTCACAGCAATCATACAAGTAGTTAAGCAAAATGCAGATAGAACATATAAGCAGATCTTACAGAAGACAAATCAGAAACAAGAAAAATGTGTGTGTTCGTTTCGGCGGTCAACAGGATGCTTCAACCAGCAAAGTCTCCTTTGGTCAGTCAGCCCAGCATGTGTCACAACATCCCTCCAATCAGTAGATGAGTCAACTCAAGTCAACTCTACAAAAGTCAACGCTGTCCTGGAAAAGTCAACGCAGGGGTAGCAAGCTAAAAGTCAACGCAGCAGCAAAACGGTCAACCCTTTGACCTCGATTTTTGTGCCAGGTAGTACGGCCTTCAAAAATCGAACCTTCCACAAGTTTTCAGGTTGATTGGACCATGCGTTGACCAAAGTCAACGCTGGTCAAACTTTCCGCGAAACCCTAGCAGCAGAAAGTCGTACTTCAGCTCAGCCGTACGGTCTGTCCTCTTCGTCCTTCACACGTGTGGCTGAAATTCGTCCTTCAGGTAGCTCGTACTATTTGATGAGAGTGGAAGATGTGAGTTGTGTTGATGATCAAATTCTCTCCAACTTTTCCTGTATTTATATCCATCAATGAGGGTGTGTGACACATCTGTTGGGCATGCGAGCCTACATTACAAAACTGGCCGACCTTGCACATATAATTTATTAAGAATAATAAATTCAAAATATAAGTTCTCATTTAATGATTAAGATATATTTTATATGGATTTTACACCTCTCGTAAAGAGGAATCCAACAAAAATATTAGCCTCTTAATCTCGAGCATCATAACATGGAGTTTGGACCTAGTTGTCCAAATTTAACACTCCCTCTCAACTAGGAGAACTCCATCTATCAGTGCAATCAACATCGTGCAGTCATCCCGCCGAAACTTGCTTTGCCGGCTTTATTTCATCAAATGGGTCACTACAAAGACATATCATCCCCCGATCGACATAATCACCCGTAGGTCCCGTACTCACAAAAACTTGATCCCAGATCAAGTGGTTGGACCATGCCATCCTAGATTGAGGGTATGACAATCTCTGATGCATCCATCAGTCTTTGCTACTAGTCTCTAGCTTTTCCCACCTCATTGGCTAAATGAGAGGTACTTCCCATGAGCCTTGAACTCAATGGGTAGGATGCATACGGGGCACAAATAATGAGAGGTGAACCAACTCAATCATCATAACGGTGGGGCAGAAGCATACCAACAAGGTTCAGCAAGCCTAGCCCTGTGGTTGCTTATAGCCCCGAGAAGCTATCCCCAAAGCTCCCTAGAGCTCCCATAGCTTATCGTCCAACAAGACCCTCAGCATAGGGTCGTTCCACGATACCAAGATTCTCACGGAAGGTTAGGAACTTGACCTTCCCCAGGGGCTTTGTGAGAATATCTGTGACCTGCTCGTCAGTTCCTATGTGATCGAGCCTCACGGCGCCTCGTTGTACCATATCCCGGATAAAGTGGTACCCGATATCAATATGCTTGGATCTATCAGAACACAGATTCTCAACACTTAATCCCACTCGATTATCACAGAGTATCACAAAGGTATCTAGCACATGTCCAAACACTACTAAAGAGCTTCCGCAACCAAAATCGCTTCACAACAGCCATACTTCAGCGCTAATGAGCTCCTACTTCTCCGCTGCTCAAAGTTACCGACTGTCTGCTCATCCATGAGATCGGCGTAACCAAGATTGAAGCAAAGATCCGGGGACAGTTTCATTTATCCACTACACGCTTGTAACATTTCCAATTCCAGACAGATCTTGGATATCCACCTTATATCACACCTCCTAGGGTATCTCACCCATATTATCGTGCCCCAAGATATCTCAGAAATTCTTACACCAAACCCAGTGAAAATGATGAGGCTCAACCATCTGTTGACTCAAAGTGTTCACTGCAAAACATATGTCCGGATGGGAGTTCACTAAGAACATCAAAGCTCCTATGAGTTGACGATACTCAGTAGGATTGGCCAAGATAGGCCCAACAGCGCTGCCACTCAACTTCTTAAAGTTGAGTTCCATTGGTGTCGACACGGACTTACAGTCCACCATCCCAAATCTTTCCAGAAGCTTCACAATATATTTTCCTTGAGAAAGAAAAATCTCTCCAGGTCTCTGCCAGACCTCCAGGCCTAGGAAATAGTGCATCAGTCCTAGGTCTTTCATCTCGAACTCAACAGCAAGCTCCCTCTTACATTGATGAATGAGAGGGTCATCACCTGTCAGGAAGAGGTCGTCCACATACAGCACTAGAATGAGAGGCTTCCCTTCCACAACCTTGAAGTAAAGGTTTGGATCAGCATTGCTTCGAGTGAAGCCCAGCTTCATCAAGTAACTATCCATCCTCTCGTACCAAGCTCTGGGTGCTTGCTTTAACCCATCGAGGGCTTTCTTCAACCTGCAGACATGAATGTCTCGATCCCGAACTTCAAATCCCAGAGGTTGTTCTACATACACCTCTTCTTTTATTGCACCATGCAGCAAAGCGGTCTTGACATCCATCTGATGAAGACTCCATCCTTGCGTAGCAGCAAGGGCTATGATTGATCGAATGGTGGTATATCGTGCCACAGGTGCAAATATGTCATCATAGTCAATTCCTTCCTTTTGAGAGAAGCCACGGGCAACAAACCTTGCCTTAAACTTTTTAGCACTCCCATCAGATCCATGTTTGATCTTGTAGAGCCATTTAGCGGTGACAACAGATTTGTCCTTTGGTCTCGGGACACATCCCAGACATCATTCTTCATGATAGACTCATATTCTTCATGCATAGCATCCTTCCAGACTTGATGCTTGATGGCTTCCTCAAAAGATCCAGGTTCAGATTGTACAATAGTACTCATGGCAGCTAGATACCCTTGGTATCTACATGGCTTCTTGCTTTCTCGGAATGTCCCCCTTGGGGCAGCATGACCCTCAGCATCTTCGAGGGTGTCCCTGAGCCATGATGGTCTCTTTCCTAGTGAAGGGGTTGGATCAATAGGGTCCATTGGCCCTTCAATATCAGGCATAGTCTCATCCTGGGGTTCTTCCAGATTTCCAGGTCTTTCTTCATGATTTTCTTCAGATCTAGGAAGATCTACTACTTCCTTCAGGGAAGCATCTTCGTCAAAAGTGATATCATGGCTTATCTCTACTTCCCTTTGACCAGGTACATAGACTCTATATGCCTTAGAAGTCTCACTGTAGCCCACAAACATTCCTTTCTTCCCAGTAGCATCCAGCTTACTTCTTCTTTCGGCACATGAAAAATAGACGGGACATCCAAAAATTCTAAAATGTGAGACCAGAGAAAACCTCTTCGGGAGTTTTGGAGTCCAAAGCGGAATGAGGGCATCGGTTTTGAATGTACACAGCAGTATTTGCAGCTTCTCCCCACAGAAACTTTGGTAGACCCTGATCACATAGCATGGCACGGGCAGCTTCCACAATAGTCCTATTCTTGCGTTCAGCAACACCATTCTGCTCAGGAGTATATGCAGTGGTAGTCTCCCTCTTAATGCCAGCTTCTCTGCAAAAGTCTTTGAACTCATTTGACTCATATTCAATGCCATTGTCAGTCCTCAAAATCTTGATCTTCTTTCCGGTCATATTTTCCACCAAGGCTTTGAAGGTACGGAACCACATGAAAGCCTCATCCTTCTTCTTCAAGAAGTATATCCAGGTTTTGCGAGAGAAGTCATCAGTAAATGTCATATAGTAAGAACATCCCCCCTGGGATGTTACGGGTAACATACCAGAAAGATCAGAATGGACCAGTTGCAATATATCAGATGTCTTTGTGACACTTGAGGGGAAAGGTCCCCTTGTATGTTTTCCTTCAGCACAGCCTTTACATACACCTTCATGATTATTTCCAAAATCAGGCATCCCTGTCACCACCTTCCTTGCTTCGGGAAGGGCTTTGTAATGAAGGTGTCCAAATCTTCGGTGCCATAGTTCGGTTTGTCGAATAGTATCACAAGTCATAGCTCCCAACGGACTCCCTCCAACCTGATAGAGTGTACCAACTCTAAAACCAATTGAGATAGCTTCCTTGAAGCTCTTCTTCCACATGAGCACTTTTCCATCAGAGAAAGTTACATTGAATCCTTTGTCTTCCATGGCAGATACAGACACAAGGTTCTTCTTCAATTTGGGTACATAGAGTACATCTTGCAAACGGAGGACTTGTCCTTGGGACAAGTGGAGGGTCACAATCCCGGTCCCTTTCACAGGATAAGTGGCATTATCCCCAAGGATAATTTCTAGATTAGTATCCCTTTCAACCATGTCAGAAAGTGCTTCCTTGAATCCTGTGATGTGTCTTGAGGCACCACTATCGATTAGCCAGACATCCATAGTGTCGGGCGGAGATGCAGCTGAGAGAGCAGATACAAGAATATACTCATTTCTTTTATCAACAACATTAGACTCCTCATACCTGGTATTTCTGGACCTTTTAGAAGGTTGATTGTTTCCTCCAAAGTGAGCCTTCCTCTTTCCTTTGGATTTGTCATTTCTTTGATTCCCATTCCTTCGGTTGTTGTTGTTATCGTCACCATCGGGAGAATCCTTCTTGAAGGGGCATTCTCTAGCATAGTGTCCAGGCCTATGGCAGGTGAAACATTTACCCTTCTTTTCTTGAGTCTTAGTCCTTCCTTTGTCCTTAGAACCACCAGAGTTCTTCTTTCGGGAATGAGCACCATAGGCAGCATTTCTTTCATTATCAAATTCCTTCATCCTTGTTTCTTCTTGCATACATCTTGACAAAAGCTCATCAAAGTTAGGAATGGTATTATTGTTGAGAATGGTAGTTGTGAATACTTGCCATTCATATGGAAGTCCTCCAAGTGCGGTGAGAACCATCTCACGATCAGCTATTGTCTCCCCAATAGCTAGCAAATTGTTCCTGGTTTCGGTCAACTTCATAAAGAAAGTTTGAATAGACTCGTCTCGGCCCTTCTTCATATTCTTCAACTTGTTCTTGAGGAATAGCACTTGGTTCACATTGTTTACTTGGAACATAAGTATCAATTTGTCATACATCTCCTTGGATGTGCCTAGTTCAGATATGTAGGCAACCAGACTCTTATTTATGGATTCCCTGATCAACAGCTTTGCTCTGATTTCTCCCTTCTTATACTTGTTTCTAACAACTGCAGAGGCATTGGATGGAGGTTCTTGAATCTTCCCCGTCACATGATCCAAGAGATCATGATCTTCCAATTTGAGATCTAATATCATCTTCCAGGCATGGAAGTCATTACTTCCGGTCAGCTTGTCATTCTCTTTGAATTCAAGACTAGTGGAACCCATTTCTTCCGGTGATGATTGCTAAAGATAGAGTTTGTCTTCACCTCACCTCTGATACCATGTAAATTTTTGTAGATGTTCTATGCTAAGAGCAGTTTTACTTTTCTCACAGCAATCATACAAATAGTTAAGCAAAATGCAGATAGAACATATAAGTAGATCTTACAGAAGACAAATCAGAAACAGGAAAATGTGTGTGTTCGTTACGGCGGTCAACAGGATGCTTCAACCAGCAAAGTCTCCTTGGTCAGCCAGCCCAGCATGTGTCACAACAGACCTCCAATCAGCAAATGAGTCAACTCAAGTCAACTCCACAAAAGTCAACGCTGTCCAGAAAAAGTCAACGCAGGGCAGCAAGCTAAAAGTCAACGCAGCAGCAAAACGGTCAACCCTTTGACCTCGATTTTTGTGCCAAGTAGTACGGCCTTCAAAAATCGAACCTTCCACAAGTTTTCAGCTTGATTGGACCAAGCGTTGACCAAAGTCAACGCTGGTCAAACTTACTGCGAAACCCTAGCAGCAGAAAATCCGTACTTCAGCTCAGCCGTACGGTCTGTCCTCTTCGTCCTTCACACGTGTGGCTGAAACTTGTCTTTTAGGTAGCTCGTACTATTTGATGAGAGAGGAAGATGTGAGTTGTGATGATGATGAAATTCTCTCCAACTTTTCCTGTATTTATATCCATCAATGAGGGTGTGTGACACATCTGTTGGGCATGCGAGCCTACATTACAAAACTGGCCGACTTTGCACATATAATTCATTAAGAATAATAAATTCAAATATAAGTTCTGCTCATCGGATTAAGATATATTTTATATGGATTTTACACCTCTCAGAAAGAGGAATCCAACAAAAATATTAGCCTCTTAATCTGAGCATCATAACATGGAGTTTGGACCTAGTTGTCCAAATTTAACACCTTTCAACCCTTCTTGCTTAGTAAGAAACATATCTCGTAATCTGATTTCCTTTCTCTTATACCAAAGCTTTATAAACTTATTTTGCACATTAACATTAATTGTACTAATTTATTCCATCCAAGGATATCCATGAATAACATCCACCTCACTCTTATCTATGGCATGAAAATCAAAATGAAACACATATTTATCCATGGTGAGCTTTGAATAATTAAAAATTTTGAATAATCTCACTCTTAACTTGTGTGTTGTTGATATTTTTTTAGGAGACTTGCAATCTATTATCCACTTAACATCAGTGAAATTATGTTGGTAACAAGGATTAATAGAAACAAGAACCTTCTCATTATGAATAAATCCATGAACCTATAATATAGAGTTTCCACATAAAAATAAATTATTGGTGGTTTTTTTATCCTTACTCTTAACATGAACCAGTTATCTAAAAATAGATTCTCTCATGCTTCATCAGAAAATGTAATCATCTTGACAAATTCCAATGATCTCCAATATATTGTAGCATCTTCTTTAAAACCATATTGTAAGAAAATTTATAACTCCCCATTACTAGGACTATCATTTTTGTTAGTAAAAGACATCTTGTCGTGACAACTGAGAAAATAGAATTATTTTTCAGATAAAACCACATACTTTATATGATAGAAATTAAATAAGGAATAATAGGTTCACACAAGTTAAATAATGAACACAATAATTGTAGAGAAAAATCTTGAGACAACTAAATTAAAATTGGTATAACTATGATTGTACTTTGATTGGCTATTACGACCACAATAATGAAATTCCATAGCCACTTTGTATTATTGATGTTGGTTTTATTGACATATCAGTGCTCTATCAAAGATAAATCCTAAAATATTTGTTTTTAAATTAACAATGTCTCTACTTCTTGGACTTTGTTTCAAACAATTTCTTTTTTTTTAATCAATTGCTTTTCCAAAAGTAGCTCAAATTTCCAACTGGTTTTTTCAAATTCTTCTTATAAATTTCAAAAATTAATATGAAGTCCACAACACTAATTTTTCCCTTGAAACATATGCCAAAAAAAAAAAAAGTCTTCCTTCTTTTCACTTAGAGAACTTTGATACCAAATATTTGTATATACAACTAAGCCGACCTATAAATCCATAAGCATGTGTCAAACTCATTTTTGAGAAATGAAACCTTGATTTATTTTACTATGCATTTTATTTCTACTATGGAAACAACAAACAATATAAAAAGAGGGTTTTGAAGCAAATATTTTTTTGAATTTTGTTTGTGATGGTCAATAGTAGCATCAATAGATGAAAATGTCTTTTTTCGGGTTTTTTTTTTCCTCGATTAGATATTTAATTTTCATTTTGAAACCAACAATGAGTTAAAAACAAGTCATTGGGTTGCATATTAGTTGGTGACAAGATATATTATTAAGGAACTCCTTGTGTAAAGGCCTCCAGCTCAAACCCCAATTTATCAATGTTCATGGTAGGGGTAGTTGTGGGAACCTAGTGGTTAATATAGTGGTAGTGATTAGAATCAACCTTGTGTCACGTAAATATGAACCCAACCTAGTTGTTGATTCCTCTAGTTACTAAAAAAATAAACAATGAATTAAAAACAAATTTATAGTGGGCAAAAGATCTTTTAGTATTTTCATTAATATTCACATTATTTGATCTCATTTTCTCACTTTATTTCATAAATATTGCAAGAAAGTAAGGGGAACAAAATGGAAAAGGAAATAACTAAACTTCAATGTATTCTTTGTCCTACTAAGTAGAAAGGGTTTGAGACGACGAGTTAAATCCCATTTTATCTACATTTCAAAATGAAATGGACAAAGACAACACCTTACAGCATGCCACATTAGCCCTCACAGATTCGCAAAAAGATATCGATATTCCATCAAATATCAAACCTAACTCACCCCAGCACATAAAATCTCATTTTTTACTTAACACCGGTAAACCTAAAGTAATTAATTTATCCAGTATTGAATTAGATAGTCCTACGAAATCACTCTTGCACAAAGGTCTCAATTTCACCATAACGCCCAACATAATTCTAGTGAATGATGTTATTTGCAATATTGAGGTAACCATTAAAAATGTAGAATCAATTGAAGCTAAGGAAATTTGACAAGATGTAGCCAAAATTTTGAGACATGCCAAACCTCCAACTTGCAACATATCCAAAGATGAAAAAGAGCTCTAAACAATCTCAGGAAAAATAAAGACATCGTCATTTTGAAAGTTGATAAGGGTAATGCTACAATAATCATGGATAGAAAGGAATATAATAAGAAAATGGAAGAACAACTAAACCAAAGTGTCTGCTATAAAATTATGGATAAAGACCCTAGCATCAAAATCCTTAGAGAAGTTACCAAGAAAATTAAAGAATCATCGTTGGATGAAATTAGTAAAAATAAACTTGGCCCCAGCAACTCCATCACTCCAAGAATATATGGAGCTCCTAAAATACATAAAACTAACATCCCTCTAAGACCTATAGTAAACACTATAGGTTCTCCCACTTATTTTCTTGCTCAATACCTTGGAAAAAAACTTAAACCTTTATCTGGAAACACCTCCCCATACATAAAATATTCCACATATTTTGTACAATGGATAAAAACCCTAAAATTGAATAAGGAAGATCTCATGGTATTATTTGGCATAGTATCCCTCTACACCATGATCCCTATTAATGAAGCAATAAACATCATGAAGAAAATCACTGATAAGGAAATGGAAGATCTTCTAAAACTTTGTATAAAATCCTCATTCTTTAGTTTCAATGGAAAAATTTATGAGAAAACTCACGGTGTAGTTATGGGCTCTCCCTTATCTCCTATAATAGCCAATATCTATATGGAACACTTTGAACAGAAATCCCTAAGCTCCTTTCCATACACTCTAGAAGAATGGAAAATATTTGTTGATGATGTATTCGCAAAATGGAGTCATGGGAAAGACAAGTTAAATGAATTTCTAACTCACATTAACAGCCTCTCAAAACACATAAAATTCACTAATGAAATTGAAAAAGATAATCAACTCCCCTTCCTTGATATCCTCTAACCAAAAAAGATGGTAATCTAGGTTTTCAAGTATTTAGAAAGAAAACACATACCGAAATATATTTGCATGTCGACTCTCATCACCACCCTAAACAAAAAACATGTATCATTAAAACCCTAACAACAAGAGCCTCTAGAATATATGACCATGAACACATGAATCAAGAGCTCAACCATCTTCTCCAGGACTTTGAACAAAATGGATACCATAGACACCATCAACAAAACTATCTTACAAACCTTAAAAAATAAAAATGTGAAAAAACCCATAAAAAACCCTAAAATATCCCTTCCTTACATAAAAGGCACCACCAATAGAATTGCAAATTTTTTTAAAAATCACAAAATCAATGTGGCCTTTACCCCCCCTAATACCAACCCTAATCAACAAAAAGGAGTTTACGCGATTCCTTTCTCATGCGGGAAAGAATACATAGGAGAGACTGGTAGATCCCTCAATACAAGGCTAAAAGAACACGTTGTTGACATTTCAAGAAATATAGCCTCAAAATATGCCCTAGATGAACATGCTTGCTTATCCTCACACTACATTTGCATGGAAGAAGCTAAACTTGTTAGAAAAGAAGACCATTATTTAAAATGGGAAATTAAAGAAGCCATAGAAATTGAAAAACAAAAAAACAACTTAAATCGAGATGATGGTCTAAAACTAAGTAACGCATGGAAACCTTTATTAAAATCTACTCATAATACCAACTAACTAAACACATTATTAATAAAATACATCAAACAAAACAATCACATTATAATATTAAATTATATTAAATAATACTAAAATTATATCATATAATCATAATATATTAAATAATTAAACATGTCAATATAGCCGACCCAAATTATCACCCAACCTCACTACATATTCACATATATATACCAAGATCTTAGCTCTATACAATTTACATTAATCTTCTCAAGATATATGGGTTTCCCCTGATGATGGACTCACTTTAGAAGTCTGAAACATTGGGTTATAAAAATCTAAATAGGTTATTCCACAGCGATTAAAAAGAAATGGACTTTGATAATGATGAATTTATATATAATAATTATTATTTGATTTAATTAAGGTTAATTTAGTTAATAAGAGTTACTTATGTGTGCTCCTAACGTTTTTTTTAGAACATCTAACTAATTGAGAAAATTATAAATAAACCTTTTGGTATTTATATTTTATATTAAGTGATCCTTTTCTTTCATTCATTTATATGTTTGATTATTGTGTGATTAAGTTCTCTTTTATACATGGTGATAATCTTCTCTCTAGCGCACTTGATGATACTCTTTGTTTATGATTCACCTCTAGTACACATTGTTGATCTTATGCTAAGTTTCCCTACTGTTGTTTTCTCCTTTATTTATTGTGTGATTTAATGTTTGTTGGTAAGTTGTATTCAATCCTTCTCACTCTTGTGAATTCGTACATGGTCTCGAAGTGGGTGTGATCGTCACCTACTCAATTAAATGGTTGAACCATAGATTTTTAACTAGTGGAATCACCTAAGGGTTGTGGAACTAGGTTTTTTGGATCATCTCTTTTTAAATATTCCTAAGGTTTAAACCCTCCTTTAAAGGCTCACATCAACAATTGATCTAAATATTTTGGCTAGTCACAGTGCTTAAGGCTTATTTTCAATTATGGAACTAGAGTCTTTAGATCATCTATTTTTCTAAGATTTCTTAAGATTTTTTTCCTAGGGTTTAAACCCTCCTTAAGACTCATAACTTTTTCGGATTCCCTAAGGTGAAAACCATTTTTCAAGATCAACATTCCTCCCTCCTTTCTGTGCAACAAGGGGTGGCATATTATATATTCTTTGAAAAAAAAATAACAAGTTGGTACCTCATCTTCTTTTGGGCATATCAAAGTAACTTCTAAAGACTTTATGGAGGATTCTTGTGTGCATTCTTATTGAACTTGATGGACTTGTCTTACAATACACCCCTAGTTGTGCACTCCACATATGGGCCCTTCCTCGCGAATTATTGACAACAATGAGGAAAAGATAAAATGATCATTAGTGGTACTGATGAAGTATCTACTAACAATATATAGGGATATTTCCCACTACTTTTGACCAAGGACTCTTATATGAACGACTCTTAGCTTATTATAGAGTATTTTCCTCTATGATAGGTTAATGTAACCTACTTATGTTGACAAATCAAGGGCAACTAGATTAGGGTGATTTCTCTTACTTTGATAACTACTTGTGATGTTTTTTTACTTAACTTGATGTACTTGTAGTTAGCTTCTTCTTTACTTGATTATTATAGTGTTATTTTATCATCAAACAATTATCAAACTATAAAGATCAATGAGACAAGAGGACACAAAATATAGGCTACTAGCTAGGGCCAAAACCTCTCCTCTTGAGAGGAAAACCCACAACAATTCCTCTGTTCTTATAGAATCTTCAAATGACGAATTTCAAGACCTAAGACCATTGACAAAGACCCCTCCAAGACCAATTCAACCTCTCCTTTGATCATCTTTTCTTTCACAAAGTCAATCCAAGACAAACTACTTCAACACTTCAGATTTCGACCTCTTCTTCAGAATTTCGGCTGCTGCTTTAGGACTACAATTTTTGGCCTCTACTGTAGAAACCCTAACTCGCACGTTTGAGGAAAAGATGATGAATTTTGCCTTCTCTCTCCTATGCTTGGATTGTTTCTTTCTTCTTGGAAATTCATCTTGCAAACTTGATACTTATGAAACCAAAATTCAGCTTACTTAGAGGTCTGAAATTTTTGTTTTGTTGCAGCACTTGATGCCCTAACTCTATTGCACATGTGGGAATATTTAACCCAAAACATCCCTCTAAAAATTTCAATCTTTCTTTTCTTCTTTCTCCTCTACTTCGGTTTCTTTCTTGGTATCTTTCTTGTTCTTCCACGAGCTTCTTGGATGCCTTTTAATGAGGTCGAGTTCTTCCTTATATATAGGCTTCTTGTGGTAGTCGAATAGCCCTTATGAGGCTAAGTTGTCTCTACCTATAGGTCAACTTATTGATTGCTAGGCCGACTTGATCGTAGAGGGTTTTCATGACACTTTATGACTTACAAAGATTCCTTTGACTTGATATATGATGCCCAATAGGGTCTTTTACATATATGACAACAACTCTTTGACTCTTAGACTTTGTAAAAGCCCTAGAAGCACACAATGGGTGCTTGACCTATAAATAAATCAACCTTGAGCATGAAACCCATGCTACAAAATTATAATAATTTTTATTTTATTTTTTACATCAAATATACAAAATAATGATTACATAAGACATTATGAAGACCGAACCTACTTACACATTTCAACAACTTATAGGTGTGTCTTCTCCGAGTATTGGTACCTCTCCTTTTGGACTTACCAAGATGAACTTTTGAAGACTTTATGGAGGCCTCTTCTTTGCATTTTTTTGAACTTAATGGAAGCATCTCACATTGCACCCTTGCTTGCACACTCCACATAGGGGCCCTTCCTCTGCAATTATTGACAACAACAGGGAAAGGATAAAATGATGATTGGTAATATCGATGAGGATCCTACTCATGGTCCGCCAACGTCTTTCCCGGTACTTGCTAAAGATTCTTCTATGGAGGACTCAACTTATTATAGTATATCTTTTCTATGAAATATTGAAGCACTCTACTTATTAGTGTGCCTTCTAAAAATGCTTCCTCAAGCACAACTTTTTTTAAATATATGATTCTCAAATTGTTTCAACAGCTCTCCTTTCACATGACAGTGTTGGTCCATTCTCAATGCACTTCATTCTCAAGGATCACTTGTCTCAGTATTTGTATTTTCAACATAGTAACTTGCCAACATATTCACTATACCTCAACAAAAGGTCAAGTTCACTAGTTTTTGGAAATGAACATGGATATGAGACATGCCATTTATGGGGAATACTATGTAATGTCTTCATTATATGGCCTTTGTTTAACAAGGGGGAATGTGTATCTTATGTAATTTCTTCTCTTTAAAGCTACTTGTTCAAGTTATGTTGATAGCAAGGGTGTCATTTTAAGTTTATGTCATGACCTACCTCCACATTAAGTTGGTTATCCAAAAGCCCACTCCCATTTACATTTCACCGGCGACTAACCCCATGTTCAATTGGGTATCCATAAGCCAACTCTCATTTTGTATTTTGACTATCATTGCCCTTCTATTGTATTGAGTATTTTATCAACCCACTTTCATTTTTACTTCAACTATGATTTTCCCTATATTTAATTAGGTATATACAAACCCGCTATTATTTATAATCCCCATTTCTCTATGTGGCCTCTTATTCAACATAGGGGGTATGTTGAGAATGGTGTAAGCTCCATGTTCAATGGCCAAGATATATTTGATCATTATCATCAAATTTGACTATAGTTAACTTGGTTAATAAGAGTTAGTTATGTGGACCCATAGTTTCTCATGGGGAAAGCACCCAATTACTTGGGCAAGATATAATTAAAACCTCTCTACTTGAATTTCACATCAAAGACCATTCTAATCTACACATTCTTTATAGAAATGATTAACTTAGGAGCACATGCTCTCATTTGTTCAAGGTTATGGTCTTCTTTCTAGTGCACTTGGTGGCTCTTTCTCTACAATAATTGTTATGGATCTTATGTCCCCCTACCCTAGTGTTGTTTTTTTCTTTGCTTATTGTGAGGTTTAGGACTTATTGGTTAGTTATATTTGATCCTCCTCTCTTGTACAACATACTAAAAGAGAAAGAAAGGGTTTATAGTTTAGCACTCCCACAACTAATCCAACTTAGGCCCATACTCTAACGAATCTCACACATGTCATTTTGATGATTTTGTTGACAAAGAAATTCCTACAATGCCTTCCAAAATGCATCCAAGTTCATCTCATAAGAGAGCTAAATCTTGGATGACCAATTTTTATGGGGTCTCCAATATCAAGTGGGAGGTGTTAATCTTGTTGTGGGAAGATTTTTCTTGAATGTAGATTTCAATGTGATACATTGTGTATTTTATAAGAAAATAGTTTGCATCACTAATGATGGTCGTGTAGGGTATAAGCAACTTCCTATGACAACAAAGTCAAATGACAATGAGAACATTTTCAATGAGAAGATGGTCAAATTTTAGTTGTCAAGAGTGTAAATGTTTGTTTTATTGTGATGGATGATTGTGAATTGTCCATTATTAAACATTATTGTTTTAACAATCCCTAGTTTTTAAAACAATTTGATTATTCATTTCAAGAGAATGCAATCTTCTTGAAGGACTAATTTTAGAAGGCCATTTCATAGGTAGGGTGATACTCTGTTATGCATGTTTTCAAAGATGCAATGCCATATGTAAAGTTACACCCTTAATAGTTCTAAAGTATTATATTCATTCTTTGGACAACATGTGAGGTGCATGCATTAAATAATAGAATGAAGAACATTGATAAGACAAATTGGATTACCAATGTAATTGAACATAAGCAAACGAGTCATATGTTTATATGTAATCATATAAAGTGGCTTAGAGGGATTTCACCACAAACTACATTGATCTTCAGCCATTGGAGATGAAAGGGGATTTACCTATGATTGTTACTAACAATGCAACAATTATGGAGGTACTTAGCAAATGTGACAATTGAGGTGAAGTAAATAATTTGGATGATTATTATTAGATTAAAAAATTATTGTTGATTTTGTGACATATGTGAGAAGATTGAATCCATTGCAAATAAAAATGATACCACCTCATATTTATGATTAAAAATATATATATATATATATATATAAATGATCATTGGAATAAACCAAATACATTTCTTCTTTAATTACAATGTACACTCAATGGTCATGCTCAATCCAACACCAAATAAGTATATATGACCTCCTTAAAATATCAAACGAGTCTATCAAAACAGGTCATTGGCAATCAAGACACCAAATAAGTGTATGTGATCCCCTTGTTTATAGGATAAGAAACCTCCTTAACACAATAAGTTCACTACAAAAAAATTATGAAGTTAGATATACTCTACCCTCTAAATTTAAATTTATAACCTAAAAACAAATATTATTAAACATTAAACCCACTCAATAAACCAAATTGATGTAAGTCTTTCACTAATAATGATATAATTATTCTTATTCTGAAACCTTAATTTCACGGTTGTGCCTTGAACCCCAATGCAAACTTATGTCACAAGGTTTGTTGAACTTTAACTTTGAGGTTCGAATTTTGGCAAACCTTTAAAACATTTGAGGTTCGGAGAACCTCATAGCTATTGACCAAATCCATAGATCAAAACTCATAACGTCTTGTCACAACTCAAGCTTGTAATTCTTGTAATTTCCATGTTTGTGGTAGCATTTTTTGTGTTTATTGATGTTGATATCTTACTATTTTATCATATATATATATGAAACCTCATCAGATTCTGATCAAAAAATTCGAAGTCGAACCAAACCTAATCATTCTCGAACCTGAACTCAAACCCAAACCATGTAACATAAAATCATTGTCGAACTCAAACTCGAACCCAAACGCAAACAATGTAACATAAATGCACACAAATGACAACCAATTCCAACCGCACTAAGAACTAAAACCGCTTTAAGCCTGAAAAATGAAAACCAGAAGCCCAGCTCTGGCAATAATATGGCGGTGAACGATTCATTAATGCACTGGAGAATAATTTAAGGATGAGTATTTCATACATGGTTTTCCCACATGTCACGGGTTGCAGTTGATTCAACAATGCAAGCATCTTTCATACGCGATGCAGTTGTCACGGGATGCGGCAAGTTCACTTCAAATGAATAGAAAGCTGTGGACCGATGCCTGGGTTGTAACTATAACGTCGTTAAAAGGTAGAATGATACGCGAGTATTCTTTCGAAGAGAATCTGAAACAAATTCCTGTGTATGGAAAGTAACAATATTAAGGCGGTACCAACAGAAAAGCCCGCCAAGAAAATCTAACTTTAGGCTCCACATTCCATTTCAATATATAAAAGGAAGCGGAATATTTGTATATGTTTCATATTTCCAGACTGCTTCAACTAGGTTTCACCATTAAAAATCCTCATAATTTCAATGTTCATTTGGTTATGCGTCATACTCAACATTTCACAAAAGATCCATGCCAGTTATCATTCTGGTCCTTGTTCAACTTCAAGCATGTGACAACAGAAGGTCTAGACCAAATCTGAAACATGTTCACTGAGACAATAATGCTAAGCATCTACGAGGCATTTATATATGTAGCAAAATACAGGAGCCCAGTGCTCAGCTTATTGAAAATGAATAAAAGGTTGCTGACTTTTAATCCATTTTCAACTTCAGAGTTTGTGTTTTGCTTCAACTACAATGAATAAAACAAGGGGATCTTATGGCTAAATTGATATTTGTGGAAAATGATCTACAGGAGGGCGAGAATTTAATAGTATTGCATTAATATCAGGTATGTTACTCAAAAAATTACATATACAACCACAAAAAATGGTATCCAGCATTCTCCAGAAATCAAGTGGACTTACAGAAGAACATAATAGTAGAAAAGTGTCGCAACAAAACCGTTACAAAAGCTACCTCGTCTCTGTGCTTGTTGTCATGAGGCGCCTTAAATCTTCTGTGACTAGTGTCACATTACAATGCACTTAATCTAGTAAAATTCCTAAAAGGTGCTTATCCGCGTGAGAAGGTATACACTGAAACATGCTGAATTAATTGAAAGCATCAGCTATGTTAGAATTATTACCTGTGGGAATTAGGATATAATTCGCCTAAGAATACAGGACTATGGGTGTAAAAGAAGGAACAAATCATCAAAGGCTGAATTTTTGCCTACAATGCTATACACATTATAAAACTATGTTGTAAAACTATGTAATATAACTTTCCTGTAAAATTGTGAGCTGTCCCTCCTTAAGTAAGACATCCTCGTCCAGTTTCTCTATTCTCTTTTTAAGAGTTTCGACCTCAGCACGCAGTTTCATATTTTGCCAGCTAAGTTGTTCTGCATTTTGCCGAATTTCATCCCTTTCTTTTGAAACTTTAGGTAGCTCTCCCCTTAAAAATGTCAGTTCCTTGAAACATTCTTGTAAATCAGCATGTAAGTGTCGGATGTTATTGTCCTTCTCTTCAATCTATTTGTCAAACAATTCAGATGATTAGTACTATTCATCCACACAAATAATAGGTTTTCTTAATACTAATTAATTCAGTTTGGCATGATAAATAGACGCGTAGTACAAAGCTACAAACATACCAGAAACTCCAAATCTTTCTCTTTCTGATTCGCAGATCTTAGCATTTCATGTAGGGTTGAATTTTCATTCCTCAAAAGCTCCTGGCTCGTTATCAACGCTACCACCTCTTCCTGAAGCCTTTCCAAATCAACCTCCCTGGAACACATTTTTTCGCGTAGAACTTTAACAAGTAAAGTTTCAGCCTTTAGTTCTTGTTGTAGTTCACCGAATTGATCCCCAGTCTGCAATAAGAAATTAAGAACACTAATTAACAGTACAGTAGAAGGGCTAGAAAATATTCCGCAAGATAGTAGTCATTTAATCTGTCCAGGCAACGTCATTGTAAAATAATGATCGGTAATCATGATTACTCCTTTTTTCCTGATCTATAATAACCATAAAGAGATGTAAATAACAATGAAGTTTACTCCCGAGTTCCAGATACCCCAGAATCAAAATGAAATTATGGGATCGTACATGTGAAGAGAATTAGGAGCATTCTTCTTTTGCAATATTTTAAAATGCAAATGTTTCAGTCATATATGCGCTTTGTAAAAAACTTACAAAGAATATATAGAGAGACGTGTGCTGAATACGAAGGTTTAATCATGAATATACAGACTCATCAAGATTTACTTTCACTACTTTTACTATATATGAGTCAACTTATAAGTTATCAGTGTGCTGCAGACTAGCATATACCCATCTTAACACCTGATCTACAGAATATTAACATACCTGATCTACAGAACATTAAGCATCAAGAAAGATTAAAAAAAAAGGGCCTGGAAACCACTGAATGCTTGGAAAGCTCGGAAGATCCTGGGTTAACATGAATCTATGACAGTTTTTTTACATTGCCTTATGGTAAAGTATTAAATAAAGATCAACCTTGTAAAATTATTTTTAACATTACCGACAGCCTTTTTTTTAAGTTTGGTTTCTAATTACTGATCCCAACCTTTTTCTTATTTTGGTTTAAAAGCGTTACCCATAAAGAGAGGCGATATCTTTTCCACCCAGGCTGTAGAGTGCATCTGGCGTCTATGAGAGCAATTAAAAATTCAAAATTTATGTCAATAAATCCACAAATTTAACCACATCGAAACAGCCAATAAAAACATCAAACCATTGAATGTGATTGAATGTGATTGTTTCCTCAAATTCAGCTCTTTCATGTTAGTGTTGTCTCCTGTACAAAAGTTGATAAATTGTACGAAATCAAATAGCATTATGCTGTGGACATGGGAAAAATGGGAAAGATAGAGAAAGAGTGAGAGGAAAAGGGGAATCTTAGAAAATAAATAAATACTTCCTATGTAAAAATCAAATAAACGATCCACCTTCAAGTACTTCCACATTAGAAAAATAAATAAACTTAATAAACTTTACATGAGGAGGTGCAGATTATGGAAAAGCCTGAGCATCTCTTATCATCTGGGAAACTATTATCCTCATAGGAATGAAACGAATGAAACGACACAAATGTACCAAGCTTTAGAACTTATATGAATCGAATGAAAAGACTGTGGCTCTTGGAATGATGATAATTCACAACAAGTGCATAGTGTAAGTGCATAGGGTAAGTTGATTTAAGGAATAGATGATTGATTAGAATCCTTTCATAGCCCAAACATTATAAATTTTATAATTGAATAAAATGGTGCAAACACTTTAATTGTGCTTCAACTTGCGATTGTGTAATTTAAAGAACAAAATAAAAGATATGGTGCTGCTGGACATTGCTACCATTTCAAACTGCTGAGGGTTATCTTTTGATTTCCCAGAGCCATATGAACGTTGAGAATAAGCCTTATTGGCTTTGTTCAATGATTTCTCTTTTGGCAGAAGGGTTGCTACTGGAGATCCACATCCCTCCATTCCAAACGGAAACATTGAATACCAATTGGGTTTACCTTTCAAAACTGAAGGCCCTGTATCTTTAGCAGCATCTATAAGAATATAGCTCTTTTTTCATCAATTATTTTTAAGGTTCCATGGGGACACATGCCTCATGGTGGGGCACATCTCCATGTTTCCCATGCTCCAGGGATGGGGATACTTGGGGAAATGTTTCCCATGTCACCCTTTTGGGGAACTTGGGAAACACAAGGTGAAATGTTTCTCAATGTGGGGATGTGATTCCACAAAAAGAGGTGCTTGTGGGCATCCCACCTCAAAAAAAGGTCTTTTGGGCAACCCCTTTCTAAAGGGGGGTTGTCTAGGCATCCCCTCTGAATTTTTCCTAAATCAATAATTTGTGAGTGGGGAATCTTAATATAATAATATTCAACCCTAGGGTCATATTGATAACATTTCCATTAATTGTTTTAGGATGTTTGAGAAGTATTTCCAACCTCATTGAACCCACTCAAAAGCCAGAAATAGTTTTCAAGATTTCAGGATTGTGTGGATTGCAACGTTTCCATTGGATTCTATCATGTATGAGAGTATGGAGCTAGCATTAATCAAGAGCCCTCTATGTACCTCAATATCGATGGCATCGATTGTTGAACTCCTCTATCATGACCCTAGTAAAAACATACCCATCATTCAAAACAAAATCTCGATTTGCCATGTTAGTCTTTTTCTATCTTATTTTAATGTTTAGAGGGTGATATTGATGATGAGCAAACTTAACAGTTTTCAAGATTTCAGGATTGTGTGGATTGCAATGTTTCCATTATATTCTATCATGTATGAGAGTATGGAGCTAACATTTAATCAAGAGCACCAAGCCCTCTATGTAACTCAATATCGATGGCATCGATTGTTGAACTCCTCTATCATGACCCTAGTAAAAACGTACCCATCATTCAAAAAAAAAAAATTGATTTGGCATGTTAATCTTTTTCTATCTTATTTTAATGTTCAAAGGGTGATATTGATGATGAGGATCCCAATACAGGGAATGATTTTGATGATATGTAGGTATTTGTTGTAGCATGATTTTTTTGGACTATAGAGGCCATCTAGAACCTCTTTGTTGATGTATTTTTGGTTCAAAGATGGATTGCACTTAGTGTTATTTTTGTTATATGCACCCTTGCTATATATATATATATATATATGAGAGAAACTTTGCATATTTGTATATAAATATTTATGTATTTTTTTCAAAATTTATGTAATTTTTTGATCAACTGTTTTTGATGTGGTTTTTTTCCAGTGCCTGGGTTTGGGGTCGACCAGTTCAATGACCAGTCCGATTTCGATAACATTGGTTCATTTTCCATTGTTCATTTTTAGTTTTAACTTTTGAGTCTTGACTCTAGATACTGATGACCTCAGACTGAGTCTTTGACTTGACTCGTCACTTTTTACTATTTTTGAGTTTGAGTAATTTCGATTTACTATTCCAGTTTTCAGACTTTAGTATCTACTATTTTGCTTAGTACTAATAGGATTCTAGAATAACGATTGATGAATTTAAATCAATGTAGATTCTAGAATCATGAATTATGAATTTAAATCAATGTATACAATATTTTACTATCTCTATTTCATTGAATCATTTATGATATAAGAATTAATATATTTCCTTGTCCCCCTCGAATTTCCCCATGCATGTCCCCATTCACGTGTCCCCATCCTTGAAACTTGGCAGAACATTGATTCATTCCCCCTGTTGTTCCCACAACAACTGGAAAACCAAGCAAATCATTGTGTTCCCATGGAGGATCTTTGGAGAGAAACAAGGATTTGCAAATGATATCCTCTGGACTAGTCCGGGCATCTTTAGTTTGCAGCCTCGAAGATTGAACCATCTCATCCTGCTCAATATTTCCCTCAAGTGGGACGACACCCTACACCATCCATTCTCTTTATCTAAGTTCTTTGGACCAACAATGTGGTCCTCTACACTTTTCTGCCAGTTCTTGTGATTCCTTCTAGCCTTTTTAAATGATGACTTTGAGAGGTTGAGCTCGTAAACTTGCTGGACAAGCAATGGCCAAGTGGTGAGCATCAAAGCAAGATTTTCATCTGAAAGCAACTTGTTTGTAATCCAGGTCCTAGTTCCAGATTAAAACTTCAACATCCAACAAGACTTCCTCTAGAAGATCTACACCAAAATCCATCTCAACATAGAGCCTTGGGAAGGTGAAAGTATGAGCAAAAGTACACTACTGGAAGATCAAATGAATCTTTTCAGGCACTCCCCGATTGCCTGTAGGGGAATCCTTATTCCAAAGAAAGAGGTTCAGAATGCTAGCCTAAATCGCAATAGAGAAATAATACCTCTGTAAAGGGATCAAAGGATGGGTGCCAAAGCCACATCATCAGCTCAGCACAGCCCCAAAACCAAGGACCATTGCATAGCATCTTCTTTTTGTCATTAGCTATAAAAAATCCCACAATGGAATATCCTTTAGCAGAAGGGTTAATAATATTATCCCCTTGCTGAAAGGGCTTCTAGGGGTTCAATATCAGAAAGCACATCTACCGACATTGACCAGAAATTGTTCAAGAGACAAATCAACCCTTGAGAGCTGAAATAAACTTCTTTAGCATTGACCACTTTAGGGTTGAAACATTGCAATTGGAGCATTCAGGACCTTTTCCACATAGAGGCCACCTCACACTTGGAGGAGTTGTAGCAACGTCTCTGAAGGAAGGAGGGTCTGCCACTTTCCGGTGTAAGCCAAACAAAGGGACCCAAGATCTCAGCAATGTCCAACTCCAGCAGAACAACAGCCACCCTATTTTAGGCGGATCAACATCCTTCAAGGTTTGGACGCAACCAATCTCATACTAGGAGGGAATTGCATGTGCCTAGTAGGATCTAAAGATGGAAGGTTCTTCTCCTTTCCAGAGCAAAGCAGTGGGACCCAAGATTTAAGCAACATTTGACTTCTCCTATATTTTGGGCATATATACGCCTTTCAGGGGTTGGGGAGCATCTGCCTTACACCAGGACGGATTGCAGATCACCTCTTACTCAAAGAGATCACAGATGCCCAGCAGCAACATTTCTGAAGAAGAGAGGATTTTCCCCTTTCTGAAGAAAATCAGAAGGACACAAGATCTGAGCACCATCCAACTCTAACAGCACAACAATTGCCCCTATTTTGGGCAGACCACTACCCTCTAGAGGCTGGGCCGCGGCCACCCTCTTTGAAAAAAGAGGAACAAAAGGCCCACCTCCTTCAAGGGCAGAACTGAACCCTTTGGTGGAAAGGCAGCAAAGCCAGACCCCTAGGCAGAATAGAAGAATACACCTCCAAAATGATGGGTGAGAGCTCAGAAAAACCAAGAAAAAAGGGGAGGAAGCATAGCAGATTGCAACAGAGCAGAGTCACGAGGTAGCATAAAATTCACCATGTTCTCAAGCGGGCAGTAGGACAAAGCGCTTGCCAAAGCAATGAACACAAACACAAGCATTTCCAATATAACTGTTGGTTACCTAAGCATTTCATCTTGCAAATTTTTGACCTGTAGAGCAAAATTTACAATTTGCAGGTCTTGAAGCAAGGAACAAGGCATCAGTTTTCCTTTTTAATTTTAACTTCTGAAGCTACCCATAATCATCATTTTTTCTCAGAGTCAAGAGGACAAGTCTGTAACATTTATGTGGTTGATTTCCAACATATATGATGTGGACTGAGATTGTACCTGAATTTCACTTTAATTTAATTGAAATGAATATTAGAAAAAGAAGCACTATAGCTGCTAAGCTTCATTTTATGGACTTCATGGTGATACAGTGCAGTATAATATTCCCTTAAAAGATGAAATCCCATTTAAGCATATGAGCAAAAAATAGAACTACCCAAAGAGTTAAGGTGCATCTTTATTATACCCATGCAGTAAAGATGTAAATGTTATGAGGCTAGAAGACCTTTAAAACTAGAAATAGAGGTATTAGGCCAGAAATATCATAGTTGACTAGAATCTATTACTTATTTTATTGTTTGTTTGGTTTTATGCTTCCCTGTGATTTACAAGCTTCACCTAATTATTTTCTGCCATGCAATAGGATCTGTATATTTCGTGCATAGGGTACAGATAAATTGTTTCTTGTTTCATGCCAAACCAAAGCAATTGACACATTATAAATCTACTCTGCCATATGACTAATTGAAACAAAACCGTAAAGGTGATGGAAAAATAAAAGCAAATACCTCTGAAGACTCTAGCTCTAACTGCCAAGGCTCTGAATCTTCTGCATCTTGTCTGAGAGATTCACTACAAGATAAATGGGACTTTTCTTTCAGGATTTCCTTTTGCACCCGTATGCTTTTCTTCAAAGAATCGACCTTTCTTCCTAGTCTTTGAAAAGCCATCTCCAGTTCAAGGGCATGATTCCTTTCTTTTTCATTAGCTACTTGACCTTTTGAATACCCCACTTCACTGGATTCAGATGCATCAATACTGTAAATATTCTTTTTAAAAGATTCCAGTAGCTTGGCAGCAAACAAGATGATTTCATCTAGCAGTGATAGTGACTGAGTTTGCAGTCCATCAAGTCTGTCACGTAGCTCTTGATCAAGCTTGATCAACCCAAAGCCACAGCCTTTCTCCCTGCTTCGCAGTCTCTCCAAAAGGCTGGTATTTTCCCTCCTCAGAGCATCAGCTTCCCACCTGCAGTTCTCCAGATCTTTGCGCAAAATTTTCTCTACACCAATCAATCGCAGTTGTTCCCTCTGCAGTTTGGCAATACAATCATCTGTTTCTTGTGGGCTACTATTGATCTTGTCATTTAGACCTTGCAAATATCCCTCAATTGTCCTTTCCTGGTCTTTGCATAACCTTTGGAATCTTACAAGTGATTTCTGCAACTCATGATTTTCTCTTTCCTTTTCCTTGTAGCTTCTCTTGATTGACTCCTGATCATCTTCTGCTTGTTTTGTTTGTTTATATGACTCTGACAGAGATTCCCTTAACTGAATAATCTCATTTTCAGCATTCTCTAATTTTTCTCTATAACCATCAATGTGATGTTCAAATTCCCTCACCTGCGTTGTCAAGTTAATTTCCCTATTATTCAAAGATGAAACTTCTCTTTGAAGTGCCACATTTTGTTCTGCCAGGTCTCTAACTCTGTCTCTCAACCTCCTCTCTTCCAACTTAATTTTCTCTAGCATAGTTGCCCATTCACTTGATCTCTTGTCTAACTCTTTTTCTAAACTCAACTGCAGATCATTCTTCTCATTTTCCATTATCCTTCCACGTGATTCTATCTCCCCCCTTATCAACTTCAGAGCTTCATTTGCTGCATATCTCTCTGCTAACCGGCTCCGAATTTCCGAAGAAACTTCAAGAACCAACTTCTTTTTCTCTTCACAATTTTTTCTGAACTTTTGCCGCAATAACTCTACATTCAGATCCGGCGGCCTTTTTGGACCTATCACTCCAGTTGTACAATTATACCAATTTAGTGACTCTAACTCTTTTGACAACAACATAGCCTGGTCTTCAGCATCCTTTGCTCTCTTTTCTAGCTCTTCATCTGTCTCATTATTCATTTGACAATCTTCAAACCATATTTGAAACTGGCTTCTATCCACTCCCTTTTGTTCCACCTGAAAAGATGATCCTTCCACGCTACCCATTTGACCAGTGGGAAGCTGCCTTTCCTCGCTTAAACCCCCATGTTTATATCCCTCGATTTGAGAATAAGGACCCTCAAAAACTTTGGACAAGGATGATTGTTCAGTGCATGGACTGTCACAGCTTCCAACTTCGTATGCTGATGCATGAAGGGATTTTAAAAACTCCTTGCGAATTCGACCATCACCATGTATAAGAGCTTCTTTATCTGGTGTATTCTTGACATCAAAATGAGTTGCCTTAGATTTGGACTTTCCTGGTAGTGACTTGACCAATTTCTCAGCAACATTTCGAGCTGTTTGATACCTGGATGAGAGCTTGTCAGTAACAGAATTCCCCGAGGATGAACATTTTCTAGACGAAACTTCACATTGCAGCTTCTCAGAATTACTTTCACCCATGCTTGAATAAGAACCTTTGGTTGTAATGAAAGACCGAGAACGTGTAAGACCTTTGACATTTGCATCATTAACAATGCCCGAAGGACTAAGACATCGCCGCTGGCCTGAACTCAAAACAACTTCACTTTCTGCAGTCACTTCTTCCTCCTGTGCCTCGCCGACCACTGAGTTTTCAACATTTTCTTCGTTCCCAATAAAACAGAAGTCCAAGTTCGCATCTGGAAATTTTGTTACACGAGCAGAATTGGACCTTAATGGTGGTCGAGGAGGATGTAAAGGCATGCCAGGATTTGCTTCAGATCGATCTTTAGGTACACTGGTAGATCTATTTGTACAACCTATCTTTGCTCCTCTAGTGGCACCGTGACCATTCGCCGTAGCTGCACTGCAAAGACATCAGATGGGAGTCCACTGACTAAAATCTTCAAAAGAGTATCAAAATCTTGTACCACCTCACCTAAATCTAATAATGAAATCTATTAAGAATATGCAATTTAGACACGGCAATAACCAAACCAGCTCGCCAGAAAACCTAGAGGACTTGTATATTAGAAAATAATAGAAAATTTTGTTCATCCGACTTACTGAAAACAAAATTATGTGCGCCATTTTTACCCTTACAATTAAAAGACCGAGGATTCTTACATAGGTGCGCATTTGATCCCTTGCACGGGAACATCCACGCTGCTGGGCGAAGATTTACTGGCATCACTTAAACTGCTTTGGTTTTTCTCGGCAGAGCTGCTGGAAAAAACAGAAGAAGAAGAAGACTGGCTTCGTCTGTCGAAGGGTGACGATTCCGTCCTGCATTTGGGAGAATACCAGTTCGATTGCCCTCCCGTTGGAGATTTTTTTCTTGAATCTCGCCCCATCTGCACCTCAAATGAATTCTCCTTCAGGTTATCTCCCCTGTTCTCCACCATGAACTCCCAAAAGTACGGTACATTCTTATCGGCGTCCGGGGTAGGTGGATTATTGCTGTTATGACTAATAGTGTTATTGTTACTCTTGGATGCGGAGGCCGGTTTCAATGGAAATAACCTCCGCATTGGTATTCCTCGCTGAGCAGCTCTCAGTGCACCTGAATATGTAACGATGCACTGTCAAAATATCTTCAATATCCTCTTAAATTCAACCTATAATAGCTAAAACAGCTGATCACCCTAAAAGGACTCCTAAATTTTGAGGACTTGAAGCAATAGTATCCAAGATTGCCAATAACCACGAAATTTCTTCAACATTTAAAGGTTCTGAAGTGGACTTTGTAATGTTGCTACTCAACATGAAATTCCTGGAATCTGTTGCTTAAATTTGAGCTCAAATTAGCGGTTAACTACAAAGAACTCTCCCATGGTGTGAAATTGGAAGCTGAAATTATCAAAATGGGAGGCAATAATGGCAATAAAAGCATACGATGAACTATGACAAACAGTTCCTGATTCTGTAAGCTGCAATACTAAGAATATCCAAATATAGCACGCATTTTACAATTTTCACACAACAATAGAAAAAGACCTGAAATCACGCTGCTCTGCCTTCATATAAACGAGAATTATGCAGACAGACAGCTTCAGAGCATCTAAGTTTTCGATTTACGTACCAACCTCTACAAAACCTGGGCTCTAACGGCTCAATTGAACCCAGAGAAACCAAATTCCACAGGAGAGAGAGAAAAAACTACTTAGAAAACTTCTTAACTGTGCTGACCATAAGTTTCTCGGAAAAAAATAATCAAATGAGCGCCAGGGCCGCAGAAATCGATAGGAACAGTGGAAAATCACGGATTCTTGCCGGAATTGAAGAATTATCCGGCAGAATTTCGAGGATTGGTCTGCCGCCCTGCTTGGCTTGTAAAACTAAATAATTCCGGGAGCAGCAGGTCCGATCTTTACTCGAATTTCTCGGCGTATTACCAGGATTTCGGAGGAGTTTTCCCGGTTCTGGCTTTGTTTTTTCCTTTATGGGATGCCTGTAATCTTTCCTGAACCGATTCATGGATGCAAACATGGCCCATGCCACGTAAGCATGTTCGGCGCCTAACGTTAAAATAAATTGAAATATTCCCCTAATATTGCGTTGACCCGTTAAGGCGCGCCCCTGTGGTGACCGGTTTGCCAGTCACCATTTGTGGCCGTTAGAAGTATTCTGGTTAATAAAAATAAATATTTTCAAATAATGGTCTCTCTTATTTATTAATTAAAATAAATAATTTCTTTGTAAAATTTTCATATAATTGTAGCGATGATGATTCATATTAATTAGAAATGGGAGTTAATTTTTTATTATTACTTAAATAAATTATTTTATCCAAAATAATAGTTATTAGATAATTTATAATGTGTAACGGTAAAGTTTCATTTTTTTAAATATTCTCAAAAAATTACTTCCTGTTATATATTAATTCTTAACGAATCTTTTATGCTAAGAAATTATCCTTAACGAACCTTGTATGTTTACACGAGAGAAAACTTTTGTCAAATAGTTTTTAACGGTTTATTTTCAAAACAAAATGAAAATTCATTTTGGTGTTAAATTAAATAAATATAGAGAAATGTTTTTTTCTAGCCGTTATAATATACCATTTAATTTTAAAGAATCTATAAATTATTAATAATTTATGAAAAATATATTTATTTTATATATAAAATAATTTTGTATAATTGAATAAGTTTAAGTAATAAAAATATGTGTTTTAAAATAATAGATTTAAATAAAAATAAAAGATTTTGTTGGTTGGACTTAGAATAGATACTAATAGGAAGATTTTGTTAGTTACTAATACGGTGTATGGTTAAGTCACTGTGTAATCTGAAAATTATCTTTTTGAAATTTGTAGACAAAAATTCAATCATGTTAAGGGATGGTGTGTGGCGTAAGCTAATAAGATTTCCAAATGATTTTGATGGTTTAACATACATGGCAGTTTCTCAAATAACAAGTCAAATCTAAAATAATCTTCAATTATTTAACAAAAAAAAAATCCCTTATTTACCAAAAACAAAAAAAAACGAAACCAATTTAGTATACAACTCAACTCAACTAAAATCTTAAAAATTAAAAATCATATTATATTAATTATTATTATATATAAAATTAAACTTATAAATAAAATTGAACTTGAAATTTATTAATATTAAAATTAATTCTGTGCCCATGCTTTAGAAAAACCCGAACTCGTAAGAAGATTATTTGCTCTTATGACTTAAATCCAAAACCACCCAAGATCATAAAAAAGAGGAGGAAGGTGACTCATCAATCCACTTATAAGTCTAACTCAATTTTCATTATGTTAGGAGTTGAGATTTGAATGTAGATTACTAATATATAACAATCCACATTTAATTTAATTTTTTTAAGTTGTTTTCGTGAGGATATATTATAGTTATGTTTAAGAATAATATTATAATTATGTTTAAGAATAATATTTAAATAAAGTAAGAAATTGAATTAGTGATTTAATATTTAGAAGTGTCTTAAAAGTTTATTCGAATTATCTAATATTTTAGAGACAAAACTTGACTTTTTAATATAAATAAAAAAAATTATTAAAAAAAAATCAACATTATTCTAGAAGATTAAAAGTATCTCTTTGTTTTAACTAGCTCAAAGAAAAGAATTAATATAGCTAAGATAAGAATGAACTCTCATGAGTTTCATAGTGGAACAAGTTGTTGGGCAGTTCCTAAAACACCATGGGTGGAAAGGATCTGCCATATCTGTGAGAATATGAACATTGAAGATGAAAATCACTTCCTCTTAGAGTGCCTTGTGTACACCCACATTAATCTTTGTTGCAATACCGACCTTCCTAACCTTTTAACATGTCAAAATTATAGTGAGCTCAGGACTCTTCTCTCCAAGCTCTTTGAGCATAGAAGTACAATTTTAAAACAAACTAGGTAATTCGTTTCTTTAGGTCCAATAAACCAAAATTTAGTCTCAGTGAACATTAACTATCATCATTTTCATCATCAATTATTACTTTATTTTATTTTAATATTCATATTTCTTATACTTAAAAAATATGTTATTTAATTAAAATTAAAAATATATATAATTATTTTTATTTTTCACATTTAATACCAAAATTATATCCTTTGAATTTGAATGTATATGTAAAAGGGAAATGATTAGAAATTATATATTTAGTTTAACTAAAGAATGGCCATTGACTTTGTAAATATATAATCATGATATGATATAAATAGTATTATGATTGTAAATGAAAAAGGAAATTAAAGGCCTTGAAGAGGCCACGTGAAAAAGAAGAGTTAAGGGCTAGAGGAAATATTATTATTTTATTGTTAATTATTTTATTTGTAAGTTTTTTAATATTTGTTTATATTTTTTTTTAATTAAAAAATTGTACTATTTTGTGAGTTTATAAGAAATTTGGTTTGGTCATTTTTAGGAGAATAACAACCAATCTCAATATAAAAAATCTAACTTGGATTTACATGGAAACTAATTGACTTATGATTGACAATGTCAATATATTTACCATTTTCTTAGTAAAAGAACACAAGAATGATCATGGATTTTATCAAAGGTCTTTTTATTTATTTATATGTCAATCCATTCCAAGGAGTCCTTTTTTCATTTGTACATTAATCTATTCCAAGGAGTTACCAGGAACAGATGTAAAAGAAACAATGATAGCATTTCCTTAGTCCAGTTTCAAACCTAAAGGTTTTGCTACTTCCCTATCATTATTTGAGTGACATGATTCACGGAAGCATTTACGACCGCTCATTGACAAATCCAAAGCCATAGTTGTATCTTGTGTGTCTCCATTTGAGTGATGGACTTTAGCATTTGCGAGATGAGATGTCCCTGCATGCGGTTGAGCTAAGGTTGAAGGACTCATTTTTGTTGTAGCAGTTTTTTGGTGTTGCATATTTTTTGGCTTGTGAGCTAAAAATGTCTTAGCTCATTTTGATACTTTTGGATCTTGTCATCATCGTGACTTATTCCTGGAATCAAGAGGAGGAGAGAGCCCTTGAGAAGAGGGATAGACATTCTAAAGATGATCGGGTTGTTGACATATCCTACATTGGAATGTTGTATTTTCGTAGTCCACAGACTACGAAAAATTAAATTCATTCCACTTGAGGAGGATTTTTCCTCATAGCCCTTTGCTAAGGTCAATTTCAACACATATTTGAGAAAAGGTCACAATATCGTTCTCAAGTAGTTATGTATCTACTTTAATGAAACAACTGAGTGAGTTGCCCACGTCAACTAAGATGTTTGAATGTATAAAATGAAGAGGCAAATTTTGAAGTCTCACCCAAACTAGAGTGATTGTAGTTGGCATAGAAAGAGGGTTAAAACCAACAAACTGAGTTCAGAAGAAAATAAATAAATAAATAATAAAAAAATTCCCACCACAACCCCAAAACCAAGGTCCTTCATAAAAAACCTTTCGATAATCCTTAATATCTTTACAATACATCACAAAAAAACCTTTCAAGTAAAAAAACAGATATGTATTTGGGGACGAGGTCTGATGCACCCATTCCCGGAGTGTGGATGTCATAGGCCATAACCCATTAAATTGGAAAATAATGGCATGTGTTAAATAATTCATGTAAGCATCCTCGAATTGAAGGTGGTCCACTTTAATAGTTGGGATATTTTTCATATGATCCACAATGAAGGCTAACCTTGAGATCTCTTTGGGAATTGGTTGTGTGGGCCTTGGTTTGAGGGTATCCTTAAGGGATTTTGACTGAGTAGAAAAGGACGCATCAAAAACCTTTGTCTCCATTGTTTAAACTTGAAACTAAAAATATTGAAGTGTCCTTGGCTATGCCATAACATTTGAGTGAATTCCTTTCATGAAGTTGCCTACCTCCGTGAAGAAGCCACTTAAAAACGGTGGGAATTCCTGTCTGATCTTGAATTTTAGAAGCAAGCGTAGAGATAAGATCAGTGGATTTCACTTGAATACAGAAAGTGTTCACTGAAATTGGTTTCACGAAGACTAAAAATTTCAAAGGATCTGAAGCAATAGCTTTAGATTAGATTCCGGAAAAACCCTGCTACAAAAAAAAAAAAAAAATCCTCTCTTGTTTACTAGATCTATAATCGAGCAACAAGATGAGGGGATTTCCAGCAAATGGCATAGTTTTAAAGCAAAATTTCTCTTAAAAGCAGGGAGGCGGGTGAAGACATTAGGGTTTCCATTGCAATCTCTCTCATTTAGATGACATACACTTGTTTATGCACATTTAAACATTCACTTACCTTGAGATTAATTTTTTTTTTTGAATAAGACTGATTCTATTAAAAGCATATAGTACAAATGGAGTTACAAGCAAGAGAAACTAGATAGTGGGGAAGCTGGTAATGAACAGTCAACCTCAGTCCCATATCGTAGCCAGGAGAGAACATGGAGGATCCATAAGAGATACATAGGAACCATGAGAGATAAACACAAGAGATTGCCCAGAATGGGTAGAGTCCTCAATACGACATTTCTTTCCTTTTTTTTTGAAAATTTGACCCAACCATCAAGAGGTCGGTGGGCAGAACCCACTTGAAGTTTGTTGATGATCAAAGGAGGAGTCTCCTTATCTGAGTTGGAGGAGGCGGGCTCATGAGAACATTTCTGTGTAATCTAGGAAGCATTGGGCCCTCCAGGATCTGCCAAGTTTGTTTCCTTCTCTTGCATCGCTACCTCCTCATCAGCTTCAATCTCCTCCTCATTTGAGCTTAATGAATTAATGTCATCCATGGGGGGTGGATCACATGGTTTCCAGCTTTTATATTTCAGTTTTTTAAGTCATTTCTTCTTTTGGGAAAGGAATATGGTACAGGAGTTCTAAAGATGCCCTGTTTGATGGCAGTGATGAAATCAAAACACAATGTTCTCATAATCCAAGGTCTGAGTCCAAAGGAAATCACCCACTTTGAGGATAATTTGATTCGGTAGGCCTTTGCTTAGATCAATTTTCGCACAAATTCTGTTGTAGGTGTATATGTCTTTCTCTCCCCTAGAGGGATCCGTTTCCAGAAAGAGATCTAGAGAGTTTCCAATTGCTTGGAAGACAGAGCAGTGCCATAGATGAGCAGGCATATTTGGAAGTCTGACCCAAATGGTCAGTTTGGTAATGACTGTCGAAGAAGGGTCGAAATCTGGGAACTAGGGGGTGAGGAATAGCCCTGCTTTTCCATGGACCACCTGTTAGGGCTTTTTGATAGTCCTCATTGAAAGCAAATATGACTATAAAGAAACCCTTCGAGCAAAAGATAGCATTTTTGTTATTAGTCCAAGTGGAGTGGATCCATTGATATAGATCTGTTGTGCGTGGCCATAATCCATTGAAACGGAAAATAATGGCGGATTCTACATACATTTGATGTTGGTTTTCAAGTTCTGGGTGGGAAATTTCTACTGAAGGCACAACCTCCGATTTTTCCACCAAGAAAGGCCTGGGAGCTTCCATAGGTTGAATAGACTTCTTCGTGGGTTGTGCGGCTCTCTTGGAAGGCTGTGCATGGACAACATTCTTGTAGGAGAATGCTTGGGCAGAGGACGGTTTCTCGACTGCCCCTCCTCGCAGACGGAGGGTTAAAACCACCAAGGCATCTTTTTCAATATTATAGAATGAGAGCGGGAGAGAGTCTTCAAGTTGTTTACCTCCATAGAGAAGTCGCTGAGAGGCAGAGGGTATCATCAGCTTGAGTTCAAGGGCCTGCGAGAGGGATCCCACCAGATCCATGGAGTGAACCCAGAGTAGCAGAGTTTTGCCAAATAAAAGAGCGATTTGTATTTAGAAAGAGAGGGGAGGTAAATCTGGAGAACCCTCGGTGCCAGATCTCATCCAAGAGGCCAGAGAATCGAACATTGATGGCTTGTTGTTGTTCATGACCGCTGGAGTGCGATTATCCTTCCTGTCGAGCAGCGCGTTGCAGTCCTCTGGCGTAACATTGGGTATGGGAGCTATGCAGATATGATCTGTCAGAGCACTACCATCCTTTATGCAGTGGGTAACCTCGTGTTTGGCTACAGTCAGGGGCATTGAGCGATCTGTGGTCTGAGCATCGACAATCTGCATTCGATCCCCAGGGCAGCTGTTGTCAAGGTATGGCCCATGGGGAAGCGATGGCTCGAGAGGATCATGGTCATCATGTATTTCAAGATCATGGGATCTGCCGTCTTTCACAACGTGGAAGTCTGCAGTCAAGAGGGAGGGACTTTCAGAGGACCCAACTCCAACCATCTTAGCCGTAACACCAAGACTAGTGTCCTCGCAGCAAGATTTATGAAGTGACAGAGGCAGGAGATGTCTCAATCTGCCATGGCCCTTGGGGCCGAGTTGTAGTGCAGCGGCGACAGAGGGAGGAGGAGCAAAAAACCTAGAATTCGTCATTCTTTTGGTTTCGATTCAAACAATAGTGTATGTTCCAAAAGTTCAAGTTGTAGATAACTTGTGTAAACAAATAATTCGAGGTGTGATGTTTCTGAGATTAATTATGTTACAAATACTTAAGATATTATAATAAAGTACACTACACGCCATGTACACCAAATATGAACATGGAGTACAACTCCAAGATAGATAAGAGAGATGACTTGTATAATAACTCCTTAAATAATAAGAGAACCTCCTTCAAATACCTCAATATATTTGTACATGTAAATCACATGTTCCTCAATAATGACTACATGATCTCTATATATACTTATTCACACATTTCACATGTGACCTATTTATTAAACCAACCACTATTATATATATATTTAATACCTTACATACACATTTAACCCCGTATATACCTCCCTTGGAATCATATCATACAAATTTAACACCAAATATTTCCCCATCGTGAGCATATCAAGTTTCCCAAAAGAGAGATATGTGGACTTCTCATGAATGCACATGGTCTCTTGCCACCATGCAAATATAATCTATAATTTGGGCATGCAAATAAGGTGCATGTGATTATTCCTTTAGTTTTTCTCCTCATTGTTTAAGTTGTCACAATTTTCTACCATGTTTTTATTTTTGTGAAAACCATGATTGAGTTTATAGGTGATTGATGTGACAAAAAAAAATTATTTACAATTGAAATTTTCTAGTTCCTGACAGTAGAAATCCATAGATCAACATATAAAGAATCACTAGAGAGAAGTGGGATAGCATGAACGACTATTTACTAAAAAAAAATGGTATATCATTCCTAGCTTTATGCATGTTGATGGGAAATAAGGTTTAGTCGATTGAAATAGACACAATGAGAAAATATGAAGCAATAGTTTTCTTTACTTAAGAATTTTGGGAATTGCATTGAGTGAAAGATATTGAAACCTAATCCCTAAAGTTTATTTGACCCTCATGATTCATAATGTCACTTCAAAGTTTACCTCTTTGATATAGAACATCTATTTGACAAAAACCTATAGAAATTTTTTTATTTAACTAATAAATCATTTTCAAAAATTTGGATGTTTGTGGGAAGAAAAAGTTTTAGCATCAAAATTTGGCGGGACTTGATATATGAAGTAGGTAGATGTTTCCCCGTGACCATGCATGTTGATTTTATCGTGGGACCCATGATAGACTTAAAGAGATAAGATATGGTTCCTTGGGATGAGGAAATTTGCAATATCAAGGTAGAAGGTAAGCTAATTCTACAAAAATAAAATAAAATTGTGTAATAACTTGATTGGATTGTGGTTTCTTTTACTTTGGAAAGGATTGATCGATTTTATAATATCCCTTTCTTAGTTTGAAAAAAGTGTTGATTGATTTGTAATATCCCTTTCTTAGGTTGAACAATTTAAAAAAACAAAGTTGATCCGAGGACAAGAGGACGAGATTGAATGTTGTTTTTCAAATGTTTTTAAGAATATAAAAATTCTATATATAAAAAAATTGATATTAAAATTTAAGATTTTATATGGGAATAAAGTTTATTGTGTGGTATAGTAAACATAAATATATAAATTTATTATGCTAATTGGGTTTAGATTAAATGGTTAAGAGAAGAAATATTATTTTTATGTTTGGATATAAATAATATTTTTTTGATATATTTATTTTTGTATATTAATTATTGATAGTAGTTTTTTATGAATTGATTTTAAATGAAGTAGAAATATATCAATAATTTTATTCTCACTTACAAGTTGGAAGATTATATAAATTGTATTATAAGAAAAATAAAAGTATTAATATACTATAATTTGGTAAAAATTGTTATAAAATGATAATGTTTTATACTAATATATTATGATAATGAGATTGGTAAAAAAATGCATATGTGTTTTTACTTGACTTTCTTATTTTTTTTATTTATCTAACAAAAAATTATTTTTTACTTGCCTAACAACAAATTATAAATAACATTAATATGTAATGTTTTTCAACATTAATTTCCCAATAAAATATTGAATTGAGTGACAATAATATGCAATATTTTCCAACGTCAATTTCCCAATTAAATATTGAATTGAGTGACAATAATCTTCCAAGTTATTATTATTTTTTTGAATTTCAAAATAAGATTTATTTTTTATAAGTCAAATTGTTTCTATTAATTAGCAAAATAGCAGCAATGATTACATTTATTCTAAACTCTATTGGCCTCACTCTCACTATATTTGTTGTCCAATAAATATAAACCAAAACAGATAACCAGACACTTGAACATCCTTTATAACTAGAACTTGATAGACCAGATAAACAAGAAATTGTTTAAAATAAAAACGTAGTCTACATCCATTAAACTTCAAAAGAACTAATTAGAGCAAGATTTCCAAGACTAGAACCTGTTGATGAATGGGGCTTAAAGTCACAGTGGACATGCTTCTCCATGTGTGCAAGATGGCCTTCAAGGTGGTCCAGTTTCTCTTGGATTCTTACTTGAATTCTCTAGAGACTGGCCAGCTAGTCTTGCATATGTCATTGATTATGTTGGAGATCGTTCAAAAAAATGGTAATTGCATTCAGTGTTCATGGTGATCCCCGTTGAGATGTTCCAGAAGGAAAGTTGTTTGGCCAAGTTTATTATACAAGGTTCCCAGTAAAGGGGGAGGGGGTGGAGGGGTTGAACAACGCTTTCCGGATTCTATTGGGGGTGTGGGTCGACCACTTCTCCCAGGTCATGATTTCCCAACTTGTGGCGATCAAGTTGGTCGTCATTCCCCACTGCCCCTTTGTCCCATCCTCGATGTGGCATTATGACTACGCTCACAGTCCAATTGACCTAGGGTCGAAAATAAACGCAGCTTTCACTGCTCAGAGAACCTTCATCCTTCCAATTTGTAGAAACATACCACACTGAAAAACTATAGATATGGAATATATCTTTCTATGGTCTCTAGAGGACCGTAGCAGAGGCCACTCTCTTGACCCATGACCCCTCACCAACCAATCGAACACAGAAAAGGGTCACCACACCAAATTAGTTCTAGTTCGTATGCCTCCAGCCCCAAGAAATAAATCTAGAGTTCGTGGGATTCCAACAAAGAAAGGCCAACCCAAAGCGACATTTGACAAACATAGGAACAAATGCCACCCAATTGATATAAAATGAATTGCAAGGTAACCCTGCCTCAAGAGTGAAATATGATGGAGCATGAATATGAAACTCTCCCTCGGCTAATTTCCACCATACATAAGCAAGGTAATTGACTATAAAAATGTAACCCCGAGGCTCCACAAACAGAGAGAGCAACTTGAACAATGAGTAATTGAGGGAAAAAATACAATAGGATAGGGGGAAATCTTAACAAAGAAGTCAAACACGAAGTGAATTGCTCCTATTCCATGCACATGGTATTATTGTGATGGAACTCTTCTTGAATTGCCCATGAATCCAAGTGTTTGTTCTGAATGCTTGGATCCCAAGTTTGATGTTGAATTACATGCATAGTAAGCAAGTTAAGGGCACTAGGACCAGGGTTCACACCACCTTATTTTACCAACAACGCCTTGACTAGAATCTCTACCCCAAGCTCAAATTCTCTCATTGAAATTGCTGAGAAATCCACCAAATCCTCGCCTCCCATAACGCCCAAATAAACAAGAATGTAAATGACAAATTGCATAAACAAATTAACCACCGCCACCATTCTGAACTAAAACATTAATAAATGCATTGTATTATGCATGTAGATTTGGTTCCACACCACCCCTATTCATTGTCAGGAGGGTTGGTGGGGTGGATGGTACCCACTCCATTCCATTTATTTCCTCATCTGTGATTGTCACCCCCATCGAGGAATTTCAAAATCATATTTTTAAAATAATGTCATATTATTATTTTTTATATGACATAAATTTGTTTCATATTATTATATGTAACATATATATGTTATATCCCCACATGGGATGTCCATCAGGCATGATATATCGAGCAATCCCCTATATTGTGCCTAGTTCCCCATTCGAGGTGTTGATGATCAAAAAAATGTGGATGCTTAATGGTGTGCATGTTACCTAGTCATTTGGGAGTGTAAAGGACTATAATTTCACCTCCTACATACTGTATAATAAATAGCACTTGTTGACCGGGTTGGACTTGCCGACATTCAAGGGCTCTCCCTAATATGAAGTTTCGATTAGACCTCACAATGTTTAGTGTAGGAGTCCCATCCATAAATACGGTCTGGTTGTCGATGTAGTGGATGTTAATGATATTATTTTTCTGCAATAATGCATAGAATGAGGTATGGTGACTTTGGTGAGAGCAAGTGTGTGACCCCGTGGAAAGGCAAGTGCAATGCATGAAGATTCCAACCACAAAAGGGAAATGGGTAAGCCCCTTAGAATTCTGTAATAACACGTAGCTTGAAAGGAACACACAAGCATAAATGACATCATAAGCTAATATGTTAAATAGTTCACAAGTTAACAACAATGGAATTATACAACAACACACATTCAACAAGATTCGTACCAATGCAAACGAAATAGTTCATAGGCATTTAAGCGTAAATTAAATAACATACATCGCAATTACAACAAGAATAGTCCTAATATATTTACAACATATGTATCAAAATGTGTTAGCTCTAAGCTTTTATTAAAGTGAAAGCTCCAATCATGTTTACACCATTGACGAACCACTAGCCTCAATAGTGGAACGTGAAGTCACCATCACATGCTCCTCCAAAGAAATATACTCCCTCTATGCTACGGAGTAGTGAAGGCTCTCACAAAACTCCGAAGATATTTATTCTAAGCCTAATCCTAGCCAAAATCCCTTTACATGATTTATGAGGATCTATTTATAACAAAAGGGGGTGACTCTTCACATTCCCCTTTGTGACTCTTGGACTTCCCCCACGACTCTTCAACTTCTCTACAAATGACTATTCAATTACATTACATCACGACTCTTCACATTTTACAATTTCCACTTGGAATTCGACGTACAAAATAATATTACAATTTACTCATACCCATATTGGAAAAAAATGGGTAGAGCCAACTAGACAAACTAATGAGACAAAACACTATCATGATTGAGTTTGGGGAAACTTGATCTCAAAAACTTCCACTTGATGTCTCTCAGTCACGTATCAGTGCCAAACTTGGTATTTTGCATTGATATCCCAAAATCGTGTGATGGTGTATGGTTGGAAGCAAACTCTAGCCTCCATGGCATCTGGGTACAATGATTTGGAACCAGTTTGAGCTTCTTTCTGGAGCAGGAGAAACATTGTGTTCACTTGGACAAGACCACTGATGTACTTCTTCATGTTCTGTATGTTCAACTCCAAATCTTCCTTAGTGTAAATTTGTCTAAGTTGCTCCAAGTATTCTTCTATCTCTTGCCTAACCTAGTTCATGGGTTTGACTTCAATGAGTGAGCCAATTGATGGGATCCTGTGTGAGTTCACCAATAAATCCAAACTATTGTATAAACCATGCATATAAGACTTGAATGTTACTAATTAACAAAGTGATCTGCTTGTTATTTTGGATAAGAATTCAAACTCTTACTTTCTCCAGCTCTGCTTGTTGCTTTGTTTTCTTTCCCAAGTCAAGTAGTGCCCATTTGTATTGCATTGACCATTCATGCACGACAATGATGGTAGTTTTTACATTCTTGAGAGTTTTGACAAATCCTTTACACTTCTACTGCAAGCCATGCAAGTGGAAAATTTCCTTATGCACAGTAACAAGCTCCTCATAAATATTCTGCATACTCTCTCCAAGTTTCGATACATCACCTAGTATTGTTTCCTTAATTTCCTCGAAATAGACCTGTGCGAAAACTGCGTTCTGAGTTGTTGCGCAGAGTTGTTCTACCTATTTCCCAATAACCTGCAAGTTTTGTGCCAGTTTCTTATTCTTGACCATCAAACACTCAGTGTTTGACTTAGATGCACCTATGAAGCCCAAGATGGCTACGATAATGGCATTGGGATTCTTCCTGGTGTCTGCCACGATCACCCTTTCTCTAATGAATGCAAGCGATGCGAGGTCATCTGGAAATTTATTCCTTCACGCTTGTACAATATTCTTCTGGAGTTCATCGTAAGATAAATTGTATGTGTCCATAATCTGATCATCATTAAGAGGAACAACTTCCTCTTCCTCGAATGGAGCTAAATCTATTACTGGAGGTGGTGGAGGTTGAATGGTGACCTATTGTGTACTTGGCATCAGGTCAACATATTGATTATGTAGCTTTGGTTCCTCCTCCATGTCTACGATCTCTATCAACTCTTCAATCTGTTGAGCAAGCTCTATGTCTTGCATCTGTTCGCTCTCCTCCTTGGGTTGTCGGTTTCTTTATTGCTCTTCATCTTGTTTCAGCGTTGTTTCTTCTGCTATTGCTCTTCATCTTTCTTCTTCCTCATGTGTCTGCTTCTCTTCTTGTTCTTTATTTTTCTTTTCTTCCTCCAATCTCCACTACTCTTCCCTCTTCCTTCATTTTGCTCTTTGCATCATATGTTTCCTCTTTGCCTCAGCTGCTAAAATTGTTTTCATAATAGCTGGATATGATTTCATCTTGTGGCTTCTTTATCCCCCTGAACTAAAAGCAACCTTTCTCTTTTCCTTATCCTGTGCTAGCACTCCATCGGTTCTCTGAAGGTTGAGAAAGAAACCAACAAAGGTAACCACATACCACTTTAACCTACTAGCTAGCCCTACTAGGATGAGAGGGCTCTCTCAATGATATCCACAACCAATTTGACTAGATCATGAAATATTTTAGGCTAGGTATGCAGATTAGGGTTTGATTTGATTTTGAAGGTTTGTGTTGGATGGTGAATTAGGTCTAGGAAAAACTAGGTCAGGGCTTTGAAAATAAGATTTGCAGAGATGTAAGGGGGAAAGGTAGGCACACACTTTAGCACTTTAAAGGTATCTTGATGAATATGGTATATTGATATGGTTTCAAAATGAGCATGAATATCATGAATTCGTTTATATCAGAATAAAATGAACATAAATGTGAAAACTTCTCCAAAATAGAGCATTGAATCAATGAACTATGTTTATCAAACTTAGAATTCAATCACATGAGGCATGGAAATGGAAATGGAAGGTACAATATATTCAAACATATTATTACAGAAGATTAAACACTGATATAGCACATACCACATAAATCCCACCATAATAGCTGCAAATTTTGTCTATTAGTTCCTTCCAAAATCACAAAGTACACTAGTGTTCAAGGCTAAATTCCACAGTATCCAACCTCTGAAAATGATTAAAATGGGCCTCATATAGACACTGAGGTCGAAATCCTCTCTTGGAGGTCGAATTTTCCAGCAAGAAAGTCAAATGCATGCATCTATCTGAATTCTGCTACACACTAGGGAGGTTACACAACAAATTCCTCCTTTATCTAACCATTAAGAGACATATCCTCAAAGAAATAAATGGAGATAAGACACCTATTAAACTCCATTTTTACCATTTACATTTAAATTTTGACTTTTATATTCATCTGCTTTCACCTTTTTACTTTTACAAAATTCAAACTAGAAATTGGAGAAAATTACACAGTGAAAATTTTAATTAAAATCTTAGAAAATTGCAGAAGCCCAGCGCCATCTTCGAGGCCATTTTTAGGAACCTTCCTGAAGTCAAAATTGAAATATGAAAGAAAGGTAAAATATCCATGTCTGTCTAGTTTCCAGAACATCTTGAATTTTTTAAAATTACCCATGGACTACACTCAAGACCGTTGGGCCATAATCCAAGCCATCAGGTAGTTCCACGATATCTGAGCCATCCGGAAGAAGTGAAACGAACTCTGGCCCAACCAAACAAACCAACATGGATTTTGCATCTCACTAATGGAGACCATACTAGTTCAACTTAGATATGCCAGTCTCGTCTTTATACATACCTGCATAAGCCTGATAAGCCTCATAATCCCTCTTTGTTACCATTAGGCAGACCAGACACTGCAATACCAGGATTTATATTGATAGATACCTCCCCTACAGCTAGATAGAAGGTAATATATTCTCATAGGTCTAGTGCTCCTATAATCCTTCCTTCCTTATTAACTGACATTAATATTATATATATGTAATTACGCTTTTCCTTCTTCTCTCTCTCTTAACGTATTGACTCGTATCATTTCGGTCACTAGCCATGCTTGCTTCAACAAAGATTTTCTGATCCGTATAGTTGTTTCAAGATAGGCGCATAGTGAGCCATACCCCCCCCAGGTGCCGACAGAGAGCCCTGCCCGAATAATGAAATTATGTGGCCCGGTGAAACCCTTCCATACAATTGGAATAATCCAACACAATAAATGGATACCCATATAAGGTTTCCCCTCCCACACGTGCTCAACCCCGGTCCCGTGAATACACTCCGAAAAATGCCCGCTCCGTCAATCCAGCATACGTTCTGTCAATCCAGTATACATAAATGAATAAACTCTAGCCGTCCCCAAAGCACCCTCCATCCAGTTGATACTTCAATTCTCCGGTCTACTGAGGAGGATCCGGTCACAGGTCCACTTGAGGACAAAAAGGATGATGCGCCGCCATAAAATATTGAAAGGATGCATGCTTCGGAAATCCTGACCATGATGATGCCGGGGCGATACCCATCTTGGAGTAAGTCGATGCTGTGGCAATATATATTGGGATGATGACGCAGGTGCAAAGCCCAAGCTGAGGCCTTCCCTTCCATTCGATGGCGGTCCCTATTGGTCCTATTGGTATGGTATGTTTATTCCCTATTGCTATGGTAGTATCGATTGGTATGGTAGTCTCGGCCAATCCAATGATGCCGGCCTAGCACAACAACCTGATCCACTGAACAAACAGTCTGGGAATCAAGTTTGTGATTACCACAGGTTCATATACATACCCGTGGCCTTCCCTCACAGGGTGGGATCGGAGAAATAGAAACGAAGTTATATTTATAGTCGTATTAATCAACAATTCTAGTCCTCTCTTATCCCCATAATGGACACCGCAACCAAGGTCTCACCAGCGCTCCCCGGATTGAAGTAGAGACCAATTTTCTTATTATTGAATAGATGGATCCCCCACTAGAGGGTTAGAAACTCCTACCCCACCAATATATAGTTGCTGTCATATATGCTTGCTCCTACCCACTCCCACAGAACAGTAATGAGCCCCCAGTCCTCATGTTCTGATAGCTCTCCTCGGGATGGGATATTTTAAGAGAGCAAACATCACATCTTGGGCTGCCATTATACAACATATTTACCAGTAGACGAACTACGAAGTGCTTGCTGGATGGTAGGGTGGCTTCCACTACCAACTCATTCCATGCAATTACTTTGTAGTTCATGCTTGGTACCCAATCCAAGGTCTGTTGAGGGTTTCACTACTGGTATAATATAAAAACAACCCTGCCTGCTGGGTTCTCTTAAAACGGGGTAAGTGTTACATTATAAGGGTCTTCGTGAAAAGTCATTCTTTATATATGTAATTACGTAATGAATTAGAATCTCTCGTCAACCTTCAATTGGACTTCCTTACTGGGAATGATTGCCTCTGGGATCGAGTTATTGAAACCAGGATCGATTGTATCAACGCCAGGATCGACGTCATCGACTGTTGGATAACCTGTTGGCATCAAGTACCTGTAGACCCTTGGTCTGGAGTCCCGGCATATAGTGAATAAACACCTGGCAATCATAGGCAACTATCCAAAGTGGCGCTAAGTTTCGTCCTTCAGACGATCGATCGAGGGATTGACCATGAAGTCCCTTCTAGCTCTTTGATTGAGGGGAAGAACTCATTTCAATTCGATCCAGCCATAGGCGGTAGCTTAAGCAGTCTCACAATCAATACTTCCAGAGCACAGTTGACGATAGCTTTCCTTCTGGCTGTACTTTCAGAAAATTGAACAGCAAAGTGGAACGGACCTTGTGTAAGAGCGTTACGTAGCTCAGTTAGCTAGCGATATGAGTTCAGTGAGCGTAGCGATTATGGTAAGTAAGAGTTAGGAAGGGTAGTGAAAGTGGCAGTAGCAGTGATGGTGTTCCATTGATGTTTGACTTTGACGGGGGTAGGTGCGCTACGAGGTATTGGACGGTTCTTTCTCGATAGCTTGTTCGTGTCGGTTCGGGTTAGACCATTTCATCTTGGACAATGGGTTAGCGAGAAGCAGTAGTGGGTTAGATAGCTTGGATGGTTCAGTTAAGTGAATCAGTCTCAGTAGGCAGTGAGATTGCTTGCTAGGAAGGATAGCTTGGACGGATAGATTGGTTCGATGGCTTAGATGTTTTCATTATTGTTCCGATAGTGTCTGTAAGGGTCTAAGACCTAGATTCGGTGAGTTATTTCTTGTTTCAGTTTCAATAAGTTAATAAGTCTCAGTGACACTAGCTTCACCTTGAGATGGCTACACCTATTTATTGCTCCGCTTGGTTTGCTAGCTCTGGCACTTGTTGCACGATACACTGTTTCACAGCTTGGTTCGGCCCACTTTGACGGGGCAACTTCTATTGCATTACAGCTTTGACCATACCAATTGCTATGGATGATGACCAGCCTAACAGCTAGCGATAGAAGCAGCACGAGACGAGGTTCAGCTAGCTCCCAGTTAGTACCAGTCAAAGTATCAATCACTAGCTTTACCTTTTGCTTTTCCTTTCCCGTTGGTCAAGCCTGCTTACGCATCCTTTTCCTTATCCTTTGGCTTGATAAGCTTCACTTTGCTATTCTTCATGGGCATAGTTTCTTCACCTCGCTCCGCTTCCACTTGGTGGGCTTCGCTTAGCTATTTCCATTTCCTCTTCCATTAGCTATTGTTTCATGAGGTACGAGAATTCTATCCTCTGGTGAACGAGGTTCAGCTTCGCCATTGTTTGGTAGACGAGGTTCAGGTTCGAATGGTTCTGTTTCGACCAGGGTTAGCGAGCACAGGTATGGTTAACCACTTTTTTTGGACAACTTCCGTTTAGACCAGGTTTGATTGAGCAGCATCGGGTAACACTTGGACAACCCATTAATGGTTCATCAGGAGGTTCAGCTTCGCAATCCATTGTTTGGTTCACGATCTATGGGTTAAGTTCACACGATACAATGTTTCACGATCTATTGGTTAAGTATTCCTCGTACAGATTGAAAGCTTGAACAACTTCCAGCGTACGAACTAGCACGAGGCAAGGATGCTGGCGCAATCGCAGGACGAGGTGCGGTTCACAGCTTAACAGCCCAGGAACTCTAGCTAGTGAGAGAGAGTATCCCAGGTTCAGCTAGCTCAGTTTAAGTATAAAAAACGGTATCAATCACTAGCTCTAGCTTTACCTTTTCCTTTGGATGGATAAGCTTCACCTGGATCTTATCTTGATTGGTAAAAGCTTAAACCTGCCTTAACTATAGCTTGGTCGGGATGATAACCAGCCCAATAGCAGCACGAGGTCAGGTTCACGGCTTATCAGCTCATGAACTAGCACGAGGTCAGGATCCAGCCCAACAACAATCACGAGGTATGGCGGGCTCGATCGATGGCAGGTTGGTAGGTGGAGAGCTTTCCCTGCCCCGCATGAGGGATGTGGGCGAGAGCTCCCCCTGGTCTCGATGTATGGATGAGCGCCTTTATATGTCTGGATCGATGGCAGGTTTGGAGGGAGAGTGGAAGTATGTATGCTCGACCGATCGGATGGGAGGCTTGACCGATGGCGGGTTCCTCTTGATCGAAGGTATGCTGAGTCGAGGTATCTGCCGTGTCTGGATCGAAGGATGGACTGCGTTGGAACCGCCTTCTGAGATTGATTCTAAACAAATATAACCTTCGTGAGAAATCCGGGGCCTTCAAAACTGCTCCAAGGTGTTTCCAGAAGCGCAATGCTAGTCAAAAAGAGGGGCAAAATGTTGATTTTTGACCCCTTTTTCTCATTTTTCTCAAAATCTGAGCCCTGAATAAAAAATTTGAGCAAATGGGTTTTGAGAGGAGGCCATTAGCTATCTAGAAATGTCAACCGTTTGTCATTTGGAGCCCTGAGGAAAAAGCGCAGCGCGCTTCTGGACCTAGTGAAATTTTTGAATTCTGCAAATTTACACCAAATTTCACCAAAAAACAAAAAGTGATCCAAATCTTCCCAAAATTAGTCCAGAAGTGGCAAATGAGGTATGTTATGCTATCATAGAGACATCAACAAGAATATCTAACTTACACTTCTCATTTTCGTTGATTAGGGTTTCCTTGAGCTTATCTTGCAATTGCTTGACCTTAACATTGCAAATTTTGTTTCTTGTGTGGTAATGGTCAGCCATGTGCCTCAACATCTGATTATCCCTGTTGGCCTTGTCAAGGAGCTTCTAAGTGATGTTGACCTTATCAGCCAAAACTCCTTGTTCTCATTGATCTCATTTGCAATTATGTCTTCAAAACTGAGTACTTCATTTGTAGGGTCTTGTTCTCTTTCTTTCTGCAATGAATTTTTGAGACCCATGGTGTTAGGTCCCTATATTACTAGTATAGTTCCTTATTGTTGTTAGTGTAACCCCCTTATTGTTATTGTTGTACCCCTGTAACCCCAATATTGTTATTATTGTGCCCTTACATTATTATTGTTAGGTCAGCTAGGATTATATTGTGATCCCATGGACTCCTGTATATAGAAGGAGGTTTTGTCATTTGTATCATCCAAGAATTGTTAATTTATGTAAGTTATTGGAGGTTTCCCCCTCTAAGTGTCTGATTTCTAAGGCATTGATCTCTCTTTTCTTCTATTTTTGGGGTTGTTTTCATCACATTTGGTATCAGAGCTTTGGATTCTAGGGTTTCGCTGCTCCAAGCCGATCATGGTGGAATTTTCAATATAATTTTTTTTCTACGAAGGTTAAGAAGCTGAATTTTTTACAGAGTGAAGCCAAAATCCTGAGGAACGTTGTGTAAAAATTTTAGATTTTGGTTTGAAATATTTTTGGAGATATGATCTATGGAAGTTAGGGTTTTTTCAGGCTCCCTAATTCCTAAAACAGGTCATTGTGGAAGTTTCGTTATAAATTATTTTCTAATAATGTTCAGAAGCTAAAATTTTTACAAAGATAAGCTGAAATCCTGAGGAATTTCGTGTAAACATTTGAGATCTTGGTTCGCAATATTTTCGGAGATATGATCTGTGGAAGTTAGCATTTTTCAGGCTCCCGAATTTCATCTCAAAGAGGTAACTGTGGGAAAATTGTCATAACTCTCTCTCTGGGCATAGGATTGGAATTATGTAAAAAATGGCCACAAGTACATGGAATTTAGTTTCATGTGTATCAATTTCAGAGCTTAAGGAGGAAATAGTGACATGTGGCATGCCGTACAAGTTCGCTCTACTGAACTAGTCCATAATTAGGTCATTGTGGGAGGTTGGGCATAAATTTGTCTTGAAGAATCCAAATTAGGTCAGACCTATGGCATTTGAAAGAAGCTTCAAAGGGCTACTACAGGGCCGAATTTTAGTTATTGAAGATCTTCAATTAAAAAGATAATTCAGTTTCATTATCGAGATCCTTAAAAGCAAGAAAAAGGTGTGTATTTTTTTTTTTCAAATTGCATAAGTCTTGTGTGAAAAATCAGTTTGAATTGATTCCAAGGGCATATTGTAGAATAGATATCAATATTGGGTTCTAAAATGCCCCCTAAAAATAATTCAACACTTATTAAGCCTTTATAAGGCTCTACTATGACTCATGAAGACGAAGAACTGCAACATGACATGTCAAAATTACAAGAGCAAGTGCACCAAATTTCGCTCTCGCATAGGGCAACAAAAAATGAAATGGAAGTTTTGAAGAAAGGCATGGAAGCTAAGATGGATGACATGGAAGCTAATATGGATGACATGGAAGTCAAAATACAACATGGAAAATATGAAGAATTATCTAAAATAAGACATGGAAGGTTTGACAAAGTTGATGCAAGAAATGTTTCCTAATGGAGAAAAGATAGTAGAGGAAACTCATGATGAGAACAAAATAAATGTTAATTGTGATTTTATAAACTCTAATGTTGGATGGAAGAACCACCATATTCCAAATATGGATATGAGGAAGTTTGATGGCAAGGATCCTGTAACATGGATATTACAGATGGAGCAATATTTTGATCTCAATAATGTGCAAAACACACAAAAGGTACACATTGCAACTTTACAATTAGAACAAAATACATTTGTATGGTATCGATGGCTTTGCTCCCGTAAAAAAATTGTCACTTGGTCAATTTTTACGGAGGAAATGATAGCACATCATGAGGATACAAAGAGAAACACCTTCTTTAGCCAATTGATAAATCTCAAACAAAAGGGTTTAGTGGGGGAGCACATTGAGGACTTCCAAAAATTGAATATAAGGGTAACTTATATTCCAGAGGAACACATGATTGATCTCTTCATAGGTATTTTAAAGGATAACATCCAACATGAAGTTCGCGTTTTGGAACCTGATTCATTGGAGAAGGCATTCAAGTTGGCAAGAAAAATTGAATGTAAAATTATGGCGACAAGGAAGCCTACCACTCACTTCTATAAAGAAGGAAGTGTTGCTATGCCTAGATTTCCACAACCTACAAGGTTGACACCACAACAATTGAAAGAAAAAAGAGAAAAAGGGCTTTGCTACAATTGTGATAGCAAATACACTAAAGGCCATAAGTGTGCTGAGAAGAAATTATTTTACATAGATTGTGAAGAGGAAGAAGAAAATGAACAAGAAGAGGATATACACCAGGAACCAGCCCTAGAAGAGGAAGAAATGAATCCGACCATATCGTGTAATGCACTGGCAGGAATTACCACTCCTCAAACTCTCGAGATAGAAGGACAAATCAAGAAGAAAAAGGTAATAGTGTTGATTGATTCAGGTAGCACCCATAATTTTATTCATTGTAAGGTAGCCAAGGAATTAAATTGTTTCCTATACCCAGCACCAGAATGTCAAGTGATCGTTGCAAATGGAGGAACTATAAATTTCTCTGGAAAATGTCATAATATCAAGCTAACCATGGGGGAATATGTATTGAATAGTCCAATGCTTTCCATTCCTAGGGGAGGTGCTGATGTTGTACTAGGAGTACAATGGTTACAATCTTTGGGGACGATAGCTTTTAATTTTCAAGAACTTTTCTTGAAATTTTTTTCAGAAGGAAAGGAAGTCGAATTACGGGGTATTGCAGGGAAGCCGGGAAATATAATAAGCTCTAATGTCATGACAAAGCTTCTAAAGAAATAACAACGAGGCATAATTGCACAATTATGCTCACTAGAAGTTCCAACATCAAAATCATCTATTTCTGCAGATCTCCAAAAAGTCTTGGACAATCATTCCAAGGTGTTTGAAACTCCTAAAGGAATCCCACCTATTCGTGATCATGATCATGCTATTCATTTGATTCCAGGAAGTGTTCCTCCAAACATCAGGCCTTATAGATATCCTTATGTCCAAAAGAGCGAAATGAACGTATGCTTGCAGAAACGTTAGAGGTTGGTATAATTCAATCTAGTCAAAGTTCTTTCTCTGCTCCAGTAGTATTGGTGCACAAGAAGGATGGATCATGGCGCATGTGTCCGGATTATAGGGAGCTCAATAAGCTCAATATTAAAGATAAATTTCCCATTCCTGTGATTGATGAATTATTGGATGAATTACATGGAGCAATTTATTTTACCAAGTTGCATCTTCGTTCAAGATATCATCAAATTAGAAAGAAGAGGGAATATATTCCAAAAACAGAATTTCGAACTCATGAGGGTCATTATGAATTTTTGGTCATGCCTTTTGGCCTTGCCAATGCACCTTCCACATTTCAAGGGTTGATGAATTCCATTTTCAAACCCTTAGAAAATTTGTGCTAGTATTTTTTGATGATATAATAATCTATAGCAGGTCATGGAAGGATCATGTTCAACATGTTGACAGGGTGCTCAAACTATTGGAGGAGAAACAATTATATGCAAAAAACATCCAAATGTTTCTTTGGAGTATAAGAGGTGGAATATCTAGGTGATATTGTATCTCATGAGGGTGTTAAGGTAGACCCTAACAAAATTAAAGCAATTAAGGAATGGAAAGTCCCCACAAGCATAAAGCAGTTGTGAGGATTTCTTGGGTTAACAGGGTATTATCGCAAGTTTGCTAAGAATTATGGGAGAATAACAACACCTCTAACAACATTATTGAAGAAATATGCATTTTCATGGACTCCTGAAGCAACTAAGACCTTTGAACATCTTAAAGAGGCAATGTGCCTAGCACCGGTCTTAGCTACGCTAGACTTCACAAAAACCTTTATTGTGGAATGTGATGCCTCAGGAAATGGAATTGGTGCAGTTTTAATGCAGGAAGGAAGACCCATTGCTTTTGAAAGCTGTCCAATCAAAGGAAAGTATTTACAGAAACCTATTTATGAGAAGGAAATGTTAGCAATACTGCATGCACTAAAGAAATGGCGAACTTACCTAATGGGAAGACACTTCAAGGTAAAAACTGATCATGATAATCTTAAACACTTTTTGGAACAAAGACTATCTTCAGAAGAGCAGCAAAAATGGGTCACAAAGATGTTGGGTTATGACTTTGAAATAATCTACAAAAAAGGGAAGCTAAATGTTGTCGCAGATGCACTCTCAAGAAAGAATGAAGAGGTGGAAGCATTGCTTTGTGCCATTTCTATTATCCAACCAGATTGGATAACCGAAGCAAGAGATGAATGGAAGAAGGACGAAGAAGTGTGGACACTCATTCAAAAGTTGTAGCAAGATCCTAGTACATCTGATACATTTAGTTGGAAAAACGATTCCTTATGGTACAAATATCACTTATATCTTTGTAATAATTCCCAACTAAAACAAAATATTCTTTTGGAATTATACTCTTCTCCTTTAGGAGGACACTCAGGATGTTAGGTCCCTATATTACTAGTATAGTCCCTTATTGTTATTAGTGTAACCCCCTTATTGTTATTATTGTACCCTTGTAACCCCCATTTTGTTATTATTGTGCCCTTAAATTATTATTGTTAGGTCGGCTAGATTACATTGTGGCCCACTAGGATTACATTATGGCCCCATGGACTCCTATATATAGAAAGGAGGTTTTGTAAATTGTATCATCCAAGAATTGTTCATTTATGTAATGTATTGGAGGTTGCCCCCTCGAAGTGGCTTATTTCTAAGGCGTTGATATCTCTTTTCTTCTATTTTTGGAGCCGGTTACACAACATTTGGTATCAGAGCTTTGGATTCTAGGGTTTCGCTGCTCCAAACAGGTCATCGTGGCATTTTCGCTATAACTTTTTTTCTACGAAGCTTCAGAAGCTGAAATTTTTAGGGTGCGAAGCTGAAATCTTGAGGAAGTTTGTCTAAAAATTTCAGAGCTTGGTTCGCAATATTTTCGGAGATATGATCTGTGGAAGTTAGGTATTTTTTCAGGCTCCTAAACAGGTCATCGTGGAATTTGCGCTATAAAAAATTTTCTACGAAGGTTCAGAATCTGAAATTCATATGGTACGAAGCTGAAATCCTGAAGAAAGTCGTCAAAAAATTTCAGAGCTTGGTTCGCAATATTTTTGGAGATATGATCTGTGGAAGGTAGTGTTTTTTCAGGCTCCTGAATTTCATCTCAAAGAGGTGATCGTGGGAAAAGTTCAATAACTCTCTCTCTGGGCATCGGATTGGAGTGCCGTAAAAATTGGTTGCAATTACATGGACTGAAGTTTCTTGGCTATCAATTTTAGAGACGAAGGATGAAACAGTGACACGTGGAAAGTCGTACAAGTTCACTTTACTGAACCAGTCCAAAATTGGGTCATTGTGGGAGATTGGAAATAAATTTGTCTTGAAGAATCCAAATCAGATCATACTTGTGGCATTTGAAAGACAGTTCAGAAGGCTACTACAGCAGTGAATTTCAGATATTGAAGATTCTCAATTACAGAGATAATTCAATTTCAATACAGAGCTCCTAAAAAACAAGTAAAAGGTGTGTATTTTTTTCCAATTGCATAAGTCTTGTTTGAAGAATCAAGTTGAATTGATTCCAAGGGAATATTGTAGAATAGATATCAGTATTGGATTCTAAAATGGCCCTTAAAAATAATTCAACTCCCATTAAGCCTTTAGAAGGCTCTACTGTGACTCATGAAGACGAAGAATGGCAACATGACATATCAAAATTACAAGAGCAAGTGCAACAAATTTCGCTCTCGCAAAGAACTACAAAAAATGAAATGGAAGTTTTGAAGAAAGGCATGGAAACCAAGATGGATGGTTTGAAGAAAGGCGTGGAAGCTAAGATGAATGGTTTGGAAGCTAAGATGGATGGCATGGAAGTGGGCATGGAAGCTAAGATTGATGACATGGAAGCTAAGATCGATGAAAACATGAAAGACAACATGGAAAACATGAAGAATGATCTAAAATCATACATGGAAGGCTTGATGACAAGCTTAAAACAAGAAACGATTCCTAATGGCGGAAATATAGTAGAAGAACCTCATGATGAGAACAAAATAAATGTTAATCGTGATTTCATAAACTCTAATGTTGGCGGGAAGAACCACCATATTCCAAAATGGATATGAGGAAGTTTGATGGAAAGGATCCTGTAACATGGATACTACAGATGGAGCAATATTTTGATCTCCATAATGTGCAAAACACAAAAAAGGTACGCATTGCAACTTTACATTTAGAACAAAATACATTTGTATGGTATCGATGGCTTTGCTCCCGTAAAAAAATTGTCACTTGGTCAATTTTTTACGGAGGAAATGATAGCACATTATGAGGATACAAAGAGCAACACCTTCTTTAGCCAATTGATAAATCTCAAACAAAAGGGTTTAGTGGGGCAACATATTGAGGACTTCCAAAAATTGAATATAAGGGTAACTGATATTCCAGAGGAACACAGGATTGATCTCTTCATAGGCACTCTAAAGGATAACATCCAACATGAAGTTCGTGTTTTGGAACCTGATTCATTGGAGAAGGCATTCAAGTTGGCAAGAAAAGTTGAATGTAAAATTATGGCGACAAGGAAGCCTACCACTCAATTCTATAAAGAAGGAAGTGTTGCTACGCCTAGATTTCCACAACCTACAAGGTTTACACCACAAAAATTGGAAGAAAAAAGAGAAAAAGGGCTTTGCTACAGTTGTGATAGCAAATACACTAAAGGTCATAAGTGTGCTGAGAAGAAATTATTTTACATAGATTGTGAAGAGGAAGAAGAAAATGAACAAGAAGAGGATATACACCAAGAACCAACCCTAGAAGAGGAATAAATGAGTCCGACCATATCGTGTAATGCATTGGCAGGAATTACCACTCCTCAAACTCTCAAGATAGAAGGACATATCAAGAAGAAAAAGGTAATAGTGTTGATTGATTCAGGTAGCAACCATAATTTTATTCATTGTAAGGTAGCCAAGGAATTAAATTGTTTCCTATACCCAGCACCAGAATGTCAAGTGATGGTTGCAATGGAGGAACTATAAATTGCTCTGGAAAATGCCATAATATTAAGCTAACCATGGGGGAATATGTATTGACTAGTCCAATGCTTTCCATTCCTATGGGAGGTGCTGATGTTGTACTAGGAGTACAATGGTTACAATCTTTGGGGACGGTAGGTTTTAATTTTCAAGAACTTTTCTTGAAATTTTTTTCAGAAGGAAACCAAAAGATTATTGTAAGTGACAGAGATCCCATTTTTACTGGAAATTTTTGGACGAAATTATTTTCTTGTTTTGGTACTCAACTAGCTCATAGCTCATCTTATCATCTTCAATCCGATGGTCAAACTGAGATAGTGAATAAATTTTTGGAAGGATATCTTCATTGTTTTGTATGTGATAAGAAAACACAATGTGTCAAGTGGTTACCTCGCTAAATGGTGGTTACCTCTCGTTGAATGGTGGTATAACACTTCCTTCCATACTGCAGCAAAAATGACTCAATTTATGGCACTTTATGGATATCATCCACCGTCCATCACATCATATTTAAGAGAAAAGTCTAAGGTTCAAGCAATGGGCGATCACATCAAGCATCAACAAGAAGTTCTCAACCTCTTAAAGGATAACCTAAATTTGGCACAAAATCGAATGAAACAACATGCATATCAACATCACAGTGAGAGAAATTTTGACGTAGGAGACTGGGTATTTTTACGGCTACAACGATACAAACAAATGTCCCTCAAGAAAGCTAATAAGGATAATAAATGATCACCAAAGTATTATGGTCCTTACAAGGTGTTGCTAAAGATTCGTACTATGGCATACAAATTGGAGCTTCTTGCTTCTTCGCGAGTGCATCCAGTTTTCCATGTTTCATGCTTAAAGAAGGTTATAGGTGAAAAAAATTCAGTTCAAACAATATTGCCAGAACTCGACGAGGAAGGAAAAATCATATTGGAACCTGAAGCAGTCACGGAAACAAGAACTCGACAGCTACAAAATCGATCAATTTCAGAGTATCTCGTAAAGTGGAAGAACCTACCCACTGAAGATTCTACATGGGAGGATGAAAATTTTATACAGAAGCATCCGAAGTTACTCAAGCGTTGAGGAAAACACTTTTTTGAAGGAGAGGTGCATGTTAGGTCCCTATATTACTAGTATAGTCCCTTATTGTTGTTAGTGTAACCCCCTTATTGTTATTGGTGTACCCCTATAACCCCAATATTGCTATTATTATGCCCTTAAATTATTATTGTTAGGTCAACTAGGATTATATTGTGATCCCAAGGACTCCTATATATATAAGGAGGTTTTTTCATTTGTATCATCCAATAATTGTTCATTTATGTAATGTATTGGAGGTTTCCCCCTCGAAGTGGATGATTTCTAAGGCGTTGATCTCTCTTTTCTTCTATTTTTGGAGCTAGTTTCAGAACACATGGTTCTTTTCCTATTCCTCTTCACATGTTGTTCATGCTCATCATTTTCATCATGCTCAACCACTGCTTTTCCTTTCTCATCATGTTTGATTGCCTCAAACTGCCTTTTCTCCAAAACCAATTGCTTTGCCTTCAGCTGTTGGTTTTCTTGCTCTAGAAATGAAATGACGAAGTTTTCCCTTGCCAAATTGTATTGGAGCTCTTTGATATGAGAATCATTGTCTTTTATTACCCCCTCTAGGTTCTCATACTCATTAGTAGATTCCAAGTCTACTAGGTCAAAATCATGTTCCTCCTCATCATGCATGGATGTCTCATGTTGTGTTGATGGTGATCCCTATTCTAGTGAAGTAGGCTCGGCCCCTTCCTCAATTTGAGGAGAAAACACAAGCCTCATCCTTCTCCGATAGGTGTGAGTAACCTCAGGCCTAGGCCTCTTTTAAACTTCAACAAGTTTGATTAATGATCCCACCTCCATAGGTTGTGTTGACATGGTAGGTGATATGTTTTGCTGCTGAGTTGGTGTAGTGGTTGTGTGCATTTGCAAGGCTGCCTCAATGAAGGTATCCCATGTCATGTTCTTCTCTGCCAACTGATGGAGAACTATGACCTTCACCAAGTTGTAGTGAAAGAGGCTAGGGTAATGTTTTTTGTTTTTGACTTGCACCTTTTCAGACATCTTGATCACACTTCTATACAAGAAATTGCATAAATTGAGAGACTTCACTATTGTGAAGTGCATGAGTAGTCTAATTTGATATTGGGACAATTTGGAAAACCTACCCTCACATGTGAAAAATTTCATTACAACCTTCATCAATGGTGCGTACCTCTCTAGCAAGTATCTGAATGGGAAAATATATGTATGAGCCTCTTTGTACTATGATTTTATGTAGGGTTTGTACTGCTCAAGGTCTAGGTTCATGCATTTGAACCAATATTCACCATGATTTGGTATTCCTGTAGCAAGAGAGATAGAATCTACTGAAAATGTGAAATCAATCCCTGCAATCGTGGCCTTTTCTCCCTTCAAATTGGTGGCAAACAAATCTGTAAGCTGCTCATGATAACCTACCTCCTCCACTCTTTGAAAAAACCCTAGGCAGTTGACATCTTCAAAGTACATTTTAATAAATGGTGAGGAAGTGATTTCACTGCAATTTGAGGGCTCATACCTCAATATCTTCCCCCCTTTATGGTGTTTTCTTTTCTCTGATGGTGAAGAATATGCTTCCATGATGAAATCTAGATGATAGATAAGAAAAAATAGTGAAGTTTTTTGCTATGAAGGAATGAGGTGGTATGATGGACTTGGAAGTTGCCTAAATTTTTAAGGAAATTTAGGGGGATAGGGAATGAGTTTAGTGAATTGGGGAAGCAAGAAATTTGGGAAATGATTGAGGGGAGGGGGTTGAAAAATCCTAAACACAATCCTACCCTAGAAAGACATAGGGTAGATTTAGGGTTTGTAGGGAAATGATAGAAAATGAAGGGAAATGGCTTTGTGATGGATGGAGGTGATGTATAAACTGTAAACAGAGATGTAGGGACCAGGAAATTAGGGTTTAAAGAAGCAATTTATATTTTGGAGACCAACACCATGAAATTTATGCAAACTATAGGAGACTAAGCTTATGATCAATTTCATGGCATGCAAAGCAAAGGAGGACATGAACATGTGTAAACTTACTTGTTATAAAACTTGGAGGGTGAAAAATCTGGAGTGGAGCTCTGGAAAACTGAATTTGGTGGTGAAATGGAAAGTTTAGGAAACTCTGCCCCATGCGCAATGCAAGCCACCGGTGTGAAGCACAGTCTTCCTATGTGTGGCGCCTTCCTCTAGAAGTGCAATGCAGTGTTTTTATGCGCAACGTCCTCAAATTTTCCCCAGTTTGAGTAAAAAACATGTTTTTCTCACCAAATGAGGGATTAGCTCGATGATGAGAGGTAATGCAAGTGTAAATGAAATATGTTTTTGACTTTTTAGCCCTTTTATAAATATGAAATGACTCCTTTTGAGTGATGATGGGCCCCACATGTCTTTTTCAAGCATGACTTTCATTCTTTTGAATTTTGTAACCTTTGGAATTTGTAACCTTGAACTTTTTGTGGCTTCTTTGGAACATTGAATCTCTTTGGAACTTTTGACTTTTTCAAAATTTGAACTACAACTTTAGTAACATAAAGTGCTTATTACATATAGAAACATAAAATTACATTTTTTGAAATCAAAATTTATTGAAGAAACTTGTTTTTTTACCACTCCTCCAATTGTCGGAATTTATGAATGAAATGATAGTTTTGATGACCTTGAAACCCTAATGACCTAATTGAAACATTGAACTGAATGAAATCATGATGGAGATGACTGAAATGATGATACACTCAGCTGAGTGGTGACATGGACCAACATATAAAAAATTTGGAAGGAGTGGAAAATAGTACTAAACCTAATGCCCAGTGACCAAATTTTTGTTTGAAAACCTAGTGAAATGACAAAAATTTGACTATGGGACCCTAACAAGACATGATAAGATTCCATTTTATCACCGGTGATAGGATACAAATACTGACACTAACATCCTGCATGAGGTTTCTCCCTTCTGCTGGCACTGCTTCTGGAGTAGCTTCATTCTGTAGAGTGACCTATGAAGTCCTTGCAAAACTAACCAACTTTCAGGATTTGGAGTCATTCTAACAATTCTTCCATGGATCCTCCTCTGGCCAATGAAATGTCCTGTTGAGACACTGGAAGTGAATTCTCGAACAATGGTCTTTGCAAATACCACAGGGATCGTATATATTAAAGTCTCGAGTACCAAATGCAAACTTCTCTATCAACTTTCCTTCGGCATCTATGACTTTTAGGTTCTTGATCTCATACAATCCAATTTGCATAGGAAGAGTTGGCCAAGGTGTTGAGATTTTTTATAGTTGGTATAGCATCGGGTGTGCTCTAACCCTAAAATTTTGTGGAGGGGCTAGGATAGACTTGATCTCCAAAACCTAGAAAGTGTTTTGTGAAATTTCAGTTGGTGTTCAAGTTATTCAAATAATTAATTATTTTAATGGATTTCCTAAGTCTAAACTTAGGAAAATTAAATAATTATAGTGAATTAATTAACACATGTGCTGAAATGTTCTAAAAGACACAGATCAAGCAGTCTTTTAATCTCAACCATTGATGAATTTTTTAATCTCGACCATTGATGAGATGAATGAAAAAGTATAAGAGAAAGGCTTGAGGGTCAGTTGGAGGACATACACAGTTGAGGAGCTGAGGAATAGATCTGGATTTCTAGGGCGGGTTCGCTAAGAATTTCTGGAGGAATTTTTTGCAGTGAGGGGTAGTATTGGCTAAGGGGATGATCTTATCCTAGAGACAAGATTCAATAAGAGGTAGAGGAGCAACAACAAGGACAACACAGAGAAGCAGAATAGCAGCTACGCAGGTGCTACACAACTGCTACACAGGTGCTACGCAGGACAACGCAGAGGCTCCAAGGGGCTTCAGAAGTTACGCAAAGGGTATTTAGGGCTAGTGTAAGGCCTACGTCACCCTCTCAGGGGTTACACAGTCCCTCTATGGTCAGTGCAGTGGCACTTTGAGGCTAGCATGGTTGACGCTGGGGCTTCAGGGTCAGCGCTGAGAGTTTCTAGGGCCAAATATGGGCTGAGTCTTGTAAATCCTATTTGAGGGTGTGGATTAGTCAAATATTTGGCACTAGAACATCAGGTTAGCTGCAGATTTGATTTATTTGATTCTCTGTCGGGTTTTACAGATTTGGAACCCAGATTTACTTTACTCAGAATCTACTTAATAAAATAACCCTCATATTTGCTGCACTGGTTTCCCTGCTTTGGGTTTTTTCCGGGGACTTATGTCCAAAAATCCATGTGTCACTTTGTATGAGCATATTATTCAGTAAATGATTTGCATGTTTAGGTTGTAGTTGTGTTTATTTTGGTATTTTCTGAATCTAATTCCTGAAAATAACTTGTATTAATCTAAATCAAGTAGGATAAATAAACCAAGATACTGCAGTGGAATTTTCACACAAGGTGCTTTCTTATTCATGTGCAAAGCTGCTAACAACCATGTGGAGAGATGATATGAAACTTCTTGCATGAAAATCTTATTGGTGGCATACCTTAGAAAAATATGCAATGACTTCTGACCGTCGAACACTCTAAGGAAGGTGCCATCTGGTGAGGCAAATCAATCTGTTATCTCTGTTACTGCTTCCATTTCCTTACATGCCATGCAAGGTGGTTCTTCCTCAAAGATAATATTGTATAGCGGAATGAGGAAGTGGTCAGTTAGTTTCTCCATTACTCCTCGATGGCTGCAATCTGAGAGCAATCTGTAGTGGATGTACACAGCCGGGTCTCGAGGTTTCCAAGTCCAATTCATGCCAGGGAATGCATTATTTGCACAGATTGCATCCAGTAGATATGAAAACATGTATAATCTTTCTTGCTCGCCCTTGGGAGGATTCCAGGTATTTCCTACATGGATACTTTGTTAGCCACCTATAAAATTTGTTATACCAAATGGTGGCTAAATTGTTTTTTGAGTCTTCAAGAAACATGTTTTATTGCTAAAAATGTTATCTCTTGAAGACTACTGAAGACATCATGCCCTTTGTTCAAATCTTCACTGCTGTTCCCATTTCAAACTCTGAAATTCTGCTGATTTCATAGAAGAAAGACTGCTGCAAAACACCATTTTTCCCTTCATTCCACTTCAAAACTAACCTTCATTTTTACCCCTTTCATTCCCATGGAATTCTTCTATTTTCCATTTGTTTCCCTTTTTTCCTTCATAAAATCCTCTTTACAAAGTTTAAAACTCCTTTTTGAACTTTTCCGAAACCCCCAAATCCATTAAAAACTCTAAAAATTTCATAAAAAATAAGTGTTTTAACTACAGGTTTAAGCCCCTTTGGGCTAAGTCCTAACCACTTCCCCACCATATGCCCCGGCGCTAGAACTAAGCGATAAGCCCTTTCAATGTTTATCGCATCGGAGAAAACAGAGCGCGCAAGTTATTTTTTATGGTAAAACCCTCCGATGCAATTGGCCCCTTATTACATAACTCCCGATCCTGTCATCACTTCATATAACCTTTGTGCCCGCAATCGGGCACTAAAACATTGTATAAACCCATTCCCGATTGCTATTTTCCTTTGTAAATTCATAAAACCCACTTTTCCTAAGTTTCGATCTAAACCCGCCAGAGCAATGTTTTTTAATATAAATGGGTAGATTGAAAAGCCCCGAATCAAAGTTTCGATGCGATTAAGCCCCACTATATAAAACCCGCCCTCCGCTTCACTCCATATAACTTACGCCTGGGACCAAGAGTTGAAGTCTCGAGGCACTAATCGCATCGGAGAAAATCAAAATGGTTAGATTGAAAAGCCCGACCTTCCGATGCGATTGGTCCTTATATACATAAGCCCTGGGCCTATCGCACTCCATATAAACCAATGGCCCCGCAGACAGGCGCCAAGCCTTTTCGTGTATATATAAATCCACCCAATGTAATTAAACCTTTGCAATTAATGAACTTTGGGTTTTTTAAAAGTGTTAAGGGGTTTCCGCCGGTACATATTCTCAAAACATATCCGCTGTTGATCATAAGCCGATCAAACGGCCCGCGCATTATCGCATCGCAAGTTGTTCATCGGGTGCGTTAAAAATTGCCTCACCTCCGATTGACATTCCCCGATCCATTCCCCACTGTCAATCTGATCTGCGGATCGACGGCCCACAATTAATCGCATCGGTGCCCTCCCTGACCATTGCCCCGCCGATCACATGCCTTCAATTGCATCTGGACCGTCCATGTGTCCAGATCGGACGGTCCAGATTACATTTCCCGACTTTGGTTAAAAGCATCCAGCCCCGCTCATAATGTTTTTGGCCAAATCCCGGTCGTTGAATCTCTGTAGATCAACGATCTTTATTCGACCTTTCTCTGCCTGTATATTATTTTTTCAAACCCTAGAGCAAATCTTGACCGTTGATCCTATACATCTAATGGTTCTTATTTAACCCGACAGGCCTGCCTCCTGTGGGTCCTGCCTTCCTCCAGATGTGATCTCCGCTGTCGATCTCGCGATTGGAAGGTCCATAATAAAACCACCATTCCCACTTCTGCCCACGCATATTTCCAAATTCGTGCTCGCTCTCCGCTGTCAGATCTCAAACCCCAGATCTAACGGTTCAAACGCATTTTCACGTAACTTTCAGCACAGAGGTTAATTTCAAAAAACACACAATATAAGTTATTTTCTAATGCCACGTGTCGGGCGGGAACGCATATCGCGTTCAAAAAGGAAAAACCGCCTCCCCACCTATTCACTGCGCGAAACCCGTGGTTTTCATCCCTGAAACCACTTTTCCTCTTTTGAATTGTGTTTCATCGCGCGCGCCTCCCACCGTTGATCTCTGCAGATCAACGGCTTAGATCTAATTTCTCATTACACTATCACCCCCGCCTCTACAAAAGGTTTTCAACATGCAATCTCCGCCGTTGATCTCATGGCTAAGTCTCATCCGACGGCCCATGATCATCCCGAAACCCCAATTTCAATTTTGTGCATTTTACCTCCGCCAAAGGAAATTTCGCCTATTTCCTTTGAATTTCCGTAATGTGACCATTTGTATTACGTTTTCTCCCGATTAATCCTGATCGTCGATCTCTGTAGATCGACGGATTTGACCTATTTCTTCCCACCACTCTCCTTTTGACCACTTTGCGCAAATCTCCACCGTTGGATGCTGTCATCCAATGACCTCACACTTCCCCACAACCTCCTAAGTAGTTTACCCAATAACGTAGGATTTTATAATATTTTTTGTATTCTGCAGGTTTTAAATGGTTTTTCCATTGTATCAAAGTAAAATCAAAGGCTGGGGATGATGATCCCTTATGCCTTTGTGCATACAGAAAGATCATTCCACAGGGTTCGAATCCACGTTTAATCAATGCTTCATGGGAATTGATGCCATATGGACCCTTTGCGTCCCCTGCACATCAACAAGACACAGTGAATTAAAATCAAAACAAAGAGTATCAGTTTTGAAGGACAAAACATAGCAGGATAGAGGATTGAAGACCGTTTCACAGTTTTGGAGGATTACGGCTAAGATAAAAAATCAAAAGCATAATCCTCTGAATTAAAACAGAATTAAAAGATAAATCAAAGATTTATCAGTTAGAAAGGGCCTCCATTGCCACATAAGAGGCAAATTGATTCCTCTCAGCTACCTAATGCCACCTGTAGTCACAAGCATTCAACAGAGGCTGAATTATTATCACAAAATCAGATATTTGGCTCAGCGCAACTGAATACTTAATTTTTCCAAAGGAACTTAATGCCAAATATCAGCAGAGTTATTATATCATGAAACAGAGCCTTAAAAGTCAAAAAAAGCTCCCATCGAGCTTAATTCTTAAATGTAAAACAGTTAATACAGACAGAACATCTGGAAACTTCTCCATCGAGCCCCTCAAAGGCCGAGAAGTATTAAAGTTTGTATTAATTGACCCAGGAGATCTTTTATCAGATCCCACCTCCTCATTCCTTCTATAAATACTTCTGTAGAAGATGAGAAAATGTTAGTTGCAGAACTTTGAAATATACTTGAGCTTGAAACTTCTACTTGTAAATAGTGTTCACGGGCTCTTGAAGCTCTGCTTGTGATTGAATAAGTTAGGCTGAGAAGTGAAGATGATTGTTGAACTGAAACATTGGACTTAAAGCTGTAACTAGTTTGAAGCATCAATACAAGCTGATTTATGGGATCCTAGTCTATGTCAACGGTGATGTTTTTCTTATTGTAAATCATTATTTTATTTCTGTTTTCACTTTTTCCATCTTCTCTGATAAAGAACAACAAGCATATAGTTAGGATTTACTGTATATCAGTACCCTTCTCTAACTGATAAGCTTTATCTATATGTTTTCTTCCAAATTGTGTTGTTTAGGAATGATTTAATTCAGTTTAAGCAGTTAGGAATGCTGGCGTTTCCTCGTCCTACTGTCTAGGATAATTGTTATTCTTTAATTTTATTTTTAGTTTATGTTAAGTAGAGATGAACTAAGGAAGCTATGGTGAGCTCTGTCCTTTAGTTTTATCCCCAAAGACTGTCTGAAATTTTCCCTAAGAATGTGTTGAAAGCTGGCTAGTTTTAAAGTACTTACCGGATCTTAGACTATTCTTTGTTATCATTTGTGTTTCCCTTTGTGTTTTAAATGTTTTTCTATTGAAAGTGCATCAAAATCTGGCTAGTTTCAAAGTACTTACCAGATATTAGATTACTTTTATGTCTTTCTTAAGTGTATGTCAAAAGCTGGCTAGTTTCAAAGTACTTACCAGATCTTAGGCTGCTCTTTGTTCTTCATTTGTTCAATTCCCCTTCTTGTTGTATCATTTCATTCCATAAAATAAACTTTAAAGTGATCCTTAGACATAGATTACTTGCCCCATAGACCACTCTTGAACCTTGTTGTTCCAATTAAACCCTATTATGACTCCATAGCCCAATGGACTAAAACTAGAATTATATCTATCTTTTTAGCCAAAGCTTGTTCTGATTGCTTGCAACTTCACACCTTTGAAACTCTTTCCATTTAGAACTTTCCACTCAAATAATAATCATGCTCAATCATCCAAAACAAACAAAAACACTTGGACTTCATAACTAGCTTAATATCATTACCCAAAAGCCTTTAAATATAAATACATATTTGCACTTATTGGAGAGATCCCTCTCCAGATTCAGGAGGGCTAGATCCTAGAATCCGAAAGTGGTTGAAACAATGTTTCTCCCTGCAGTTGGACTTTTCCAATCTTGCTGATTACAAGGAGCTAACATTTCTGGTGACTCCACTGGGGAACTGAGTCGAATTTTCATCTTAGATTCCCTTAAACACTTCATAAAACCTTGTGAGTAAAAAGCAGCCTCTTCAAGCACTACCAAACGTACGGTAATTATGATGAAACTTGTTTGAATTAGTGATAAACTAGGTAAACCCTAGGATTCTCATAAGAGTTTATCTAACCTTGAAGGATCAGCTGGCTTAGCCATAAGAGTAGACTGTCTGCGTCTCATAACTGTAGCTACGTTGTGAAACAGGTTTAGGACACTCTTAACAACCAATAGGACTGAAAAATAACTCAAAAAACCCAAAAATATTTCAGATTGGTATTCAATAAACATGGTGGTGGACCATAAAACCTTTTACCTCCTTAGGAGTTAAAAACTTCCACTTGGCGACTCCACAATCCTAAACAGACCTTAAGACTTCACTGGGAAGACCCATAATCTTTGTAACATTATTCAAACCTCGTTAGAGGACTGTAGGATTAAATTTTGTGTAAAACAGATTTGTTAACCTCTTAAAGATTGTCATATCTGGTTAAACTGTTCTTGTTTAGTTGGGTCTGAAAAACACAGCATAGTGGCTCCTAGAAAGATTCATACTAGAGCCCACTCTGACCCAAATCCACCCGAGATAGTTGATAACCTTGAAAATATCCTTAAGAAGTCTCCTAAGATTAGATTTTCAACTATTTTCAGATCACCCTTGAGAGCTAATTCAGTTCCTGAAAACCTTGCAGCTCTACAAGAAACACATGGTGGTGGAACCATAAAACATTTTACCTCCTTACGAGCTAAAAATTTTCCACCTAACGAATCCACACTCTGAAACTCCCAAAAGACCAAATGAATCCACTGGTAGAAGACCTTGAACTGATTGAACATACACAGTGACCTCTTTTTCTGATTTACAAACATGGATTTAGATATAGACCCAGATGACAAACATATGATCATGATGGAGAAATTGATGTACATGCTTGGAAGAAGGGTGGATAGGTTTATGGATAATCTAAACGTTGGAAATCTAGAGCAAAATATACCTTTCCCTAATCAAAGTCAAACTCTACCCCGACAAGACATGTATGATGAACAAGATTATAAAGAAAAAATCAAGAAAAATCTCTAATCAAGATGGAAAAGATGATGTATATGCTTGGAAAGAGAATGGATAGGTTGACAGCTAATATGAAAAAGGATGATCTAGAGCGAGCTATGCTTTCCCTTGATCAAACACAAGCCCAATCACCTCAAGATAAAGACAGTGACCAAGCTATGAATTATGATCAACACCTTATAGAAAATGACGAGAAAACTTATAAAGAAAGCAATAAAGAAGGCTGTCAAGAAATTTTTGATTGCCTTCCTATATCTTGTACTATGCCGATAGGAGAACTTCAAAATCAAATTTCAAATACTAATAGTGAGCAGTGCTTTGAGGAAACGACAAAAAATCCTCAAATTTTTCCTGCAAGCACAAGTCAAGATCCCCTAGAAGAGGCTCAAGAGAACATTCAGCCTCAAAATCAGCCTTTACAAGAGACAGAGAACCGTTGTACTTCTGTTCAAAGGGACATAGAAATATTTTCCTCGTTTACAGAAGAAGAGATAGATCAGACCATTAACAAACAGTCAGACTCTGAAACTTATTACAAAACAAATACTCTTTCTCATTCACGAAGAGAACTCTATTGTAAAGATGCAAAGAGTTCTTTTGTTGGTCATAAAATACAGGGCAACTCTTCTTCTGTTTATACTCAAAGAAAAATATCTCCTTTGACAGAAGAACGAATTGATCAAATACTAAGCAAGTAGCTACCCCCCAAACCATCATCTCAACCATACAATCATGAACATGGTGCCTATTCCATAGAACAATCCAATGGCACTCAAGACAAAGAGGATAGTAAGGAAACCAATGATAATACTGAAACTAGTCCTCTTTGGAATATGAATTTCGATAGGTTATATACTAAAACTAATGCAGGTGCAGGAATATGGCTTTACAATACAAGAAAAAATTATTCTGAAGCCCATTCATATAAATTGAACTTTCAATGCACAACTGACATAGCAGAGTATGAGGCACTCCTCTTAGGGCTACATTTATTAAAAAAATTAGGAGCCCAGAAGATAACAGTTAATGGAAATGCAGAACTGGTAATTAGGCAAGTGAAATAAGAGTGCATGGTTAATCATCCCAGACTTAAAGCTTATAAGGATGATACCATATATTTACTGAAATATTTCAAAGATTTCCAACTTATACTTGTTCCTGAAGATCAAAACAGTTTTTCTAGTGGATTAGCCCTTGTGGCTAGTACATGTTTAAAACATTGGGAGAGAAAACAATATACAATTCAAGAAAAATTCAGACCAGTTGTCTCAAACAATAAAAAATATTGGCAAAACTTTGAGGGAAAAAAATAGATAAAATACTATCTTGCTGAGGATATACCATCTTTCCAAGAAGAGACTTCTCCCTTCACTAATGACAATCTGTCATCCAAAGAGCCTAAATTTATAACAGAAGCAAGCATAGATTTAGAGAAAGAAGATATTTCACTGCTTGCTATTTTGCAGGTTAAGGATGATGATACTTCCAAGTCGCATACTAACAACGCAGTCCTCAAAGTTGAAGTTTTGGAAGCAGACAATCTACTAGACATGGAGGACCATAAAGAAGAGAATCTTCATCCTTTCTTTGTTGATCCTTTGGACGAGTGTGTGGAAATCCCAACTGGCTCAAATTATCAAGCAGTGATCCTTTGCAAGAGCCAAATACATGAGAAGCTATCACCCTCTGTGATAGTCTTGGTTTTGAAGATTAATCTTCAAAATGTACTATGGATACCTCTAACAAGCAGCCAGAGTTTCTTCTTCTTCTTGACATTACTCAGCTGGTTGCATTGGCATTTTTGTATCATATGATAATGTAAATATTCCAAGTTAGATTAGGTTAGATATGAATTTCAATATAGCTCAGTTCTGAGCATTTAGATATTTGTTTATTTTTGTCTCCAAAGAAAAATAAAAAATACAAAAATACAAAAACAATAGAAGAAAGAAAAGAAGGCAGATTGTAAAAACAATAAAGGTATAGCCCCATACCAACAAAAAGAGAAACAAGTCTGAAAGTGTGCAAGCTTAAATGCCACTCCTGAAGAACACACTTCTAGTTAGTCAAACAGCCTAATCTGGACTAATTAGTTTTAAATTTACTATTGATAGGATAGTGAATTTTATTTTCCAAACAGTTTAATCTTGGCTTATCAGTAGGTAGATTAGGCTAGAAATTAAAGGTTCAAACATGCTCAAAATCTTAACCTAAGTTTCCAAAGAGAGAATGACTCCAATCTGTTTTAAATTTCTGAGTGAAAATAGAGATAAAACTGGTTCTAATCAGCTCAAAATCTGAACCAGACAACAAGGAAAAAACAACTCAAATAGAAGTAAAAACAGAGCTGTAAAAAGATGAAGGAAGTGCATTGAAATTTCAAGATCTAAAGCCTTCTATTTTGATTTAATTTTCTGAAAAATAATATCTATGTGCAGCTTGCTTTTAATGCCATAGATCAGCATCAAGTTAGACTGTTCAATCCTGACTTGTATGCTTTTAAATTTCTGTTTTAGAAATTAGAGAATAAAATCTGTTAGACTGTTTAATCCTAACAGATTAGTAGATTAGGTAGAGAAGCATACGAACTCAACTGTTTAATCTGAGTTCATGGAGAAATAAGGAGTAGAAATAGATTAGATTTTATGTTTTCAAAAGAACAAAATGTTGTAAAAAGAGTTTGCCAATCCAAGTGCACTCTAAAGAAGAAAAAATGTTAGATCAGTAGGATTGGGTAGGTAGAAATCTTGTGTTGATGAAGATCCATTGTTTTTCTTGGCTGCTAACATGTTTTTAGAGCAAAATAAAATCATCCAAGTCAGAAAGTTGCAGCCCAATGGATAAGGCACTAATCAACCTCCAGAGAATGCAAGTCTGAAGTTCTTGATGCCTTCAAGAAGGCACCATCCCCAAGTGGAGCCACTGTTAGCCACCTATAAAATTTGTTATACCAAATGGTGGCTAAATCATTTTTTGAGTCTTCAAGTAAACAAAGACACAGGCCCTTGAAGACCAAGACGTCATGCCCTTTGTTCAAATCTCATCGCCGTTCCCATTTCAAACTTCGAAATTCCCGCTTAATTTCATAGAAGAAAGACTCGTTGCAAAACACCATTTTTTCCTTTCATTCCACTTCAAAAATAACCTTCATTTTTACCCCTTTCATTCCCATGGAATTCTTCTATTTTCCATTTGTTTCCCTTTTTTCCTTCATAAAATCCTCTTTACAAAGTTTAAAACTCCTTTTTGAACTTTTCCGAAACCCCCAAATCCATTAAAAACTCTAAAAATTTCATAAAAAATAAGTGTTTTAACTACAGGTTTAAGCCCCTTTGGGCTAAGTCCTAACCACTTCCCCACCATATGCCCCGGCGCTAGAACTAAGCGATAAGCCCTTTCAATGTTTATCGCATCGGAGAAAACAGAGCGCGCAAGTTATTTTTTATGGTAAAACCCTCCGATGCAATTGGCCCCTTATTACATAACTCCCGATCCTGTCATCACTTCATATAACCTTTGTGCCCGCAATCTGGTGCTAAAACATTGTATAAACCCATTCCCGATTGTTATTTTCCTTTGTAAATTCATAAAACCCACTTTTCCTAAGTTTCGGTCTAAACCTACTGGAGCAATGTTTTTAATATAAATGGGTAAATTGAAAAGCCCCGTTATCTTTTTAGTTTTGGTCTTATTTTGCTCAAAGAAACTTACTAATCCATCTATTTTCCATCCATTTTCCATTCATTTATTCCATTTTGATATATATTTGATATCTATTCAGGTATTTAATTTTAATTTTTCAAATTCTAAAGTTTTTATGAAAATTTGGTTTTTAGTGCAAAATTGGCAGATTCAGAAATTCCCGTAATAGCTCTATGGTTGATGTGGTTGCAGGACACTTGGGCACGAATTGAATGCATGGATGGACAGCTTGGCAACTAGGACTAAGCCACCTATGCTTAGTTCGAACATAACAAGCTTTATTAGGCCCATTTAGTTCTAGTCAATCATGACTAGTCATTCAGAAATCCCATAGAAATAGGGCAGTTTTGAGATTCTATGGGATTGGCCATATTTCTTGGGATAAGAATAATGAATTCGACTTAGATAGGTGGATGAGAAGTAGATGGGTTTGTTTGAGTAAAAATAGATCATTTTGTTTCATGAGACTTCTTATTTAAAGCCAAAGCTTTGATGGCTTATGTATTATTATTGTTATTGACTTATTATACTTTTATGTGTGACAACTTTGGATTGAGGAGTTAATTTGAAGACTTGTGTTGTTATTCTTTTGCTGTTCAATGCTATGGATGTGTGAATGAATTTAAGCTTCTGAGATCATTTATCAAGTGTGCAAGGCAAGGGTGGAAGGGCCCCCATTCCAAGCTAAGTACACTTCCTTGTTAATTAGTTTTATTTCCATGTAATCTTGTTATTGTAGAACTGGTTTTTCAAAGCTTTATTTCAGATTGCTTTATGGTTCATGCATAGTGATTGATTTCATTAATTCATAGCTTATTCATCACTTTATCAAGTTGGAAAAACAGGTGTTCAAGTTGAGCATCCCTTCTACTAAAATGATGAATTAAAACTGGTTTCTTTTGTTTGTGTGCAAGTAGTTTCTTGTTGAGATTTTTGATATTAAGATGAATGAATTATAATGGAATACTTTATATGTCTCTTAAGTTAAGAGCTTCTTTCATTAATAATTTATCCATCTTAAGTTCTTGGTTTTTAATCTCTGATTCATTAAGTGGTAATTGAGGTGAAAGTGGATTTCTTGAGTCAAGAACCATTTCAATATTATTCCTCTTTTTAAACTAATTGAGTTAGAGTTATAGAATGTATTACTTTCAGCTTTTGAATAGCTTATCTTTCAAGGTTTGATTATATCCGATCTTCACATATAGTGAACTTGCCTCAAAGCATAAACAACCCGGATTGATAATAAATAATTGTGTTAGTTTAGGTACATAAATTAGCTCAACAAATTTTAATCAAAATTCCGATGCGATTAAGCCCCATTTGTATAAACTCCCGCCCTCCGCTTTACTCCATATAACTTGCGCCCCGGACCAAGAGTTAATGTCCCAAAGCACTAATCGCATCGGAGAAAATCAAAATGGTTAGATTGAAAAGCCCGACCTTCCAATGTGATTGGCCCTTATATACATAAGCCCTGGGCCTATCACACTCCATATAAACCAATGGCCCCACAGACGAGCGCCAAGCTCTTCGTATATATAAACCTCCCAATGTAATTAAACCTTTTGTCAATCATGAACCTTGGGTTTTTGGTGTGTTATGCTTCACTTTACATATTCTCAAACCATATCCATCGTTGATCATAAGCCGATCAAACGGCCCGCGCATTATCGGATCACAAATTGTTCATTGGGCGTGTTAACATTGCCTCACCTCCGATTGACATTCCCTGATCCATTCCCTGTCGTCGATATGATCTGCATATCGACGACCCACAATTAATCACTTCGGCGCCCTCCCTATCCATTGCCCCGCGGATTGCATGCCTCCGATTGCATCTGGACCGTCCACGTGTCCAGATCGGACGGTCCAGATTACATTTCCCGACTTTGGTTAAAAACATGCAGCCCCGCTCATAATTTTTTTGGCCAATTCCCGGCCGTTGAATCTCTGCAGATCAACGGTCTTTCTTCGACCTTTCTCCGCCTGTATATTATTTTGTTCAAACCCCAGAGCAAATCCTGACCGTTGATCTTGTACATCTAACGGTTCTTATTTAACCCAACAGGCCTACCTCCTGTGGGTCCTGCCTTCCTCCAGATGTGATCTCCGCCGTCGATCTCGCGATCGGACGGTCCATAATAAAACCACCCTTCCCACTTCTGCCCGCGCATCTTTCCAAATTCGCGCTCACTCTCCGCCATCAGATCTGAGACCCCAGATCTAACAGTTCAAGCGCATTTTCGCGTAACTTTCAGCAAGGAGGTTAATTTTCAAAAAACATGCAATATAAGCTATTTTCTAATGCCACGTGTCGGGCGGGAATGCATATCGCGTTCAAAAAGGAAAAACCACCTCCCCGCCTATTCACTGCGCGAAACCCATGGTTTTCATCCTTGAAACCACTTTTCCTCTTTTCCATTGTGTTTCATCGCACGCGCCTCCCACCGTTGATCTCTGCAGATCAACAGCTCAGATCTAATTTCTCATTACACTATCACCCCCGCCTCTACCAAAGGTTTTCAATGTGCAATATCTGCCGTTGATCTCATGGCCTGGTCTCATCTGACGGCCCACGATCATCCCGAAACCCCAATTTCAATTTTGTGCATTTTACCTCCGCCAAAGGAAATTTAGCCTATTTCCTTTGAATTTCCGTAATGTGACCATTTGCATTATGTTTTCTCTCGATTAATCCTGACCGTCGATCTCTGCAGATCGACGGATCTGACCTATTTCTTCCCACCGCTCTCCTTTTGACCACTTTGCGCAAATCTCCACCGTTGGATGCTGTCATCCAACGACCTCGCTCTTCCCCACAACCTCCTGAGAAGTTTACCCAATAACGCAAGATTTTATAATATTTTTTGTATTTTGCAGGTTTTAAGTGGTTTTTCCATTGTATCAAAGGAAAACCAAAGGCTGGGGATGACGATCCCTTATGCCTTTGTGCATACAGGAAAATAATTCCAGAGGGTTTGAATCTACGTTTCATCGATGCTTCATGGGCATTGATAATATATGGACCCTTTGCGTCACCTGCACATCAACAAGACACAGTGAATTAAAATCAAAACAAAGAGTATCAGTTTTGAAGGACAAAACACAACAGGACAGAGGATTGAAGACCGTTTCACAGTTTTGGAGGATTATGGCTAAGATAAAAAATCAAAAGCCTAATCCTCCGAATTAAAACAGAATTAAAAGACAAATTAAATATTTATCAGTCAGAAAGGGCCTCCACTGCCACATAAGAGGCAAATTGATTCCTCTCAGCTACCTAATGCCACCTGTAGCCACAAGCATTCAACAGAGGCCTAATTATGATCAGAAAATCAAATATTTGCCTCAGCGTAGCCGAATACTTTATTCTGCCAAAGGAACTTAATTCCAACTATCAGCAGAGTTATTATATCATGAAACAAATCCTTAAAAGTCAACAAAATCTCCCACCAAGCTTAATTCTTAAATGTAAAACAATTAATACAGACAGAACATCTGTAAACTTCTCCATCGAGCCCCTCAAAGGCCGAGAAGTATTAAAGTCTGTATTAATTGACCCAGGAGATATTTTATCAGATCCCACCTCCTCATTCCTTCTATAAATACTTTTGTAGAAGATCAGAAAATGTTGGTTGCAGAACTTTGAAATATACTTGAGCTTGAAACTTCTACTTGTAAATAGTGTTCACGGGCTCTTGAAGCTCTGCTTGTGATTGAATAAGTTAGGCTGAGAAGTGAAGATGATTGCTGAACTGAAACATTGGACTTAAAGCTGTAACTGGTTTGAAGCATCAATACAAGCTAATTTATGGGATCCTGGTCTATGTCAACGGTGATGTTTTTCTTATTGTAAATCATTATTTTATTTATGTTTTCACTTTGTCCATCTTCTATGATAAAAAACAACAAGCATAGAGTTAGAATTTACTGTATATCAGTACCCTTCTCTAACTGATAAGCTTTATCTATATGTTTTCTTCCAAATTGTGTTGTTTAGGAATGATTTAATTCAGTTTAAGCAATTAGGAATGTTGGCGTTCCCTCGTCCTACTGTCTAGGCTAATTGTTATTCTTGAATGTTATTTTCAGTTTATGTTAAGTAGAGATGAACTAAGGAAGTTATGGTGAGCCTTGTCCTTTAGTTTTAGCCCCAAAGATTGTCTGCAAGTTTCCCTAAGAATGTGTTGAAAGCTGGCTAGTTTCAAAGTACTTACCGGATCTTAGACTATTCTTTCTTATCATTTGTGTTTTAAATGTTTTTCTATTGAAAGTGCATCAAAAGCTGGCTAGTTTCGAAGTACTTACCAGATCTTAGATTAATTTTATGTATTTCTTAAGTGTATGTCAAAATCTGGCTAGTTTCAAAGTACTTACCAGATCTTAGGCTGCTCTTTGTTCTTCATTTGTTCAATTCCCCTTCTTGTTGTATCATTTCATTCCATAAAATCAACTTTAAAGAGATCCTTAGACATAGATGACTTGCCCCATAGACCACTCTTTAACCTTGTTGTTCCAATTAAACCCTATTATGACTCCATAGCCCAATGGACTAAAACCGACATTATATCTATCTTTTTAGCCAAAGCTTGTTCTGATTGCTTGCAACTTCACACCTTTGAAACTCTTTCCATTTAGAACTTTCCACTCAAATAATAATCATGCTCAATCATCCAAAACAAACAAAAACTCTTGGACTTCATAACTAGCCTAATATCATTACCCAAAAGCCTTTAAAGATAAATCCATCTTTGCACTTATTGGAGAGATCCCTCTCCGGATTTAGGAAGGCTAGATCCTAGAATCCCAAAGTGGTTGAAACATTGTTTCTCCCTGCAGTCGGACTTTGCCAATCTTGATGATTACAGAGAGCTAACATACTTAATTGTCAAACCAATAAGTATGACCAGTTGAACGACTTCCCCTCATTCACAACTTGGTTCAATAAGATTTCCCACCCTTCAGGAAAGGCCTAGTGCTCTGCTGGCTATAGATTCTTCAAGATAGGATAACCAAGAGCTGATAGGCCCTCCTAAGAGACCTTGTCTTATATGTGTTGGTGTGTGTATGTTGAAACTTTGGTGGCTCTTTCACCAGCCCTTAAAAATGTCCTTCGTGCTCACATAACTATTGGTGGCATAGAAGTATGAATCCATTAGTGCTTCTAGCTTAGGAAAATGATACAAAAGAAGGTAATATGCTACCAGAAAAGTAGCAAGATTATGTCTGCTAGCATTGCTCAAAGTCATAGTCTTCACATCAATATGTGAAACAATCCAACTGATAACATATGCACATTGGAAGGTTGGATATTTGCATGCAACCTTGTGTAGTCCCGACTGTTGAACACTAACATATATCTGCCAGTCCTCTAGATATGCCTTGAAGATTTTTTGCTAAAAAATTTTGTTCACTTTATGCCATGTAAGATATGATTCCTTTTCATAAACATTTGAGTGTCTGAATACACAAACAAATTTACTGGCATGCTCTCAACTGCTTCCACAATATTGCTCTCTGTAGTATCCTTTGAAACAACTCTCCTGGGTGCCATGGTAATAATGTGTTAGCGTAAATTCTTAATGCAAGTGTACGAAAAAAACTCACTGTACTTGCGTGCAGCAAACAACCCTAACAACAAACATGATTGCTTAACTTATTTAGATCTGCAAGTTATATTTAAAACAAATGCTACCAGAAACCCGATCTATGCAATAAAAGTAGTTAAATAATGAAAAGAAATAAGAAATGATCCATACATCCAACGGACAAGACAAGATATAAATAATTTTATATGTATTATAACACCTGGGAAGGGAACAAATAATGGTGTTACCAGTCCCCCTTTGTGGGATGGGTTCTTGGCCGTCCTCAATGCTTCAGATCTAGAAGTATCTCTCTCTCAATGGTGTAGAAAACCCAAAATATGTTGAACTCTATGGGAGCTCAAGAAGCAAAGAAAGTAGTAGCAACAATGAGAATGATCAAAGCGCGACAATGAAAGCGATCAAAGTGAATAATGAATAGAAAACCATACTATTTATAACAAAATATTGAGTTATCCTAGATAATGGTGAATAATGAAATATTATTAACCAAGATCTAGATCTAACTGCTTGGAATATTTTATTATATTTTGTTGGAAGGAAAATATATTCAAACTGGTTAAATATCTTTATTTAGAAATAATAAACAAATAAATGATTTACTTATCATTTCAAGAATGAGGTTAAGGAATAATTAACAAATAATGATTTGTTTAATTATTTCTAGGTGATTTAGTCAAATTTAACAAGGAATAACAACTAAATAATGATTTTATTAATTATTCCTAAAGAGAATAAGATAAATAATTCTTTATCTAATTATTTCTCATAATTGGGTTAAATATGATCAGGAATATCATTTAAACAATGGTTTAATTAATTATTCCTAGAGGAAAACCAAAAAAATAAGGATTTATTTAATTATTCCTCATGGGGTTTCCTATTTGAACCATAAATAGCTTAATAAAATATGGTTTATTAAACTATTTCTTATAGTGAAATAAATTTTACTATGGTAAAATTGGTCTTACATGGTGTAGAGGTGTAGTTCGATCCATCTAATTGTAAATGGTTAGATGACCAAAAATTGGTGTAACATAATCACTGCTGGAAAGGGGTGCTCAACAAATGTAATACCTCTAGGAGGGAAAAGGCACTCATGGCAAGAAAACATTAGCCTTTGCAAATCCACTTTCAAAGCAAGATCAGGCAGCAAACACATAAACTGATGAGAGAGATTGCACAATTATCATGATCAAGGGAGAGAGACTGGCTGAGGGAACGCGCAGTCTCAGCAGCCAGCGATGAAACCTGATGTTTGAGACTGCACAATGCACAATTTAGCCTGAGCAGTGACAAGGAGAGACTACGCATTGTGCGGTCTCAGTGGCCAAGGTGGCATGATTGAGACTTGGGACTTCACAATGCATAGTTGGGCCAACCTGTACTGCACATTATGTAGTCTCAGAGGCCAAGCTCTCTGCTTGAGCCTTAAACTTGGATAATGCTCAGCTGGGTAAGGTAGTGTGTGGCCAAGTGAAGTGCATATCTGCCAGATGAGGTTGTGGGAAACAAGCATATCGAAGTGATGATGCAAGTTAAAGTGCATATATGGCTAAGTATGGATATATTGGTGTGAATCAAGTGCAAAAAATCAACAAATGGAAGGAAAAAAAAATATGCGAGGAGAGTCATTGAAACAACGATCACTGGTGTGCAAAAACAAGAAATTTAATGTGACACTTATACAAGGTGAATGAAGGACTGAACCAACACTCCTAAAAGCTAATATAATTTAAAACTCCAACAACCATGAAGAGAAACAAGTAAAACAACACTCACAGAAGCGAAACGACAAAAAGCTACAAAAGAAGACAAAAGAAAAACTCACCTAGAAAAGCGACACAAACTCCATCGAAGGCTCCCTTGATATTCTTGGGAATGCTACAACTCCAAGATTGAATTTAAAAATGAGATATAGAGGCATATATTAAATATATTTGGGCGGATTAGGGTGTATGATGCACATGTAAAAAATCAAGGAAAAAGTGATACTTGGCAGAAAGTTCCAAAAATAGTAACTATGCCACCTTCGGGAAACTAATAATGGATCCCTATTTTTTAGGGATGTTTTTTTGTTTTATTTTTTCTTTTTTCCTTTTCAAAAAAATTTCCATGCACACTGCCAAGAAGGATTGCGCAATTCTAGAGAACTGGGCAACTTCTCGGCCCAGTGCATTGCACAGTTTTTGAGCATAAGGGATGGATTGTGCAGTTTCTGAGTTTAGTGCTAGGCTTCAATCCATGACTGTGTAGTTCTCAAGCTCAAGGCTGAGCTGCCCTTATAGATTGCGCAATTTCCATCATCAAAGTTGGCTTGCCCTCATGGATTGCATAGTTTTTTGGAGGCAAGCCCATAACTGCTGCAAGGTCGATTTAAGAGGTTAGCTTGTGATGAAAAAAATCAGATAAATCTCAAAACAATAAAAAACAAGCAGAACATGAAATGAATAAGTCTTGATCAAATCATGAATAATTGACGACAATAAAAGATAATCTATTATGAATAGAAGGGAAGGCTCCAAAATCAAAGCATAGACAAAATTTTGGAGGGTGGTTGTAGCAATTACAACAACATCATTCCACTAGTTGGAGGTGAAATTCAACACTCAAGATATGGAACACAAAATAATTGTGGCGATACATGAAGTGGGTACCTATAAGAAAAGGAAATCATATATGTAGGAGCATGAGATGGGTATGTTTCCAGTTATAAATATGGTTATCTACTAGACTGAGTCTGTTATTTTCTTTCTTCTTATTGCTTTTTTCTCCCCCCTTTTCAATCTTCCCTCTACTTTTCAGAAGACTAATCTGTTTTTCTCTCCAACATAGGTTCTTTTGATCTCCCCCTCTCTTGAAACTTCCCTACTCCTTGTTGGCATCATTAAAGTGCTCCTTTATCCATTGGATCCAACACAAATAACCATTGTTGGTTAGTTAACTGCAACCTCCCCTTCCCAATATCATCCTCTATATCCTTGACCTTCCCTTCTAGCTAGCAATTGCTATGCCTCATAGAGGTCATTCCTCCTTTAGTTTTGGAACCTCAAGTGGATTCTGGTTGTCTCACACTGAGGCCAAAGCCTCCGCTCATAGATATTGGGGTTGTACTTCACAATCTTCCTCTGGTTATCTAGATAAGTACAGACTTAGTTATCTAAAACAACATGATGAGACATATAAGATATTTTTTATGGCTTTAGATATATTTCTATGTTACTAATCTAGTTTTCCCAATGACATAGTGACCACAAATATATAATGTTTTTTCTTATTTAATTAAGAAAATTTACCCATATATGAAAATTTTGTATTCATATTTAAAAATAAATTTAAATTTAAAAATGTCATGTCGGTTGATTAATTAATATATTTCATTCCAATAAGGTTGAGAGACTTTGCAAATCTTTACTCTAACGAAATAGTTATTTTATTTTATTAACCCATTGTTGGAAGACATTCCCCCCTCAAAAGTAGGTTTTGGAAACTTATTATTCAATAAGTTTGAAAACCTTTGTATCTTTAACAGTTTCAAAGTTTTATTTAACAAGTTTTCCCTTACCCGTTAAGAGTCGTTTTTCTATATTCATCCTAAATAAAATTCTAACTTTCAAGATATGATTATAGAAAGCTTGGAAAGGCCTTATTTGAAAGGAGGTTATTTAAAAAATGTTTTAGAGTGTTGTGTTATAACAAAGCATCTCCTTAATATCCAATTACTTTTTTATTTGAAAATGGAATAATAAAGATAGAACTCAATATTTTTATGACGTTCTCTTACCAATTCTTAATCAATATTGGAATATTTGGGTTGTCATATTTTATAGTTTATCATGATTAGATGAGGGATGGAAACATCACCTTACCCTTGGTGATTGAGACTAAGAACCATCATTGGTTGATTGATAATGAACATTATCATTTATCAATTGAGATTAAGCATCAACAATTAAGACTAAACATTCTCATCGAGAAATTAAGGGTTGAGTAACATCATTATTTGATTGAGATTAAGGATCATCTCCTTATCAACCCTTAGATAATAAAAGGTAAAAAGATATGTATCAACTTTAAGTACTAAAAAAGGGTTTTCAAAAGTTGTATTTAATATTAGGTGTAAATACTTTGTCATATTAAAATATTAAGTTATTAAGTACTTAGAAATGTTCCCTCCCCTTTGAGTACTTGGTGTGCTGCATTTGGACAACTCACTCGGACTTGTCTCCTCGAAAGAACTCTTAGCCAAATTCAAACATAAGCTATCAAGTTGGACTTTTAGATTGCTCAAAGTAAAATTACCTTCCTGAAATTAGTGTTGTAAGTGATGCCCTTATACCTACTCTCATCCTTAGTCGCTTCTAAAATCGTAGTAAAAAAAAATCGAAACATAAATGCTCCTTCTTGTTGGGAGGAGCCAAAAGGGAGAGAAAGTGGGCTTTGGTAGCATGGATCACAATTTTCTAACCTAAGACAAAGGGATGGTTAAGTCTTTATGATCTATAATCATTGGTGAGAATTTTGGAAGTTGAAACATGGTGGATATGGTTTACACTCTCCAACACACTATGGAGAAAGCTACGGTGAGTAAAATATGTAGCCAAGGCAGCAACACATAATCTGATATGATTGGAAGGGAATATAAAACGATAAAAAAATTGGAACAATGCTTGGAACAATAATGACTTAGTCTAGAATCATTAATTTTGGGAAATAAGAGAAGGGAAGATTGCTTTGTTTTGGGAAGATCCATGGAATCAACTTGCCCCACCTAGCTCACAATGATCAATTTCAAGAATTAAGAAGTGGCCAATGAACATGGACATGTTAAAGGTTACATATTATTGAAAATACACATGACATACCCCTAGCCTATAGATAATATGGAAACTCTCAAAGCAATATAATTACTTAGGAACCATGACTTGGAGGATTTAGTTTCAAAACTACAAGGGAGGCCAATTAAATTTCAAGAGGGTCCTAATAAAATAAGGTTGGGCTACAAATCAGAAAGAAAATATAATCTACAAGAAGTTTATAATCTTGTCATTGGGTATGCAGATCTCCCATAGGACCAAAGATGGAAGAAACTATGGATATTAAGGTACTAGCCAATGATCACAAATTTTCTCTAGTTGTTGGGTCACCTTAAGCCCCTTACATGGGACAAGCTTAAGAAAAGAGATTTCATAGGAACCTCCCACTATCACTTATGTGAAATGGAAGAATAAACCTTGGACCATCTAATGGGCGAAAGTTCATTCACAAAGAAATTGTGTGTAATATTCCCAATTAGCAGCAGCTAATTGGAAATATTAATTTTGAATAATTTTTCCTTTATAAAGTTAAAATATAAATAAAGTGGGTGAAGGAGCACTTAGCTCACACTTAGGATAAAAGCATTCCCTAAAGTCACTAAGGAGACATATCAAATTAGCAAGGTGGGGCCTAGTGGCCAAGTGGCAGTGCAGGGATTGGTGGGGCCTAGGTGAGGGAGAGGCTCACCAAGCATAAAAGGAGGAAGGGTCCCCTCATTCTCATTCATTCTGATTATGCATTTTGAGAATTGTCTTCTTGACATTGAGCATGCTTGCTATTTAGCAAAGTCTGCACATACTGTTCAGTGCACCGGGTGTCTCCGTTCGGAGATCCCAACCTTAGCCCCGGGGGACTTCGAGTGCCTGCTCGGGTGAGGAGTTCCATCCTTATTTTGTCAGTGGGAGTTGCAACTATCACAGGAGGAGCACCCACACAGAGAGACAGCACAGTCAGTGAGAGGGAGGACGCAATCCTGTGGAGAGGTTGTTTCGGATTGGGATTTTGAGGTGGATTCAACCTGGGATAGTGGATAAGGGGCCAACCCTTTCCTATTCCAGTGTTTTGGTGGAGTTACGGACCAGATTTTGGAGCCATTCATTCACATCCAACGTCCCTCCTTGACGAGCAGCGTAGAGCCTCAAGGGAGCCATTTTCGGGGGTCGACCATTTCTGAAAAGCTTTCTGGGTTTTTCTAGGTTTTGGGAGTAGAGGCCATTCCCGAAGTTTCATAATTTTCCGAGGTGGGGAGAAGCCCCAAAGGTTCAGTCCATTCCGACAGTAGGAGCAGCACAACAACAACACCAGCAGCTTGGAGATTACGCAGTCATTAAGGGAGCAGCCATTTCACGATATATTCTGAGAGTATTTCTATGCTTGCCTAGTGCAAGCCAAGGTGCCATCATTATAATCACCTTTGTATTCATTTTATCTTTCAGAACTTAATAAAATGGCTCAGCATTCTCCATATTGTGTCTGGTTCATGTGATGCCTCTCTAGTTGTTGTAGTTTCTTGTTTATGTGCTTTATATTACTGTTTATTTCCATTTGGGATATTACATTGTTGGGAAAATGTCAGGAAGTTTTTCATAAATCCAATTGGAAAATAGACAACAATATCTCCACCATATCTGAATGGGGGGATGAAGGATTCCAAAATGAAATTTCCAACCAGGTGTGGCAAATCCTTCTAGGCTTCATCCAATGGGAGAAATAGAAAGAAATGAACACCTAACAAAGAATTATCATGAATATTAAAGAAATAATTCTCAATGGAAAATGGTCCCCCTAGGATTGACAAGGATCCCTAATTGAAGAAGATAATTTACGTTCTCTCAATATTTTCTCATCTAACCTTTTTCCTTCCAAAGCTCTGCCCATATTGACTTGTCACAATATAAAGAAATGGTCCCCACAATCATCAGACTGTTTCAAACTGGACTTTAATGAGGCTTCCAGGGGAAAGCCTAACCCTACTAGCTTTGAAGGAGTTATTCACAGCTTACAAGGAGAGGCCCTACATGTATACACAGGTTTCATTGGTATTAATAAAAATATAGTTCCAAGTTATTTTCCTTGGAGTTTGGTTTGGAAGTGACCATCAAGAAATAAATAACTAGTATCAACATTGAGGGGGACTCCCTACTCATCATCAATATGGTTAAAAAACCCTAGAATGGTTTTCATCCACATCCAAAATTCCAAAAAAAATGGAGATTAGAAGGTGGCTTGGAGAGTGTTAAGAAACTAATATTTAAAATTCCAATGGTCACACCTTCTCATGTCTATAGAATAGGAAATAAATTAGTAGACATATTGGCCAATGCAAGTATCTCGATAGAAGGCCATGTCCTGGATCTTCCCTGGATAAAATTTCAAATGGAACTCCTTTGAATGCATTGTAAACAATTGTTGGATGCATACCTTACTTCTCCCAAGTTGGGTGGGAATTGAATATATGTTAGGGATGAGGGAAGATCAGTTAAGTGGTAATAACCATTGTCGACTAAAGGTTAAGTGGTATTATAGTTTTATGACCACAATCTTGTCGTAGATGATAAATTGGTGTGGTACTTATATTGTATCGACCACTGTATGGCTCAAGCAAGAAATGGAGGAATGATAAAGTATTTGTTGTGATAACTTCATCATGACTTATGATGCCTTGGTTGTGGTGGCTCACTGCCACTAGAGGAGCCATCAAGTTGAGAGTAGGCTATCCAAGGTTAAATGCTTGAACTTCGGGCTTTTCTCAACACTGAGGAGTTGTCAACTATCCTTCCTGAATTTCATGACTCTTTGTGAAGGTGGTAATAGGTGGGTGTGGAGTCATCCCTGTTGACTAGTAGAGGTCAGGGGCGGTGGATTCCCCACTCATGTGGAACAAGGCGATTGGATTGTCTGTGGTTTATACTCAATGGCCATAGGGGAAAACCTCTCAGGCACAAGCAACGATGGAGGACACTGCTAATAAAATCATTGCCACTGTCCCACCCATAATATAAGTGGAATTGGCTACATTAAAGGAGGCAACATGAATGCGAAACATGGAAGACATGGAACTGTTGCTAGAGTTGGGATATTGGGTGTCAGATATTTGTTGCGCTCATACTTGAAAATATCGGTACCTACGATAAATTGATGTTCACTAGCAGATGAAATCACTTATGGGTAAAGTATTGTAGGAGAAAGGTGAAGTGAAATTTAGGACTCAACTCTAGCTGGAGGGCTATCATAAGCAACTCGTCATTCTAGGTTAGAAATTCAATATCCTCGTTGAACATAATGCCAATATCATCTCCATAGAAATCAAAACCATTGCTCGTGACCAAGGGCCCATTCTAGTGGGCTCACCCTCCAACTAACTTTGGTTATGTGGGATCTACTAACTTTTTTTTAATGAGTACTATGTTTTTCATTATGTCTATTACTATGAATTTCTGAGTCATACATGACATAGACGTATAAAGGCACTAGGGCATATAAGCTAATTTTGTAATGTAAATCTCTTTTGGACAATCAAACATGGTTGCAAATGGAGTAGCAAGCTAAGTGGGCTTAATTGTGGGGAAAAATCCATAGTTAAGTGCGCTTGAGTGAGAGGCGATCTAGATTGGGTGACCTCTTGGGAAGTTCTGGTTACCGGGTGCAAGTCCCGGAAGTGATGATTGACGCTAAGTGATTCATTTCACTAGTTTCAATCCCACTTCTTCACCCCTGTGAGCATCACCCAATGCAATGAATGTCAAGTGGACTATTCAAAAATCACGAGAAATTAGTCAATTACGACTACCTCTCATGAAAATGGTCACAGATGAATGACTTAACACAATTGGATCCCAAAAAATGATATCTAATAGTTCATACCTCTAAAAAAAACAACTATTATGCAACTGACTTGGGTTTCCAAATGACAGACTAGTAAAAACAACTAGCTACATCATAGGTATAATTTTTGAATTTAAAAAGTAATACAAAACAACCTAACCTACAAAAATAAAATTAGGCGACTAAGTACGAACTTTGTAAAATAATTCCACAAGAAATTACTATATGATTAATGATTAGTATCTTCTCTTGCATTAAAAAAATATGTAAGTTTAATATCTTTCCCATATTAAAATAAAAATTCATATTATGTTATTAAAGAATTAAAATCATAACTTCTTAATAATAATTAATAAAAAATTTAACACACATAAAATCCTACATCAACGATAATGCATTTCGCTTTTTTGCTTTATAAGTTATTATTATTTTATAACATATTCCTAAATGTGGGATCACTAAATCAAACACACTCATTATTTAGACTGTGCTATTGATAGAGGCTAATAATCTTGTTTGAAAACTATGTGCACTTGGAAGTTGGAAACCCGGAGAATCCGTTTTAAAAATAAAAAAGGCAGCCAATCAACAAAAGAAAAAAAAATGATAACTCCAATGTATTAAGGTCCCACGATGGGATTGGGATGAAATGTACAAATAAGATGACCGCCTATTATAACCACCATCATCATTATAAAAAAGTAATTATTTTAAGGAAGTGGAGAGTCAAAAAGATATTGCACGCCATGTGCAGATTGTAATGTTTTCCAAAATTACTAATTATTATTTTGATTAAAGGCCCTTTCTTTCCTAGCTTAGATTGTAATGTTTTTCTAAATTATTAATTATTATTTTGATTAAATACCGTTTTTCATAAATCATTTTTTTATTTGTTAAAAAAGATGCATAATATTATTTTTAATATACTTTACTTTGTTTTTAGAAAGTTGATTTTTAAGTTCAATTGAAATTTAGTTTTTCAGAAAATTGATTTTTTTATTTTGGTCAAATTTATTAAATTTGTATTGATTTAATAAAGTTAAACTATATAATATTTTTTTACAATTTTTATTAATATTTATTTTTGTTACTATTGGTTTATAATTTCAACATGTTATTGCACAATACATGATAAAATATAATTTTATAATTATTATTTTTTTATTTTATTAATGTAATATATGTTATTATATCGATATTATATATATATATATATAAATTTAAATTTTGCATTATTTATAATTAAATAATAAATTAGTATTATTATAATTTCTTTTAAATATAAATTTAAATTTAAAAATAAAATATATATAAACTAATAATTGTATTAAAATAATTTTTTTTTTGAATATTTTAGTTCAAATTTTAAGAAATAAAATATATAATTCTTGATTTGGAGAGACAACTTTGATTTGGATTACTAAGACTAATTCAAATGTAAATGCAATTATAATATATTATAGTTTTTAAAAGTTATGTTTGAAATAGGATCTTGCTCTTTAATTGCACAAATGAGGATTTTACCAATCAATAAAACTCAAATTGATGGAATTCTAAACCTTCACAATAATTTGAATTCAACATTTTTATTGTAATTTAAAAACTAACTACTATGTAGAACTTGTTTATTTTAAACTTGAAATATATGAATATTAATCTAATAATTTATCATTTCTTATCAATTTAATTAAATTTACTTTAATAAAGTTCAATACAAAACCATTTTTATATACTATGTTTTTAACAACTTTCACTTCGTTTAGTAAGTTAATATTTTAAGGAAAAAAGTATATATATATATGAAATAATTTAAGAAATTGATATAACTTTTTTACTTTAAATTGTAAAAAATGAGTTTGGAGATGGAATCATTGTGTCTTTGTGTTATTAGACAACAAGATGATAGAATGAATTCAACAATTGAAGAGATAGTTTATAGTCTCCTTATAAATGATGATTTACAATAAATTCAATTTCTTTAAAAAAAATGGTAACATTTAAAAAAATTAAAATTAAAATTCCTAAGTAATTTTGACTTGCACCCACTCCCTCATTCTTTATCAATGGCTCTAGATTCTCATTTATTAGTATCCATCAAAGAATACATTACGAAATGGGAAAAAAGTATTTAGCATATACTCAGTTGTTGATGGGAGTGCATTGAAAGAGCATTTTCTGTTATTTTATTTTTGTTGGGTAAATATCCGGTAAGTGATATGGTCAAATGCTATAGTGAAATATAGGAAAGAAGAAATACAATTACTTTTATTGCACCACTAAACATCAATACATCTTTCATACACATATGTTCCATTTCCTTTGATTGTAAATTTATAGTGTGTAAACTTATATAAAAATTCACTTTCAAGCATAAAGTATATGTGAGATTATGTCTCTTTTTTAGAATGCCTTGTGAAAGTTCAAAGACCATAAATTTATCTATTTATATTGTAGTTTTGTAATATATATATAAACTTTTATTTAAGATTAAAAGTTAAGTAAAAGATTAAACACTTGAAACATCTTACTTTAGGGATTTTCTAATAAATGTTATATTCATTAGGAATAATGATGAGTGTGTAGAATATTAATCTCTATTTTTTTTTAGGATGGTAACTCAAACCTTACTAAGTGTTGTTGCATGTTCCTTGGTTGCCTTATTTCCTGATGCAGGTCAGGTTTTGAAGGTTCAAACTTCTATGCATCTTCCATCTTATGCTAATGATCCAATGCACTAGAATAAAAGATCAAAGCCCTATTTTTTTGCCAACAGAAGAGCTTGCATTTTCCCCTTGGAATCCCTTTTACCCTTTCTTAGTAACGATGAAAATGGAGCTATTTCATCAGATTTCAAGGATTCGACATAGTAGCTTACTAAGGTTTAGGGAAAAGAGATGAAAATTAAGAAGAATGTGGTACTACTCGCGTGTTAGATGTACATGCCTTTCCGCAACTCTTGGCCTCATTTAAGATCACCACAAACTACGTTAAGGATGAGATTTGGGGGCTAGCGTTTGCTACTTTGTGTCATAAGAAAAATTCAGAGTTGTGTTTGTCCCTTGGGTTATCTTCCAAAATACTAGGCGATATGGACTGTCTTGTTTCCAAAAATGTGGTTTTTGATGCCGATAATGGTCTTGGTAGCCCACTCTCTTGATCTCTTGGTGGCATGTGTCTTCGGCCCCAAACTCCCTAGACCTATTTCCATATCCTAATCAAGCTTCTATTCGGTTACTCCCTCCTTGTTTGGGTCAGATCTACAAATTTAATGAAAGATATCAAACTTTCTCTGGAGCTCAAATTGGGGATACAATCTAGAATACAACAATTTTTTTTCGAAGGTAAGCATATGGATTATTCTTCGCCTCTTTTAGGTTAAAATATTTGAAGAGATGTTATTATATGTATGGTCCTTCGCTTGCATGGGGGAGGAATGGGAAAACCTTCTTCTTCTTAGGTTTTCTCTTACAAATATGTTGTTAGCAACCAATCCCCCCTAAAGAGCTGCTCAGCCTTAAGCGACTCCTAAACCATTTCAAGTCAAAAAATCTTAGGATGTGCCCTCTACTAAAATCTCGCACCCTAATATGGAGCACCTTCCATCAGCTCTATGTCGAGTCAGACCTCATATGTCATTTCAATGTCTTATGGCCACGCTCAACCTATCTTTATAAGTGGATCCATTTGTCCCGGACCAAGAAGTGCAAGGTTATTTTTTACTCAAAATGTTTCTTCATAGTGATTTTCTCTAAATAAGAAGATTATCTGAAGGCCCTAACTAGTGGGCATTGGTTCTGGAGTAAAGATGGCCTGTTCATAACCCATTGATTTAGGGATTTTGACCCTTCTACAAAAACCATTACCAAGCTTCCAATATAGGTTCAAATCCTAATCTTCCTACTCAACTATGACACTTTTCAGTTTTTCAGAGCATAAGAAAATCCTTGGGACATTTTCTAGCCACAAATCCCTCTCATGGGCAGATTGAACTTTACACGTATGGTTGAATTTGTGCGTAATTTGACATTAGCAAAGGGATTCCAGATCAAATCAATTTAAAAATTGGTGATTAACATTGGACCCAATCTATGAATTATGACAATAATGCTTTTGTTTTGTGCTCTTGTCTTCAAACATGCCATTTACATCATTATTTCCCTTAATTAAATTCTAACAAGAAACAACATAATCGAATTTCTAAATCTAAAATTTGGAAGCCTTGTGACCCACCCCCTATGGATGGCGAGACTTCTTTTATTTCTAACTAAGAGGATGAGGGATATGATGATGATATGATTTCAGGGGATCATGCTCAGACTTCCACTCCTCATCATACTCATGAGGATTCAACAATGAACCCACTTCCCCCAACAAATATGCAGTTGGTGAATAAAGATGTTTCTTTGGGTGTTTTAAAGCAAACTCATGAATCAACATCTTCTGACTTCAATAAGGACTCTCCTTCAACCCTCAATGATAATCTATAGGTAATCTTGGCTGACCTTCGTCTAGTTGATTGGATCAAGGTTTTGAAAAACAAAGGAAAGAAAGGCTACTCTCAGGATTTGGATGTTTCTTTTTGTTATTATTTCTTATGTTTCCCTTTGTCTACCCTATTATTCTCTTTCTCATTCGTTCCAGCTATTCTCATTCCTTAATGCATGATTGGAAATCGATATTGGCTTTGTATGCCCCTATGCAATCTTTCTTGCGTATTTTTAATAAATGAATAGACTTACTTACAAAAATGAAAAGACGAAGTATATATAAAATCAAATATAAACTTTTTGTAATAAATTTCCATTGATATATTTTTGGACCAAAACCCTCTTAAAAATGTAGTAATATTATATTATAAAGTACTAAGTGTTTGTATCTTATCTCTATTATAATTTTTTAAATAACTAATAATGAAAAAAATCACCTCATATAAAAATAAAAAAAACTTACAAATTTAAAATTAAAATTAAGATTAATTTTTAATGATGGTCTATATTTAAATTTACTATTACGAACATTGCATGGTCAATCGGATCATTCTTTAGCTCGTCACCCACGTTTCATACAATCATTATATATATATATATATATATCACATCACATCACATCACATCGTTGGTCAATCTAGATTATTCTTAACTTATTACCAAGGCTTCATGCATAGTAAAGTAAAAAGTTAAGAGAAATATATATGAAATAAAAAAATATTTATATAATATTGTTGGTTAATTTTGATAATTTTTAACTTGTTACCAAGGCTTTATGCATAATAAAGTAAAAAATAAAGATATATAGTAAAAAATAAAGATATATATATATATATATATATATATATATATATATATATATAAATATATATATATATATATATATATATATATATATAAATATATATATATATATAATTTAGTAAAAAGTTAAGAACTGTGCCTATTTAATATGAATATATAGTAAATTAAAAGAAAAAGTTATAAACCTTCTATATATATTAAAATAAAAGTGGTTGTACAATTTAAGCTAGGAAATGTTTGTGTATATACTAGATTAAAAAGAAAGTGGTTGTACAATAGTTACTTGGTTGATAATAGTTCTCGTTATTTTTAGGGATATGTCGAAAGAAAGTGATAGCCTGTAGTTTGAGCTTATTATTTTCCCATTGTTTACTTTGATTGGTTAGCTAAGTGTTGGTTGTCTAAGTGGAGAAGTTGTAGTTCCAAAGCAAGCAGATCCAAGAGAAAAGACATAGAAAGGACAAGGAAGTTTATCTCTTTGATAGGAGACCAGAAGCATAGGTAGGAGCAGGGTGAGCTAACAATGAGAAAGGCACCAAAAGCAAAGGTAGCTATATAAGCACCAATAGCAATTGTATTTGCACCCATGGATGATTCAGTCGACACAGAAGTTGTTGATCATGTTGATTCTATTGATGAAGTGGATGGTTTTGCTAATTCTGTTGATGAAGTAGTTGTTAATGCACACCACCTACACCTCCATATCAATCACCTCCATACTCAGTAGTTCAAGATATTGCAGTAGATCTAGTAGCACCAACATAAATATCAAGGACATATGCACCAATAATTGCCTTATTTTCATTTCAACCTCTTCAAACTTTGTGTCTATTCTCCCTAGTTCAAGATCTTGCAGTGGAGCTAGTAGCACCAAGATAAATAGCAAGGACAAGTGCACCAATATTTGCCTTATTTTCATTTCGACCTCTTCAGTTTCTTTGTCTATTCTCCCTGAGGGGGCTCTTCTATTTGCTCTTATTTTCTTGAGCTCCAGAGTGTGTGCTCCTTCGAAAAAATCCAGTAGTGTCAAGTAACTAGAATAATATCATGTAACTAGATAGCAATCTCGATAGGGTCGCCAACTAACAAACAATAGCGTTTCACTAACAGGAAAAGTGCATTTGTAAAATTGACTTAATAGAGTAGGAGGATTTTATATCTTTTTTCATTTCCTAATTATGAAGAACTTGAAACTTCACAACCATTGTTTATATGGGAACCCAAGGAAAAATATTTGAGCGCACCAACTAGCGACCCAGGTGAAGGTAATGGAAACTTCATTCGAGACAAACTTTTTTGTCTATTTACAATACTCAGGAAGACCAAATGCAAAAAAATCAAGCAAAGAAAGAACCGAACCTAGTCACTCAAAAATATTTGGGTGTAGAGACGTGAAGGCAGGAGAGACTTATATACAAATACGTGAAGAGAAGGAGAAAGAGGCTTTATAGACCCTGTTTACTTAACAAGATCTATGTTGCAGATTGCATAGCTACCGAAATTTTCGAAATTATTTTCAAATGATTTTGTATTTGTGAGAGTACAATGTTGAAATCATAAGAGTAATTTTTTATTTTTTAATAAATAAATGTTTGTCTATTGCTCAAAAAACAGTAAACTTGCATCATGAAAGTAGTGTCTATTGTTCGGAAGGTAGTAACCTTTTAGCATAAGAGCAGTGGCTGCATAACATTGAATCAGAAAACCTAAATAGATCTGTAAATGATGAGAAATTGAGATTGTGCATTGATTGGTTTTTACTCATATAATTTTCAGTGAAATTCCAAGATCCACCGACATCAGTGAAATTCCACGATCCGTAGACAACCAGTAATAATAATATTCAGAACCACTTAAAGAAAGCTATATCAAAATCTAATAATATTCAAAACCAATTAAAGAAAGGTATATCGGAATCTTTTCGATATTCAGAACCAATTAAATAAGGGTATATCAAAATATTTTCAAGCTGCCCATGATTATATTTTCCCTTCCAAAAATTTAGAAATCCAAGTTAATTCAAGACTGACTCCTCTCATTTTAGTTTTTGTGTTTCTTTCACACTCGTTTTAGTTTATGTGTTTCTTTCACAGTCCACATCAGTCACTGAATTTGTTGTTGATTCTAAAATACACGATATAAGATGTTTAAATTTTTCATAATGAAACATAGAAAATAATAGGGTTGTTGTGACAATGGAGAGCCCAATGTGGGTATGAAGATTATCATTAATTTTTAATTATAAAAAAATTTCAAGCCAGCAATGATTTTGAATTCTGGAACTTATTGGAAAAATCTATTGAATGTTATTGAAAATGAAAGAGCCACCCTATTTCATTATAACGTATCATATCTTGTATCTTGTTTTTTAATAGATCCCTATTTAAGAACATTATAACGTATGAATTTTATAAAAGGATTGACACATGGGAATCCAACATTATAAAGTAACGTATCCATTGTATTAAAGGATTGGCATATACAACGGATTGACAATTGGGCATCCAAGTATGGGATCGTTGGTCAGGCATCCATGTAAAGCACCATTGAAACATGTGAACATTTATGCAGACCAATGTTGGCTCGAACATTATGAAGGAGACACATAAGGAATCAAACCCTTTTTGTGCCATATTTGCTGCATCATCAGTCGTAGAAACTCCAACATCAAGCAAATTCTCTATTCATGCCCCTTTGTGTACAATAGCACTGCATCATCAACCACTACATCATCAACCAACGACTTTGTTCATGCCCTTTAGATATAACAAATAGTTGCTCCTAGCGGCTTTGTTCATGCCTTTAGATATAACAACTAGATGCTCTGTTCATGCCCCTTTAGACATAATAAGTGGGCAGGTATAAATAGAAGTTGGAAAAGAAGGAAATGGAAAAAAAAAGGAATTTGCAACAGAGGTTGGAAAAAAGGAAAGGATAGAAGTTGGGAAAAAATAAATAAACAAAAAGGTAATTGTTGAAGATTGCAACAAGAAACAGTGAAGGAGGCATCCTGAAACATCATCCTTGATCCTAGTTGGAAAATAATCACCTAAACTAGGTGGGGCCCACACAGGTGATTTTTGGTGCAAAGTCTATTTTTAGACATGTCGATCATATTCTATATGTAGCAGGAAGCTATTTGTGGATGGTTGGTCAAGTTGGAAAAATAGATGGATTTCTATTCTTAGACATATTGGGCGGAGTCTATTTTTAGACTGCCAATCTAAAAATAGATATGTCGAATATTATTAGCTCTCAATAATATTTGGACTCTAAACATTATCTTATTCTCTTGGAGCACTTCAGTTAAGTGCACAGATGTGGCACAGCAGCTGACAGAAGGAATTACGCTATTCCTAAGGGTTTACTGGAGCTATTGCATGGAGGACTCAATTAGAACTCATGTGACAGAGTTTGATGGAGTTGTAGAAGTAGTTGGTGGAGTTGTGTTCAGTTTAACTCAGTTAGACACAATTAAGCTAGTTGTATCTAGTCTAACTGATTGATGCACTAGTGAGAGTGGTGTGAATTAATTAATAATTAATTCAATAAATAATAACTCATTAATCAACTGAAGAATACATCAGTTAACTACAGTGCATGGACAGTTTCAGTGGAGACCAGTGGAGAGATAGGTGAAAGGGCAAGATGGACTATCCGTTGTGACTACTAGTGATGCATGGATTGCATCTATATATACATTGGAATTGCCAATGATAATAACGCAGTCAACGAGAGTGGGATTACATTTAATTGGTCTTTGTAATCATCTTGGATTGCGCAGTGGAGGCAGGCTAGCAGGAGGTGAATATTGATGCATGGATTTGCAAGATTGGGCCTGATTAGTATATGAAAATTGTACTGTACTGAGAGCTTGTGATAAGCTTTGTATGCTTTGTATGAGATTTTCATATGATATCCATGTTACATAATATATAGTTGGGGTTTTCAGCTTCAGGCTTTCCCGTTAAACAACTGTGTTATGTGTGTTTTTATTGCTTCATGTGTTTTGAAATTGTTGATTAAATTTCCGCAAGAATTATAGTGGAAGGATTCTGTATTTAGCAAGAAGATAAATATTGTTAGATCAGGAGAGTCCGGATATATACATGCATATTTTATATAATCTTCTATAGTAATAGAGTTTGGAAAAAAGGAAATAGAGAAAAAGGAAGAATCAAATGTGCATAAGGTACTTGGAGCATATGAAGGAAGCTTTAGACTTGAAGGAGAGGCTGAGGCATAAACTGAAACAGACTTTTCAAGAAACATTGATATGTATGATGGGAATTTTCATATTGAAAGCTTTTTTCATGGAAAGTTATAAGAAAATTTGAGGAAAAAAAACTACCCCTTGTTGGTTTTCCATGATGAATTTCAAACAACTACATCTAAAATTCCATAGACAAAGAAGGTACTCCCTACTATTTCTTTCTGAGCTATAATTGTTGTTTCATCTCAACAAAGAAGGTAGTCCATGATGTTGATTTTTTTGAGTTCAAATTGTTGTTTCATCGGGCCAAATTCAAATTCAAATCACCGTGGATGCAACATTGTGAATATTTTTGAGTTGAGTTTTGCATAATCGTTAGATTTCTTAACTCAATAAATGACAACATAATGGATATTTTGATGTCTGATTTGATTGTTTGGCTATTGTGGTTTCCCACCAAACATCTGTGTCTCAAACTTGCTTTAGTTATTTGATGGGAGGGCTTGGATCGATGTCCACTTAGATCATATTTACTTATTAAGCCTACAATTAGACAAGAAGTGATCAACAACATTAGCATAAACAACAAGGTTAAGACTTGCAAGAACACAATATGCCCTAAATATGAGTAAATATTAGAGAAAATTTAATGCTTCAATATTTTTGAAAATTTAAGACTGAAAACTCAAAAGAAAATGTGAATAAATTTTAGACCAAACATAAACCAAACTTTGAAAATTCAAGAGAAAACATGAGTAAATTTTAGGCCAAACATAGAAAATACTTATAATGCTTCAGTATTAATTTATATTGCTTCAATATTCATGAAATTTCAAAATAAAATATTGAAAGTTCAAGAGCAGACAAACGAACTCTTATCCCAAATTTTCTGGACAATATTCTATCATGAGTTTGTTTTATTCAGCCTTGGATGCAGATTCAACTTGATAAATGGGTTATGGAACCAAAACTGCTTTGTCCTCTGCTACCTTAAGTCGTTGGTGCTTCCCCTCGATAAAATGCAACTATTGGTAATGTTGCTGAAACTATTACTCTATATGCATCCACACTAGAAAGGACGTACCAACCACACCAAAGAACCAACAGAAATGACAGAACCAACAAAAATGATGTTCAGAACCAACATAAATGACAGAAATTTTCCTGTGGAGGTTGTTATGGCTAATTAATTAGGGCCACCTCTATCACGAAGAAAATAAAGAAAACTAGTGCATTTTAAGATCAAGTACCCTAGACCCTATTGATCCGAGACCAAAATCAATGAAAGGACCAAAGAATTGGAGCTTGTGTCGTTTTAGTAGTTGTAGGAAGCTTAACAGATGGCTAACATGCCAACAACTGGTTGAATTTTGACAAATGGCTAACATAACTACTTACACAACATTGTTAAGCTAGCCTAAAATTAAAAATCAACAGAAGATAATAATACTTAGAAGTTGGACTCAAAATAAAACTTAGGATAATGTCCTAAAGTTATCAAAATTAATTTTGAAAATTTATCACCCATGATAGATAGAACTTAGGATAATGATGTAAATTTAATACATTGCTCACAGTAATTAAAATCAGGCTACAATAAGAGGTTCATTATCTTGTCCAATTAAATAGCAAGAAAACTTTAGTTAAATTTTACAATCCTTCCTGCATTTCTCAATATCATGGAAAACTTTGGCTAAATGAATGACATAAAAAAAATTCAACCCAATTAATATGTCATCAATCACATATTGATCGCTATATACCTACCTGGTAAGGTATAATAAGGTAACCTTAAGTTCATATAGAGATAGTTTACATAATATTAGTGAATTTAATATGTATAAGTACATTTGTACATCGATAATCTCTGATGTGGTGAACATGATATCATTACACCTCATACAGACTCCGGACAATTTGGGCTAGTATGAGGAAGGTTTTGGGAGCAAACCTCAGGAAGGGACCCTTGGTTTCGAGTAGTTGGATATCAACTAGGGGGATCAGCCATCCACTCACGGAATTGAAGTTCCAACCTCTGTCGTGACATCCAGGTGCTTTGAGGTTATTCCATATATAGCTCCCCCGCTTGAAGGAACCAGGACTTCTGACTTAGATGACTCTCCAGATGCAAAAGGTGTAGGGCGGGACATGGTCTCAAACCTAGGCGGAGGAAAAAATAAAAGAAGCATCGGTGTACCAAGAGCAAAGCCAGAAGAAGAGACCTAGTTTTCGGGTAGGGCATTGGCATGGAGAATTTGGAGCACACCTCCTGGACGATTTTGGTTGGCAGAGTTAGGGGCAGGAACTACACCACCACTAGGCTCAAAATTTGGACGACTGAAATTTGGGAGAAATATTTGGCGTAGCTACCGATGGTTTTTATAATGAACCGAGGTTGATTTAGTCTTATCTTCCCACAACCAAACATGGTGGGTTGGGTTCTTACAAAATACTGGCATATAGAGATGAGCCCCATTTTATTGAAGCGTTGGACACCCCTTTTCGAACTAGACAAGGAGAAGTCTGGTGCTGGACCGATTTGGGTCAGATTATCAGGACTATTATTACAGTTTTGGTCTGAAGAAGCCCTCTGATTCATTGGATAGGATTTGGGTATCTATTTGGACCGTGATTGATCCTATCTCGAGACGGGTAACATATCAGTGGCTCAAATCCTTGTTCATCTGGACACGAGGGAAGGACTTGTCAAGGCTTTCAACCTCCATTTCAACGACATGGTTCAGGTGTAGATTCTAGATTATGAAGGGGTTCTGTTCAGATGCAGGCGTTTCCATGAGGTGGGGAACTTGTACAAGGAGTGTCCACTCATCATTTCGGCCTCTGCTCCCATGAAATTCCTAGTGCATTCGGGGACATATGAAATATGGAGAGGAGGAGAAGCGGGCATAGGGTTCAGCGATAGTTGAATGTGTACAAGGCACTACTGCTGGTGGCATTTTGGCTCCTCCTTCGCATCAGAAGGCTCATAACTGAACTGTCCATCCGTTGGAGGAGGACTACACTCCTATCTCGGGTACTCCTCTTGTTACATCCCTTTCGAATATTTCTGATTTGCATTTTTATGCTTCCCTTGCAATGTCATTTGCTTCCCTCACTATTAATTTAGTCAACTGTAATCTGGATCCCCTTAGCTGTCATGTTGCAGCTGCTCCTCCCTCTGTATCTTGGCCCAATCCCCAAACCATTGCTGGTGAATCTTCTGCACTCACGATACCAGATTCTTCGTGCCCATCTGCAGGTAACCGCTACAACCTCAGGTCACATTCTCGGCCTGTTAGACTACTGTATTTCATAGTATCACTAGGTGACTGATTATTTTATCAAATATTTCATAATGAAAATAATATTCCATGGCTATCATTTATTTTCAGGAAAAATGGGAAATCCTGACTGTCAAGAGCTTCAAAAGAATCTATGTGCCTTTCAATTCAGTAGAAGGGGAAAATGTTTTCGATAAGAAAAGGAAGACAAAGCAGTAGCACTAGAAATTATCATTAAGGAAAAAGAGCAGATCAAGCAATAATGCAGTAATAAAAGCATAACGGAGAGGTAGAGAAGTAACAGAGAGGAAGGGAAGCAACATTAGACCATTAGCGAAGACAAAGGCAACAGAGAAGAAGTTAAGACAGAAAAACAACAAGGGCAGAGTCTTGAACGAGATTGGGTCAATTCGTGCACGCGTTCAAGTCGAGTTGTGAATGCTAAAGCAGGTTAAGTCATGAACGCGGAGAAAATATTCCACGAACAAATAAGAAATGATCGGGCGTAACCAAAGAGACAAGGTTGATGAACCAAAATAAGGGAGCAGGGAGGACCGTTGGATCTAAGAAACGATCAATGACTGAGATTCAAGTTGCAATCGCAGATCGCAAGTTTTGCAAGATGGGCACAAGGGTAAATGTTAAAGTCAGTGAAATATGATTTGTGATGAGGTGGGACCCGTTCACCCATGGCGCGCATATAATTTTTATCTGTTGCCCGCACTTCGCAGCCCGCAGGTTTCTAACCTTACCTCTTAGGACTTACGCCAAACCTTGTTTTTCCGCCGATGCAATGAAGCAAGATCCACCATACCTTATCGCATTATCAAAACCACATTCAAAATATTGTTTCCTCCTTAATATTTACCTTTCTCTGTCATTCCGCTTTATCTTTATACTTTTCCTTTTGTCATCGCTATATCATTGTTTCATCTCCGATTTTACCCATTCCCCAATTATGATTAAAGTGGGACCATTCTCTCTGACACATCACCCTTCCCCCACTGTCCATCACATTTCGCAAAATTAAAACTCATTCCATTCTGATAAACGTTAAAACCTGGGATCCTCGATGTGTGATATCGCATTGCATAGTTTTTAACTTACCATTTCAAAGGCTCGCAACCTATTTTGTTTAACTTGCACTGTGGTCCAGTCCCACCTGACCTATCACGTCATTTACTTCTCCTCATTACCCTTCATCTCTCCTCCATCTCCACTCAACCCCTCCTCATCTGATGGTCCTTATTGAATTTCGCACTCCCCTCAGCTTCCGAACTTTAACCATGAGGGGGGGAAGATCTGAAAATGGGTGGTATTGCTTACCCCCTCCCCGCTACGTGTCACCCTTCTTCTATTTCACACCCCCTTCTATATTACCACTTACCGCTTGAGTCCCCCTCTGAAAAATTGTTTCTGCTGTCCTCCATTCCATCCACGTTCACCAACCGCCATCCCTCCATGACCGGGCATATAAAGTATGTGCGCCATTTATGAGGAAATAGGCTACACGTGGCAGAAAGACTTGGGTCGGACCCGACAAGTGGCAAAAGGCAGGGTGAGGTTGAACGTCACAAGGAAAAAAATAGAATGGGCGAGTCGGGCATTGATGCAGAGATATAGCAGCAACGACTGAAGGGGCAACAAAGCACATCAACACCAGCATCAATAAATGAAATTAGCGAGAAATGCACCAGACTTAATTACCCAATGCCAATATTTTGAAAATTACGACCATATGTTAGGGCCATCAAAGCATTTAGATCCATAAAGAGCTGCTCAAAATTAATTTTATAGGCGATATATTGTCAAAGATATTTTGCTCAAGCCTTGCGTGGCCATGCCTATTTAATTTCAGTTGTTTTGTAATAAATGAAGTTTGACCGAAGTAGATTAGGGAACCGACTTAAGTTTTAGTTAAATAATGCTTGAATTTTCATTATCAAGGGTTGGAACCTTGTTAGACTCTGTGTTGTAAAAGATCATTTTATTGGAGCACTGTAACTATTTTGAGTTGGGCATCAATAACAAAGAGACCGTTCACAGGATTCATGAGCTATGCTAATGGTGATGTTCTTTCCTTTGTGTTAATTTTTTCCTCTGTACTTTCATGTTGTGCATCAGTTTCTCTGATTACAAAACATAAGTTTTAGATTAATATTTGCTGAGAGAGTACCTTAATTCTGTCTGTTTTTGTTATCTTAATGTTTTCCTTTGAATTATAGTTAAATAATTCTTAACTTCTCTTTAGCTATTACTTAACTCACTGCTTTCTTTCATCTCATATTCACACTGCCAGTAAGATCCAGTCTGCATAGTTAGCTTGCCTGTGAATGCCCCTTGAAAAAGTTTATGAATAATTCAGCCTCTTATGACTCCATAGCCCAATGGATTAAGCTTCAGAGCTCTACTTGTCCAACCACCCAACCAATCAAAACCAACAGTTCTCATAATATCTATAACTAGCCTAATATCAACAATTATAATCATCAAGCTAAATCATAAATCATAAATAACAGAGAGAGCCCTCTCTGAGTCTAGGAAGGCTAGGTTTTGGACTCCAAAGTGGTTTGATGTTGTCCTCTGTCGTTTTTTCTTTCCAATCTTACAAATTACAGAGAGCTAACATAATGGCGACCATACTGGGGAATGAGTTAAGGAAAAAGCTTAATATTTCATAAGAACTTAGAAACCCCAGTCAAAATATTGTATGATTCAAGTATGTTCCAAGATTGGTATCTGGTTGTTGATGGTGGACAATAGCCGGACATAAGAAGTTGAAATCATCCACCTCTTGACTCCACAATTTTTAGTTTACCCAAAGAATCCACTGGTAGAAGAATCCAGATTGGTTGTGAATATACAGTGACCCCATTCTCTGACTGCTTAACAAGATGGATTCAAGGATACAATGCAGGTATGCTTCAACGAATAGTCAGCACATTTTTGGTTTCCTGCACAAAATTCCTCATGTAAATTGCGATAGAAATATTCCTATTTTTCAAGATGAGAAGGTTGATGATGATTTGTTACATCTCATTAAAGCTTATATACACTCATGGAGGTTGAAATTCGAATGGCATGAGGACTGCCTCATGAATATGTTCATGGTAACATTAGAAGGGAAAGCAAGGGAATGGTATGAAGGTCTGAACCCTGGTAGTTTTTTTTCTTTAAAAGATTTCCACAAGGTGTTTTATAATCATTATAAGGAAAATTCTCCATCTTTATCATTAGCTGAAAATTGTTGTGATCAATCTGAGGATCTCATAAAATACTTTGTAAATATTGATGAAGATTTAGGAAACTGGCATTCTGAGGATCTCTTAGCCGCAATTCATGAATTTCATTCTCAAGTTAACTTTCATGATAACCAAGAGAAGTTAGTTGAAAATGAAAGCAATCATGAAATGAAAGAAGGTCCACAAGATCTCCTTGTTGGGACAAATGATAATTCATTTGCTCTTTTGTGTGAGGCTAAAGAAGACATTCAGCCTCATGATCAATCTTCACAAGAGAAAGAAAAAAATTGTTGTTCAAGCCAAAGAACACAAATAATCCTTACTCCTTTAACTGAAGAAGAAATGAATACGATTCTAAGCATGCAACCAACCTCTAAATTATTATGTAATGAAGAGATTATTTCTATTTTTTCTACTGTTGATTTATGTACTGAAGCATTTCCTCATGAAGAAATAGAAGAACAGATTGATACTAATGATGTTCTTCCTTCTAAAGAAGGCCTTTTACCAGAGAGTACTCCTATTCATCAAAATGATGGCTTTCAAACATAATTTAGCCAACTTAGTCAAGACATATTAGGTTTTCTTGAGGAAAACATAGTGGTACATTATGAGGATGCCATGTCAGATGACCATGAAGAATGTGTAGATATTCTCTTTCAAAAGGATCCTGAGCATGAAAAAGTGGAACAAGGAGCAGCCCTAGATAAATTTTGTTATTTAAATCCTCAGGGCCAGGTATTGTTCCAAGATCCTTTGTTGGTTTCTTAGAATCACCTAAAGAAGGAGTATGCTATGCCAAGAATGGTTTGTTGTAGAGTTTAAGGAAAAGTTTGAGAACTATTGTTTAAAGGAAAGTAATATGGGAGAGGCCCTTTTTTTTTCCAACCTACTAAAAAAGGTGAACATCAATCATGCAGCCATTTATTTGATTGGTTGCAATGGAGAAAGGAGTTCACTTAGTGTATATATATCTCCAAGTTGGATTTGGGTAGGTAGGTGTGCAAATAATCTCAGAACTCTGAGCATGTTTCAAATTTTAGTTTTAGATTGCTTTCTAGTTTTCAGATCAAGTATGTGCCAGACTTCAGTTTGCAGAGAATGTTGAATTCAGCTTGAAGGTTTCAACTACAAAAGTTGTAGCAAATCAGGTTGCGGGGTTTGGATCAACCTAATGGATCAAGCCACTAGTCTACGGTGTTCTTTACACCTCTAGAAGGAGATGACATCCCCAACTCGAGCCATTGTTAGAATCCTGTATTTCACAATATCACTAAGCGACTGATTATTTTATCAGATCTTTCATAATGAAAATAATATTCCATGGCTATCATTTATTTTTAGGAAAAATGGGAAATCCTGACTGTCAAGAGCTTCAAAAGAATCTATGTGCCTTTCATTTTAGTAGAAGTGGAAAATGTTGCTGATAAGAAAAGGAAGACAAAGCAAAAACACCAGAAATTATCATTAAGGCAAAAGAGCAGATCAAGCAATAATGCAGTAATAAAAGCATAATAGAGAGACAGAGAAGTAACAGAGAGGCATGGAAGCAACATTGACCATTAGCGAAGACAAAGGAAGTAGAGAAGCAATTAAGACAGAAAAACAACAAGGGAAGAGTCCTGAACGAGATTGGGTCAATCTGTGCACGCGTTCAGGTCAAGTTGTGAACGATAAAGCAGGTTAAGTTGTGAATGCAGGGAAAATATTCCACGAAAAAATAAGAAATGACCAAGCGCAACCAAAGAGACAAGGTCGAAAAACCACAGTAAGGGAGCAGTGAGGATCGTTGGATCTAAGCAAATATCAATGGCTGCGATTCAAATTGCAATTGCAGATTGAATGTTTTGAAAGATGTGCACAACGGTAAATGTTAAAGTCAGTGAAATTCATTTTGCGATGAGGTGGGACCCGTTCACCCGTGGCACGCATATAAGCCTTACCTGTTTCCCGTACTTTGCATCTCGCAGGTTTCTAACATTACCTCTGAGGACACAACATTATGGATTTAAGGATACAACTCAGCTATGCTCCAATGACTAAAGAGCACATTCCTAGAGTCTCGAACAAAAGCCTCGGGTAAATTGGGACATAAATCTTCCTATTTTTCAAGATGAGAAGGTTGATGATGATTTGTTACATCTCATTAAATTTCATATACACTCATGGATGTTGAAAGTCGAATGGCATGAGGACTTCCTCATGAATATGTTCATGGCATTAGGGGAATTTTGAGGTCTAAAATGGACCTCCTAAGGAAATTATAAAATAATAGTGGAAATAATAAAATAAGATTTGATGACATCATAAAATTTTAGAGGGAAAAAAAGAAAAAACTACTTTTTCAACTTATCTCCCAAATTTTTTACTCAAGTTTTGAGTTAGAGTACTCGTTGGATACAAAATTTAATTCCCTATCAAAGGAGTACCCATGTTGCATACTTTCGATGGACCCTACTACACGAAAAATGGGAAATACATGAAAAACATGAGTGCAATAACGTGTTTTCATGTATTTCTCATTTTTCGCATAGCAGGGTCCATCGAAAGTATGCAACATGGGTACTCCTTGGATGAGGAATTGAATTTTGCATCCAATGAGTAGTCCTGCTCGAAATTTGAGTAAAAAAATTTGGAGATAAGTTTAAAATACGAGTTGAAAAGGTAGTTTTATTATTTTATTATTATTATTTTTTAATCTTTTTACCCTTTTACTTAAAAAATGGTGAATCATCCCCCATGGTTGACATCATAATATTGAATCCTATTGGTTCTTATAAAGTTTATTTTGGTTGTACATTTTTCTTATGAGGCCCATTTGAGACCTCAAAATTCCCCTAATGGTATCATTAGAAGGGAAAGCAAGGGAATGGTATGAAGCTCTGAACCCTGGTAGTTTGTTTTCTTTAAAAGATTTCCATAAGGTGTTTTATGAGCATTATAAAGAAAATTCTCCATATTTATCATTAGTTGAAATTTGTTGTGATCAATCTGAGGATCTCATACAATGCCTTGTAAATATTGATGAAGATTTAGGAAATTGGCATTCTGAGGATCTCTTAGCCGCAATTCATGAATTTCATTCTCAAGTTAACTTTCATGATAACCAAGAGAAGTTAGTTGAAAATGAAAGCAATTAGGAAATGAAATAAGGTCCACAAGATCTCCCTGTGGGGATAAATGATAATTCATCTGCTCTTTTGTGTGAGGCTAAAGAAGACATTCAACCTCATGATTAGTTTTCACAAGAGAAATAAAACAATTGTTGTTCAAGCCAAAGAACACAAAGAATCCCTCTTCCTTTAACTGAAGAATAAATCAATCAGATTCTAAGTATGCAGCCAGCCTCTAAATTTTTATGTAATGAAGAGATTATTTTTATTTTTTCTACTGATGATTTATGACCTGAAGCATTTCCTCATGAAGAACAGAAGAAAATATTGATATTGATGTTGTTCTTCCTTCTCAAGAAGGCCTATTGCTAGAGAGTACTCCTATTCATCAAAATAATATCCTTCAAACATAATTCAACCAACTCAGTCAAGACATATCAAGTTTTCTTGAGGAAATCATAGTGGTATATTATGAGGATTCCATGTCATATGACCATGAAGAATGTGTAGATATTCTCTTTCAGAAGGATCCTGAGCATGACAAAGTGGAACAAGGAGCAACCTTAGATAAAGTTTTTTATTTAAATCCTCATGGCCAGTTATTGTTCCAAGATCCTTTTGCTGGTTTCTTAGAATCACCTAAAGAAGGAGTATGCTATGCCAGGAATGATTTTTTGCGGAGTTTAAGGAAAAGTTTGAGCACTGTTGTTTAAAGGCAAGTAAGATGGGAGTGGCCCTTTTGTTTTTCCAACCTACTAAAAAAGGTGAACATCAATCAATCATGCAGTCATTTACTTGATTGGTTGCATTAGAGAAAGGAGTTCACTTAGTGAATAAATATCTCCAAGTTGGATTAGGGTAGGTAGGTGTGCAAATAAGCTCAACACTCTGAGCATATTTAAAATTTTAGTTTTAGATTTCTTTCTAGTTTTCAGATCAAGTATGTGCCAGACTTCAGTTTGTAGAGAATATTGACTTCAACTTGAAGGTTCCAGCCATAGAAGTTGTAGCAGATCAAGTTGCAGGGTTGGGATCAACCCAATGGATCAGACCACTAGTCTACGGTGTTCTTGACACCTCCTGAAGGAGCTTCCATCCCCAATTGTAGCCACTGTTAGACTCCTGTATTTCACAGTATCACTAGGTGACTGATTATTTTATCAGATCTTTCATAATGAAAATAATATTCCATGGCTATCATTTATTTTCAGGAAAAATGGGAAATCCTAACTATCAAGAGCTTCAAAAGGATATATCTGCCTTTCAGTTTAGTATAAGGGGAAAATGTTGCTGATAAGCAAAGGAAGACAAAGTAGCAGCACATCATTAAGGAAAAAGAGCAGATCAAGCAATAATGCAGTAAGAAAATCATAACAGAGAGGCAAGGAAGCAACATTAGCCCATTAGCGAAGATAAAGGCAACAAAGAAGCAGTTAAGAAAGAAAAACAGGAAGGGCAGAGTCTTGAACGAGATTGGGTCAATTCGTGCATGCATTCAGGTCAAGTCGTGAAAGCTAAAGTAGGTCAAGTCGTGAACATAGGGAAAATATTCCACGAACAAATAAGAAATAACCAGGTGCAACCAAAGAAATAAAGTCGAAGAAGCACAATAAGGGAGAAATGAGGGCCGTTGGACCGAAGAAATGATCAATGGTTGAGATTCAAATCTCAATCGCAGATCACAAGTTTTGCAATATGGGCACAAGGGTAAATTTTAAAGTCAGCGAAATGCGATTTGCGATGAGGTGGGACCTTTTCACCCGTGACGCGCATATAAGCCTTACCTGTTGCTTGCAGGTTTCTAAACTTACCTCTTAAGACTTACGCCAAACCTTTTTTTTTTCGTCGATGCGATGAAGTGGGACCCACGATACCTTATCGCATTGTTGAAACCACATGCAAAATCTTGTTTCCGCCTTAAACTTTGAATTTCTTCGCCATTTCGCTTTATCTTTATACTTTTCCTTTTTTCACCGCTATATGATTGTTTCATCTCCGCTTTTCCCCATTCCTCGATTACGATTAAAGTGGGACCATTATCCTCGACACGTCACCCTTCCCCCACTGTCCATCACATTTCAAAAAATTACAACTCATTCCATTCTGTTAAACGTTAAAACCTGTAATTGCCAATGTGCGATATCGCATCGCACAGTTTTTAACTTACCATTTGAAACACTCGCAACTTATTTTGTTTAACTTTTGCTGCGGTCTAGTCCCACCTAACTTGCCACATCATTTCCTTCTCCTCGTCGTCCTCCATCTTTCCTCCATCTCTACTCAACCGCTCCTTTGTTGAAGGTCCTTGTTGCATTCTACACTCCCCTTAGATTTTGAAATTTAACCATGGGGGAGGGGGTCTGAAATGGGTGGTATCACTTACCCCCTCCCCGCTACGTGTCACCCTTCTACTATTTCACACCCTCCTTCTATATTACCACTTACCACTTGAGGCCCCCTCTGAAAATCTGTTTCCTTCGTCCTCCATTCCATCCACATCCGTCAACTGCCATCCCTCCATGAACAGGCATATAAGGTATATGCGCCATTTATGAGGAAATAGGCTACACATGGTAGAAATACTCAGGTTAGAGCCGACAAGTGGCAAGAGGCAGGGTGAGGCTGAACGTCGCAAGAAAAAAAACAGAACGGGTTGGGTTGGGCATTGATGTAGAGATATGACACTAGAGATTGAAGGGGAAACAAAGCACATCAGCACCATCATCAATAAATGAAAGTAGCTAGCGCTACACCAGACTTAATTACCCAACATCAATTTTTTTAAAAGCAGGACCATATGTCAGAGCCATCAAAGCGTTTAGATCCATATCGAGCTACTCAAAATTAATTTTACAGGCAATATTTTTTCATATTTATTTTGCTCAAGTTTTGTGTGGCCATTCATGTTTAATTTCAGTTTTTTTGTAATAATTTAAGTTTGACCCAAGTATATTAGGGCAAATGACTCAAGTTTTAGTTAAATACTACTCGAATTTTCATTATCAAGGGTTGGAACCTTGATAGACTCTGTGTTGTAAAAGATCATTGTATTGGAGCACTGTAACTGTTTTGAGTTGGGCATCAATAACAAAGAGACCGTTCACAGGATTCATGAGCTATGTTAATGGTGATGTTCTTTCCTCTGTGTTAATGTTTTCCTCTGTCTTTTCATGCTGTGCATCAGTTTATCTGATTACAAAACAAAATTTTTAGATTACGATTTTCTGAGAGAGCACTTTAATTCTATCTGTTTTTGTTATCTTAATTTTTTCCTCCAAAGTATAGTTAAAGAATTATTAACTGCTCTTTAGCTATTACTAAACTCACTGCTTTCTTTCATCTCATATTCACACTTCCAGTAAGATCCAGTCTGCATAGTTAGCTTGCCCTGTGAATTCCCCTTGAAAAATTTGATGCACAATTCAACCTCTTATGACTCCGTAGCCCAATGGATTAAGCTTCACAGCTCTGTCTATCCAACCACCCAACCAATCAAAACCAAAAATTCTCATAATCTCTATGACTGGCCTAATATCAACAACTATAATCATCAAGCTAAATCGTAAATCATAAAGAACACAGAGAGCCTTCTCTGAGTCTAGGAAGGCTAGGTCCTGGACTCCAAAGTGGTTTGATGTTGTCCTTTGTCATTTGTTCTTGCAAATATTACAAATTACAGAGAGCTAACACGGCCCATTAACCCACTTGATTTTGGTCTTCATGTGGACTCTCATGTGCCAAATCCAAAAACCTCACGGGGTCGACCCTCTTCCATCACCAAGGCTATCAGAAAGGTCGAATTAGAGGTAGTAGCTGGGACACAATCCTCCATCGATCGAGTTCTTAGAGAAAAGAACACCCAGGGTAATGGTGAAAAATGATCTGCCTTTCCCTTAACAATCGAGGTTTGGCCATTCCTGACAAAAAACTGGCCCTCAAACAACTACTGGCTAGTGTTCATGTGGATGCTCTCTTTCTTCAGGAAAATTTAGGTGAAGGTTGTTGTATTTCTAAAACTGTCTTTTCTACTCCCTGATGGTCTTTTCAGACAATTGATGTCTGAGGGAGATCTGGTGGCTGTGCTCTATGTCTCAATAACATAATTTTTCTGATCCAAAATTGGTGGGGAAGGGTTGGCATTCTGGGTGCTAACATCACTACACGTGAATTTGATATCTCTATCTCATCAATCAATCGATATGGTCCCAGCCACCACAGAGAGGTCTTCTGGGTCGATTGGATGCACAGTACTATTATGAAATAGGACAACATTATTATGGGAGGGGATATCAATTTCTGCATTGGTCTCTCTGAATCCTGGGGCCCGTGTGCCACATCAGACCCAAAATCTGCTTACTTTGAGAATATGATTGATGAGGCCTGCCTACTTGATCTGGCCATACCTAAGAAACTCCCCACTTGGAGGAATATGAGGACTGGGGAGGCTGATTTGGCCAGAAGACTTGACCGCTTCCTCATCAAGGTCTCGATAGCTAAGAAACTTGAAAAATCCAGACAATGGGTTGGGGAAGATGGCTCCTCAGACCACTCTCCTATGTACCTCGAATTTTAGCTGGGTCATTAAAAACCCCGTTCCCCATTCAAGTTTAATTCAAATTGGCTCAAGGAGCTTGATTTTCACTCTTTTTTCAAGAGCGAATGACTACACTGTGAGAAAATTCTTGATCTGGAGCTTGCATGGGTTCTCTATAACAACCTATCTAGATTGAATAATCTCACCATCAGCTGGGCCAGAAGTAAGAAAAAATTGGAGGATGGGTCGTTATCGAACATAGAGAATGAAATTGGTAATATGACAAGCTCGGACGAGCTTGGATTCCAATCTCAGGAATCAAAGGATAGAATCATAGCTCTATAATTGGAGAAAGAAAATATTCTTAGGAAATATAAGGAAGAATGGAGGCTTAAAAACAGGGCTATCTGGTTACAAGCTGGAGATGAAAACACCAGATTTTTTCAATAATGTGCCAAAGGCACAAGGATTATTAATACTATTTGGGATCTTAAGGATATGAATGGTAGGGTGGCACATAACCACTCCCAACTAGCAGACATGGGCATTAATAATTTCTTAATTCCATATAGGGACCCTGGGAATGCTAATATTTTGGAGATCATGCAGATCACCCACTCCATGCATAGATTTGTGGAGGAGGATAATTTGGAGGACCTGAATGCTCCGGTCACTTTAGGGGAAGTGGAAGGGGTTTTGAAATGGTTTAATAAGGACAAAAGTGTCGGTCGTGATGGTTTTCCCATTGAATTATACCTTACCTTTTTTGATCTCATTGGCAAGGACCTCCTTCAGGTCATTGAAGCTAGCAGGACTTCGACTCAGGTATACGATGGTTTTAATGCTACCTTCAACGCCCTCATTCCCAAGATTGATATGCCCCTGTACTTCAATGACTATCGCCCGATATCCCTTTGCAATTGTATTTATAAGATCATTTCCAAGATTATTGCTAACCAGATTAAGCCTTTCCCAACACATTTCCAAAGAACAATTTTCTTTTCTCAATCATATAAAAATCCATGAAGCGATTGGTATTGTTGAGGAGGTCTTACACTCCATTAAACTTAAGATCCTTAAGAGTACCATTCTCAAAATTGACCTTGAAAAAGCCTTTGATTGTGCCAATTAGAGTTACTTGAAACTCATCCTCATTCATATTGGCTTCCAACACTCCTTCACTAATTGGATTACGGGGTGTATTACTAATGCCTCTTTCAGTATTCTTATAAATGGTGTAGCTCCTGATTTCTTCCATGCAGGTAGGGGAATTAAGCAAGGCTGCCCCCTCTCTCCTTTACCTTTTTTATTGATTAGGGAAGGGTTATCCTCTCTTCTAGAAAAAACAAAAGAATATGGTTCTATTCATGGCATCATAATTGGAATTTTGTACAAATGACCCATCTGCTATTTGTGGATGATGTTCTCATATTTCTTGATGTAACTTGTCATGACAATATCAACTTTTTGAATTTACTCAACATTTTTTGTAAAGAAACTGGTATGGACCCCAACCACAGTAAATCAACCATTATGTTGGTGCACTGCTCATCTTTTGAGTGTAGACATGTTTTGGGCCTCTTTCACTTTGAGCGCAAGGAATTGGAAGAGGGTATAAAATACCTTGATTTTCACCTAAAACCAAATGACTACCGTATCAATGACTGGAACTGGCTTATTGTAAAAGTGGAACGCAGAGTCAACATCTGGAAACAAATATGGCTATCCAAATCCGGCATACTGGTGCTCATCAAATATGTCCTTAACGTCATTTTTGTGTATTGGATGGCACTGGCTTGGATCCCCAAGAGTGTCATAGATAGGATCCAACAAATCTGAAGGAGATTTATTTGGAGAGGAAAACAAGATGGTCATATATATATGTTTGGAGAGCTTGGAAAAATATTTCTAAGCCTAAAGGTTGGGGGGAATGGGGACTAAAATATCTCAACCTTTTTCCCTCGGCCTTAGTTGCTGAACTATGATGGAATATTATCACCAACAATATTATGTGGCAAGAAGTTACATATTTCAAATACATTGCACCTAGATCTATCATGGACTGGATCAGAGGACGAATCCAACTATCCTCGAGCACATCCATTATTTGGAAGGCCATCACTAGATCCATTCACCTCATTAAAAAAGGCTTAGCTTGGTGCATTGGATCTGGTGAATAGGTAAAAATAGGTGAGGATACATATAATTTTTTTTTTAGGATTAAAATTTAAGTAAAAGATTAAACTCTTGAAACATATTACTATAGGGATTCTCCAATAAATGTTATATTCATTATGAATAATGATGAGTGTGTAGAACATTAATCTCTATTTTTTTTTTTTAGGATGGAAACTCCAACCTTACTGAGTGTCATTGGCTATTCCTCAGTCGCCTTATTTCCTGATGCAGGTCAGATTTTGAAGGTTCGAACTTCTCTGCATCTTCCATGTTATGCTATTTGTAGTGGTGGATTTGATGCACGGGTGTACAAAATCGCACCAGTTTAAGGGGTATGGTCTACCCCTATAAACTATTGGTAACAGGAAAAAAGTGGTGGAGCTCAAAAGCATATAATCTAGAGGGAAAAATATGTGAATGTATGCTCAAAGTAAACTAAAACTAAAACAAAAATATACAAAAGCTATTGAAGAGAGTTAAAACGATAATAATTCAAATGATGGCTCAAGGCCTCTTCTTATTAAAAGTTTGATATGGAGAATAAATTTTACCCACTTGCCAAAGGGCCCCTAGACAATGGTTCTAGGTCTCGATGCAAGGATGTTGTTTTCCAAGCTCTGACTTTGATGCAGTCTCCCTCTCTCTCTGCTGTGATGGAATAGGACTTTTTGGTGGCCAACAATCGAGTCCCCTCTATCTCCAGCTCCGGGTCACACACTGCTGGTATTGCTTGGGAAATTCTGGCCAGCATAACAATGTGATCACCCATTCTTCATTTCTTGGTGGCTTTATATAGGGGCTTTAAAATCCTCCTTACCTCCCTTGGTACATGATAGATGGTGACCCAAGGGAGAGGTATGATTCCATTGTGTGCTCCAAATATTCCTTTGTGTGCTCACATAATTTCTAAGGAGGTGTTGGTGGCTGTCCTTAGGTGGCTTCATATAAGGAGTAACTGTCCTTTGCTTTGTGTGGTCCTAGAAAGTGACATTTTTCCATTTCCAAGAATGCGCGCTTATTGGGAAAAAAGGTGCGCAGAAGGCGCTCTTCTCGAAGGATTAAGCACGCAATTTAGCATTTAAGACTAGTTCAAATCTGATTTTCTCAAAATCTTAGAGATTTTAAATACTTCTTGATTCCATAATGTGTTCCTGCCCTGTAAATCCTTAGGCTTGACATTAATTAATGTCATCTTCTGTTGTACGATTTTCCAGTGTTAATAGTTTCCCCCTAATGTGTGAGGTATAGGAAGGACTGTATAGCTGAAATACATTATAGTTTCTTTTATGTAGTGTGCGCAGAGAGAGAGAGAGAGGCCTGCGTGAATCTTGGAATTGACAACACCTTGCACCATTTTCGAGATGACCATGGCGTAAGGGACCCCTGCAAGCAAACAAATTATACAACATATATACAAAAATTCAACGAGGCGGGCATGTCCCATGCTCGTGGTGCTATGGCTAGTTAAACAAAATTGACAGATAAATGTGTTATCTGCGTCACTGCTGTGGTAGTGATGCTGGCGGTTGTTGACGACGACTACTGACACCCTCATGAGCGTTGTTTATTTTACGATAGGTGGAACGTGGTACCCATATGCGTAACCTTGGTATGGCATATAACTACACAATGTACGCATATGTACTGGTTGGGACCTTCCCGTGTAAGCATTGTTGACAGAGATTCTTATGGAGGCACGGGTCTTTGACAGATCTGATCAAAGTGCAATGGTTGTAAGGTATGATACCATCTTGACATGAAAGCTTTTGTCATAGTCGAATTTTAGGAGGATTGGTGACATCTGTGGATAATGATGTCTCCCATAGGGCCACCTGAGGATACCCCTTTGCATAGGGAGGGGTGATCCAAGGTACCGCTTCCTTTTTGGAAAAGAGGTGTCAAGATTGACAAAAAGGAAGCCTTAACCGAACCATGGGTCACTGACCCAAGGGGTCGGGGACCTAGATGTGATGGGTTTAACATAGGCATGTTGGTGAGAGGTGACTGAAAATGGATGATGGGGATTCAATGGCCCGAGGTTGAAGTATTCTTTAGTAGCTTGGCAGCTGTCATAGTTATTTCTTAAGGGAAAATCCCTGGAGTCGGTAGGACTTCTAGGGTGGGTGTGAACTGGCTATGAATGTCGTGATGGTGCATGTGTGGGGGTGAAATACTTCGACCAAGGGGAATAAGGGACTATTTCCATAGGGGAAAAGATGAAATATGAGGGTGAAGCGGCTAAGTGCATCATTTGCGGTCTTTGTACACTTACCAAAAGAATAAAATAATGTGGTTTGGTTTGTACAAAACACAGATACGGGTACCCCAAAACATGAAAGGGTTCACCCACTGAAGGTGTGAGGACAATGTTTTGCTAGGGGTGGGGGTCCCATTGGTTGGTATCATGTGCGGGGTTGACGAAGTAGATGAAGAAGTGTCGCAGATGGGATTATGATGATAGAGGTATGGTGGGCCAAATGCGATGTGCGGAGGTGCGCTTTCAATCTGCTTGTACAACCTGGTCGTCTAGGAAGGGGGGTTGATTTTGAATGGTAAACTTGACCTTATGCACGATGAATGAATGGGAATGAGGTGCTTCCCAGACTGAAATGGTATGGCCATGGCGTCACTTGTGCTGTGATATATGGTCTACTTTGGGTGACGAGCGCCATGGAGGGGAGGCTCTACCGACCAACGCGGACGTTTATCATGTGTAGGGTGAGGTGATGATAAATGCGGTTGAGTATGAGGACCCTATTTTTTATTTCTAATGGAGAAATGAGGTTAGGATATGCAAATTTTTCTGGGACTCTATCATGCTGAGGGTAGAATGATACCTGCTCCGGGACCTTCAGTAGATGGTGTTGTAAAAGGTTTGCGGGCTCTTACTGCAAAAAAAACTACCTCAAGTGAAAGCATATTCTTTTCATCTAACATTATTAAAAGGCATGAGCTTTAAAAAAGGAATATGGGAGGGTGCATACCTGTTAGCATGGAAAAATTATTTTTCCTGGAAAGCGAATGTGGCATCGCTTTCGTTTGTCATGGCATACTGATGATGGTGCAACTTACGGTTTGTGGAATGGACATTCTGATCTCCTATTATGGACCTTTGAAGTTCTAGAAAAGGGCGATATATATGGGATTATGGCCCTAATAATATTCATTTGTACTTCCTGAGTTTTGGGAGATCACAGATGCTTGCAGAGCCTTTCTTGTCGTTGCGGCCAGCCCATGTACTAGGGACTAGTGATATTATGTCGAGGTAAATTTCATGATTTCCTGCATTGTAATTTCTTCAGTTTGATGGTGCCGAGGGCCATACAAATTAGGATTGTACGGCCTTTGAGTGACTTTTTCCCTAGATTGCGTAGGCAATCTAGGCAAAAGAGCGCCTCCTTTGCACACAATTATGAGGGTCAGGTGCGCGTGGGCGCGCTGTTCCCTTATTTTTGTGCGCAAAGGCATGCCTGTGAAGAATACAGGCGCACGAGGGCATGCCTGTCTGAGGGATAGGCTCGCAAAGGCCATGATGATAGAAAATTTTGATTTTTTTGTCTATTTTTGATTTTTTTCTCTGTATTGGTGGGTACTTGTGTTGCTATTAGGTTGGTGCGGAGAGAGCGGGATTGGCCTGAGATTCAGACCGCTCTAGCTACTGATGCTGGGGCGCGTCGTCAGTTGGCTGCATGGGGCCTTTTGAAATTTGTTGAGAATGAGTTCCTGCGATCGCAGGACCATTTGTTACATTACATTATACAGCATTGGCGTAGGTAGCGCAACATGTTTTTGCTGCGTGGGACGAACCTGGTGATCCATCCTGAGACATATATATACTTTGTGACCAGGTTACTGCCTCAGGGTGAGGCTCTAAGGTACCCACTCCCTGCTGGGAGAGTGAACCTAGAAAGATTTTGAAGGCGAAATCGTGGTGATGTGCCTCTTACCAAGGGGTGCATCAACATTGCATCAGTGACAGATGTGGCCGAGTGGTGTGCCCTGGCGATTATTGTGCGACTGGCGGGGTTAGTTGCTCCACATCGGGCATCTGGCCCATAGGTTGGAGTTTTACGCCGATTGAGGGGCGGGCATTTTTTCAATTTCGCCCACTTTTGTTTTGATGACATGGTGTCGCAATTGAACAAGGTACAATGTGGATCTAATTAATTTGCGTACGCTAGCATCCTATGCAACATCATGTACGAGAGGGTGGTGCTACTGAGGCTAGTGGTGGTGGTGCCTATTTGGGGGCCGCAGGAGCCACGCATGAGGAGGTGGGCTCCAGTGATGCCGCGAGGCAGTGGTGGCATGGTGGGTCGTTATTGGAATGACATGACAGAGGCCTGGTTTGAGCCCAATCCATAGATGTTATTTCCATACCCGTATGCGGGGATGGACTTTTGGGGTGACCCAAACATGGGTCTCCCTTTCGTTTATGTTTGGGGACCTGCAGGTATGTATTATATTTTTTCTGCATATGTTTGAGTATTTATGTACTTATGTGTTTTGTTATCGGCACTGGCATTATTTTGGTTACTCGTGTAGATGTTGGAAAGGTAGGTCGCCCTGTGGCCTGACTGGTGGGTCACGACCCTCTGTTACAACCTCGAGGTGGTCAGGGAGGAGGTGATGCAGGTGGACCAGGTGGTGGTACTGGTGGACCTAGCGAAGATGCTGTTGGCCCTTCTGGTGAGGGTAGAATCTCAGTTGCAATAGAGATTGCTGCTGAGTGAGCTTTTGCTGATATGACTGAGGCTCGCAATGTAGTACTGACAGCTTAGGTGGCTACTCTTGAGGACTTCCAGGGTTGAGTGGACCGCTTGAACCAGGGTATGCCTACTTGAGGTTTCATGAACGACCTCGAGGAGGTTTGGTTAGAGATGGTGATGGCCCGCGAGAGGGATTATCGGCCCACTCTACGTCGGGTGGCGATCATGGTGGCGACAGTGGCTCCAGTGGTGGTACCAGGAGCAGTGGTGTGTCCAGGTGCCCCTCTTCAGGGGGCACCCCCATAGAGTAGTTTTGTACATAGGGAAAGCACCCGTTATGAGAATGATTCCCTTATTTTTGACGAATTTTGTATCTCTTGGCTGGCCAGTGGGCCAGCGACACTATTTTTGTACTCAGATACATATATTTTTGATATATATATGAGAGATGTTTTTTAGGCTCTACATGATGTATCACTTGTTTCGGTTTATGTGTTATGTTATGCTAATGGGTGCCTATATTTTTGGTTTTTTATGTATGATGGTTTATTCAAGATGCATTCCATTTTAGGATATTGTTAGCTACGCGATCAACTGTTTGGTTTTGATTCCTCGGTACATGTGAAAATGTAATGTAATCAAATTTTCTTCTTAAACTTTTGGCACAAAAATATTTTCTAAATAGGTGTGTGTCTCTAGTCTCAAATGTTTGGTTTAGCTGTGATACTACTAACCAGGAATCGAGGTAGATATGTATACATCGAATGCCCCAATGAGGGCATCGCACATAAGTCCAATGACGGCATCATATTCTGCCTGATTGTTTGTTGCTGGACCAATACACATGCCATTTGAACATAGTGGTGATCGGTTAGGGTGGTAAATGACCCAGGCAGTAGTGGCTAAATTTTGAGACCATCTTGATGCTCCATCAGCAAATTCGAAATATGGTTCATTTTGGTGATCCATGGTGATACTTTGAGCACTTCTAACTAAGTATTTGGGTCAAAAATTTTGAGTGGGTGGGTTTTTTGTGTACTCTCACTCTAGGGGAAGGGCTGTTGGGGCCCTTACGAGTAGAACTTCTTGAGGTAAAGGCCATTGACGGGGTTAGTGAGTCAAGTCCCATTTGGTTCTATCAAGATGTATGCCCCCTTTCGGAGGCAATGTTTGATGATATAAGGTCCTTTCCACAAGGTTTCATACTTTCCTAGCCCTAAGGCCTCTTTTGCAACATCATAGCAGAGGACTAATTCTCCCTCGATGAACGAGCGAGGGGTGATGTGGCAGTCAAATGATGCTTTAACCCTTTTCTTATGGGCCTCGTTATGCTGCAGCCACTGTCGTCGATTTTCGTCGACAAGCTCTAGTTGTAATAGGCGCTGCTCCAGAGGCTGAGTGTCATTAAGGAGTTCGATGGCAGCATGTAAATTCAGGATTTCAAATTCTATGGGAATCACAGCCTCAACCTCGTATACCAAATGGAAGGGAGTAAAACTAGTGGACGTCTTTACCATCATGCAGTATGCCCACAGGGCTGAAAAGTGAAAATGGTGCCAGTTGGTTTTATGGTTATTCACCATGCGTTTTAACATAGTTATGATTACTTTGTTAATAACTTCTACATGTCCATTGGACAGGGGGTAGTATGGTGAAGCGAATTTGTGGGTGAATCTGAGGTGGTGAGATAGTTCCTCAAAAACTTCATTTTCAAAGTGTTTTCTGTGATCAGAGACTAACTCTTTGGGTACACCGAATCGGGCGATGACATGGTTAAACAGAAATCGGGCGACGGTTTCTGCTGTGTTATCGTATGTGGGCATGGCCTCAACCCACTTGGTGAAATATTCGACAGCCACGATGATGTATTTATGGTTACTTAACGAGGCGGGGTTGTAATTCATGAAGTCAATCCCCCACTTGAAAAAGGGGCCAACTACTATGACAGGGTGCAGAGGAGCAGGGGGCACTCTTGATTTATGAGCGAAGCGCTAACATCGTTCACATATTTTGACAGTTGTGGTGCAGTCACGGAACAAGGAGGGCCAAAAATATCTTGCTCGTAGGATTTTCTGGGCAGTAGCCATTCCTGATAGATGGCTGCCACAAGCCCCTCCATGGCAGTAATTAAGGGCTTGCTCCACTTGTTTATGAGTAAGACAACGATGTAAAATGGTGTCGATGCCTCGCCGATATAAGACATCTCCCAGAAGGATATATAGAGGGGCTTGCTAGCATTTGCGCCTACAATCATCTCATGTGAGGTGAGGTCTGAACTTTTGGGTTCGCAAGAATAGGATGATGTCTCTGTACCAAGGGTCGTCGGTTGCTAAAAAGAAGATATGTTCATCTGGTAGTGAATTGTCTACTAGTGATCCCTTGGAATGTCTTGGGAGGTCCGTAATGAACTCTGCTAAGGAAAGTGCCTTTTTGCTCTTAGGGGAGCGAAAATCTAAGTCGTATTCTTGGAGAATGAATATCCAATGAGTGTACTTGTGGTTCATTAAGCGGCGCATGAGCAGGTATTTTATGGGGTTAATATCTGCGACAACCATAGTGGTTTTTAAGATTATGTAGTGGCAATGTTTTTTGAATGTGTAGATTAATGCTAGGACAGTCTTTTCTTCGGGTTCATATCTCAACGCTGGTCCCGACAAGGTTTTGCTGATGTAGTATATTACACGTTCCTTTCTATCTAGGCCTTCCTAAATCAGTACTCTGGCCAATGTGGATTCGGAAGTAGATAGATATAGGATATAATCCTTGTCATAGTCTGGGGGACTAATGAGTGGTGCTGAGGATAATCTCTCCTTTAGTGCATCAAATGCTTTTTGGGTGTGGTCATCCCATTTAAAGGGAATGTCCTGGCGAAGGAGGCGCAAGAACCCTTAAGTGCAGGTGGCATAGTATGGGACGAAGCGTCTTAGAAAATTGGCCTTTCCTTGAAGACTTTGGATTTTTCTGAGGGTTCGAGGTGGAGGTACCTCTTTGATGGCTTGGACCTTGAGGAGGTCCATGCGAATGCCTTGCTGGGACACAATAAAACCTAAGAGTCTTCCTGCACTGACACAGAAGACACACTTGAGGGGGTTCAATCATAATTTGTATTGACGACATCTTTGGAATACCAATCGCAGATCCTCAAGGTGGTCTGAGCACTTCTTAGAGCAGACTGTAAAGTCGTCTAATTAGGCAAGGATAAGGTGTGCCAAGTTGTGAAATATATAATTCATGGCCCTTTGGAAGGTGGCTCCAACATTTTTTAAGCCAAATGGCATCACCTTGTATGCGAACATGCCCCAGGGGGTGGTAAACACAGTTTTGTACTAGTCAATGTGGAGGATCTGGATTTGATTGTATCCAGAGAATCCATCCATGAGGATAGAGCCTCGTTCCCTACACATGCGTCGATGACCTAGTCAATGAATGGCATTGGGTAATTGTCTTTGGGACATGCTTTGTTCAAATCCTGAAAATCGGTGCAGATGCGTATCATGCCCTATTTTTTCATGACGGGAACCATGTTGGAAACCCAAGATGTCTAGGCGATGGGGTAGATAAACCCAGCTTTGTGAAGCTTGTCTATTTCTCGCTTTATCACTTCTGCCTTAGATGGGTGCAGTTGACGTTGTTTTTGGCGTATTGGGGGTATGTTAGGCCAAGTGTTAATATGGTGCTATATGATATTAGGACTAAGCCCAGGCATTGTTGAGTAGTCCCACGCGAAGATATCTCTATACTCTTGCAATAATTTGGTGTAAGAGACTACCTCTTCTAGAGAACAAGCTGACCCAAGTGAGATTTCTTCGACCTTTGTCAAATTTTGGGATATATTCACCTTAATGGTAGGCGAAATATTGGACATATTTTCTTCCTTGAACGCATCGGGCACTGGGATGGGGTTTTTGAACCAGTCGACCTTACCTGCTGGTAGAAAATCTTTTGATTTGATCACATAGATCTCTAGTTCAGTTGTCTTGTCAAGACTGACCGTTTTCTTGGGGAGAAACAGTGAAAGGTGATGCATTGCATCCCATGGGTAATCTATCTCCGTCATGGTCTCTAGGATGTCTTCATTCGAATGAAACAAGGTCTCGAAGGGGGATTGTTCCTTGATAGGTTTATAGTGAATGGGGGTGATCTAGGTGGAGCGCATTGAGAGACACGAAAAGGATTCCATCGTGGATGTGGTAGAACCAGACATGGTCGACAAAGTGCAAATAGATTGGGTTTGTACTATCGTAGGGACAGCTACTCTTGTAGCTGCAGATGACTCGACACCTATGGTAGATGAGCATAAATATTTCTTCATGGTTCCGATACATGATGACATGAATCGTATATGGTGAGTCGCATCGTCGGTATTTGGCGGGGGACGAATTTGTCGTCTTCTAGATGGCCACGACAGGTTGGATGTATTTGTCACATCCTCTTGGGTTGTCGAATTGTTCATGGATTCTGAGTCTGTGCCATCTTCTTGGGAGAGGAGGACTATGGTCGATCACATACAGGCTTAAGCTGTACGGAATCTTGGTATGTAGTGACAACAACGTAAAGGGTGGTTATTACCACATATCTGACATGAATATGGAACATCCATGTTGGCGCGGTATACTATATGGACTGGGTACCATCGTTGGAACATTTCCAAGGCTAGGTAGTCAATGATGAAATGATCAAGTTCATCGCAAAGTACGCATCTTTCGACCCCCAGGGGGGGGGGGGGGGGTGGTCTGGCGAGGAGCCTTTCAGGTGATTGTCGCTCTTCCTGTAGGTATAGGATGATACGAGGATCGTTGTTGATAGACTAGATGGAGGGATCCTCTTGATCGGATCGCTCGACCGCATGTAAGGCATCCCTATATCGTGGTATCTCTGGACAATGGTGGGTATAGTGTGCATAGGTGCCACAGAGAGCACATGCGTGATTGGTACATAGTAGTTTTCCTTTACCTTTTGTGGTATGTTCCTTTTTACGGGAACGTGGCGTCGAGATGTCTACTTCGGAGCCGAGGAGTGGTTTTAACTCATCCAACTCAAGACATATGTGGGTAGGGTGGCCTATAAAATCACATATGGAGCATATTGGTGATTCCCTTTGAATGGTGGGGGTCACCATCTTCTTTCCTTTGTTTGCAGTTTTCTTGGCTGTGATAACCGGTTTCGCAATGGGAACTTCCTTTGCGGGGGCGGTCTCGACCATTTCTTGGGTAGGTTGGGGCTCCTCGGGACATAGGGGCTTTAACCGTATGGCAGTAACATTAGTGGCTCCTGTTCAGGATGGGGGAACGAGGTACCAAACTGGGAACGCCAATGATATGTTGGGTAACACCAGTGTTGCCAAAACCTTATGGGAGACGAAGCTAGCTGGGGGGTAGAGGAAAGGGGTGTGGGAGGCGGCGTAGGCTAGAGAGGCTGTCGTGGCCAATGCATCAGTGTCATTAATGCTTGATTCCATGTCCTAACTAACCTCGGTGCTTGATGTAGACATCATGCAGACCGGGGCCCCTGTGGCATTTGGCGATGCCTCAGGGATAATGGGAGGATCTCCTAGGAATGACCCTAGGACGGACGACGATTTGAATTGGCTAGGGCCATATTCTTGGTACCATGAAATACCATCCCTTGGTGGTTTTGTTGCTGAAGTGCTGACCGTCCCTTGGCAGGGGAAAGGTTCTTGCATAACAGCGGGTTGCTGGGAAGATCCTCCTTGTCCTTGGTTACCATGAAGCTTTTTTAGCTTGGCGAGATTGGGACAGTGGTGAGTATAGTGCCCATACTCACCACATATTGAACAAGAATGGTTTGTTCGCAGAGGTGGCTTTTTGCCTTGCCATTGGGCATTTCTTGGCTCCTGGTTTTAATTCCTACCAGAGTTGCCTCTAGCCTGGGATCGCAGTGGGCACTGTTGGTTGCTTCCCCACTGTCCAGGGTTCCCTTTATGCTTGTTTATTTATTTTTTCTTAACCACGTTAGGAGGGTATTTCTCCTGGTTATACTTGTGTGGTTGATTTTGGGATGACTACACTAAGTTCACCTATGCATTGGTTTGCATAGGTGTGTCGTGTGCTTGGGACTGAGCGTAACGTTGTCCCTTGTTTTCACCTGGCTGTTGCGGGGGAGCTCTTCCATCAGTGTTTCTTTCTGCGTACTAGGTCCCCTCAGTCGGAGGATAGGATCGTCCTTGGTGATACGATTGCGCCCTACTAGTCAAATCTTGCTGAGGCATATGATGACTTTGAAATCTGGGTTGAGACATGTTCTGGGTAGAATTATGTGCGTAACTGGGATTTTGACTACTGCTGCCTAGGTAACCTTGGGTAATTGACCCAATTAATCCATCTATAGAGTTCGACGTGTTGGGGTTCCCATGTTTTGGAAAGGTTGGAATACCAAAAGATGAGACAACATCAAAACCATTTTTAGACCTCAGGATCTAGCCCTCCTGGGTCCAGAGAGGGATCTCTCTATGATTTTCAAAGGTATATATCTTTGAAGCTCAAAGGTTAGGCAATTAGGCTAGTTATAGGCACAAGGTTTGTTTGTTTGATTGTTTGTTTGGTTGCTGGTTATCAGGAAAGAAGGGTTCAATGTAAGACAAGATGAGCAAAGAGGATTGGGGCATAGGTGAAGTATTCCAGGGAGCATTCAAAACCATTGGGCAATGGAGTCAGGAAAGGATTTACTTGCTAATCAATATGCAGGCTTTCAATTGGTCTAGTCATCTAAAACATTGGATCTTGAAGATGATTGTGTGATATGGAATGGTAGGAGAGGAGAAAGAAACACAGATTAGGACACAAAGTTAAAGACCAGCTGGTCGCACAATGATCCTAGTGGATAGGGCTAACTCTAATCCCCAGTGTTCCCAAATATTCCATCTAAATCCTAACAAGAACATCTAAGAACAGATTCATTCAATTCATACATCAGAGAGTAGGCAATAACATCCACTACACTGGTTAAATTAACTGAAATCAATTCTTAGATAACACATTCAGAAGAAAACATCAAAGGCAAGGAGAGCAGAAACATAGGGTACCTAACAAGGGAAAATCCTATGCCAATATTCTGATGCAAGCCAGTAGAAACGAAATGAAGTGAATTAAAACACAGAGATAGGAAAACATCACCGCTGCTTTAGATCAGGATCCAAAGAAATGTGCTTTTCATATTAAATAGCAATACCGGTCAAGTACAACAATGCCAATAGCCGAATACTCAGTCTGAAAACATCTTCCTCAGCCTATCTTACAGCTTTACACATAAACTATGCCTCAAAAGAAACTACTTGAAATTCTCTGATAACCGATCAACAACCTTTACAATGAGTTTCTTCATGATTTTATAGCTCCGGTGGAGCAGAGAAGGTAGGTGAAAAACTAAATGCAACATTAAAAACTCAGAAGAGGAAGAAGGCCAAAGCCCACTCTGTATAAATTCTGTGCATTTATCTCTGGCATGCCTTGGACGAAAGAGCGATCTTCTTCAGGCTTCCATTTACTCCGGTATGGCTCTGATGCACTCTGCTGCAGCATTTTGTAGTACTTCTGGTGAACTAAAAAAAAAAAAATCTGCCATGCTGTGTAACTAATTCTCTTGATAGTGTAGGACTGTTGTCAGGGTGGGAAACTCTCTAGGAACACGGTATAGAATAAAAGCTGCATGGGCACTCTGTCCTTTATGGGGAAAACATTCTGCTGGTGTGCAAACCCTGACATACATAAATTTCTTTGTGCTGTACCCTCTGTGTGCTCCATGATGTCTTCGATCTGGTACTTTGCCTCTAAACCACTGAATTAAGGCTCCAAGATCTTCATTTCGCGCCTTAAACTCCTTACTGCTCCCGTACTTTCTCTATCGCTGAAAACTGCATTTTTTAATGGCTCTGGGGGAGTTTTATAGAATTCAAAACCCTGTTCTTTAATGCAAGTCCTGTCATGGCTCCTTCCCAGGCCCTTTCCTCATAATTCCAGCTCCTGCAAATGGTCTTTTCCTGTGTTCTCTGTCACTGTGACAGGGACTGTGAATTATGGTGGTTTATTGGCCACTCGAAACCCTGCAAAACACGAAAACCTGCTGAGAAAAACATGTATGGAGGTGGTGGATGCAGCGGAGACAAAGAAAATGGACGTGGACGATGAATGCAGCGAATACTGTGGAGGAAAACCATGAATCAACAGGAAATGCACGGGGAGGCGTCGTGAAAGATAGGTTAATCATAAAAACATTAAACTTTGACCTTGGAATGAAATATAAATACAGGGATAGGCGAGAAAAACAATGAGACACGTGGGGTGATGATGTGGTGGTACGGGGTCAATGGCGGGCGTGAGAATGAGTCTGGACCGTCCGATCTCAGGAGGAGATCGACGGTTGGGGACGCGGCGGAGGGCGATGGATAGTGGGCCAAGGGTACGAATGCCTCTGGTTAAACTCCGTGCAACTTCGTGGAGCGACAACTGTTGGATGGGCGATCACAGATCTGATGGCACACAACGATATCGCGCCGTGGAAAATGCTGAACGATAACCCGCGATGAGACGGTGGTTTTCAAACAGTGCCGCTACCACGCGTCATTTGATGAGTGGAATCGCTGGCCAAACGGAAAATACCACCCACCTCACAAGGGCGGTGCGATGGATACCGCTGGTTTCTGAACAGTGCGCGGGGACCACCTGGGCGGGTAAACTCTGACCATTGATCTGGCGGGTAAATGAACGGTTAAGATGTGATGAACGGGTTGGGCCATGGGCGCTGTGGAGCTCGCGATAACTATCTGATCTATACAGATCGACGATTCAAATTTCGCCCGATACATATCTGCGTTAAGCGCTCTTGTGGGCTGGTGGGTGGTCCTAGCATCAGGCTACATGGGGAGAAATGCAGTTCTGGGGCTGGCCAAGGGGGCTAAGACCATTATGGGGTAGAAAATGGATTTGTGGCCCATTTTAAGTGCATTTTCAGGCCAACCAAGGGTAACGATAAGGGAAATAAGGGGAAATGAAACCACACCAGGGGTGGGTGTATGTTTTAGGGGGGATTTTGGGAAGGTTTAGAAGGGTTAGGGGAGGGAATTTGGGGTAAAAGGGGAACTTTGAAAAGGTAAAAAAGGGATGAAATGGACAATTCTGCAGGGGTACTAGGGGCAAATGAAGGCCTTTAGGAGCACAATTTTTTACAATCAGAGAGGCTTCACAATGGGAATCAACAGAGGGGATTTCATCATAGGGAAAAGGCATAGGAGACTTCAAGGATGATGTGTCTCCAGGGGAGATGCATTCATTGAAGGCTCAGAAACAACTTAGCCCCTTACTTTGCTTGTCAAAAAATTTATAGGGGGCTAACAGTGGCTCCACATGGGGATGGCGTCTTCTTGAAGGAGTCAAGAATACAGAAAATGATCTTTGGTGTAGGCCAGATGTCTGTTGCTTGAGCCACCTTTCTTCTTTGATTTTTAGCTGCCACAATTGTGAAGACATCAATTTAGCAGAAAAATTTCCCAATCATTCTTCCTACCCATTCTACAACCCTAGCATTTTTTCTTCTAGGGTGCATTTGAGCTAGCAGACCCTTTACATCTTTTTATTTTTACAAACAATAAAATAAACCTATTCTATTTCTACCCTTATTACTCCATGAGACCAGATTAAACTGTTGGTCTCACATGTTTCTCTACCTACTCTAATATCTGTTGGGATTAAACTGTCCAGCAGATTTCTCCTCTATATTCTACAACAGAAATTTAAAAATGGTCAAACTAGGATTAGACAGTCTAGTTTGCTGTGGATCCAAGGCATAAAGACAGTTTCACATGGACAAAACTTTGTAGAAAACTGAAAACAAAACTCGAAGGCTTGAAATCTGAAGTTTTGTAGCATCCTTCCTTCTTTGTGACTCAAGTTTTGAGCTTGTTAGAGTCACTTTATTTTCTTCATTTTAGCTCTGATTTTGGGCTTGTTAGAGTTGATTCTTCTTTATTCTTTGTTGGTCTAGGTTTTGGGCATGTTTGAACCAGCTATCTTTTTTTTTTTTTTTTAAGCAAACACTGCAATGGTATGTACAATGGGAATGGAAACTGGAAATTGGAAATCAGCAGACGTAGTGTTTGAGCCTCCTGGCATTGACAAGACCCCCAAACAACTCTATACCATATAACTCTTGTAGAAAAAAGGCATTTGGACCCATAGTGGCCTGGATGATGTAGGGACCTTGCCACAAACTTTCAAACTTGTTGTGCTTTCCTTTGTCCTCTCTCCTTGAGTCCCACTTCAGAACTTTATCTCCAATTTTGAAATCAGAGGCTTTAGTTCTTTTGTCAAATAACTTCTTGATATTTTCCTGAACCTTGATAGCTTTGTTATAGACCTCTTCCCTTGTTTGTTGGAGATGAATTGTCTGGTTTATTCTCCTCACCATGCTATCTTCTTCTTTTTGTATCTCTTGAACAATTTTAATCACTGGTATTCCAAGGTTGGTGGGAAACACTGCTTCTGTTCCATAGACAAGCTGGTATGGTGACATGCCAATGGATTTCTTTGTTGTAAGCCTGTCGGCCCACAAAGCATGTACTAACTTGTTATTCCATGACTTTTTTTTCTCTTCCAGCAGCTTTTTGATGATGGTCACCAGGCTTTTGTTTGATGATTCAGCTAATCCATTACCTTGAGGGTAATAGGAAGTTGAATGACTGAGTGCTATTTGATACCTATGACAGAAATCAATCATTTTCTTGGATCCGAAAGAAGCAGCATTATCAGTGACTATTTTCCTTGGGCAACCAAACCGAGAGAGGATATGACCTTCTAGGAAACTAATGATGACTGAATTTGTGGCATTCCTAGTAGGTATGGCCTCTATCCACTTAGTGAAGTAGTCTGTGGCTGTTAGGATCCTTTTTTGTTGTGCAGAAGAACCAGGGTGAATTTCTCCTATGAAATCTAGGCCCCATTGCAGGAAGGGACCTTCCACAGTGATAGGTTGTAGAGGTAAGGGAAGGAGTTTTCTTTTGCCTTCAAAAATATGGCATTTGTGGCAGGCAATTATCATCTTATGGATATCATTGAAGAGTGTAGGCCAATAGTAGCCAGCTCTGAGTATTTTTTTGCATTGGCTTTCCAGTTCAAGTGACCTCCACACTCTCTTGCATGGAATTTTTTTTTAATCTTCTCGGCTTCAGACTCAGGCAAACATTTAAGTAATAGGCCATTGGGATTCTTCCAGTATAATCCTTTATTCATTATGCAATAGCTTATGGCCTTTAGCTTTAAGAATCTGGCCTTGGTCTTTGATAGTTCGGGAGGGGCATTGACGTGTGTAAGCACATACAAAATGTCAGAATACCATGGATAGTTTTGAAAATTTTCCTCAATAGTGGGATCAGGCAATCCCTGTTGCTCATCCAAGGCACCTACCATGTTAATGTCTAGGGCTTGTAGATTTGATTCAGCCATTAGTTGAGTTAGGCCCTGACCTTTAATCAGTTTGGTGGGTTTATTCTCAAGGTCATATTATAAAATCACAGCAATCCATTTTCCCCTCTTCCCATCTGGGTCTTGGGATAGTATGTCTTTGACCACTATATTTGGCACATAGGCTATGGTGTGAGAATGCAATATGTACACCCTAAATTCTTTCAAGGCCTTAATCAGAGCATAGGCCTATTTTTCCATTATGTTGTATTTCAAGGGTGCATCCTTGAGTGCTTTGCTGAAGAAAGAAATGGGTTGTTCCATTCCCTCTGGATTTTTCTGCAGTAGAACTGCAGCTATTATATGCTTGGAGAGAAATGAAAAAATCAGGAAATCTTTTGAGAAATTTGGGCTGATTAGGATAGGAGCCTGGGTCAGTGCAAGTTTAACTGATTCAAAATATTTCTTAGCTTCAACAGTCCACTTAACTCCTACACCTTTCTTCAGCATGTTAGTCATATTCCTAAGGTGTTCAGCTAAGTTGGGAATAAATCTCCTAAGGAAGTTGATTTTCCCAATAAAGGACTGTAGCTCCTTGATGTTCCTCGAGTGTGTGATTTGCAGTATTCCCTCAACTCTTTGTGGGTCTATCCTAATCCCTTTCTCAGATATTATATGGCCCAGAAGTTTTCCTTCTTGCAGCCCAAATACAGTCTTTTTGGGATTTAATGAAAGACCAAACCTCCTACATTTTTCAAACACTTTCATCAGATGTTTTAGGTGTTCTTCTTCAGTCTTGGCGTAGACTGTTATGTCATCTAGATAGATGACAATGAAGTGTCATATTTCATCTGAAAAAGCTATGTCCATTGCTCTTTGGAAGGTTGCACCAACATTCATCAATCCAAAAGGCATCTTTACATACATAGTGATCCATGGGGTGGTAAAGGTTGTCTTGAGTTGATTTTCTGGGATTACTAAGACTTGGTTGTAACCTGAGAAACCATCTAGCAGGGAGATCCTTTTAGAGCCTACTACCCTCTGAAGAATATGTTCCATTTTTGGCAAAGGGTAATTGTCTTTGAGTGAGGCTCTATTAAGATTCATGAAATCTATGCACAATCTGATCTCCCCTGTTTTCTTTCTCACAGCCACTAGGTTTGATACCCAATCAGAGAACCTCACAGGCACAATTATACCTGCCTCATACATCTTCTTAATCTATTTTTCCACTGCAAGCAATTGTTTTGGGTTTATTCTATGGATTTTTTGTCTAAAGGGCTTCTGATTTTCTTTCAAGGGTATTTTATGTTGTATGATGTTTGTGTCATAAGCCCTTAAGTCCTCATAATTCCAAGCAAACACGTCAATGAATTCCTTGAATAGGTCAATGTATTTCTTTTTCATGTTTGCAGGTAGGGACTTAGCCAATTTGATCATCTTGGGTTTATCTTCAGTGCCTATGTTGCATTCCTCGACATCAGAGTCTGCATGTTCTATAGTGGGCTTTTTTGCTACATCATCAAAGTCAAAAAGGTGTTCTAAAGGCACCAAACCTTGAGGTATGTTCTTATCTTTGGTCTGCAGCACCTCTACTTCTTCACTATCTGCGTTTTCACATTCTTCGTTTGGACTTCCAATCTATTCGTTTAAAGTGTTTATTTCTATGTTACAAGGTGGTTCTTCCTCATCTGAGGATTCTTCACTTAGGCGGCTACTGTCAGATTTGGAGTCTGAATCAGAAAATTCAAACTCGTTTCTACCTACCAAGAAATCTTCATTCTGTTTATCACCCTCAAAGACCTGCCAATATTTTTCATTTTCTGGCACTGCAGGTCTGAATTTGGTCTGAATGATGATCTGTTGGTCGCTTGGAGTCTTAGGGTATGAACTAGTGAGGCACGCTAATCCATTTGCAATGACATTGTGACTCCTAGGAACAAACACTAATTCGTATTCAACAAATGTTTTCAATAAATCCATAGTGTCATTCCTGTAGGATCTCAGTCTAGGATGTTTCACTGTGTATTCACCATTCACCTGTTTGATAATCAGCTCAGAGTCCCCATGCACAGTTATCCTATGGGCTCCTAGTTTTTTCAACAGAGTTAAACCTAGGATAAGAGCCTCATATTCTGCAATATTGTTTGTACATTTGAAGTGCAGGTTGAAGGCATGGCTCTCTGCGTAATCACTCTCTATGTTATGTATCCACACCCTTGCTCTAGCAGTTCTCTTGGTGCATGACCCATCGAAATTCATCTCCCACAAGGGTTCATTTTTCGTTTTGTCATCACTTCCTTCCCTACAGCTGGGTTCGCTATTATGTTGAATTATAGGAACTGCACTAGGCTGTGGGTTTTTTTGTTTTTATTCATGGGTGTGGAAATTAGAGAGGTGACTAGTTGGCTGATTGAGTTGTGTTCCTAGTTCACTTTGAGTTTTTGTTTCAGTGCACCGTTCTAAGTTTTCTACATCATTCTCCTCCGAGTCTAGAGTAGCCATTATGTTAAAGTCCATGGGCTCTGTTTCCTTGTTGGTATCTCTATTTTGGGACTTTGACCCTTCTGAGGATTCATCATTACAGAGGATGAAGGAGTCAAGGTCTGTATGTACAGAGTATAAAGGTGAGTGTTCAGGCTTTTCGGGGCTACTAACCAGGAATTTCATTTGTGATTCTCTGTACAGTATTCTAAGTTGGCCAAAGATTAGGATTGTGGCCGCATAAGCCCCATCCATCTGCATTGTTCCTTGCAGCTTGGCTTCCCATGATCTTGATAATAGCATGACATACTTGGGTGGCACATCTGCCACAAAAACATCCATGACCATGCATTTTGCTGGAATCTGGGTAAGGCTCACACATAAATCTTTGATCAGGCCAAGACACTTTACTCTGCTAGAGTCAAATGAATATAGGTCTTTATAGGGACGGGTTATCTCTAGGCCTAATCTTTCCATCACTACTTTAGGCATCAGGTTGTGTGATGCCCCATAATCATGCATTGCATTGTGGAGAATCTTATCATGGACATTGAGACTAATATAGAAAGGTGGCACTACCTCTTCCTGAAACTTTCCTTCTATCTTTGGACCAAACAGAAGGGCAGGTTGATCATCACTCAGATTTACAGTGTCACTATTCTCTCCTAAATTTAATGCTTTCAAAATTTGGCCTTTATATACATCCTAAGTGGCCAGCTCAGAGAGGGACAAAGATTTTAATTTTTGCAATCTCACTCTCCAAATTGAAAGTGGACTGACTCTTTGGAATGTTCAACTCTGTTTTGTTAGTCACCACCTTAGTGGCTGAATCATTGTGCTGATTCTCGTTATGTACAGCGTTTGTGACAGTTTTATCAGGATCACTAACTGCAGTGCTAGTACTGCTAGTTGGTTTACCTTGTGTATCAGTGTTTTGGTTGTCCCTTTCTTTGTTCTTTCCAGAACTCTCAGCTGCTGATTTTTTACTTTCAGCAGTCACTTTAGAAGTTTTCTCGGGTATTTTCTTGATGGTTACCTCGGAATCGAAAGCTTTTGGTTTGACAGTTTCTAGGCTCTTTTTGCTTCTAAGTTCATATTGTTCTCTGACCTGCATCATGGAATTTTCAAATCCTAACCTGTAATCCTCAGATTCTGACCATTCCTCATCCCAATATGAGGGCAAGGGCTGATCTTCTTATGTGTAACAATTGTGGATTGAATTTTCTGTTTCAAACATGTTTATTGTATTCCCCTCAGACTCTTCTATGATTCCCTCATCTTCATCTAGAAAGTTCTCTTGGAATGGGGGAATAACTTGCTGATCTGATTCTCTTTGTCTGTTGGGAGTGGTATTGTTTCTTCTAAAGTTCTGGTTCCGGTTATGGTTTTGGTTTATGTTTTGGTTACTAACTGTGACAACCATTTTTTCCATCATTTGTTGTAGCCTTTCCACATTTTTAGATAAACGGTCATAATTCGGATCTGATGTGGAAACTACATTGTCATCTCTATATGTTACCCTTTTCTCAGCTCTCAATCTTGCTTTTTTCTCAATCAGATTTGCCTCTACTCTCACTGTTCCCTTTTGCATGTCTTCCAATGTGTTGTAATCCCTCTCCCTAAGTTGGTAGGCCATGTCAGCATCCAGGCCTTTAGGGTGATTTACTAAAACCATACCTAGGGGAGGTTTCATGTGTGGTGGAAAGCATTATAAATGTTGTTAAACCTTGTAGAGTAGTCCTGGACACTCTCTCCTACATTTCTTTTCAGGTTCTTGTATTCTGCCAGGATTTGGAGAGGGTTAGCCTTAACTTCCCATTTTTTTATGAAAGTCTGATATAAAGCAGGAAGATCTTGGATACTATTAGGAGGTAGGCCTTTGAACCACTTCTTCACATCACCTCCTAAGCTCTGGGCAAAGATTCTCATTTTGACTGTATCATCATCTATCTCCATGTAGTCAAAAGAATCTTCCATCCTATCTACATGGTGTTGGGCTGTGGTAGACTCTTTTGCAGTGAAGTGTGGGATATTTGATTGATAATCATTGGGTAAGGGTACTAGAGGCTGAGGTAAGACCAAAGGCGCATACCAGGCTGCCATGATGATGTTTTGATGAGGTAAAGGGTTGACTTGGGCAGTAGGTATATGGATGACAGGGATATTATGACCAGCAGAAAACTGATGAGCAGATTTAGGGTGACTGAGCTCCAAGTTCTGAATGAAGTGAATATCAGGAGGTGTAGACGGAGGGGTCTGTCTATCCCAAGGGTGTTTACCTCTTTGAGGTGGTGAACTAGGAAGCTAAAGGTCTGGCTGTTCTAGAACACTGAGTGACCTAGTTCTTGGTAAGCTATTTTGAGTGCCTAGGTCAAAAAATGGGTCTGATAGAGCTGTAAAGTCTTCTAGTGTAGAGTTAGCTCTATGGATGTGGCTGGAAATAGTTGATTGTTTAGGTGTAGGAGATCCCTTGAGGATGCTCTCAGGGTTGTCAACTATTTCAGGTGGGTTTGGGTTGGGATAAGCTCTTTTGTGAATGGTTCTGAAAGTCAGAATGTTGTTTCCAACCAAGCAGCTTAACCCTACTTGTTCCTTCTATTGTGGTTGATGTTGTATTGGGCTTTGGTCTCCTAGTGGAGTCTTATGTGAAACCAAGATAATCAGCAGGCCTACTGATCACCAGTGGACTCTTTTAATCATTTAGGAATTATCGAGTCACCAGGTGGAGGGTTTAAGATGCTTCTGGAGGGTACACTGTCCACCACAGTGCTTATCATATGTCCCTTTTCAAGGATATCTTCACAACACAACAAACTCTAACCAGATATTGACTGGGAGGGCTTTTACCAGATGTGTCACCTCTGAAGGAGTGTGAGATCTGGAGGCTACCTGGCCCTTTCCAGACTCTGTCCAAGAGTATGGGAGAAACACAACAAATGTTATAGAGGTTTATGTGTGAATAGGAGTATTTTACTGCCAACCTAACCAAAGATTGAAGGTTTTTGAGATTCTTATGACGTAGTAAGGTGAGTAATACTCAGAATCCCCAGCGGAGTCTCCATTATGTTGGGGTTACCATGTTTTGGAAAGGTTGGAATACCAAAAGATGAGACAACATCAAAACCACTTTCAGACCTCAGGATCTAGCCCTCCTCGGTCCAAAGAGGGATCTCTCTATGATTGTCAAAGGTATATATCTTTGAAGCTCAAAGGTTAGGCTATTAGGCTAGTTATAGGCACAAGGTTTGTTTGTTTGATTGTTTGTTTGGTTGCTGGTTATCAGGAAAGAAGGGTTCAATGTAAGACAAGATGAGAAAAGAGGATTGGGGCAGAGGTGAGGTATTCCAGGGAGCATTCAAAACCATTGGGAAATGGAGTCAGGAAAGGATTTGCTTGCTAATCAATATGCATGCTTTCAATTGGGCTAGTCATCTAAAACATTGGATCTTGAAGATGATTGTGTGATATGGAATGGTAGGAGAGGAGGAAGCAACATAGATTAGGACACAAAGTTAAAGACTAGTTGGTCGCACAAGGATCCTAGTGGACAGGGCTAACTCTAATCTCCAGTGTTCTGAAATATTCCAGCTAAATCCTAACAAGAACATCTAAGAAAAGATTCATTCAATTCATACATCAGAGAGCAGGCAATAATATCCACTACACTGGTTAAATTAACTGAAATCAATTCTTAGATAACACATTCAGAAGAAAACTTCAAAGGCAAGGAGAGCAGAAACATAGGGTACCTAACAAGGGAAAATCCTATGCCAATATTCTGATGCAAGCCAGTAGAAACGAAATGAAATGAATTAAAACACAGAGATAGGAAAACATCACCGCTGCTTTAGATCAGGATCCAAAGAAATGTGCTTGTCATATTAAATAGCAATACCAGTCAAGTACAACAATGCCAATAGCCGAATAATCAGTCTGAAAACATCTTCCTCAGCCTATCTTACAACTTTACACAGAAAATATGCCTCAAAAGAAACTACTTGCAATTCTCTGATAACCGATCAACAACCTTTACAATGAGTTTATTCATGATTTTATAGCTCCGGTGGAGTAGAGAAGTTAGGTGAAAAACTAAATGCAGCATTAAAAACTCAGAAGAGGAAGAAGGTCGAAGCCTACTCTGTATAAATTTTGTGCATTTATCTCTGGCGTGCCTTGGATGAAAGAGCGATCTTCTTTAGGCTTCCATTTACTCTGGTATGGCTCTGATGCACTCTGCTGCAGTATTCTGTAGTAATTCTGGTGAACTGAACAAAAATAAGTCTGCCATGCTATGTAACTAATGCTCCTGATAGTGTAGGACTATTGTCAAGGTGGGAAACTCTCTAGGAACACGGTATAGAATAAAAGCTGCATGGGCACTCTGTCCTTTATGGGGAAAACATTATGTTGGTGTGCAAACCCTGACATACATAAATTTCTATGTGTTGTACCCTCTGTGTGCTCCATGATGTCTTCGATCTGGTACTTTGCCTCTAAACCACTGAATTATGGCTCCAAGATCTTCATTTCGTGCCTTAAACTCCTTGCTTCTCCCGTACTTTCTCTGTCGGTGAAAACTGCGTTTTTAATGGCTCTGGGGGAGTTTTACAGAATTCAAAACCCTGTTCTTTAATGCAAGTCCTGTCATGGCTCCTTCCCAGGCCCTTTCCTCATAATTCCAGCTCCTGCAAATGGTCTTTTCCTGTGTTCTCTGTCACTGTGACAGGGACTATAAATTATGGTGTTTTATTGGCCGCTCGAAACCCTGCAAAACACAAAAACCTATTGAGAAAAACATGTATGGAGGTGGTGGATGTAGCGGAGACGAAAAAAATGGACGTGGATGATGAATGCGGCGAATACTGTGGAGGAAAACCATGAATCAAAAGGAAATGCACGAGGAGGGATTGTGACAGATAGTTTAATCATAAAAACATTAAACTTTGACCTTGGAATGAAATATAAATACAGGGATAGGCGAGAGAAACAATGAGACATGTGGGGTGGTGACGTGGCGGTACGGGGTCAACGGCGGGCGTGCGAATGAGTCTCGACCATCCGATCTCAGGAGGAGATCGATGGTTGGGGATGCGGTGGAGGGCGATGGACAGTGGGCCAAGGGTACGGATGCCTATGGTTAAACTCCGTGCAACTTCGTGGAGCGACAACCGTTGGATGGGCGATCGCAGATTTGACGGCGCACAGCGATATCGCACCGTGGCAAACGCCGAACGATAACATGCGATGAGACAATGGTTTTCAAACAGTGCCACTGCCATGCGTCGTTTGATGAGTGGAATCGCTGGCCAAACAAAAAATACCACCCACCTCACAAAGGTGGTGCAATGGATACCATTGGTTTCTGAACAGTGCGCGGGGACCACCTGGGCGGGTAAACTCTAACCGTTGATTTGGCGGGTAAATGAACGGTTAAGATGCGATGAACGGGTTGGGCCATGGGCGCTGTGGAGCTTGCGATAACTGTCCGATCTATACAGATCGACGGTTCAAATTTCGCCCGATACATATCCGCGTTAAGCGCTCTTGTGGGCTGGCGGGTGGTCATAGCATCAGGCTACATGGGGAGAAATACGGTTCTGGGGCTGGCCGAAGGGGCTAAGACAATTATGGGGTAGAAAATGGATTTGTGGCCCATTTTAAGTGCATTTTCAGGCCAACCAAGGGTAACGATATGGGAAATAAGGGGAAATAAAACCACACCAGGGGTGGGTGTATGTTTTAGGGGGGATTTTGGGAAGGTTTAGAAGGGTTAGGGGAGGGAATTTAGGGTAAAAGGGGAACTTTGAAAAGGGAAAAAAGGGATGAAATGGACAATTCTGCAGGGGTACCAGGGGAAAATGAAAGCCTTTAGGAGCACATTTTTTACAATCAGAGAGGCTTCACAATGGGAATCAGCAGAGGAGATTTCATCACAGGGAAAAGGCACAGGAGACTTCAAGGATGATGTGTCTCCAGGGGAGATGCATTCATTGAAGGCTTAGAAACAACTTAGCCCCTTAATTTTCTTATCAAAAAATTTATAGGGGGCTAATACGACGCACCTGGAAATTCTTGATAAGTTTGCAGGCACGGGGCGTTAGGCAGGATATTGTAAATGTATCTTGACTGCGTATAAATCAGTTCAAGCTTTTGGGCTTTACTGATTGCGTCCTCTTCGGATGTGGGGTATTGCTATGCCACATCCTTTGAAATCTCCGTCGTCAGAGTTTTCAAGAATTAATCTAAGAGACCCGATCATTGAGTTTAGCTTTACATAAACTGTGACGCCGCCTCCATTCATGAAGATGGTCAGAGATATGGACGTCGGGAGTTTTTCTAAAACGAGTCAGTAACTCCATTCCCAAATAATGGTGAATGGGTAACTGAAAATAAGTGAGGAACGTGGTAGCGAGGGCGCTCAAGGTTCCATGTGAAGCAGGAGGTTGCTCCACATACTGATTCGCGACTAATCCTGTAAGAGTGCGTTGAAATAGCCTCAATCGAATAGTGTCATCGATGATACTATTCGATGAGAACTATAGGTGAAAGTTCATTAAATGATTACCTGGGTCTTCCGCTTGCTTGCCTTTGAACTTTGGTATATCCGAAGGGAGATTCGTGGGCATCAGAGGCCATGACGGATCGTGTGCGATGGGGTCATTCGTTAGCTTGGTTAAATCGGGAAGTTTCAACTAAGCTAAGAAAGGTGACTGGGCAGTTGAAACCATTGCCACGTGTGAAGACACGAAGTTCTGGTTAGAATGAGGGTTAGTCTGTGACGTACCCTAATGTGTGTTTAGCTGGCTTCTCGAATGGGATGCACTCCTGTGCCCACCAGGGGTCAAGGGAGGAGTGGTGTGTGGTGTGGTGTTGGGAGACCGATTAGGGTTCCCAACTATGGTTTCTCCAATGAAGGATGAACCAATGACGGAGGCCGTGTTCCGTATTTTACGCCTAAATGGCGAAAGTCCTGGAACCCCTCCTTGTAATGGGGGGAGGTCCAAAAGATACCTAGATCTACGAGGTTCCGTTGGGACCGTTCGAGTGTCGACCAGGTTAGGTTTTGGAAATTTTTGAGAGGATAGATTTTATGATCACGAAAAATTTATGGCCACATACATAAAACAAAGCGAAAATTAAATGAATTTCTCTTTAACTTAATCTATGTGATCAATCAAGCAAAAAAGATGGTTTTTTGTTTTTTTGCACGTGATAATAAAAAACCTAGAAGACCTATGCATCCTCACACACTCAAAAGTAACTGGGCCTTGAGAATATTTCTTGCGAGTGCTGGCACAACGTCCTGTAAGAGCTGGCAATGCCCCCAGTCAGTCGAAGAGAATCCACCAAGGTTAGGGTAGAGGGTCTGGTGCTTGCCTGCACTGTCACCTATAGGGTAAAGGATGCCCTAGTTTTTGGCCACTAAGAACCACCGTCCCATGTGAGCATTTGAGCCTTGGGCTTCTTGGTAGAATTATAACAGTACCAAGTATCAGTCGGGTCAGGTAGCCCCAAATGATACTGCACGCACTGCGCCTAAGCCTAACCCCCTATGAATTGGGTCTCTGCCGCGCTCGATTTTTATTTTCCATGGGCTAATAGGTGGATTTGAAGCTCCCTAAATATGCAAATTCTATGTTTCAATATGAATTATGATCAAGGAAGATTATTGGATGCCTACCCCCTTGATCCTAACTTAAACTATAAATTCTTTTGTCGCCCTTGTGGGGAGAATTTAGTGAGTTTGGTTAAGTTAGTTTTAGGTGTCTTCTTTTGCTTAGTGGGTGAGTGTGTGTGATCATATGGTGAAAAATCTCATAGTTTGAACATATGGATATCGGTGATCCTTTACAAAGGTCCCCTAGTTAAACTATGTGATGTTGTTCCTGGCTCAAATGGAAAACATTCACGGATAAAGGGCCGCTTACAAATTTTCCTAGTTAACTGATGTGACTAACTAAAGGGAGATGGAAAATTGTAAATATAGAGTGTTCATATGCTTACCTAGGATCACCGAATGGTGAAAATGTAGCAGATATTACTTTCTCTAATCGACAAATCGATCCTAGTCGCACAATCCCTAATGCACAAATTGAACTAAACTAAACAATTTCTACACTAGAAAATAAAACTAGCTTATGCATGTGTGGTCTTGGGCCACTTACTTGGACTAGTTTATCTAAGTGTGCATACCAGAATTTGAAAAACATAAATCGTTCGGAATGCAATGGTTAATTTGCCCCCTACTTAAACTATGTAAATTTTTTTTGGAAAAAACCAACTTAAAGGAAAACTGACTCTAAGCCTACATAAGGCAGCTAAAAGTAAGTTCTCAGAAGCTGTGGGGTATCAACACAAGTGCTGACAGATACATTAGGGGCTCCCCAACACACTTACAAGAAGAAAAATGCAGAATATAGGGAGAAAAATCTCATTCTGTAATTTGCGTGGAAAAGGCCCTGACAGGTGTGCTTTCCTGCACGCAGGTCAGTCCTGAACACGCACACTGTGCATCTGTGAGAAAAAACTGCGCGAAAAAATCCTGCAAGTAAAAAGATTAGGAGATGCCTTCTTCAATCTATCACTCCAAGTGAATTTAGAGACTGCAAGATGGATCAGAGGACTATCAACTCCACTCTCCAGCATAGACAAAGGTCTCCTACAAGAGATGGCACAACCACATAAACTTGTAAAACATTAGTGGAACATTAGGGGAATTTTGAGGTCTAAAATGGGCCTCCTAAGGAAATAATAAAATAATATCTAAACCTATAAAATAATATTTATGAATTTTTAATTCACTTTTTGCACCACAATCCATGTAACCATAGTTAAATTCAATTCAAAAGTTGTACCAAAATAAAACTAATAAAAAAATTGTATTGATGTGAATATAAATAAGAATGAGCTTTTCAAGAAAAAATCATTATCATTGAACAAATAATGCATATGTCCTTTGTACTTAAATAACTTAAAATAAAATATAAATATAAATCTATAAATTATAAATTATATTATATGCTATTAATTACAATTTGTATTATTTAAATTGTATAACAACATGTAATTAATATACTATATAAGGGCTGAACTCGGGCGATTACTGGTTCTATGGCGGACTCGGCGCCCTGCGGGGGTTTGCTTATCTGTTTAGGGGACCCCTAATCGTTTTTTGGTCGCGGCGACTTTTGTATTGTGACGACGACACCGGTTTTCCCCAAGTAACCGGGTTCTCCTGCCGCCATTATCGGGTAATGAGTTTTTGTTTTAATACATGTTCTGATCAGTGTGCCTGCTCTGACCGGTCTTGAGGCTGTTGGCCGGGCTCCCTTGAGCTTTATTGACTGCTATCGTTTGTGGGGGTTTTGTTTTATTTGGTCCAGGGACTGTTACCATTGTCATTTTGTGGGATTTGCGGATGTTTCTATCCGCTTTGATATTTGCTGCTATTCGGCCGACCGACTGTATTTGGGTGGGCCATTCGGGTCTGTGGACCCTGAACTAGAGGCATCTTGGGTTTTTCATCGGGCCCTCACCTCCACAGGGTCTGCACAAGAACTGACACCCCCTGTCTCGTGCATTGTGGTTCGACCTGACCCTATACCATTTTCCGCGAGGTTGGCCCTATCTTGAAGGCAGTTTTCACGGTATTGACCGGGGTCTCACTACCGGTATGGATCATTATGATGATGCGGTGGATTATTCGGAGGATCCCCTGGAGGGGGTCGACATCTGGGGACTTGATGCACAAGACGAGGCAGACTACATGTCTGACTTGGACCTAATTCCTGAGGTGGCGGCACCTGCTCCATCTGAGCTGGCAAATGTGGGAGGCTGCTCCTCACCTCGGGCTGACCTGGCTCTTTTTTCTCTCGACCTGCCCCTAGGTGCTGACTTGGGATTGTTGGATTTTCCCTAGGCTGGACAAGATATGTCCTCGAGCGCCGCCATTGGTTGCTCTGCGCAGCTCTCGGAGGCGTTTTTCCATGATATAGGGGTCGCTACAGGATCTTTGGCACAACTGAGTATTGGTGGACCTTACTCGCTTGGACCTACAAACCCGAAGGTCGACACGCCATTTGACTTGGCACCTACTGCACTAGAGGCGGCATCGGGGTCAATTACTAATATACCGGAGGATTTCAACTTGCAGGGGGGGATTGGCACACCCCCAGTGACTGAAGACTCTGTGGAGCCGGGGCTGGGATGCTCTAAGGAAAAAAATCTGCACAAGGTCACAAGAAGTAAATTAATCTATACCACAAACTTTGGCTGCGAGAGCGGAATGGTGGACTGGGGCATTATTGCCACCAAGACTCTTGTGGGGAAGGTCCGTGGCCGAAAATACTCTGCCACTCGGCTTCGGAGGTGGATTCGTGAAATCTGGAGTGACACTCTCCCTATTCTGCCAGTGGTCCAGGTCCTCACCAAAGGCTGGTTTTCACTCTCTTTTGATCGCCCTGAACAATCGGACTGGGCTCTCAAGCACTACTGGCATCTTGAGATGCACCCGGTTTATCTCAAAAGATGGATTCCCTTGTTCGACCCTAAGAAAGAGAACGCCGGCGCAAGCCCCATCTGGATGAGGCTGCCGGGGTTGCCACTACAGTTTTGGAGCGAACCTGCGCTGAAGAACATCGGTGGACATTTTGGCCACTATCTAGATCATGATCGATCCTATTTGACATCAGGCAGTCGCGCAGTCACCCGGATCTTGATCTTCTTGGACACTAGGGATGGCCACTATGAAAGTTTCAACATGGTTTTTGATGAGATGACCTGGCAGCAACCTCTGGACTACGAAGGCATGCCCTTTCGATGCCGAAAGTGTCATGTGGTTGGTCACTTGTATAAGGATTGTCCTATGATGGGCATTGGCAAGTAGACTCCGCAGAAATCCCGTTCAACGGGTACTCAGACTGAGCAGATGAATAGCAAGGTGGGGGGGGATGCTGCCATGTGTCGGCCGACCCCAGACGCCCCGAGAGAAGCTGAACTGATGCCTACTACTCTTCCTTCATGGACCACCTCGCAGCCCAGAACTCGCTCGCTGGCTTCGATGGACACTTCTCAGCGGAACCCTCCTATTCCGAGTAACTCTATTTCCTGTGCTCTTTCGATTATTGATGGTATTCCTGTCCCACCGGTTTGCACTTCATTTCAATTCATATCTGGTATTGGCGATATCTCTCTGCCCTCTCCTATTCATACCTTTGGCACTCATTCGACTAGACCTGGCAATCCTTTGAAACTCCCTGCGGTTTGCTGCACTATGGCTTTGACGCACCCGTCATCCACCCCTATTATCCACCACTCCTCTGATGAACTCCGATGCCACTCATCCTCATCTTCCGAGACTCCCTCATCGCGTCATAACTATTTCCTCAGATCACTTTCCCTACCACAGTCGGGTGAGACTTTTGGGATTGGGCCTAGTCTGGACTGTATCCCCATCAAATCCCGAGGCCGACCATCTGCTCTGGCGAAAGCGATCAAAAGAGAAAATCTTGAAGTTGAAGCCGGCACTCAATCGTCTCTTATGCGGGTCCTTAGAGCCAGAAGACCCTCGTTGGCAGTTACATCATGATCTGCCTCTCATTCAACTGCAGGGGTCTGGCCAACCCCGATAAGAGACTGGCCCTCAAGGATTTGATATCTCATCGACCTATTGATATTCTATTTCTTCAGGAAACGCTTGGTGCTGGGCCTGATGTGAAAACTCTCTTGTCCTCTATCCTTCCTCGTTGGACATTCATCACCCTTGATGCATCAGGGAGATCTGGGGGATGTGCTTTGGGAATTAATGACAGGACTACCCGGATGACCAACTGTTGGGGTCGATCTGGAGTTCTTGCTATGAATGTCCTCTTTGGCAACTCGGAGGTGGTATTTACTCTGATCAACATCTATGGGCCCTGCACCAACAGAGAGAATTTCTGGACTTCTCTGTTGACATGTTCTTTACTCAAAGCACCTCATATTATTATGGGTGGTGATCTTAATTTCTCTTTAGGGATCTCTGAATCTTGGGGCCCCAATGCTTCCCCGGATCCATTGGCCGAGTTTTTCATTTCCCTGCTGAATGCCTCGAATCTAATTGATATTCATTCTACCAAAATTCAGCCCACCTGGAGGAACAGAAGGACTGGATTTGCTGCCCTGGCGGGCAGGTTAGATAGATTTCTTATTAAGCATACCCTCCTTCCTATTATGTCTCGGGCCCGTCAATGGGTAGGGGTGGGTGGTAAATCTGACCACTCTCCTATTAACCTGGATTTCGAGTGTGGTCCTAATAGAGCTCGCTCCCCCTTCAAATTTAATGCTCGATGGCTGAGTGATCCTGATTACACCCTGATGGTTACTCGGGCCTGGCAACACTGCAGCCCTTTGAATGACCGGGACCCGGGCAGGATTATCAATGACAATCTAAATCGAATCAAAAAACTTACTATTCGATGGATTCGGATCAAGAAGAGATCGGAGAGGTAGGCTCTAATCAATATTGAAAATAAGATTGCCAGTCTCAAAAATGCTGAATTACTGGGCTATAGATCTGATGATACCAAGGCACAGCTTATTGCTCTTGAATCGGACAGAGCTAAATATCTGAGACAAAAGGAGGAAGACTGGAGACTAAAAAGCTGGGCAATATGGTTACAAGCGGGGGATGATAATACTAAATTCTTTCAGCAGCATGCTAATGGAAGGAGGGCTGCAAATGGCATTTGGGAACTGTCTGACAACAATGGATTTACTGCAAGGACTCAGTCTCAATTATCTGACCTGGGCACTAGACACTTCTCAAACCTTTACAGGGCTTCAAATAGCATTGACCTCCCGGACATCATGCGTATTACCCAGCATACAAAAATATTTGTTGAACAGGATCAGATGGAAGACCTAAATGCACCAGTCACCTTGGGTGAGCTGGAAGGTGTATTGAAATGGTTCAAGCGGGACAAAAGCCCTGGGCCTGATGGCTGGCCCATTGAGTTCTTTATTCATTTTTTTGATCTCATTTCAACTGACCTGTTGACTATGATTGAAGACAGTAGAGTGCGAGGTCGAATTTATGATGGTTTCAACACCACTTTCATAGCTCTTATACCAAAAACTGACAATCCAACTAGCTTCAATGAATTTAGACCTATATCTCTGTGTAATTGCATATACAAGATCATATCCAAACTCATTGCTAATCGCATCAAGCCTTTCCTGTCTACACACATTGAAAAAGAACAATTCGCATTTCTGAATCATAGGCAGATCCACGAAGCTATTGGCACGGCCCAGGAAGTTCTTCATTCTATTAAGACCCAGCGCCAGAAATCCACCATCCTCAAAATTGATCTCACAAAGGCATTTGATCGGGTCAACTGGGGCTACCTCCATCTCATTTTGATCCATTATAGCTTCCCTAATCTGTTTATAAACTGGATCATGGGATGCATTTGTCACGCGACCTTCAGTATTCTAATCAATGGCACCGCATCTGATTTCTTTCATGCGGGGAGAGGACTGAGACAGGGATGTCCTCTCTCGCCATTATTATTTGTCTTGGTTATGGAGGGACTCTCGGGGCTTATCAGGAATGCAAAAGACAGAGGAGAACTCCAAGGACTCCGGATTAAGGACACTCTTCATCTCACTCATCTACTATTTGTAGATGACGTTCTCATCTTCCTCAATGGTACTAGACAAGACTCTGTTCATTTTGATATGATTCTGCACTGCTTCTGCAGGGCCACTGGCATGGAACCAAATAGTACCAAATCAACCATTATTATGACTGGCTGCTCGGATATGGAACAAGGTATTTCTCTGCACCTATTCGACTATGTTTGCATTGACATCAATGACGGACTCAAATATCTGGGTTTCCATATTAAACCAAATGACTACAAGATCAAACACTGGAATTGGTTGATAGCCAAGATTGAACGCGGAATCAACATATGGTATAACAGATGGTTATCCAGGGCTGGACGCCTGGTACTCATCAAATCTATGCTGGAAGCTATTCCGGTCTATTGGATGACCCTGGCTTGGATTCCAATTGGCATCACTAACAGAATTAAAAAGATCTGTAGGCAATTTCTCTGGCGCAATCAGGGTCAAGTCTCCACCTTTGCCTGGGTTGCCTGGGACCGCATAAGCATCCCTAAACATTGGGGAGGCTGGGGATTAAAAGACTTACATCTCTTCTCGAAGGCCCTGGCTGCTAAGATGTGCTGGCATTTAATCTCGGGTCAGAGTCTCTGGAAAGAAGTCATTGTGGCTAAATACATTTGGCCTCGGAACCCACTCGATTGGATTCGAGACAGAACTGGTCTGACCATTGGCTCATCTATTATTTGGAAGGCGATCAATAAGGCAGCACATATTATTCAGCTTGGTCTATCTTGGTAGTTTGGCATGGGTACTATGGTCCGTATAGGCTCTGATTCGTGGTCTGGCTGTGGAGATAATTACAAACTTCCAGTATTTATCACTGAACACCTTGCAAACAGAAATATATTTTACCTTGCACAGATTGCAGACCTGGTGCATACCTCGTGGAGGGGCCAAGCCTGGCTTACCGCAGCGGACCTTGACATACCACTGGCGGGTGCTCGGATCTGGCAGAGGTATATTTGGGCCCTTAAAGCCACAAACATTCGGATTACAGAGCAGGCTGATAAGTTAATTTGGGTTGTATCTCCAAACGGTCGATATGCCCCTAGACTTGGATACCATGCCTTAATTAGGACTAAAGAACCTCCCATCAAATATTGGTGGTGGCGCTGTCTTTGGAAACTAACTGCCCCACACAAACATAGAACGTTGTTCTGGTGCATTCTCAATAATTGTATACCCACAATGGATTACCTCCACAAAATAGCGTTCCAAGGGGCTTCTCAATGCAATTATTGTCGGGCCTGCTGTGAGGATGTGAATCACTTGTTTCTCCTTTGCAACAGTGTCAAAGATATCTGGGCTCGGATCTGCACAGACCTGAGCTGTAATTTTATTTGGCAGGGAGACAACATTCTGGCAGCCTGGACAAATTGGTGGAGGCACTATGATCATGAACCACGCATGAGAAATCTCCCTTTAATTGTGGCATGGGAGATCTGGATTGGCCGGAATAGACAGATTTTCAGATACTTTCCCATTGACTGTGATCATATTGCTGCGGCCTTCATTGCTACCTTCAGTCTTATGCCGGTTGACAAGCAACACAGAAAGCCTCCTATCGACATCCCTGAAATTATAGATCACAGGTGTGCTTGGGCATACTTTGATGGTGCGTCCAATGCTGCGGGATGTGGAGGGGGTGCTATCCTCTACTTAAATGACCACCATTTCTACCATATCAAAATGGGATTGGGACCCGGTACAAATAATTATGCAGAACTGAATTGTCTTCGCCTATTGCTGACTTTTGCACAGGACATCCATTGCAACGACATCCAGATTTTTGGTGACTCACTGCTTGTTATCAATTGGTTCAATCATCTTGCATTATGTCACTCACACACACTGTCTGCACTGCTGCGGGAGGTTCATTATCTCAAAGGCCTATTTGATTCTATCTCTGTCACTCATATTTACAGGTCTCAGAACAACATGGCCGACATATTATCCAAAGAAGCAGCGGAGCTAGATTGGGGCACCTGGCATTTCACTGAACACTCGGGTGAACAGGTTTACAGATTTTTTCATCGGCCATTTATAGAGGAGGCACATCTATAGGTGTCTACTTGCTGTACAGGTGTTTGGGGGAGCTTTTTGTGTATATATCCCCGGATTTTCTACCGACATGTATATTTCATTATATAGTTTATACTTTGTTGTTTTTATTAGTAAGCTAAGCACCGAGCTTACTAAGTAACTTTTTAACTTATCCCTGAAAATATGTTTATTTCTGGGACTGGATCATACCTGCTGGATGGCATGTTTTTTTGACTATTTTTCTTAGTTTTTGCACTGTTTCAGTTCTTGCACTATACAGCTATATGTAACATGTAATCTCTCTTTAATGAAAGTTTACGATTTTTTTCGCTCTGAAAAAAAATATACTATATAAAAATAATATAATATAATATAATAAATGCATAGGGATATGCATTTTTTCTTTCAAAAAATATGAAATGACAATAATATACTTTTATTCAAAAAGTGTCAAGTGACATTTATTATAAGTACTCTACTTTGACTTTAAAAGTACTTAGAGCACTACCATGGTGTTGACGGGAAAATTTGTCCGGCCAACAGTAGGGGATCTCCCCAGTAGAAAGTCCCAATTAGACCTTGAACCATTTGGAGTAGGGATCCCGTCCGGGGTGTGGGTCTGGCTACCGCTTAAGACGCCTTCCCTTAGGTCTCAAAAGAACCTGATTGAACCAGTGGACATACACTTATTCACGTGATACAGAATACAGGATTGATGTATTAGACCCGAATCAAACACTATGCGTAGCAAGATTATGAATAAAGCATGTACGCCTCAGGAGATGTCATTAGCAACACATCTTCTGGGGGTAATGCTTATAAGGTAGTCTGACCACAAAAGGAATAGTCCTTTATGATGAGATATCCTTTTACTTCTGAAAGATGAAACAAAACGCTAACAAAATAGTTCATTAACATTCATTATTAGAACAGATGATAAAATAAACATCATTGATACAACACAGATAGCCATGACGCATAAATGATGACATAAAGAGTGCAGCTTCATTAATCATAGGATGTTCTGAAACTGTACAAGGAATACACACAGTGTTTGCACATCAAAACACATCATAACCATAGGGTGTTTTAACAAGTATCTCTATATTCAGATGCGTAAGGGTACAATCCTTCAATACAATGCCATGTAGTTCTTCAGTTTCCAAAAGGAAAAAGCCCCATTACAAGCTCCCGAAGGAGTATTTATAATACGAAAACTGCCCGTTGGGCTTCCTTGACTGTTCACCTTCCTGGCCGTTGGGTTGCCTTGCGACCCATTCCTTTTGCGACTTGCGACCTGGGCTTTCGTTGCGACCTGCGACCTGGGCTGTCGTTGCGGCCTGCGACTTGACTGGGTCGCGGGGTCGCAAGTTGTAATAAAATTGCTAAGGTGCGACCTTGCGACCTTGCGACTAGGTCGCTGGGTCGCAGGGTCGCGGATCGTGTAAAAATCGAAGGCATGCGACCTTGCGACCTTGCGACTAGGTCGCTGGGTCGCAGGATCGCGGATCGTGAAAAAACCGAAGGCATGCGACCTTGCGACCTTGCGACTAGGTCGCTGGGTCGCAGGGTCGCAAAGGTGAAAAAACCGAAGGCATGCGACCTTGCGACCTTGCGACTAAGTCGCTGGGTCGCAGGGTCGCGGATCGTGAAAAAAACGAAGGCATGCGACCTTGTGACCTTGCGACTAGGTCGCTAGGTCGCAGGGTCGCGGATCGTGAAAAAACCGAAGGCATGCGACCTTGCGACCTTGCGACTAGGTCGCTGGGTCGCGAGGTCGCAAAAAGGCGGAAAACCGAAGAAGTGCGACCCTGCGACCTAGCGACTAGGTTGCTGGGTCGTGGGGTCGCAAAACGGAGAAACACTGAATGCAACCTTGCGACCAGGTCGCTGGGTCGCGTTGTCAGATTTTTAACATAGAGTGCGACTATGCGACCCTAGACTCATGATCATCCCTTCTACACTTCTCTTTCAGCGATCTCATAGCCTTGTTCTCCGGAGGCCAGCCTTAGCCTTCGCCATGGTGAGGCAGCAGTTTCTATCTGCCGGTGACGTTGGGCATCCACACAACAAGAGGTTTTTGAGGTTGATTCGGAACATAGCTTCGCGTCCTCCGGAGAGAGCTAGCAGTCTCCTTAAGTTGGATGGGCATTACTGTTTCCTTGCATTACCTGCAAGACAACAGAGCAGATCAGCATCTTCTCATACAACCTGCAGTTAAGCGAACTAAATCAGCCATGTGTAACCTGTTAAATCAGCCTTACTCATACAAATATTTTATGCATGTTGAGGAAGTAATGAAAATATAAACGCAGATGCATAAAAGGTATATTGGCACATAAAACCAGGAGATTTTAAAGATCAGCTTGGACCCCTGCGTAGTCCTGGATAAAGTGAGTATTGCAAAGCATGAGGCTTCCTCGGATTGTCTCCAGGTACACCACCATGAGTAAATCGGATCGTGGTTGTTGAGCGTTCAATATCACTCGCTTCGCTGTAAAGAGGACGAACTTTCATTGTTGCACGCAGCTTGAAATTCTCTGTTTGAAATCTGATTGTTCTAGCGCATCATTTCTTTCCTCCACAGCATCACGCTAGCCAGTATTGATGATCCGGAGTTGGAACTGAAGTTGGTCATACGACTGTGAGAGAGCTGCATTCAAGTGCTCATGCAATGAGAGCTCGGCTTTGAATATGTGAGAAGGACTCGACTCCTTGGAATGAATCAGAAGCTTGTCAGTCGAGTCGGACTAGAAATTTTTTCCCAAATGAGAATCCGTGGTCAGACTTCATGGGATCCATCTTCAGCGAATGCGGCTCTTGCTCCCGGCGAAAGAAACTTTGATTTGATGGGTCGATATAGCAGTAAGTCGATCTTGATATGCCACATATAGCATTGCGGCCCTTCTCATTGCTGCGGATGTGTGAATCTGTTCTTTGTTGTGTGATGCGACTCTTTTAGTCTTAAACACATTCTTTTGCGACCTCGGCAGAGTCGCATAGTCGCGTTTCGTGCGTGGAGGCACATGTTGCGACTGTGCGACCTCAGAACGGATGCGACCTCCTCCTGGTAGATTGAAAACGCACTGCTTGTTGTGTGGTCCATTTTTCAGTGCTTTTGGATAGACAATTTGGCTCTGCGAAGACAGCTGGTCAAGATCAGTAGTGGCATCATCGCAAATTCAGCGTCCACTGACTATGAAACGATAACGGCCTTCTAAATGGGACCAGCGCAGGTTACTAATAGTAGGTTTGCAGCATGATTGTCTCCTGGAATATTGCTGTCGAGGCTGCAAAAATCAGATCTCATCCGCCCCTCTGCAATGTAACGCAACATGCCTTTTATGGCACTGGCTTTTCGGCCCACGACTACATTTTGTGATGCATTCGCCTTCAGTATTGATATTTTTCTATACTTACTCAAAATGCAAGGTTCTTTTGCGATGTTGCCGCATAAATTTTGGGATAGCCACGTGGACAACTCCACCTTGCGGCTTTTTGATTGTCAAGATACCATACTGCAGGGTGGCCACTGTAGGTTTGTTAAAGTATTTTTCTCTCTGTTAAAAAACACAGCCTTTGACTCCTCCGAGCGTTTATCCATGGGTATAAAATTGCGCTGATGCCTTCATATAATATTGTATCCGCACGATGATTATTATATCACCGTCGTCATTGGTTTTCGTATAGGGTCCTTGTTTAACGCCCCCACATAATAGTTGGACATTATATATATGTGCTCCATATCGAAACGCAATGTTTTACCGCTTATATATATACTGCTGCAAGTGTTTATTACGGATGGGAACTTCAAAGATACAAACCTTTGATCCAATCGAAATATCAAGTCTCATACAAATGTGCCCATGGATTTATGCGCCTCATTTCCACGTCCTGTTGACCGCTTGATATGTAACTCACTCCAAACATTTTCCACAGGTTTGAAACAGCCCTCGTACCTTTGCACCCGCTCTACGTTTTCACAATACAACCATTGAGCGTTATATTCTAATGCCACATGTCCATGCATATCCGTGCCCTGCTACGTTGGACTTCATGTGTTCCATGCCATAGATGTATATTGCTCCAGATTTGTAAACGTGACCACCATGCATCGAAACATTGGCGCCCATGCAACGTAAACGTTGGCTTTGTTCCACTATTTGAAACGTAGAGTTGATCACCTTACGTGTCTGCCTCAAGTGCTTCAGCATAGATTGCATTGTGCCATCGAATGATTGGCTCCACATGACATGTCTACGCACGACTGCGCCACGTTTCTAACACACCGAAGTCATGGTAGCACGTCACTATGGTTTTTTTACAACAATATAATATATCCGCTCCATTATTTACCGAGCTGGGAAGACCAGCCAACGCTCGTTGGGCTCCATGCCATGTAATCGTTGGGATCCCTGCACGTGGCCTTGTAATTTCGTTGCGCCAGCTTTCCACGTAAGGCTGACCGTCGGACCAAACATTCGCTGGACCCTTTGCGCCATCGACCATTGCGCCGCATGCAATGTGTCCATGTCATCCTGCGCTGAATTTCAACGTAACTTTGACCATTACATGCAACGTAAATATTGCACGTTCGAATCCATGTAGCACCGTTGGACCATTCTTCAAATTCCGACTATATATTGTGTATCTATTTTCAAAGAATAAACTCGGCCATAGGAAAGGCTACGTTAAACCATAATGCATTTTCATATAATTTTGACCGTCGTTTTAGTTGTAACGTTGACCACCATTATATATATATATATATATATGCCTCGAACATTCTGACATACGACTTAGGCATATAAGTATTTGATCCTACTGTAATGTTTCGCTAGGCAGTCTTAAAACATAGTTGTATATTGTCATGCAACGCACCATAGTCCTTATCATATCCGATGCCGTGTTGAACCAAACCTTTTAACACAACTTAAAAAACTCGGCATCAACATATTCGAGCTCAATAGTATGTCTCCCATACAGTTTTATACGATTTTCCTCCTCCATATGGTTCGGAAGCCACATGTATTTGCGCTTAAACTCAATGGGTCAAAATGTCACCTTGGTCCATGGCTTTGAAACCACCTCAATTCTGCCTTAGATTAATTGTACAAAACCAATCTTTGGTCCACACATTTGCGCCTGCCTTGCAGCTTAGGGTGTGACAACAACTTGCTTCTCAAAGGTACATTTAGGTATTTAAAATTGCGCCAACACGATTAATGCACCTATTTCCTGAACGATCATCTCTACCTCTGTACTTTGATGGATGAGGAGGTACTGCGGAAGATAGAAGCGACCCCTTTTGTTGCGTCATTGTCTTGCCAACATCAAAATGTGCGTTCTTGAGATGGCACCTCCGTTACTGACGCAAGAAACCCTTATCTTTTAATATCAACGGTGTTATCATAAGATTTTCCTGGTGCCTAGTGCCTCCTTGTTTCTTTGAGGGAATGAACACACGACACATCATCATCCCTCTGAAAATGTTGACTTGCTCTTACACCACACTTGTGGGTGCATCCTTGTCATTGAGCTCAATCTTATTCCCTCAGTGCCATGACAATCATTGATGAGTTTATTTGTCGGGGATTGACCTGCATAAACACATCACATTAATTAGTTCATAGTTATTCTTCGCGAAAGGTGTCCCTAGATAAAACATATGAGACCAATGAGCATAAGAGAGGTATTCAAGCAACTTGCTTAATGACCCATGGCGAGGGAGCTATTAATGATCGATACAAGACAGGTTTCTATTCAAACATATGTATGTCAATCTTATCACATATGGCGTGACTGCGACAAGAGTGTTCGGGCGCACGCTGGATGATCCTCCCCACATATGGCGTGATTGCACTAAGGACATCTAATCATGATGGCAAGACAACTCATGAGGGGTTGGGGATAGGTCACTGGGATGTAGTCGATTGCAGATCGGGTTAAAGACTCCAATGCCTAAGTGAGCAGAGGGGGAACCCGAAATTTTAAATATACCCAAAATTTTGGGTGGTGTTGTAGCGGCTACAACAAATGGTGAACCACTGGTAGAATCCAGCATCTCTGTCAATATCACCACAATAGTCTGAGTCCGGATAATGATGCAAGGGAATATTGAACTAGTTCCGTGGGTACCCTTTGTATTACTTTGGTCCTTTACAGGTATGCCTAATCGTTGTGCCTCACTAAGTTCCGCTAATCAGAAACACATCAAAGAGAAAGCTCACAGACGCCGGTAGCTTGTTGATGATGTGACGAGCAAGGCAGTGGGCTTATTATTTTCAGGATTTTTAAAGTAAGTTTCTGGTGTTGCTCCGCTGCCAGTAGGCTTGGACAGTACCCCGGCGGAGTCACTCCAAGAAATCACAGACGTTGCTCCGCTGCCAGCGAGCCTGGTCAGTACCCCGGCGGAGTCGTCGCATTACCTCTCTGCGCAGGAAGCCTTTCTCGATCGCTTACCCTTATTTGTTTCATGTGCTTACAACACTTATTTTCATGTGCTCGTGGCACTTATTTTTCATGGGCGGACGAGGGATCCCGACTTATTTTACGAGCAAGAGAGGTTGTTTCTTGTGTTACAGAAACTGAAAGATATCCTGATTTGGGTTTGCCCTCATGCCAAACCTTCACATCCCATTTACCACAATAGGCGCAGCGCGCAGAACAGCACATTAAAACGTCCAAGACTATGCTGGGCACAAGGCTTAGGCTTACGGGTATGGGCCATTTCAACTCATCAGGTCTCCCACAGACAACCGGCTTGTATCTCCCCAGATAATAGGTTTAGACTCATAGGCATCTTGTTAATAATGCGACTTTGATGACTGGTCCTAAGAGAAAGCTGCCTCTTGAGATAGCCACCGCAACCTCACACAAAACAATGGGGTTACTGTTTCAGCAAGCGGGGCAGAACAAGACTGCAAGGTGATAGGGTTGCAATGAGGGCTCATGAGGTGACAGGCGATATGAAAAAAAATGATGTGAGGGAGAGAGAGTACGACGCAAGGTAATAAGCGAGACTCAAGGTGCAATGCAACGCCATGTGCGAGAACGACCAACCAGTTGTAAGTGCAACTACAAGCAGTGATTATTTATGCAACAACAAGCAACTGAAAAGGAATTGAAAGGAAAATACTTTTAACATGATGATGCCTAAAATATTAATCGTAAATAAAAACCACAAACACACTTTTAACTATGAAGTAAAAATTTTGCAAGTAAACCTAATTAACTCTGAACTAAAAATTTTATTGCAGGTCCTAGCTAGCCAACACCTAAACCCTAGTTTAACCGATGATGCGGTCGGGTTATGTAAAATCAGTTTTCTAGTGCAGCCACCGCATTAATTTGCATCCTCCAATGACAAAAATGATTAGGATCAGAGCCAGTATCCAAAAAAGTGCAGTAGCAACAAAATTTACCTTTGGAGTGGGTGCCACGGTACGACGATCATAGATACTTACCAAAGAGCATGCCAGAGCAGATTGCGTAAGCTGAATCCCATTCTCATCTTGATAACCAGCAATATGTTCTTCAAACTCAACATTATTTATTAATGACACAAAATCATTCATGCATGATCCTGGATTTGAGAGGTGATGGGTAAGCCAGTTCCTATTTGCAAGCACATTCACCGAGAGGGGGTGGTTGAATTGATCGACAATCTCATCATGGTGTTGGGGATCATCACTTTTATGGAATGGAAACAATACGCAAGTGCCAGGCGAATTATAGATGCATGCACATCCGAGCGTAGAAATTCTAGTTTCAAAAACCCTAGTCCGGGGTTGCTCCTGGGTTTGGTTAAGGGTATGGGGATCTGAATCCACGCTTAAAGGAGCTTGAAATTCCTCACTGCTTTGCACAAACTTTGGACCTTTGGGCAAGGGGTTTTCCAACTTTGACTGCTTGGCGAGATCGACAGGCGAATGGGTATGATTGTCAATTGCAGTGATTTGAAAGATGTCAGTAGGCTTTGTATCAATTTGGTCAAATGTTTGCGCACTGACAGATTGATAATCCAACATGTCAAAATCTCCAGATTTTCCAGGATGGGGTGAATTCGACGCGTTTATGCTGGAAGGAGCATGCTCCTGGGGAATTGTCATTTCAGAAACGTTTGGCGGAAGCTGATGCGTTTCGATTTTCTAATGGGTACTTGAATCTTCCGAAAATGAATCATCGAATTCAGGTGTCTTCATAGGGTCGGCCAAGAGATCCAAGTGATAGTCCTCTGTGGTACGATTGAACATGTTTTCAGATAAGCAAGGATCACTGTAATCATTGATTTGATCGAATTCGGTACCTAACAAGTTGGGCTCCCTGGGGTTTACCAAATGGGATGGATTGATAACGGGGACATCTTGAAGTTGTTCAGACGGGGAATCGCTCCTATGGCTGTCTAAAGATCCTAAGTGAGAAAAGTCAGATGTAACAGATTCATCGATTTTGGACTGTGATTGTGAAACACCATCTGCGTGCTTATGATTGTCGCCAATACCAGTATAAGGAAATTTTGAATGTCTCAAAGAAATTACTGGTGTGGCGGGATCGAGAAACAAACTAGGAAATAATGAACGAAAAGATTGAATCACAGGGGCGTTAACCACACGAGGCTTTTCAACACGCACATTAGTGTCGTTCAGAGGACACAATGATTTGACAGGCCTTGTAAGGGAATAAACTTTATGCGGGGTAAGAGTCGATTCATAATACGTATGTAAACCAGATTCATAGTCTGAATGTGAACTTGATTCATTAACCGAATCTGAACCGGATTCGTAATCCGAATGTGAACCAGATTCGTCACCCGAATCTGAACAAGATTCATCATCCGAATGTGAACCAGATTCATAATCTGAATGTGAACCAGATTCATGACTAAGTCCAGAGAGACATCGAGTGGGCTCCGGGTAGGTTTCATGCGTCAAAAGAGATAATGATCCACTGGGATGTTTAGATTCGACATGGTACGTTAAAGGCTCAACGGTGGTGCAATCAGATTTATCTTCCTGCCAGTCTCTATCCTTACTCAGGACTTCCAAGGTCACAACCCCACTCCCATACAACTCAGGAAGAGGGGCGAGAATATCAGCAACACTCTCCTTGGAGGCCTGAATGTGGCCTGGACTCGGGGAGATGGACAAGGAAGCCTTAGTGAAAAAATCAAAACAACCGGTAACTTGCAGGTCATCATAGGGAACACTAGGATCTAACTGAAATTGCTCAAGGGAAATAACATACTTGAACTGCTCACCTAAATATTTCCAATCAACATCCCTCTCAGGGAACTCAAAACAATAATGAATGAATCTGATAAAGAACTCACCTAAAGATTCCTGAGGTTCCATCCTGATGAGATGTAACTTTATTATAATGTCGTGAGGATTATACCTGTGAAAAGCTTGTTGTAATTTATGGGCGAGTTGTTCAAACGAATGGATGGAAGCTTTCGGCAATGTGCGGCACCATTGTTTAGCGTGCCCTCCGAGGGTGAGGAAGAAAAGCAAACAAAACAAACCCTCATCGTCAATTTCATAGTACTCACCAAAGTCACAAAAATATGAACAGTGTTGGGTTATGGACACCCCATTTTCACCATCAAATTTTAACTGGGACAAGTGATAAATAAAATCATCGGAGATGTAGTATCTAGGCTTATAAAACTCCGACAAACATCTCGGGAGAATGATTTGGGAATGAGCCATTACAGATATGAGATTAACTGCAGGCTCTAAGGGCTCAGCTTGTCATCTGTCCCTCCCCTTTTCGTTAAACATCTGGTCGGAGGTTCAGGCCCTCGCTTCTAGCGCCAATTCTGTTGACGGGAAAATTTGTCCGGCCAACAGTAGGGGATCTCCCCGGTAGAAATTCCCAATTAGACCTTGAACCGTTTGGAGTAGGGATCCCGTCCGGGGTGTGGGTCCGGCGACCGCTTAAGACGCCTTCCCTTAGGTCTCAAAAGAACCTGATTGAACCAGTGGACATACACTTATTCACGTGATACAGAATACAGGATTGATGTATTAGACCCGAATCAAACACTATGCGTAGCAAGATTATGAATAAAGCATGTACGCCTCAGGAGATGTCATTAGCAACACATCTTCTGGGGGTAATGCTTACGAGGTAGTCTGACCACAAAAGGAATAGTCCTTTATGATGAGATATCCTTTTACTTCTGAAAGATGAAACGAAATGCTAACAAAATAGTTCATTAACATTCATTATTAGAACAGATGATAAAACAAACATCATTGATACAACACAGATAGCCATGACGCATAAATGATGACATAAAGAGTGCAGCTTCATTAATCATAGGATGTTCTGAAACTGTACAAGGAATACACACAGTGTTTGCACATCAAAACACATCATAACCATAGGGTGTTTTAACAAGTATCTCTATATTCAGATGCGTAAGGGTACAATCCTTCAATACAATGCCATGTAGTTCTTCAGTTTCCAAAAGGAAAAAGCCCCATTACAAGCTCCCGAAGGAGTATTTATAATACGAAAACTGCCCGTTGGGCTTCCTTGACTGTTCACCTTCCTGGCCGTTGGGTTGCCTTGCGACCCATTCCTTTTGCGACTTGCGACCTGCGACCTGGGCTGTCGTTGCGGCCTGCGACTTGACTGGGTCGCGGGGTCGCAAGTTGTAATAAAATTGCTAAGGTGCGACCTTGCGACCTTGCGACTAGGTCGCTGGGTCGCAGGGTCGCGGATCGTGTAAAAATCGAAGGCATGCGACCTTGCGACCTTGCGACTAGGTCGCTGGGTCGCAGGATCGCGGATCGTGAAAAAACCGAAGGCATGCGACCTTGCGACCTTGCGACTAGGTCGCTGGGTCGCAGGGTCGCAAAGGTGAAAAAACCGAAGGCATGCGACCTTGCGACCTTGCGACTAAGTCGCTGGGTCGCAGGGTCGCGGATCGTGAAAAAAACGAAGGCATGCGACCTTGTGACCTTGCGACTAGGTCGCTAGGTCGCAGGGTCGCGGATCGTGAAAAAACCGAAGGCATGCGACCTTGCGACCTTGCGACTAGGTCGCTGGGTCGCGAGGTCGCAAAAAGGCGGAAAACCGAAGAAGTGCGACCCTGCGACCTAGCGACTAGGTTGCTGGGTCGTGGGGTCGCAAAACGGAGAAACACTGAATGCAACCTTGCGACCAGGTCGCTGGGTCGCGTTGTCAGATTTTTAACATAGAGTGCGACTATGCGACCCTAGACTCATGATCATCCCTTCTACACTTCTCTTTCAGCGATCTCATAGCCTTGTTCTCCGGAGGCCAGCCTTAGCCTTCGCCATGGTGAGGCAGCAGTTTCTATCTGCCGGTGACGTTGGGCATCCACACAACAAGAGGTTTTTGAGGTTGATTCGGAACATAGCTTCGCGTCCTCCGGAGAGAGCTAGCAGTCTCCTTAAGTTGGATGGGCATTACTGTTTCCTTGCATTACCTGCAAGACAACAGAGCAGATCAGCATCTTCTCATACAACCTGCGGTTAAGCGAACTAAATCAGCCATGTGTAACCTGTTAAATCAGCCTTACTCATACAAATATTTTATGCATGTTGAGGAAGTAATGAAAATATAAACGCAGATGCATAAAAGGTATATTGGCACATAAAACCAGGAGATTTTAAAGATCAGCTTGGACCCCTGCGTAGTCCTGGATAAAGTGAGTATTGCAAAGCATGAGGCTTCCTCGGATTGTCTCCAGGTACACCACCATGAGTAAATCGGATCGTGGATGTTGAGCGTTCAATATCACTCGCTTCGCTGTAAAGAGGGCGAACTTTCATTGTTGCACGCAGCTTGAAATTCTCTGTTTGAAATCTGATTGTTCTAGCGCATCATTTCTTTCCTCCACAGCATCACGCTAGCCAGTATTGATGATCCGGAGTTGGAACTGAAGTTGGTCATACGACTGTGAGAGAGCTGCATTCAAGTGCTCATGCAATGAGAGCTCGGCTTTGAATATGTGAGAAGGACTCGACTCCTTGGAATGAATCAGAAGCTTGTCAGTCGAGTCGGACTAGAAATTTTTTCCCAAATGAGAATCTGTGGTCAGACTTCATGGGATCCATCTTCAGCGAATGCGGCTCTTGCTCCCGGCGAAAGAAACTTCGATTTGATGGGTCGATATAGCAGTAAGTCGATCTTGATATGCCACATATAGCATTGCGGCCCTTCTCATTGCTGCGGATGTGTGAATCTGTTCTTTGCTGTGTGATGCGACTCTTTTAGTCTTAAACACATTCTTTTGTGACCTCGGCAGAGTCGCATAGTCGCGTTTCGTGCGTGGAGGCACATGTTGCGACTGTGCGACCTCAGAACGGATGCGACCTCCTCCTGGTAGATTGAAAATGCACTGCTTGCTGTGTGGTCCATTTTTCAGTGCTTTTGGATAGACAATTTGGCTCTGCGAAGACAGCTGGTCAAGATCAGTAGTGGCATCATCGCAAATTCAGCGTCCACTGACTATGAAACGATAACGGCCTTCTAAATGGGACCAGCGCAGGTTACTAATAGTAGGTTTGCAGCATGATTGTCTCCTGGAATATTGCTGTCGAGGCTACAAAAATCAGATCTCATCCGCCCCTCTGCAATGTAACGCAACATGCCTTTTATGGCACTGGCTTTTCGGCCCACGACTACATTTTGTGATGCATTCGCCTTCAGTATTGATATTTTTCTATACTTACTCAAAACGCAAGGTTCTTTTGCGATGTTGCCGCATAAATTTTGGGATAGCCACGTGGACAACTCCACCTTGCGGTTTTTTTATTGTCAAGATACCATACTGCAGGGTGGCCACTGTAGGTTTGTTAAAGTATTTTTCTCTCTGTTAAAAAACACAGCCTTTGACTCCTCCGAGCGTTTATCCATGGGTATAAAATTGCGCTGATGCCTTCATATAATATTGTATCCGCACGATGATTATTATATCACCGTCGTCATTGGTTTTCGTATAGGGTCCTTGTTTAACGCCCCCACATAATAGGTGGACATTATATATATGTGCTCCATATCGAAACGTAATGTTCTACCGCTTATATATATACTGCTGCAAGTGTTTATTACGGATGGGAACTTCAAAGATACAAACCTTTGATCCAAACGAAATATCAAGTCTCATACAAATGTGCCCATGGATTTATGCGCCTCATTTCCACGTCCTGTTGACCGCTTGATATGTAACTCACTCCAAACATTTTCCACAGGTTTGAAACAGCCCTCGTACCTTTGCACCCGCTCTACGTTTTCACAATACAACCATTGAGCGTTATATTCTAATGCCACATGTCCATGCATATCTGTGCCCTGCTACGTTGGACTTCATGTGTTCCATGCCATAGATGTATATTGCTCCAGATTTGTAAACGTGACCACCATGCATCGAAACATTGGCGCCCATGCAACGTAAACGTTGGCTTTGTTCCACTATTTGAAACGTAGAGTTGATCGCCTTACGTGTCTGCCTCAAGTGCTTCAGCATAGATTGCATCATGCCATCGAATGATTGGCTCCACATGACATGTCTACGCACGACTGCGCCACGTTTCTAACACACCGAAGTCATGGTAGCACGTCACTATGGTTTTTTTACAACAATATAATATATCCGCTCCATTATTTACCGAGCTGGGAAGACCAGCCAACGCTCGTTGGGCTCCATGCCATGTAATCGTTGGGATCCCTGCACGTGGCCTTGTAATTTCGTTGCGCCAGCTTTCCACGTAAGGCTGACCGTCGGACCAAACATTTGCTGGACCCTTTGCGCCATCGACCATTGCGCCGCATGCAATGTGTCCATGTCATCCTGCGCTGAATTTCAACATAACTTTGACCATTACATGCAACGTAAATATTGCACGTTCGAATCCATGTAGCACCGTTGGACCATTCTGCAAATTCCGACTATATATTGTGTATCTATTTTCAAAGAATAAAATCGGCCATAGGAAACGCTACGTTAAACCATAATGCATTTTCATATAATTTTGACCGTCGTTTTAGTTGTAACGTTGACCACCATTATATATATATATATATATATATGCCTCGAACATTCTGACATACGACTTAGGCATATAATTATTTGATCCTACTGTAATGTTTCGCTAGGCAGTCTTAAAACATAGTTGTATATTGTCATGCAACGCACCATAGTCCTTATCATATCCGCTGCCGTGTTGAACCAAACCTTTTAACACAACTTAAAAAACTCGGCATCAACATATTCGAGCTCAATAGTATGTCTCCCATACAGTTTTATACGATTTTCCTCCTCCATATGGTTCGGAAGCCACATGTATTTGCGCTTAAACTCAATGGGTCAAAATGTCACCTTGGTCCATGGCTTTGAAACCACCTCAATTCTGCCTTAGATTAATTGTACAAAACCAATCTTTGGTCCACACATTTGCGCCTGCCTTGCAGCTTAGGGTGTGACAACAACTTGCTTCTCAAAGGTACATTTAGGTATTTAAAATTGCGCCAACACGATTAATGCACCTATTTCCTGAACGATCATCTCTACCTCTGTACTTTGATGGATGAGGAGGTACTGCGGAAGATAGAAGCGACCCCTTTTGTTGCGTCATTGTCTTGCCAACATCAAAATGTGCGTTCTTGAGATGGCACCTCCGTTACTGACGCAAGAAACCCTTATCTTTTAATATCAACGGTGTTATCATAAGATTTTCCTGGTGCCTAGTGCCTCCTTGTTTCTTTGAGGGAATGAACACACGACACATCATCATCCCTCTGAAAATGTTGACTTGCTCTTACACCACACTTGTGGGTGCATCCTTGTCATTGAGCTCAATCTTATTCCCTCAGTGCCATGACAATCATTGATGAGTTTATTTGTCGGGGATTGGCCTGCATAAACACATCACATTAATTAGTTCATAGTTATTCTTCGCGAAAGGTGTCCCTAGATAAAACATATGAGACCAATGAGAATAAGAGAGGTATTCAAGCAACTTGCTTAATGACCCATGGCGAGGGAGCTATTAATGATCGATACAAGACAGGTTTCTATTCAAACATATGTATGTCAATCTTATCACATATGGCGTGACTGCGACAAGAGTGTTCGGGCGCACGCTGGATGATCCTCCCCACATATGGCGTGATTGCACTAAGGACATATAATCATGATGGCGAGACAACTCATGAGGGGTTGGGGATAGGTCACTGGGATGTAGTCGATTGCAGATCGGGTTAAAGACTCCAATGCCTAAGCGAGCAGAGGGGGAACCCAAAATTTTAAATATACCCAAAATTTTGGGTGGTGTTGTAGCGGCTACAACACATGGTTAACCATGAGTTTTTATCCACCATTGAGAATGTGACAAGTAAGTAATTTTAACTCAGGCAATGCCACCTCAACCATTAGGGATGATGTCATCCCCTAAAATGTGATTGGTTCTCATAAAGTGAATTTTGATTGTACATTTTCCTTAGGAGGCCCATTTTAGACCTCAAAATTCCCCTAATGTCGCCAATCCTGTAGTGGTGGATTTGACGCATGGGTGTATGAAATCACACCAGTTTAAGGGGTGTGGTTTACCCTTATAAACTATTAGTAACAAGCAGAAAGTGGTGGAGCTCAAAAGCATATAATCTAGAGGGAAAAATATGCGAATGTATGCTCAAAGTAAACTAAAACTAAAACACAAATATACAGAAGCTATTAAAGAGAGTCAAAATGATAATAATGCAAACGATGGCTCAAGGCCTCTTCTTATTGAACGTTTGATATGGAGAAGAAATTTTACCCACTTTCCAAAGGGCCCCTAGACAATGGTTCTAGGTCCCGATGCAAGGATGTTGTTTTCCAAGCTTTGCCTCTGATGTAGTCTCCCTCTATCTCCGCTGTGATGGACTAGGATTGTTGGGTGGCCAACAATTGAGTCCCCTTTATCTCTAGCTCCAGGTCACACACTGTTGGTATTGCTTGGGAAATTCTGGCCAGCATAACAATGTGATCACCCATTCTTCATCTCTTGGTGGATTTATATAGGGGATTTCAAATCCTCCTTCCCTCTTTTGGTAGATGATGGACGGTGACCCAAGGGAGAGGTATGATTCCATTATGTGCTCCAAATATTCCTTTATGTGCTCACATAGTGTCTAAGGAGGCGCTGGTGGATGTCTTTAGGCGGCTTCATATAAGGAGTAACTGTCCTTTTCTTTTTGTGGTCCCGGAAAGTGACATTTTTCCATTTCCAGGAATGCGCACTTATCGGGCAAAAAGGCGCGCAGAAGGCGCTCTTCTCGAAGGATTAAGTGCGCAATTTAGCATTTAAGACTAGTTCAAATCTGATTTTCTCAAAACCTTAGAGATTTTAAATACTTCTTGATTCCATAATGTGTTTTTGCCTTGTAAATCCTTAGGCTTGAAATTAATTAATGTCATCTTTTGCTGTACAATTTTCCAGTGTTAACACTAATGATCCAATGCACTAGAATAAAAGATTGAAGCCTTATTTTTTTCCAACAGAAGAAATTGCACTTTCCCCTTGGAATCCCTTTTACCCGTTCTTAGTAACGATGAAAATGGAGCTATTTCATCATATTTCAAGGATTCGACATAGTAGCTTACTAAGGTTTGGGGAAAAGAGATGAAAATTAAGAAGAATGTGTATACTACTCGCGTGTTAGATGTACATGCCTTTCCGCAACTCTTGGCCTCATTTAAGATCACCACAAACAACATTAAGAATGAGATTTGGGGGCTAGTATTTGCAACTTTGTGTCATAAGAAAACTTTGGAGTTGTGTATGTCCCTTGGGTTATCTTCCAAAATACTAGGCGATATGGACTGTCTTGTTTCCAAAAATGTGGTTCTTGATGTTGATAATGATCTTGGTAGCCCATTCTCTTGATATCTTGGAGGCATGTGTCTTCGGCCCCAAACTCCCTAGACCTATTTCCGTATCTTAATCAAGCAACTATTCGGTTACTCCCTCCTTGTTTGGGTCAGATATACAAATTTAATGAAAGATATCAAACTTTCTTTGGAGCTCAAATTGGGGGTACCATCTAGAATACAACACTTGTTTTTCAAAGGTAATCATATGGATTATTCTTCGCCTCCTTTAGGTTAAAATATTTGAAGAGATGTTACTATATGTATGGTCCTTCGCTTGCATGGGGGAGGAATGGGAAAACCTTCTTCTTCTTAGGTTTTCTCATACAAATATGTTGTCAGCAACCAATCCCCCCTAAAGATCCGTTCAGCCTTAAGCGACTCCTAAACCATTTCAAGTAAAAAAATCTTAGGATGTGCCCTCTACTGAAATCTTGCACCCTAATATGGAGCACCTGCCATCAGCTCTATGTCATCAGACCTCATATGTCATTTCAATGGCTTATGGCCACGCTCAACCTATCTTTATAAGTGGATCCATTTGTCCCAGACCAAGAAGTGCAAGGTTATTTTTTAGTCAAAATGTTTCTTCATAGTGATTTTCTCTAAATAAGAAGATTATCCGAAGGCCCTAACTGGCGGGCCTTGGTTATGGAGTAAATATGGCCTGTTCATAACCCGTTGGTTTAGGGATTTTGACCCTTCTACAACAACCATTACCAAGCTTCCAATATAGGTTCAAATCCTAATCTTCCTACTCAACTATGACACTTTTCAGTTTTTCAGAGCATAAGAAAATTCTTGGGACATTTTCTAGCCACAAATTCCTCTCGTGGACAGATTGAACTTTACACCTATGGCTGAATTTGTGTGTAATTTGACATTAGCAAAGGGATTCCATATCAAATCAATTTAAAAATTGGTGATTAACATTGGACCTAATCTATGAATTATAAGAATAATGCTTTTGTTTTGTGCTCTTGTCTTCAAACATGCCATTTACATCATTCTTTCCCTTAATTAAATTCTAGCAAGAAACGACATAATCGAATTTCTAAATCTAAAATTTGGAAGCCTTGTGACCCAGCCCCTATGGATGGTGAGACTTCTTTTATTTCTAACCAAGAGGATGAAGGATATGATGATGATATGATTTTAGGGGATCATGCTCAGAATTCCACTCCTCATCATACTCATGAGGATTGAACAATGAACCCACTTCCCCCAAAAAATATGCAGTTGGTGAATAAAGATGTTTCTTTGGGTGTTTTAAAGTAGACTCATGAATCAACATCTTCTGACTCCAATAAGGACTCTCCTTCAACCCTCACTGATAATCTATAGTTAATCTTGGCTGAACTTCGTCTAGTTGATTGGATGAAGGTTTTGAAAAACAAAGGAAAGAAAGGCTGCTCTTAGGAGTTGGATGTTTCTTTTTGTTTTTATTTCTTATGTTTCCCTTTGTCTCCCCTATTATTCTCTCTCTCATTCGTTCCAGCTATGCTCATTCCTTAATGCGTAGTTGGACATCGATATTAGCTTTATATGCTCCCATGCAATCTTTCTTGTGTATTTTTAATAACTGAATAGACTTACTTACAAAAATGAAAAGACAAAGTATATAGAAAATCAAATATAAACTTTTTGTAATAAATTTCCACTAATATATTTTTGGACCAAAACCCTCTTAAAAATGTAGTAATATTATATTATAAAGTACTAAGTGTTTGTATATTATCTCTATTATAATTTTTTTAGTAACTAATAATGAAAAAAAATCACCTAGTGTAAAAAAAATCTAAAAAATTTAAAATCAAAATTAATATTAATTTTTATTGATGGTCTATATTTAAATTTACTATTACAAACATTGCATGGTCAATCAGATCATTCTTTAGTTTGTCACCCACGTTTCATACAATCATAATAAAGTAAATAATTAATATATATATATAAAACATCTTTGGTCAATCTAGATTATTCTGAACTTATTACCAAGGCTTCATGCATAGTAAAGTAAAAAGTTAAGAGAAATATATATGAATAAAAAAAAAAATGTATTTATATAACATTGTTGGTTAATCTTGATAATTTTTAACTGGTTACCCAGGCTTTATTATGCTTCATGCATAATAAAGTAAAAAATTAAGATAAATATATTTGAATAATTATATATATATATATATATATATATATATAATCAATTTAGTGAAAATTTAAGAACTGTACCTATTTAATACAAATATATAGTAAATTAAAAGGAAAAAGTTATAAACCGTGTATATATATTAAAATAAAAGTGGTTGTACAATTTAAGCTAGGAAATGTTTGTGTATATACTAGATAAAAAGGAAAGTGGTTGTAGATAGTTATTTGGTTGATAATAATACCCAAAAATATAAACGAGTTCTCGTTATTTTTAGGGATATGTCGAAAGAAAGTGATAGCATGTAGTTTGAGCTTATTATTTTTCCATTGTTTACTTTGATTGGTTAGCTAAGTGTTGGTTGTCTAAGTGGAGAAGATGTAGTTCCAAAGCAAGCATATCCAAGAGCAGAGACATAGAAAGGACAAGGCAGTTTATCTCTTTGATAGGAGACCAGAAGCATAGGTAGGAGCAGGGTGACCTAACAATGAGAAAGGCACCAGAAGCAAAGGTAGTTAGAGAAGCACCAATAGAAATTGTATTTGCACCTGTGGATGATTCAGTTGACATAGAAGTTGTTGATCATGTTGATTATGTTGATGAAGCGGATGGTTCTACTAATTCTATTGATGAAGTAGTTGTTAATGCACACCACCTACACCTCCATACTCAGTAGTTCAAGATCTTGCAATAGATCTAGTAGCACCAATATAAATATCAAGGACATGTGCACTAATAATTGCCTTATTTTCATTTCAACCTCTTCAGTCTTTGTGTATATTCTCCCTAGTTCAAGGTCTTGAAGTAGAGCTAGTAGCACCAACATAAATAGCAAGGAAAAGTGCACCAATATTTGCCTTGTTTTCATTTCAACCTCTTCAGTCTCTTTTGTCTATTCTCCCTGAGGGGGCTCTTCTATTTGCTCTTATTTTCTTGACCTCTAGAGTTTTTGATCCTCCGACAAAATCTAGTAGTATTAGGTAACTAAAATAGTATCACGTAACTAGATAGCAATCTCGATAGGGTCGCCACCTAACAAACAATAGCGTTTCACTAACAGGAAAAGTGAATTTTTAAAATTGACTTAATAGAGTAGGAGGATTTTATATCTTTTTTCATTTCCTCATTATGAAGAACTTGAAACTTCACAACCTCCATTTATCTGGGAACCCTAGGAAAAATATTTGAGCGCACCAGCTAGCGACCCAGGTGAAGGTAAGGGAAACTTCGTTTGAGATAGACGTTTTCATCTATTTACAATACTCAAGAAGACAAAACGCAAAAAAATCAGGCAAAGAAAGAACCGAACCTAGTCACTCAAAGATATTTGGGTGTAGATACGTGAAGGCAAGAGAGACTTATATACAAATACATGAGGAGAATGAGAAAGAGGCTTTATAGACCTTGTTTACTTAACAAGATCTATGTTGCAGATTGCATACCTACCGAAATTTTCGAAATTATTTTCAAATGATTTTGTATTTGTGAGAGTACAATTTTGAAATCATAAGAGTAATTTTTTATTTTTTAATAAATAGATGTTTGTCTATTACTCAGAAAACAGTAACCTTGCATCATGAAAGTAATTTCTATTGTTCGGAAAGCAGTAACCTTTTATCATAAGAGTTGTGGCCGCATAAAATTGAATTGGAAAACCTAAAAATATCTGTAAATGATGAGAAATTGAAATTGTGCACTGCTTGCTTTTTACTCATATATTTTTCAGTGAAATTTCAAGATCCACTAACATTAGTGAAATTCCACGATCCGTAGATAACTAGTAATAATAATATTCAGAACCACTTAAAGAAAGCTATATCAAAATCTAATAATATTCAGAACCAATTAAATAATAGGGTTTTCGTGGCATTGGAGAGCCCAACGTGGGCATGAAGATTATCATTAATTTTTAATTATAAAAATTTTCCCAGTCAACAATGATTTTTGAATTCTGAAACTTATTGGAAAAATCTATTGAATGCTATTGAAAATGAAGGAGCCACCCTATTTCATTATAACATATCATATCTTGTATCTTGTTTTTTAACAGATCCCTATTTAAGAACATTATAACGTATGCATTGTATAAAAGGATTGACACATGGGAATCCAACATTATAAAGTAACATATCCATTGTATTAAAGGATTGGCATATACAATGGATTGACAATTGGGCATCCAAGCAGGGCATCGTTGGTCAGGCATCCATGCAAAGCAGCATTGAAACATGTGAAAATTTATGCAGACCAATGTTGGCTCGAACATTATGAAGGAGACACCTAAGGAATCAAATCCTTTTTGTGCCATAGCTGTTGCATCATTAGTCATAGAAACTCCATCATCAAACAACTTCTCTATTCATGCCCCTTTAGATACAATAGCATTGCATCATCAACTAGTGACTTTGTTCATGCCCTTTAGATACAACAAATAGTTGCTCCTAGTGGATTTGTTCATGCCTTTAGATACAACAACTAGATGCTTTTTTCATGCCCCTTTAGACATAATAAGTGGGTAGGTATAAATAGAAGTTGGAAAAAAAGGAAATGGAAAAAAAAGGAATTTGCAACAAAGGTTGGAAAAAAGGAAATGATAGAAGTTGGGAAAAAAGAAATAAACAAAAAGGTAATAGAGGTTGGAAAAAAGGAAATAGAAAAAAAGGAAGAAGAAAATGTGCATAAGGTACTTGGAACATATGAAGGAAGCTTTAGACTTGAAGGAGAGGCTGAGGCATAAACTAAAACAGAATTTTCAAGAAACATTGATATGTATTATGGGAACTTTCATATTGAAAGCTTTTTTTATGGAAATCTATAAGAAAATTTGAGGAAAAAAAACTACCCCTTGTTGGTTTTCCATGATGAATTTCAAACTACTACATCTGAAATTCCATAGACAAAGAAGGTACTCCCTACTATTTCTTTCTGAGCTAGAATTGTTGTATCATCTCAACAAAGAAGGTAGTCCATGATGTTGATTTTTTTGAGTTGAAATTGTTGTTTCATTCGGCCAAATTCAAATTCAAATCACTGTGGATGCAACATTGTGAATATTTTTGAGTTTAGTTTTGCATAATCGTTAGATTTATTAACTCAATACATGACGACATAATGGATATTTTGATGTCTGATCTAATTGTTTGGTTACTGTGGTTTCCCACCAAACAACAGTGTCTTAAACTTGCTTTAGTTATTTGACAGGAGGGCTTAAATCGGTGTCCACTTAGATCGTATTTAATTATTAAGCCTATAATTAGACAGGAAGTGATCAACAACATTAGCATAAACAACGAGGTTAATACTTGCAAGAACACAAGATGCCCTAAATATGAGTAAATATTAGAGCAAATTTAATGCTTCAATATTTTTGAAAATTTAAGACTGAAATCTCAAAAGAAAATGTGAATAAATTTTAGACCAAACATAAACCAAACTTTGAAAATTCAAGAGAAAAAATGAGTAAATTTTAGGCCAAACATAGAAAATACTTATAATGCTTCAATATTCATGAAATTTCAAAATAAAATATTGAAATTTCAAGAACAGAAAAACCAACTCTTATTCCAAAATTTCTGGACAAAATTCTATCATGAGTTTGTTTTATTCAGCCTTGGATGTGGATTCAACTTGATAAATGGGTTATGGAACCATAACTGCTTTTTCCTCTGCTACCTTTAGTCATTGGTGCTTCCCCTCGAGAAAATGAAACTACTGGTAATGATGTTGAAACTATTACTCTATATGCATCCACACTGGAAAGGATGTACCAACCACACCAAAGAACTAACAGAAATGATAGAACCAACAAAAATGATGTTCACAACAAACATAAATGACAGAAATTGTCCTGTGGAGGCTGCTATGGCTAATTAATTGGGGCGACCTCTATTAGGAAGAAAATAAAGAAAACGAGTGCACTTGAAGATCGAGTACCCTAGACCCTATTGATCCGAGACCAAAAGCAATGAAAGGACCAAAGAATTGGAGCTTGTGTTGTTTTAGTAGTTGTGGGAAGCTTGACAGATGGCTAACATGCCAAAAACTAGTTGAATTTTGACAAATGGCTAACATAACTACTTATACAACATTGTTAAGCTAGCCTAAAATTAAAACTTAGTAGAAGATAATAATACTTAGAAGTTGGACTCAAAATAAAACTTAGGATAATGTCCTAAATTTATCAAAATTAATTTTGAAAAGTTATCACCCATGATAGATAGAACTTAGGATAATGATGTAAATTTAATACACTGCTCATAGTAATTAAAATCAGGCTGCAATAAGAGGTTCATTATCTTGTCCAATTAAATAGCAAGAAAAATTTAGTTAAATTTTACAATCCTTCCCGCATTACTCAATATCGCGGAAAACTTTGGCTAAATGAATGACATAAAAAAAAATTTAACCCAATTAATATGTCGTCAATCACATATCGATCGCTATATACCTACTCGGTCAGGTATAATAAGGTAACCTTAAGTTCATTATATAGAGATAGTTTACATATTATTAGTGAATTTAATATGTATAAGTACATTTGTATATCCATAATCTCTGATGTGGTGAACATGACATCATTCCAACTCATACAGACTTCGGACAATTTGGGCCAGTATGAGGAAGGGTTAATTTTTGGGAGCAGACCTCAGGAAGGGACCCTTGGTTTCGAGTAGCTGGATATCAACCAAGGGGATCAGCCATCCAGTCAAAGACTTGAAGTGACAACCTCTGTCGTGACATCTAGGTGCTTTGAGGGTATTCCATATATAGCTCCCCCGCTTGAAGAAACCAAGACTTCTGACTTGGGTGACTCTCCGTATGCGGAAGGTGTAGGGCGGGACATGGTTTCAAACCTAGGCGGAGGAAAAAAAAGAAGCATCAGTGTACCAAGAGCAAAGCCAAAAGAAGAGACCTAGTTTTTAGGCAGGGAATTGGCATGGACAATTTAGAGCAAACCTCCCAGACGGTTTTGGTTGGCAGAGTCAGGGGCAGGAACTACACCACCACTAGGTTCAAAATTTGGACAACTGAAATTTGGGGGAAATCTTTGGCATAGCTACTGGTGGTTCTAAAAATGAACCGGGGTTGTTTTACTCTTATCTTCTCACAACCAAACATGGAAAATTGGGTTCTTACAAAATACTGGCACATAGAGATGACCCCCATTTTATTGAAGCATTGGACACCCCTTTTCGACCTAGACAAGGAGAAGTGTGGTGCTGGACCGATTTGGGTCAGATTATTGGTACTACCATTATAGTTTTGGTCTGAAGAAGCCCTATGATTCATTGGAGAGGATTTGGGGATCTATTTGGACCATGATTGATCCTATCTCGAGACAGGTAACATATCAGTGGCTCAAATCCTTGTTCATCTAGACACAAGGGAAGGACTTGTCGAGGATTTCAACCTCCATTTCAACGACATGGTTCAGGTGTAGATTCTAGAATATGAAGGGGTTCTATTCATATGTAGGCGTTTCCATGAATTGGGGCACTTGTACAAGGAGTGTCCACTCATAATTTCGACCTCTTCTCCCACGAAATTCCTAGTGCATGCGAGGACATACGAAATATGGAGAGGAGGAGAAGCGGGCACTGTAGAAATTTGAATAACTAATATGTTATCCAACGAGATTCTCCTGATCACACACTATTTTATCTTCATGCATAATACAGAATCTCTTCTACCATTGATCATTAATTGTGGAAATAAAAACAATCGCATGCGCACATTAAAACCATAAACAATCACACATATGAACACAGTATTTCATGGGAAAGCTTAAAGATAAAAACCCCAACTATTTGTATATTATATGTCATAGAGATCATGTAAGAATCATTATATAAATCTCCTCACAAGCTCTCAGTACAATCTCCAATTGCTACACACTAATCAAGCTAGATCTAGCAAAAACACATGCTCCAATATCTGCCACCTAATAGCCTGCCTCTACTGCATAATAAATCTTTGAAGAGGTAAAACAAAGCCTTTTGACCACAAAGCATCTTCCAAGGTGACTTAGGAGTACTCCAATCATGGTTGTGCAAATCATCACAGCAGTATAGTCATAACTGATAGTCACACTGCTCTTTCACCTATCTCTTCACTGGTCTCCACTGAAACTGTCCATGCACTGAAGTTAACTGATGTATTCTTTAGTTGATTAATGAGTTTATAATTAATGAATTAATTAATAATTAATTCACACCACTCTCACTAGTGTAACAATCAGTTAGACTAGATACAACTAGCTCAACTATGTTTAGATTAGTTAAACTGAACACAACTCTATTAACTTCCTCAATCAACTCCACCAAACTCTCTCACATGAGTTCTAACTGAAGTATCCATGCAATAGCTCCACTTAACCCTTAGGAATAGCGTAATTCCTTCTGTCAGCTCCTGTGCCACATATGTGCACTTAATTGAAGTGCTCAAAGATAATAAGATAATGTTTATAGTCCGAATATTATTAAGAGCTAATAATATTCGACATATCTATTTTTATACTGGCAATCTAAAAATAGATTCCGCCCAATATGTCTAAAAATAGAAGTCCATCTATTTTTCCAACTTGACCAACCATGCACAAATAGCATCCTGCAACTCATAGAATATGATCCATATGTCTAAAAATAGAGATAGTCTAAAAATATACTTTGCGCCAAAAATAGCCTGCGGGGCCCACTTAGTGAAGGTGACTTCTTTCCACTAAGCTCATCATCTTGTTGCAATCTCAACACTCCCTCTCAACAAGATAAGGATTATCTGCCACCCCTATCCTGCCTCTGTGTTAATCGAATTTGCTCCTAGTGAGCGCCTTCATCAAGATATCAACATCCTGATCCTCCGTGGGAATGTATGAAAGTACCATGATCTTCCGCTACACACAATCTCTGATATGATGATACTGGTCTGTGAAGCCATGCCGCCTCAACTCATCCTCCTGTATGTACCATGATCCATATCCTGATGTGCCTCTGAGATATCTCAATACATGCTTACCTGCCTTCCAAAAGAGTTTGGTAGGCTTAACCATAGCTTGTGAAAGCTGGTTAATAGTATAGCATATGTCGGGTCGTGTATTGACCAGATACATAGCGACCCCACCAACTATCGATAAACAGTGGAATCCACTACCTCTGCCGAAGTAGCATCCTCCTTCCTCCATCCACCAGGAAGAGGAGTATCAACAGGCTTACAGCCATGCATGTTGAACTTCTCCAGTATCTCCCGGGCATACTTGCCTTGAGAAACAAACAGTCCATCACTGCGCTGCCAAATTTCCAATCCCAGGAGATAATGAAGGAGGCCCAAGTCCTTCATCTCAAATTCCTTTGCAAGATCAGCCTTGCATGAGTGTATCAACAGTTCATCACCTGTCAAAATCAAATCATCTACATAAAGTACAATGATCAGTAACTTACCCTCCACCACAATCTGGTATAGGTTCAGATCTGCCTCACTCTTGGAGAATCCAAGTCCGGTGAAATAATTGTCTATCCATGTGTACCAAGCACGAGCTGCTTGTTTCAACCCATATAGCACTCTTTTGAGCCTGCACACATGTGACTCGCTGCTAAAGATCTCGAAACCTTCAGGCTGCTCTATGTACACCTCCTCCTCAATCACCCCATTGAGGAACCTGATCTTTCATTCTTCACATCCATCGATGAATGTCCCACCCCATACGCGAGGAAACGAGAATCGTCAATGGAAGAATACCTTACGTAGTGTAAAGGGATTTCCTCATAATCGATCCCCTCAATCTGTGAAGCCTCAGACATAAATCTTGCCTTATACTTCTCCACACTCCCATCAGCTGCTTGCTTCACTTTGTAGATCCATCTCGAACCCACCACAGATTTCCCTTCCGGCCTTGGGACAATCTCCCATGCACTGTTTCTGACAATCGAATCATACTCTTCCACCATGGCATCTACCCATGCGGGATCCTCCACAGCTTCCTCAAAAGATGATGGCTCCGTCATGATACACTTGCTCATAAGAGCCATGCATCCAGTATACCAATTAGGTGACTGTCTCTGTCTGCGCTGTGATGTAGTTGCTCCTACAATCCTCTCTGCATCTTGAGCCAGTCGCTCAGGTTCTGTAGTGCGCTTCATGGTTAGCGCTGCATGAGTGGTCTCTTCCACTCCATGAACCTCCTCTTATGGCTGATCCACATCCAGAGAATCATCCTTAGGAACTAATAGCTCCTCATCTGCATGCAAGTGTGGCTCCCTCTCAAGCTAACACTTCATGGTTTTCTCCTCATGAAATTTGATATCCCGTCGCACAGCAGTCTTGTGACTGTCTAGAAAATACACAAGATAGTTGTGGGGTGTATCAATGTACCCCAGAAATATCCCAACCTCTGCAGTCAGCTCTAGCTTCTTCCTGGCATCCTTCATCACATGAATGTAAATAGGTGAACCAAAAATCCTCAAATAGGAAATATCATGCTTCTTACCATAAAACGCCTCCTCAGGTGTACTCATGCCAAGTATCCTGTGAGGACAACGATTTTGCACATAAAGCACAGTGTTGCATGCCTTAGCCCACAAGTGTATGGGAAGGCCTTGATCACGCAACATCACCCGTGCAACACCCATAATCGTTCTGTTCTTTCGCTCCGCAACCCCATTCTGCTGTGGGTTATGAGGTGCTATGAGCTCTCTTATAATTTCGTCTGCGCTGCAAAAGTCCTTGAACTCGCCAGAGATGAATTCACCACCATTTTCACTCCTAAGAGCCTTCACCTACTTCCCCGATTATTTCTCAAATCCGCTGCCTTGAACTCAGAACTTTGAGTATGTCTCGCTCTTCTTCTGCATGAAGAAGATCCAGCACTTACGAGAAAAATCAACAACAAATATCACATAGTACCAGTTCTTTGCTGTCGAAGCTAATGAGAAAGGTCCACACAGGTTTGTGTGAATTCTCTCAAGGATATTCGTGGCGCGACTATCCTTCTCATGAAAGATGGCTTTCACAAATTTTCCCAAAGTACATCCCTTGCACTGATCTGACTGCACAAGTGTACCTTTGGGAATCCCAATAGAAATCTGCTGCAAAATTTTCAAAGCTCCATGGTGAAGGTGGCCCAATCTTCTAAGGCTACACCACCACTCCCTTTTCTCGTCGCCATTACTACGCGCTAAAACATCTACTCGCAATTTATAAAGGTTCTTAACTCGAACCCCATCCTTCTTAGCTCACTCAACTGCTCCTACTGTGCAGAAAGCCTTTCCCTCGCTAAAGACAACATCATATCCCTTGTCTTCCAACATCGCCATAGAGATAAGATTCTTCTTCAATCCCGGAACATGCATGACATCCTTCAAGATTAAAGGTTTTCTAGACTCCCTCTCAAAGGAAATGGTCCTGATACCAGTCGCACTGTATCTACCATCATCGCCCATCTCTATGTGCACTCAAAGATCCTTCTCATCCAGATCAGTAAACAAATATTTTTCTTCGGTCATATGAAAAGATGCACTACTGTCAGGAAACCACACTAAACCCATCACACTTGAGACCAAGCATGCGATCAGCGAAAAATCCAGCTCAAACTGCAAGGCTAAGGCCTCTCTAGCTACAGATCCAACAACCTGCTTATTTTTCTTCTTATGTGGACAATTAGTGGCGTAATGTTTGTGTTGGTGACAGTGAAAGCACTTCACCTTGGGCATGTCCTGCTTCTTGCCTTTCGCACTAGATTAAGAAGTATTTTTCTTGATCTTCCCCTTCCTTGCTTTGGTAGCTGTACACAATTTTCCATCCGAGTTCTGGATGATGATTCGGCCCCGGTACTTCGCCTCTATGTCCTCTTGCACAAGATCCGACCAAAGTTGCTCCCATCCTCGCAATTTCTCGTACCATCGACAGTCCTAACAGAATGCCAACTCTTCGGAAGCCCAAGAGAGCCAAGCTCACCAATCTCCTCATCATCAAAATTAACCCCCACACTTCCCAAACCTCATCCCCACATTGGATGAACGGCCGTTGAGATACTTAGGCATACTATCGCCTTTCTCCATTTTTATGTTCCTGAGTTTATCCTTGAGTGCCAACTTCCTCTGGTCGCTCTTGCTTTGAAATAAATCTGTCAAAGCTTTCCACATCAATAATGGAGAAGCTTTACCATGAAGGCTGGACACTATGTGATCCTTCACACCTTCCAACAGAATCCTTCGACACTTTGCTGTCTTCTTTTGCCATGCGTCAAGTACGACAACATCACTAGAAGTAGGTTTTGGAATTTCTGCATCTATGAACTCCTTCAACCCATTGTCATCCAGCACCGCCTCCATCCTGTCCTTCCATGCAATATAATTTGAGCTGCCCTCAAGGGCATACTCCAATCGTAATCCGTTGAAAGACATCTCAACTTCGACACCAAGAAAACACTGCTGCAAATTCGAATTCCACCAGCACAAAACTCAACCGCTTCAATGTTTTGCAATTGCTCCAATGATCAATATAGCTCTGATACCATGTAGAAATTTGAATAACTGATATATTATTCACCGAGATTCTCCTGATCACACACTATTTTAACTTCATGCACAATACAGAATCTCTTCTACCATTGATCATTAATTGCGGAAATAAAACAATCGCATGCGCACATTAAAACCATAAACAATCACACATATGAACACAGTATTTCATGGGAAAGCTTAAAGCTGAAAACCCCCAACTATCTGTATATTATATGTCATAGAGATCATGTAACAATCATCATACAAAGCTCCTCGCAAGCTCTCAGTACAATCTCCAATTGCTACACACTAATCAAGCTAGATCTAGCAAAAACACATGCTCCAATCTCTGCCACCTGATAGCCTACCTCTATTGCGTAATCAATGCTGAAGAATGGCTCCTAAATAACTTCGAACCACCTGGCTTGTACTGCGCAATCCTCATTGGCATCTCCAATCACTGGTTGTTGCAAATCATGCAATAGTATAGTCACAACTGATAGTCACACTGCTCTTTCACCTATCTCTTCACTGGTCTCCACTGAAACTGTCCATGCACTGAAGTTAACTGATGTATTCTTTAGTTGATTGATGAGTTTATAATTAGTGAATTAATTAATAATTAATTCACACCACTCTCACTAGTGTATCAATCAGTTAGACTAGATACAACTAGCTCAATTATGTTTAGATTAGTTAAACTGAACACAACTCCATTAACTTCCTCAATAAACTCCACCAAACTCTCTCACATGAGTTCTAATTGAAGTATCCATGCAATAGCTCCACTTAACCCTTAGGAATACCGTAATTCCTTCTGTCAGCTCCTGTGCCACATCTGTGCACTTAACTAAAGTGTTCCAAGAGAATAAGATAATGTTTATAGTCCAAATATTATTAAGAACTAATAATATTCGACATATCTATTTTTAGACTGGCAATATAAAAATAGATTCCGCCCAATATGTCTAAAAATAGAAGTCCATCTATTTTTCCAATTTAACCAACCATCTACAAATATCATCCTGTAACTCATAGAATATGATCCATATGTCTAAAAATAGACTTTGCGCCAAAAATAGCTTGCGGGCCCACTTAGTGAAGGCAACTTCTTTCCACTAAGCTCATCATCTTGTTGCAATCTCAACAGGCACAGGGTTCAACGATGGTTGAATGTGTACTAGGCACTACTTCTGGTGGCGTTTCAGCTCCTCCTTCGCATCAGAACGCTCAGAACCGCACCGTCCATCGATTGGAGGAGGAATGCACTCCTATCCCGGGTACTCCTCTTATTACATCCCTTTCGAATATTTTTGATTTGCATTGTTCTTCTTCCCTTGCAATTTCATCTGCTTCCCTCACTATTAATTTAGTTAATTGTAATTTGGATCCTTTTAGCTGTCATGTTGCATCTCCTACTCCCTCTGTATCTTGGCCCAATCCCCAAACCATTGCTAGTGAATCCTCTGCCCTCTCGATACCATATTATTTGTGCCCATCTACAAGTAACCGCTACAACCTCATATCGCATTCTCAGCCTGTTAGACCACTGTATTTCACAGTATCACTAGGTGACTGATTATTTTATCAAATAATTCATAATGAAAATAATATTCCATGGCTATCATTTATTTTCAGGAAAAATGGGAAATCCTGACTGTCAAGAGCTTCAAAAGAATCTATGTTCCGTTTAGTTGAATAGAAGGGGAAAATGTTGTTGATAAGAAAAGGAAGACAAAGTAGCAGCACCAAAAATTATCATTAAGGAAAAAGAGCAGATCAAGCAATAATGCAGTAAGAAAAGCATAGCAGAGAGACAGAGAAGTAATGGAGAGGAAGGGAAGTAGCATTAGGCCATTAGCCAAGACAAAGGAAATAGAGAAGCAGCTAAGACAGAAAAACAACAAGGGAATAGTTCTGAAAGATATTGGGTCAATTCATGCGCACGTTCAAGTCAAGTCGTGAACGCTAAAGCAGGTCAAGTCATGAACGCGGGGAAAATATTCCACAAACAAATAAGAAATGACCAGGCACAACCAAAGAGACAAGGTCGATGAACCACAATAAGGGAGCAGTGAGGACCATCGGATCTAAGAAACGATCAATGACTGAGATTAAAATCGAAATCGCAGATCTCAAGTTTTACAAGATGGGCACAAGGGTAAATGTTAAAGTCAATGAAATGCGATTTGCGATGAGGTGGGACCCGTTCACCCGTGACCTGCATATAAGCCTTACCTATTTCCCACACTTCGCAGCCCGCAGGTTTCTAACCTTACCTCTTAGGACTTACGCCAAACCTTGTTTTTCTGCCGATGCGATGAAGCGGGATCCACCATACCTTATCGCATTATCGAAACTGCATGCAAAATCTTGTTTCGGCCTTAAAATTTACCTTTCTCTATCATTCAACTTTATCTTTATACTTTTCATTTTTTCACCACTATATCGTTGTTTCATCTCCGCTTTTGCCCATTCCCCGATTACGATTAAAGTGGGACGATTCTCTCCGACACGTCACCCTTCCCCCACTGTCCATCACATTTCACAAAATTACAACTCATTCCATTCTGCTAAACGTTAAAACCTGCAATTGCCAATGTGCGATATTGCATCGCACAGTTTTTAACTTATCATTTCAAACGCCCGCAACCTATTTTGTTTAACTTGCACTATGGTCCGGTCCCACCTAACCTACCATGTCATTTACTTCTCCTCATTACACTTCATCTTTCCTCCATCTCCATTCAACCCCTCCTCATCTGACAGTCCTTGTTGCATTCCCCACTCCCCTCAGCTTCCGAACTTTAACCATGGGGGGGGGGGGCGTCCAAAATGGGTGGTATCTCTTACCCCCTCCCTGCTACGTGTCGCCCTTCTACTATTTCACACCCCCCCTTCTATATTACCACTTACAGCTTGCGGTCCCCTCCGAAAAATTATTTCTGCCGTCCTCCATTCCATCCTCGTTTTCCAACCACCATCCCTCCATGACCAAGGATATAAGGTCCATGCACCATTTATGAGGAAATAGGGTACACACGACAGAAAGAATCGGGTCGGACCCGACAAGTGGAAAAAGGCAAGGCGAGGTTGAACGTGACAAGGAAAAATACAGAACGGGTCGAGTCGGGCATTATTATAGAGATATAGCAACAGAGACTAAAGGGGCAACAAAGCACATCAGCACCAACATCAATAAATGAAATTAGCTAGCAATGCACCAGACTTAATTACCCAATGCCAATCTTTTGAAAAGCACGACCATATTCAGAACCATCAAAGAATTTAGATCCATAAAGAGCTGCTCAAAATTAATTTTACAGGCGATATGTTGTCAAAGATTTTTTTCTCAAGCCTTCCGTGGCCATGCCTATTTAATTTTAGTTGTTTTGTAATAAATGAATTTTGACCCAAGTAGATTAGGGCAAATGACTCAAGTTTTAGTTAAACAATGCTCGAATTTTCTTTATCAAGGGTTGGAACCTTGTTAGACTCTATGTTGTAAAATATCATTGTATTGGAGCATTGTAACTGTTTTGAGTTAGGAATCAATAACAAAGAGACCGTTCAAAGGATTCATGAGCTATGTTAATGGTGACGTTCTTTCCTCTGTGTTAATGTGTTCCTCTATCTTTTCACGTTGTGCATCAGTTTCTCTGATTACAAAACATAAGTTTTAGATTAAGATTTGCTGAGAGAGCACCTTAATTCTGTCTGTTTTTGTTATCTTAATGTTTTCCTCTGAAGTATAGTTAAATAATTCTTAACTACTCTTTGGAAATTACTGAACTCACTGTTTTCTTTCATCTCATATTCACATTGCCAGTAAGATCCAGTCTGCATAGTTAGCTTGCCTGTGAATGCCCCTTGAAAAATTTGATGCACAATTCAACCTCTTATGACTCCATAGCCCAATGGATTAAGCTTCAGAGCTCTGCCTGTCCAACCACCCAACCAATCAAAACCAATAGTTCTCATAATCTATATAACTAGCCTAATATCAATAATTAAAATCATCAAGCTAAATCATAAATCATAAATAATAGAGAGAGCCCTCTCTGAGTCTAGGAAGGCTAGGTTATGGACTCCAAAGTGGTTTAATGTTGTCCTCTGTCATTTTTTCTTGCCAATCTTACAAATTACGAAGAGCTAACATAATGGCGACCATACTGGGGAATGAGTTATTGAAAAGGCTTAATATTTCATCAGAACTTAGAAACCCAAGTCAAAATATTGTATGATTCAAGTATGTTCCAATATTGGTATCTAGTTGTTGATGGTGGACAACAACTGGACACAAGAAGTTGAAATCATCAAACTGTTGACTCCACAGTTTTCAGTTTACCTAAAGACTCCACTGGTAGAAGAAGCCAGATTGGTTGTGAATATACAGTGACCCCATTCTCTAACTGCTTGACAAGATGGATTCAAGGATAGAATGCAGGTATGATCCAATGAACAGAGAGCACATTCCTGGATTCCTGCACAAAATCCCTCAAGTAAATTGGGATAGAAATATTCCTATTTTTCAAGATGAGAAGGTTGATGATGATTTGTTACATCTCATTAAATTTGATATACACTCATGGAGGTTGAAAGTCAAATGGAATGAGGACTACCTCATGAATATGTTCAAGGTAACATTAGAAGGGAAAGCGAGGGAATGGTATGAAAGTCTGAACCCTGGTAGTTTGTTTTCTTTAAAATATTTCCACAAGGTGTTTTATAATCATTATAAAGAAAATTATCCATCTTTATCATTAGCTGAAAATTGCTGTGATCAATCTGAGGATCTCATAAAATACATTGTAAATATTGATGAATATTTAGGAAATTAGAATTCTAAGGATCTCTTAGTCGCAATTCATGAATTTCATTCTCAAGTTAACTTTCATGATAACCAAGAGAAGTTAGTTGAAAATGAATGGAATCAGGAAATGAAAGAAGGTCCACAAGATCTCCTTATGGGGACAAATGATAATTCATCTGCTCTTTTGTGTGAGGCTAAAGAAGACATTCAACTTCATGATAAGTCTTCACAAGAGAAATAAAACAATTTATGTTCAAGCCAAAGAACACAATGAATCCCTACTCCTTTAATTGAAGAAGAAATGAATAAGATTCTAAGCATCCAACGAGCTTCTAAATTATTATGTAATGAAGAGATTATTTCTATTTGTTCTACTGTTGATTTATATACTGAAGCATTTCCTCATGAAGAAACATAAGAATATATTGATATTGATGATGTTCTTCCTCCTCAAGAAGGCCTATTACCAAAGAGTACTCTTATTCATCAAAATGATGGCCTTCAAACAGAATTCAGCCAACTCAGTCAAGACATATCAGGTTTGCTTGAGGACAACATAGTGGTACATTATGAGGATGCCATGTCATATGACCATGAATAATGTGTAGATATTCTCTTTGAGAAGGATCCTGAGCATGAAAAAGTGGAACAAGGAGCAGCCCTAGATAAATTTTGTTATTTAAATCCTCAGGGCCGGGTATTTTTCCAAGATCCTTTTGTTGGTTTCTTAGAATCACCTAAAAGGAGTATGCTATGCCAAGAATGGTTTGTTGCAGAGTTTAAGGAAACATTTGAGCACTGTTGTTCAAAGGCAAGTAATATGGGAGAGGCCCTTTTGTTTTTCCAACCTAATAAAAAAGGTGAATAGGAATCAATCATGCAGTCATCTACTTGATTGGTTGCATTGGAGAAAGGAGTTCACTTAGTGTATATATATCTCCAAGTTGGATTTGGGTAGGTAGGTGTGCAAATAATCTCAGCACTCTGAGCATATATCAAATTTTATATTTAGATTTATTTCTAGTTCTTAGATCAAGTATGTGCCAGACTTCAGTTTGCAGAGAATGTTGAATTCAACTTGAAACTTTTAACTACAAAAGTTGTAGTAGATCAGGTTTCGGGGTTTGGATCAACCTAAAGCATCAGGCCACTATTCTACGGTGTTCTTGACACCTCTTGAAGGAGATGCCATCCCTAGCTGGAGCCATTGTTAGAACCCTATATTTCACAATATCACTAGGTTACTGATTATTTTATCAGATCTTTCACAAGGAAAATAATATTCCATGGCTATCATTTATTTTCAGAAAAAATAGGAAATCCTGACTATCAAGAGCTTCAAAATAATCTATGTGCCTTTCAGTTCAGTATAAGGGGAACATGTTGCTGATAAGAAAAGGAAGACAAATTAGCAACACCGGAAATTATCATTAAGGAAAAAGAGAAAATCAAGCAATAATGCAGTAAGAAAAACATAACAGAGAGGAAGAGAAGTAACAGAGGCAGGGAAGCAACATTAGACTATTAGTGAAGAAAAAGGCAACAGATAAGTAGCTAAGACAGAAAAACATCAAGGGCAAAGTCTTGAATGAGATTGGTTCAAGTCGTGCACGCGTTCAGGTCGAGTCGTGAACGATAAAGCAGGTTAAGTCATGAATGTGGGGAAAATATTCCACGAACAAATAATAAATGACCGAGCGCAACCAAAGAGACAAGGTCGGAAAACTATAGTAAGGGAGCAGTGAGGACCATTGGATCTAAGCAATGATCAACGACTTTGATTCAAATCGCAATTGCAGATCAAATGTTTAGCAAGATGGGCACAAGGGTAAATGTTAAAGTTAGTGAAATGCGTTTTGCGATGGGGTGGGACCCATTCACCCATGGTACGCATATAAGCCTTACCTTTTTCCCGCACTTTGCATCTCGCGGGTTTCTAACCTTACCTATGAGGACTTACGCCTAACCTTTTTTTTCCGCCGATGCGATGAAGCGGGACCCACCATACCTTATCGCGTTATCGAAACCGCATGAAAAATCTTGTTTATGCCTTAAAATTTACCTTTCTCCGTCATTCTGCTTTATCTTTATACTTTTCCTTTTTTCATCGCTATATCATTGTTTCATCTATGCTTTTCCCCATTCCCCAATTACGATTAAAGTGGGACCATTCTCCCTGACACATCACCCTTCCCCCACTGTCCATCACATTTTTCAAAATTACAACTCATTCCATTTTGCTAAATGTTAAAACCTGCGATCATTGATGTGTGATATCGCATTTCACATTTTTTAACTTACCATTTCAAATTCCCGTAACCTATTTTGTTTAACTTGCGCTGCAGTCCAGTCCCGCCTGACTTGCCACGTAATTTCCTTCTCCTCGTCGCCCTCCATCTTTCCTCCGAATCCACTCAACCCCTCCTCATTTTAAGGTCCTTGTTGCATTATACACTCCCCTCAGCTTCTGAACTTTAACCATGGGGGGGGGCTTCTGAAATGGGTGGTATCGCTTACCCCCTCCCCACTACGTGTTGCCCTTCTGCTATTTCACACCCCCCTTCTATATTACCGCTTACCACTTGAGGCCCCCTTTGAAAATTTGTTTCCTCCATCCTCCATTCTGTCCACGTCTACCAACCGCCATCCCTCCATGACCGGAAATATAAGGTCTGTGCGCAATTTATGAGGAAATAGGCTACACACGGTAGAAAGACTCAGGTCGAACCCGATAACGATAAAAAGGCAGGGTGAAGCTGAACGTCACAAGGAAAAAGACAGAACGGGTCAAGTCGAGCATTGATGTAGAGATATAACAACAAAGACTAAAGGGGCAACAAAGCACATCAGCACCAACATCAATAAATGAAATTATCCAGCGCTACACTAGACTTAATTACCCAATGCCAATATTTTGAAAAGCAAGACCATATGTCAGAGCCATAGAAGCATTTATATCCATAAAGAGCTCCACAAAATTTATTTTACAGGAGATATGTTGTCAGATATATTTTGCTCAAGCCTTGCGTGGCCATGCATGTTTAATTTCAGTTGTTTTTTAATAAATGAAGTTCGACCCAAGTAGATTAGGGAAACTGACTCAAATTTTAGTTAAATACATGCTCGAATTTTCATTATCAAGGGTTGGAACCTTATTAGACTTTGTGCTATAAAAGTTCATTGTATTAGAGCACTGTAACTATTTTGAGTTGGGCATCAATAACAAAGAGACCGTTCACAGGATTCATGAGCTATGTTAATGGTGATGTTCTTTCCTTTGTTTTAATGTTTTCCTCTGTCTTTTCATGCTGTGCATCAGTTTCTCTAATTAAAAAACAAAAGTTTTAGATTAAGATTTGCTGAGAGATCACCTTAATACTTTCTGTTGTTGTTATCTTAATGTTTTCCTCTGAAGTATAGTTAAATAATTCTCAACTGCTCTTTAGCTATTACTAAACTCAATGCTTTCTTTCATCTCATATTCACACTGCCAGTAAGATCTAGCCTGCATAGTTAGCTTGCCCTGTGAATGCCCCTTGAAAAAGTTGGTGCACAATTCAGCCTCTTATGACTCCGTAGCCCAATGGATTAAGCTTCACATCTCTGTCTGTCCAACGACCCAGCCAATCAAAACCAACAGTTCTCATAATCTCTATAACTAGCCTAATATCAGCAATTATAATCATAAAGAACAGAGAGAGCCCTCTCTGAGTCTAGGAAGGCTAGGTCCTGGACTCCAAAGTGGTTTGATTTTGTCCTCTATTGTTTTTTCTTGCCAATATTACAAATTATGGAGAGCTAACATAATGGCGACCATACTAGAGAATGAGTAATTAAAAAAGCTTAATAATTCATCAGAACTCAGAAACTCCAGTCAAAATATTGTATGATTCAAGTATGTTCCAATATTGGTATCTGGTTGTTGATGGTGGACAACAGTTGGACACAATAAAGTTGAAATCATTCACCTAGCGACTCCATAGTTTTGAGTTGACCTAAAGACTCCACTGGTAGAAGAATCCAGATTGGTTGTGAATATAGAGTGACCCATTCTCTTACTGCTTGACAATATGGATTTAAGGATACAACTTATTTATGCTCCAATGACTAAAGAGAACATTCCTGGATTCCCGAACAAAAGCCTAAGGTAATTTGGGACATAAATCTTCCTATTTTTCAATATGAGAAGGTTGATGATGATTTGTTATATCTCATTAAATTTCATATACACTCATGGACATTGAAAGTCGAATGGCATGGAATGCCTCATGAATATTTTCATGGTATCATTAGAAGGGAAAGCAAGGGAATGGTATGAAGGTTTGAACCCTGGTAGTTTTTTTTCTTTAAAATATTTCCACAAGGTGTTTTATGAGCATTATAAAGAAAATTCTCCATCTCTATCATTAGCTGAAAATTGTTGTGATCAATCTGAGGATCTCATATGATGCCTTGTAAATATTGATGAAGATTTAGGAAATTGGCATTCTGAGGATCTCTTAGCCGCAATTCATTAATTTCATTCTCAAGTTAACTTTCATGATAACCAAAAGAATTTAGTTGAAAATGAAAAAATCAGGAAATGAAACAAGGTCCACAAGATCTCCCTGTGGGGATAAATGATAATTCATATGCTCTTTTTTGTGAGGCTGAAGAAGACATTCAGCCTCATGATCAGTCTTCACAAGAGAAATAAAACAATTTTTGTCCAAGCCAAAGAACACAAAGAATCCCTCCTCCTTTAACTGAAGAAGAAATCAATCAGATTCTAAGCATGCAGCCAACCTCTAAATTTTTATGTAATGAAGACATTATTTTTATTTGTTCTACATATGATTTATGACCTGAAGCATTTCCTCATGATGAACAGAAGAACATATTGATATTGATGTTGTTCTTCCTTCTCAAGAAGGTGTATTTCCAGAGAGTACTCCTATTCATCAAAATAATGGCCTTCAAACATAATTCAACCAACTCAGTCAAGACATATTAGGTTTTCTTGAGGACATCATAGTGGTATTTTATGAGGATGCCATGTAAGATGACCATGAATAATGTGTAGATATTCTCTTTCAGACGGATCTGAAGAATGATAAAGTGGAACAAGGAGAAACCCTGGATAAAGTTGTTTATTTAAATCCTCAGGGCCAGGCATTGTTCCAAGATCCTTTTGCTAGTTTCTTAGAATCACCTAAAGAAGGAGTATGCTATGCCAAGAATGGTTTGTTGCAAAGTGTAAGGAAAATTTCGAGCACTGCTGTTCAAAGGAAAGTAAGATGGGAGTGGCCCTTTTGCTTTTCCATCCTACTAAAAAAGGTGAACATCAATCAATCATGCAGTCATTTACTTGATTGGTTGCATTAAAGAAAGGAGTTCACTTAGTGAATAAATATCTCCAAGTTGGATTAGGGTAGGTAGGTGTGCAAATAAGCTCAACACTCTGAGCATATTTAAAATTTAGTCTTAGATTGCTTTCTAAATTTCAAATCAAGTATGTGCCAGACTTCAGTTTGTAGAGAATGTTGAATTCAACTAGTCTACGGTGTTCTTGACACCTCTTGAAGGAGCTACCATCCCCAACTGTAGCCACTGTTAGACTCCTGTATTTCACAGTATCACTAGGTGACTAATTATTTTATCAGATCTTCCATAATGAAAATAATTCTCCATGGCTATCATTTATTTTCAAGAAAAATGGGAAATCCTAACTGTCAAAAGCTTCGAAAGAATCTATGTGCCTTTCAGTTCAGTAGAAAGGGAAAATGTTGCTAATAAGAAAAGGAAGACAAAGTAGCAGCACCATAAATTATCATTAAGGAAAAAGAGCAGATCAAGCAATAATGCATATTGAAAATCATAATAGAGAGGCAAAGAAGTAATAGAGAGGTAGGGAAGCAACATTATACCATTAGCGAAGATAAAGGCAACGAAGAAGCAATTAAGACAGAAAAACAACAAGGGTAGAGTCCTGAATGAGATTGGGTCAATTCGTGCACACATACAGGTCGAGTAGTGAACGATAAAGCAGGTCAATTCGTGAATGCAGGGAAAATATTCCACGAACAAATAAGAAATAACCAGGTGCAACCAAAGAAACAAGGTCGACGAAGCATAGTAAGGGAGTAGTGAGGACCGTTGGATCTAAGAAATGATCAATGACTGAGATTCAAATCGCAATCGCAGATCGCAATTTTTGCAAGATGGCACAAGGGTAAATGTTAAAGTCAGCAAAATGTGATTTGCAATGAGGTGGGACCCGTTCACCCGTGGCGTGCATATAAGCCTTACCTGTTGCCCGCACTTCACAACCTGCAGGTTTCTAAACTTACCTCTTACGACTTACGCCAAACCTTTTTTTTCCATCGATGCGATGAAGTGGAACCTGCCATACCTTATCGCATTATCGAGACCACATGCAAAATATTGTTTCTGCCTTAAACTTTGACTTTCTTCGCCATTTCGCTTTATCTTTATACTTTTCATTTTTTCACCGCTATATCATTGTTTCATCTCTGATTTTCCCCATTCCCCGATTACGATTAAAGTGGGACCATTCTCCCCGACACGTCACCCTTCCCCCACTGTCCATCACATTTCAAAAAATTACAACTCATTCCATTCTTCTAAATGTTAAAACCTGTGATCATCGATTTTAAACCTTAACTTACCATTTGAAACACTCACAGCCTATTTTGTTTAACTTGTGTTGCGGTCAGGTCCCACCTGACTTGCCACACCATTTCCTTCTCCTCGTCTCCCTCCATCTTTCCTCCATCTCTACTCAACCCCTCCTCAGTTGACGGTTCTTGTTGCATTCCGCACTCCCCTTATATTCTGAACTTTAACCATGTGGGGGTGGGGGGGGGGGGGGGGTCCAAAATGGGTGGTATTGCTTACCCCCTCCCTGCTACATGTCGCCCTTCTGCTATTTCACACCCTCTTTCTATATTAACACTTACCACTTGAGTCCCCCTCTGAAAATTTGTTTCCGTCATCCTCCATTCCGTCCACATCCGTCAACCACCATCCCTCCATGACCAAGCATATAAGGTCTGTGCACCATTTATGAGGAAATAGGCTACACACACCAAAAAGACTCGGGTCAGAGACGAAAAGTGGTAAAAGGCAGGTTGAGGCTGAACGTCGCAAGAAAAAAGACAGAACGGGTTGAGTTGGGCATTGATGCAGAGATATAACATTAGAGACTGAAGGGGCAACATAGCACATCAACACCAGCATCAATAAATGAAAGTAGCCAGCGCTGCAGCAGACTTAATTACCCAACGCCAATATTTTTCTCAAGCCTTGTGTGGCCATGCATGTTAAATATCAGTTGTTTTGTAATAAATTAAGTTTGACCCAAGTATATTAGGGCAACCGACTCAATTTTTAGTTAAATACTGCTCGAATTTTCATTAGCAAGGGTTGGAACCTTGATAGACTTTGTGTTGTAAAATATCATTGTATTGGAGCACTGTAACTGTTTTGAGTTGGGCATCAATAAAAAAGAGACCGTTCACAGGATTCATGAGCTATGTTAATGGTTATGTTCTTTCCTCCGTGTTAATGTTTTCCTCTGTATTTTCACGTTGTGCATCAGTTTATCTAATTACAAAACAAAATTTTTAGATTACGATTTGCTGAGAGAGAACCTTAATTCTGTCTGTTTTTTTTATCTTAATTTTTTCCTCTGAAGTATAGTTAAAGAATTATTAAGTGCTCTTTAGCTATTACTGAACTCACTGCTTTCTTTCATCTCATATTTACACTTCCAATAAGATCCAGTCTGCATAGTTAACTTTCCCTGTGAATTCCCCTTGAAAAATTTGATGCACAATTCAACCTCTTATGACTTCGTAGCTCAAAGGATTAAGCTTCACAACTCCGTCTATCCAACCACCCAACAAATCAACAAAAAATTTCATAATATCTATGACTAGACTAATATCAACAATTATAATCATCAAGCTAAATCATAAATCATAAAGAACACTGAGAGCCTTCTCTGAGTCTAGGAAGGCTAGGTCCTGGACTCCAAAGTGGTTTGATGTTGTCCTCTGTGATTTTTTCTAACCAATCTTACAAATTATAGAGAGCTAACACAACACATTAACCCACTTGATTTTGGTCTTCATGTGGACTCTGGTGTGTCAAACCCAAAAACCTCACGGGGCCAACCCTCTTCCATCACCAAGGCTATCAGAAAAGTTAGCTTAGAGGTAGCGGCTAGGACACAATCCTCCATTGATCGAGTTCTTAGAGAAAATAACACCTAGGGCAATGGTAACCCATGATCTGCATTTCCCTTAACAATCGATGTTTTTCCATTCGTGACAAAACACTGGCCCTCAAATGACTACTGTCTAGTGTTCATGTGGATGCTCTCTTTCTTCAGGAAACTTTAGGTGAAGGTTGTTATATTTCTAGTTTACTGTCTTCCCTACTCGCCGAATAGTATTTTCAAACAATTGATGTCCAAGGGAGATCTGGTGGATGTGTTCTATGTCTCAATAACATAATTGTCATGATCCACAGCTGGTGGGGAAGGGTTGGCATCCTGGGTGCTGACATCATTGCACGTGAATCTAATATCTCTATCTCATTAATTAATTTATATATTCCCTGCCACCACAGAGAGGTCTTCTGGGATAATTGGATGCATAATACTATTATGAAATAGGACAACATTATTATGGGAGGGGATCTCAATTTCTCCATTGGTCTCTCTGAATCATGGGGCCCGTGTGCCACACTGAACCCAAATCTGCTTACTTTGAGGATATGCTTGATGAGGCCTGCCTACTTGATCTGGCCATGCCTAAGAAAATCCCCACTTGGAGGAATAAGAGGACTGGGGAGGTTGCTTTGGCCAGAAGACTTGACCGATTCCTCATCAAGGTCTCAATAGGTGAGAAACTTGAAAAATACAGACAATGGGTTGGGGAAGGTGGCTCCTCGGACCACTCTCCTATGTACCTCGAATTTCAACTGGGTCGTCAAAAACCCCGTTCCCCATTCAATTTTAATTCAAATTGCCTCGAGGAGCCTGATTTTCACTCTTTTGTCAAGAACGAATGACTACACTATGAGAAAATTCTTGATCTAGAGCTTGCAGGGGTTCTCTACAACAAATTTTCTAGATTGAAGAATCTCACCATCAGTTAGGCTAGAAGCAAGAAAAAATTGGAGGATGAGTCATTATCGAACATAGAGAATGAAATTGGTAATATGACAAGCTCTGATGGGCTTGGATTCCAATCTGTGGAATCAAAGGACAGAATCATAGCTCCGGAATTGAAGAAAAAAAATATTCTTAGGAAACAGAAGGAATAATGGAGGCTCAAAAGTAGGGCTATCTGGTTACAAGATGGAGATGAAAACACCAAATTTTTTCAACAATGTGCCAAAGGCAGAAGGATTATCAACGCTATTTGGGATCTTAAGGATATGAATGGTAGGGTGGCACATACCCACTCCCAACTAGTAGACATGGGCATTAATCATTTCTCAAGTCAATATAGGGACCTCGGGAATGATAATATTTTGGAGATCATGCAGATCACCCAATCCATGCATAGATTTGTGGAGGAGAATAATTTGGAGGAACTGAATGCTCTGGTCACTTTAAGGGGAGTGGAAGGGGTTTTGAAATGGTTTGAGAAGGACAAAATCCCCGGTCATGATGGTTTTCCCATTGAATTCTACCTTACCCTTTTTTATCTCATCAGCAAGGACCTCCTTTAGGTCATTGAAGCTAGCAATATTTCGAGTTAGGTATCTGATGGTTTTAATGCTACCTTAATTTCCCTCATTCCCAAGATTGATATGTCCCTGTCCTTCAATGACTATCGCCCAATATCCCTCTACAATTGTATTTATAAGATCATTTCCAAGATTATTGCTAACCACATTAAGCCTTTCCCAGCACATTGCCAAAGAAAAAATTTCTTTTCTCAATCATAGACAAATCCATGAAGTGATTGGTACTGCTGAGGAGGCCTTACACTCCATCAAACTTAAGATCCTTAAGAGTACCATTCTCAAAATTGGCCTTGCAAAAGCCTTTGATTGTGCCAATTGGAGTTACTTGCAACTCATCCTCATTCATATTGGCTTCCAACACTCCTTCACTAATTGGGTTATGGGGTGTATTACTAATGCCTCTTTCAGTATTATTATAAATGGTGTAGCTCATTATTTCTTCCATGCAGGTAGGGGAATTAGGCAAGGCTCCCTTCTCTCTCATTTACTTTTTTTATTGATTAGGGAAGGATTATCTACTCTTCTGGAAAAAGCAAAAGAATATGGTTCTATTTGTGGCATTAGAATTGGAATTTTGTACAACTGACCCATCTGCTGTTTGTGGATGATGTTCTCATATTTCTTGATGGAACTTATCATGACAATATCAAATTTTTGAATTTACTGAACATTTTTTGTAAAGCAACTGGTATGGACCCCAACCACAATAAATCAACCATTATGTTGGTGCGCTGCTCAGCTTTTGAGTGTAGACATGCTTTGGGCCTCTTTCACTTTGAGTGCAAGGAATTGGAAGAGGGTATAAAATACCTTGATTTTCACCTAAAACCAAATGGTTACCGTATCAATGACTGGAACTGGCTTACTGCAAAAGTGGAATGCAGAGTCAACATCTGGCAGCAAAGGTGGCTATCCAAATCTGACAGACTGGTGCTCATCAAATCTATCCTTGAAGTCATTCTTTTGTATTGGATGGCACTAGCTTGGATCCCCAAGAGTGTCACAGCTAGGATCCAACAAATCTGAAGGAGATTTCTCTGGAGAGGCAAACAAGATGGTCATACATATGCTTGGAGAGCTTGGAAAAATATTTCTAAGCCTAAAGGTTAGGGGGAATGGGGACTAAAAGATCTCAACCTTTTTCCCTCGACCTTAGCTGCTAAACTAGGATGGAATCTTATCACTAGCAATATTCTGTGGTAAGAAGTTACATATTTCAAATAAATTGCACCTAGATCTTCATGGACTCGATCATAGGACGAATCCAACTATCCTCGGGCACATCCATTATTTGGAAGGCCATCACTAGATCCATTCACCTCATTAAAAAAGACTTGGCTTGGCACATTGGATTTAGTGAATAGGTAAAAATAGGTGAGGATATATATAAAATTTTATTTAAGATTAAAAGTTAAGTAAAATATTAAACTCTTGAAACATCTTACTTTAGGGATTCTCCAATAAATGTTATATTCATTAGGAATAATGATGAGTGTGTAGAATATTAATCTCTATTTTTTTTTTTTTGAGGATGGCAACTCCAACCTTACTGAGTGTCGTTGCCTATTCCTCGGTCGCCTATCTCCTGATGCAGGCCAGGCTATGAAGGTTCCAACTTCTCTGCATCTTCCATCTTATGCTAATGATCCAATGCACTAGAATAAAAGATCGAAGCCTTATTTTTTTTCCAATAGAAGAGCTTGCATTTTTCCCTTGGAATACCTTTTACCCTTTCTTAGTAATGATGAAAATTGAGCTACTTCATCATATTTCAAGGATTCGACATAGTAGCTTACTAAGGTTTGGGGAAAAGAGATGAGAATTAAGAATAATGTGGATACTACTCGTGTGTTAGATGTACATACCTTTCTGCAACCCTTGGCCTTTTTTAATATCACCACAAACTACGTTAAGGATGAGATTTGGGGGCTAGTATTTGCAACTTTGTGTCATAAGAAAAATTCAGAGTTGTGTTTGTCCCTTGGGTTATCTTCCAAAATACTAGGCAATATGGACTGTCTTGTTTCCAAAAATGTGGTTTTTGATGCCGATAAAATTGGTAGCCCACTCTCTTGATCTCTTGGAGGCATGTGTTTTCGGCCCCAAAATCCCTAGACCTATTTCCATATCTTAATCAAGATGCTATTCAGTTACTCCCTCCTTGTTTGGGTCAGATCTACAAATTTAATGAAAGATATCTAACTTTATTTGGAGCTCAAATTGGGGGTACCATTTAGAATACAACACTTGTTTTTCGAAGGTAAGCATATGGATTATTCATCGCCTCTTTTAGGTTAAAATATTTGAAGAGATGTTACTATATGTATGGTCCTTCGTTTTCATGGGGGAGGAATGGAAAAACCTTATTCTTCTTAGGTTTTCTCTTACAAAGATTTTGTCAGTAACCAATCCCCCCTAAAGAGCCGCACAGCCTTAGGTGACTCCAAAACCATTTCAAGTCAACAAATCTTAGGATGTGCCCTCTACTGAAATCTCACACCCTAATATGGAGCACCTTTCATCAGCTCTATGTTGAGTCAGACCTCATATGTCATTTCAATGTCTTATGGCCATGCTTAACCTATATTTATAAGTGGATCCATTTGTCCTCAACCAAGAAGTGCAAGGTTAATTTTTACTCAAAATGTTTCTTCATAGTGATTTTCTCTAAATAAGAAGATTATCCGAAGGCCCTAACTGGTGGGCCTTGGTTCTGGAGTAAAGATGGCCTATTCATAACCCGTTGGTTTAGGGATTTTGATTTGACCCTTCTACAACAACAATTACCAAGCTTCCAATATAGGTTCAAATCCTAATCTTCCTACTCAACTATGACACTTTTCAGTTTTTCAGTGCATAAGAAAATCCTTGGGACATTTTCTAGCCACAAATCCCTCTCGTGGGCAGATTTAACTTTACACCTATGGCTGAATTTGTGTGTAATTTGACATTAGCAAAGGGATTCCAGATCAAATCAATATAAAAATTGGTGATTAAAATTGGACCCAATCTTTGAATTATGAGAATAATGCTTTTGTTTTGCGCTCTTGTCTTCAAACATTCCATTTACATAATTCTTTCCCTCTATTAAATTCTAACAAGAAACGACATAATCAAATTTCTAAATCTAAAATTATGAAGCCTTGTGACCCGCCCCCTATGGATGGTGAGACTTATTTTATTTCTAAACAAGAGGATGAGGGATATGATGACGATATTATTTCAGGGGATCATGCTCAGACTTCCACTCCTCATCATACTTATAAGGATTCAAAAATGAACCCACATCCCCCAACAAATATGTAGTTGGTGAATAAAGATGTTTCTTTGGGTGTTTTAAAGCAAGCTCATGAATCAACATCATCTGACTGCAATAAGGAATCTCCTTCAACCCTCAATGATAATCTACAGGTAATTTTGGCTAACCTTCCTTGAGTAGGTTGGATCAAGGTTTTGAAAAATAAAGGAAAGAAAGGTTGCTCCGAGGAGATGGATGTTTATTTTTGTTATTATTTCTTATGTTTCCCTTTGTCTCTGTTGGAAATACTGAGAGCGGGGTGAATCAGTATTTCTTTCCAGTTTTTGTTTTTACGAGTTAGATCACTTATATTTAGAACACAAAATTAACAATAAGAATAAATTCTTTTATTAATTTCTTCTTTACAATAAATCAAGATCAAGTACAATATATGTAGGGCTCCAACCCTAGATTAAGACACCAATCTTCAATCTCCCAGGCTCTAACCTATATTTTCCAAGCACCGACTTGGACTTCCAAGGCTCCAACCTTGTCAATTCTAAGGCACCAACCTCAAGGGCTCCAACCCTATATCTGGTACAGGCTCCAGCCTAGTCTCTTGAGGACTCCTATCCTCTAGGGCTCCAGCCCTATCTTACAAGGCACAAACCTTGTCAATTATGAGGCACCAACCTCAAGAGCTCCAACCCTATCTTCCAAGGCACCAACCTTGTCTCTATGAGGCTCCAAGCTCTTGCTTCATTTCGTCAAGATATATTTGGTTATACTTATGGCTCCCAATGTCTTCTTCAACGAGCCCTGAAAATCTTCAGCTTACTCTTCACTGTAATCTACACATCACGTCACCAATGACAACCTTTTCTTCGTAGAAGGTGTCACCGATGCTCTTCATTGTACCCAAACAATTTCTCCAAGTTACCTCATGATGGATGCATCACGGTCCAATGATTCTTCCAAGATCAACTTCCAGATGCCTTCAATAATGCCTCAAGGCGTTTTCAATAAGTTGTCCCAAGAAATGTCTTCAATAGCCTTTTCCAAGAGTGTCTTAAATAGGCTTCTCCAAGAGAGTCTTGAATCATAAATTGCTCTAAAAAATTCTCCTTCAATGGTTGCTCCTAAAAACCTCTTCGAAATTTATATCAATTTTCTCCAAGAAAATTCAAAGAGCTACTCCTATTTCTTGTCCAAATTTAGTCTTCACAAGGCTTCAAGGACTCTTCAAAGATCACCCTAAATTATGATCAAGACCTTCTTCAAATCTGGTCCAAGGTCTACACAAAATATAACTTCAATTCTACTCCTAGGGTCTGCTACAAGGGCAACTAAAACTGCTCAAATAAGCTTCCTTCTCAGGCCACAAATTCAACTTAACTCCTTAAAATGCTTCAAGAAATTTGCGTTCGTATCAAATTCGAATCTCAACCTCCAACTTCCAATAATTAGAATCTTGTTCACAATTTTAATCTATCTTAGTAACCATAGATTCAAACCCTCTTACTTAGTGAACTTATGGTTTGGTCATTTGGATCAGTTTCAGACCTTGAATTTCATCATGAGAATTTTGGGTTACTCCACAGGTCCAGTTTTTTAACGCTGAGTCCAAGCCTTCAACTGAGATTCTCCAATAGGTGGTAATGACTGTCCACAGATATGGAGACTATCCACAGGTATGGAGACTGTCCACAGGTCTTGTTGCACAATTTTTCGAGCTTACTGCACTAGGTAGTCCACCCTTGTTCGAGATATCTATTTCCTGGCTGCAAACTAATGTGCCTACCCTTAATAAGCTTCAAAAGATAAAACAGGTCGGAGCTATAAGCACAGTTTGAGCTACATCTAGTCTGTAGTCTAAGATATATCCAAGATGATTGTCCCTATGACCTGAAGCATACTAATCTAGGCTTAGTTATATGCTTCGAAAGTGAGACAGGTTCGAAGATTTAGGTCCACAGATGCGTTTTTGAGCCTCCTGCCCCTATCTGCAATTTCAAAGGTGAGATGTCCAGCAATTGAACTGCAATCTGAGTTGTTGTTTAGCCTCCTGTTAATAGGACCGAGGTCTATCGCAGATAACTCAACCTTCAGGTTTAACCCAACAAAAAGTTCTCCAGCTCCTTCTCGACCTCCTTAGTACTTTTGTGCTTCTTCTACGAATAGATCACCGAATTTGATGCTAGAATGAGGTGTCTAACGTCATATATATATAGGTTTTCGATTGGAACGAGGGGACGTGACTTTTTGGAGGGAGGCCAACATGTGTCCTTGAGCATAGCTCGGCTCAATGTCAAAGTTAATTTTCTTAACTTAAAAAATCAATATCTCCCAAAATATTCAGAGTTTCGGGCCAAGTAATAGCTCATTGGAAAGGAAAAATTATGTTCTAAAAGATGGCATAGGTTTCAAATTGAGAGGCTGCCTCTAAGATAGTAAAAAACATTTTTTAATGTGACTAGTCATTAATTAGTGCAGAATTTGAGGTAGGCAGATAGGCTTCTCTTGTTAGACTTCTTCATTGTTTAACACCTTCATAATAGGATCACGGTAGGACATCATAAATGAGTGTATTACATAGTGGCGCAGTGATATGTTATAGGTAGTATCATTAGGAATTTCTCTTTCAATCATCAATCACGTCATCACTTAGTCTTCCAATCTTCATCAAACACTGTCATTAAGTGTGGTCATATAAGAGTATAACATCATCACAAGTATGGCTTCATTAAGTATAGTTCTGCATGTTATGGGCTTGTACTTAGGGACTAGATCACCAATCAGACACTTGGCAACTTCTTAGGGCAAGACATCATCATTTGGAATCAGGGATCTCAAGAATATTGACATCCCAGTCAAAGCCATATTGACATCAATGAAAACCTTGATTAAAAATATCCCCCTTTGTCATTGATGGCAATATTCTTGCCCTTATAATTTCTATTCCCCTTTGACATTAATGGCAAATGGGGTGCCCAAATACTCCCCGTGTCAAGCTACTTCTTTTCTTCATGATTTGTAGTCCTTCATAGGTATGTTACTCCCCTTGCCATGGTGCTCTTTCTTATGGTAGTATGGTCCATGATAGATGTGTTTGTATTTCTTCATGTGTTGTACCATCTCCCCCTGTCTAGACAAATTCCTTTAGCTCATGAAGAATTGCTCACCTTGTGTGATCAAGTAGAAGGCATCATCATAATATCATGTTTTTCTTCAATGGAGTTACTTTCGAGCGATGATTTATCAATATTTTCCATGTGTAACTCATCAAGGATTTCATAGGGCCCACTTCACAGATCAATTTCTTAAAGAATACTCAAGAATCACAAACTCCCCCTAACTATATGCATGGTCTCCTTTTGGCAGGGTTTCAACATCAAATACTTGGAATATCAAGGATGAATTCATCAAGTCAACAACATGTGTTGTTGGCTGAAGTGCTCAAGAGACTTTCGGATTCAACTTGCTTCCTTCTCCATACTTGTGTAACTTTTTTTCTTTGGCATGGTTCTAGCTTGTGTAGAGGCCCAAGTCAAGTTACAATCATGTGCCATATGTCCAATGTTATGGAAATTGAAGCATTCCATTCTGCTCATAAATGAGGATGTATGATTTCTTCTTGAAAATTTGCTTCTATAATATTGACAAGGACCATTATATTTGTCTTGGTGATATGCCCTACAATCCTTTGCCATATGCCCAAATTTTGTACAAGAATAGCAATAACCAAAAAATATACTTTGGTACCTCAGAGATTGAGTTTTCCTTGATGTACTTCTAAAGTCTTTTTGCCTTGGGATTATTTGATGATATTCATTGCCTTTTGTATTCTTGACACCATCTGCAAGTCTCCTTGGAGTATAATTTCTTCTGTTGTTGTCTTGATTCTTCTCCTTGCCTTCGCTGGAACTGGGAGCATCAAAATTTCTTTCTAGGTTCCTCGCATATTTTTTGTTTGAAGCATTATCATTCTTGCTTGAGGATTCACCTGCATATCCAAGACCTGATTTATCAAGTGGAGACCTTTGATGAATTAGGATGTCATCTAGGGTTTGAGATATTTTCAAGTTCTTATTCAGCAAGTCAACTTCCTTTTTAAGAAAGACAATTTCTCCTTTCAACTTTTCACAATCTTCATCTTTCATAACTAGTTGCTTCTTCATTTCTTCCATCATTCTTGTTGCTTCATGTGCTTTGATTTTAAGGGAGATGACATTTGATTTCATTATGAAGACTTATTCATTCTCCTTTGCTAGACTGCTCTCCATTTCTTCTTGTATTCTTGTAGCTTCACATGTTTCGGCCTTGAGAAGATTGATGTCTCATTTTAGTTTAAAGATTTCTTCATCCTTTTCTTCTAGTTGGCATATCATGGTGTTTCTCTCCTTTTCTGCTTCATTAACTTATCCTTCTATGAATGCCAAAGTTTGCATCACCTTCTTGGCTCCTTGCGCTTGTTTCCTTGATTTTTCTAGTTGAGATCTAAGAGAAGAGACCTCTTCCTTGTATTGACCAATCTCTGCTTCTAGATTGTTCAAACTCTTAAGTCTTTGTTCAAGGTGGCTTGACAAAGTTTCTTCCCTTTTCTTTGCCTTATCCAATTGATTTGTCATAGATATGACTTCTTCATGATGCTTTCTTTTGTTTTGATGAAATTCCTCTTTAATTTTGGCGAGCTCCTCATCTCTTTCTTGTACTTGAAGCTTGACAAAGTCAACTTCCTTCCTTGTCTTGTCTTGGTTACCATCTTGCGTTTTCTTCTTAAGTTCCTCATTTTCCTTTTTCAAACCGTTAATCTCTTCCATGGAAGCCATAAGTTTATTCAGGAGATCTTCTTCAAAGTCTTCTTTGTTCTCTTCATCTTCTAGGTCTTCTTTAGCCTTGTTTCCATCTCTCTTATCTTCAGCTTCCTTGATGGGTTTTGGATTTCCTTCTTGCTTTCCATCATCTTCTTGACTAGAGGTCATGGTCAATGCTCCTTTTGAGTGAAGATCATGAAGTTTGTCCCATATGCCTTTTGCTGACGAACATTTTTCCAAATTGGCCTTCATAGAATCAGGTAGCCCATTCAAGATTGCTTTCATTGCTCTTGTATTATACTCCTTGGATTCTCCTTCCAGTATGCTATCAGTAATCATTGATTTCCAAACTTCAATTCCTTGAGTCTTCAAGAAATTCGTCATTCTTGCCACCCATATATCGAAGTTTCCATTGAACAATGGAGCCTTCACAAATTGATTTACTTCAATTTCAATGGTTGAGGAAGACATGTCTTTAGGCGGATTGGAGACTTTCTTTCTTGACTTTTCCATTTGTGTTCTAATGATCAACCTTCAAGTTGTTAGGCTTTGAGTGAAGGTACTAGCTTTGATACCAATTGTTGGAAATACTGAGAGGGGGGTGAATTAGTATTTCTTTTCAATTGTTATTTTTACCAGTTAGATCTCTTATGTTTAGAATACAAAATGAACAATAATAATAAATGCTTTTATTATTTTCTTCTTTACAATAAATCAAGTACAATATGTGTAAGGCTCCAACCCTAGATGAAGACACCAATCTTCAATCTCCCAGGCTCCAACCTGTATTTGCCAAACACCGACTTGGACTTCCAAGGATCCAACCTTGTCAATTTTGAGGCACCAACCTCAAGGGCTCCAACCCTATATCTGGTACAGGCTCCAACCTGGTTCCTTGAGAACTCCTATCCTCTAGGGCTCCAACCCTATCTTCCAAGGCACCAACCTTGTCAATTCTGAGGCACCAACCTCAAGGGCTCCAACCCTTATCTTCCAAGGCACCAACCTTGTCTCTATAAGGCTCCAACCTCCTGCTTCATTTCGTCAATATATATTTGGTTATACTTATGGCTCTCAATGTCTTCTTCAACGAGCCCTGACAATCTTCAGCTTACTCTTCATTGTAATCTACACATCATGTCATCAATGACAACCTTTTCTTCGTAGAAGGTGTCACCAATACTCTTCATTATACCCAAAAAATTTCTCCAAGTTACCTCATGATGGCTGCATCACGGTTTCCAATGATTCTTCCAAGATCAACTTCCATATGCCTTCAATAATGCCTCAAGGCGTTTTCAATAAGTTGTCCCACGAAATGTCTTCAATAGCCTTCTCCAAGAGTGTCTTCAATAGGCTTCTCCAAGAGTGTCTTGAATCATTAATTTCTCTACAAACTGCTCCTTCAATGGTTGCTCCTAAAAACCTCTTCAACATGTATATCAAATTTGCTCCAAGAAACTTCAAAGAGCTACTCCTATTTCTTCTCCAAATTTAGTCTTCACAAGGCTTCAGGGACTCTTCAAAGATCACCCTAAATTATGATCAAGACCTTCTTCAAATCTGGTCCAAGGTCTGCACCAAAGATAACTTCAATTCTACTCCAAGGGTCTGCTACAAGGGCAACTAAAACTACTCAAATAAGCTTCCTAACTCAGGCCACAAATATCTTCAACTTTACTCCTCAAAATTCTTCAAGAAATTTGCGTTCGTATCAAATTTGAATCTCAACATCCAACTGCCAAGAATTAGAATCTTGTTCACAATTTATATCTGTGTTAGTAACTATAGATTCAAACCCTCTTACTTAGTGAACTTTTGGTTTGGTCTTTTGGATCAGTTTCAGACCTTGAATTTCATCATGAGAATTTTGGGTTACTCCACAGGTCCAATTTTTTAACGCTGAGTCCAAACCTTCAACTGAGATTCTTCAACAGGTGGCAATGAATGTCCACAGATATGGAGACTGTCCACAGGTATGGAGACTTTCCACAAGTCTTTCTGCACAATTTTCTAAGCTTACTGCACTAGGTAGTCCACCGTTGTTCGAGATATCTATTTCCAAACTGCAAACTAATGTGACTGCCCTTAATAAGCTTCAAAAGATGAAACAGGTCCGAGCTATAAAGACAGTTTGAGCTACCTGTAGTCTGTAGTCTAAGCTCTATCCAAGATAATTTTCTGTATGTCCTGAAGCATACTAATCTAAGCTTAGTTATATGCTTCTAAAGTGAGATAGGTTTGAATATTAAGGTCCACAGATGAGTTTTTGAGCCTCTTGCCCCTATCCACAATTTCTAAGGTGGGTTGTCCAGCAATTGAACTACAATCCAAGTTTTTGTTTAGCCTCCTTTTAACATGACCGAGGTCTATCACAGATAACTCAACCTTCAGTTTTAACCCAACAAAAATTTCTTCAGCTCCTTCTCGACCTCCTTAGTACTTATGTGCTTCTTCTACGAATAGATCACCAAATTGGATGCTAGAATGAGGTGTCTAACGTCATACATATATACATTTTTTCTATTGGAATGAGGGGACGTGACTCTTTGGAGGGAGGCCGACATGTGTTCTTGAGCATAGGTCGGCTCAATGTCATAGTTAATTTTCTTAACTTAAAAAAATCAATATCTCCCAAACTGTTTGGATTTTCGAGCCAAGTAATAGCTCGTTGGAAAGGAAAAATTATGCTCTAAAAGATGGCATAGGTGTCAAATTGAGAGGCTGCATCTAAGATAGTAAAAAACATTTTTTAATGTGACTGGTCATTAATTAGTGCAGAATTTGAGGTAGGCAAATAGGCTTCTCTTGTTAGACTTATTCATTGTTTAACACCTTCATCATAGGATCATGGTAGGACTTCAGCAATGATTGTATTACATAGTGGCGTAGTGATATGTTATAGGTAGTATCATTAGGAAGTTCTCTTTCAATCATCAATCACGTCATCACTTAGACTTCTGATCTTCATCAAACACAGTCATTAAGTGTGGTCATATAAGAGTATAACATCATCACAAGCATCACTTCATTAAGTATAGTTCTGCATGGTATGGGCTTGTACTTAGGGACTAGATCATCAATTAGACACTTGGCAACTTCTTAGGGCAATACATCATCATTTGCAATCATGGATCTCAAGAATATTGACATCCCAGTCAAAGCCATATTGACATCAATGACAACCTTGATTAAGAGTCTCCCCTATTATTCTCTCTCATTCGTTCCATCTATGCTCATTCCTTAATGTGTGGTTGGACATCGATGTTGGCTTTATATGCCCCTATGCAATCTTTCTTGTGCATTTTTAATAGATGAGTAGACTTGCTTACTAAGAAAAGACGAATTTTGTAGAAAATCAAATATAAACTTCCTTTAATAAAATTCCATTGATATATTTTTGGACCAAAACCCTCCTAAAAATGTAGTAATATTATATTATAAAGTACTATTTTTTTTTTTTTTGGTAAGTTTAGTAGTTCCTTTCCATTTTCTATCCATCCAAAACATAAACTTCCTTAATCTCCTAAACAAAGTCTTAAGATAAATGATATCAAAGTTTGCTAATATTAACATTTACAGAATAGATAAGTAATATTTACTGAAATAAAAAATAAAGCTATCCGCTAAAAAAGTAGAACTGTTAGCTCTATTCATCATCTGACTCCAACGGGGCCGGATCTTTGACACTAGATCTAGTATTTCAACTTGTTGCATGGCTTTTATATCTTTTTTATTGATCTCTGCCAAGGTGGAGACTAACTTTGGTTTCCTCGTATGTTCTAATAAAGTACGAAGTGTTTGTATCTCATCTCTATTATCATTTTTTAAGTAAATAATAATGAAAAAAATCAATAGTTATGTAAAAAAAACTTACACATTTAAAATATAAAATAATATTATTTTTTAATCATTGTCTATATTTAGATTTACTATTACAAACATTTCATGGTCAATCTGATCATTCTTTAGTTTGTCACCCACGTTTCATACCATCGTAATAAAGTAAAAATTTAAATTATATATATAACAAACATCGTTGGTCAATCTAGATTATTCTTAACTGGTTACCCAGGCTTCATGCATAGTAAAGTAAAAAGTTAAGAGTGAATTATATATATATATATATATAACTAATATCGTTGGTTAATTTTGATCATTTTTAAATTGTTATGGGTTTATGTATAGTAAAGTAAAAAATTAAGATAAATATATTTAAATAAAATAATATATATAAATAATAATTTAGATAGAAGTTTTTCGGATTAATCACATTATTGTCGATGTTTCGAACCATCTAATGTGGTTCATTTTCAGGACAAGGTGAAGAAGGAAATCGATCTCATTGAATAAATAGTAAGGATGCGTCATTGCATGGTGATAGTTGTTAAAACTAGCCATTAAAAACTAGTCCTTATTTAGTTAATTAGTTAGAAAATTAAAAGTTTTTTTAATTATTCAATTAATTAGTTAGAAATTAAAAGTTTTTTTAATTATTTAAAAATATTTTTCATCATAAAGATACAACGAATATTTTTCATTATAGTATGGGATAGTATTAAAATGATTAAATTAGGAATAATATAATAATTTGGTAAAATGATTAAATTATAAAATTAATAAAGGAGAAGGGGTAAATAATAGTATAAGAGAAAATATTAAAATGATTAAGTTATAAAATTAGTAAGAGAGAAAGGGTAAATAATAATATAGGGAATAATATTAAAATATTGAAGTAGTTAAGAGAAAAATAAGAAATGAATAATATAAAATAAAAAGAAAGATTTATAATTAATAAAGAACCAAGAGGGGGCCAAAAATATATATCAACATATATATATATATATATATATATATATATATATATATATATATATATAAGTTAGGAGATAATATAATAATATAGTTCAAGGGATAATATCTAAAACAAGAAAAAAACATAAAAACAAAAATGAGAGAAAAAGAAAACACGAAAGCAAAAGGAAGAGGAGAAATCAAAACAAAGGGATGAGAATAAAACCAAAGGAAAACAATGCACGAGGGCGGAATCACCTTGAGAGGGCCATAGTCCAGCTCTTACTTAGTTTCCACCCATCATATCTGTTGAGGTTTTTAGGATGTTTCTCAATTTCAATAGCCTCCCTCAGCTTTCTATGATGGAAGTGATCCACCCTAGCAATAACTTTGGAGTCTTCAATGCATACATGGTGTCACGATTTCCCAGCATGCTCCACAAGAGCAGAAGTGCGGGATCGATTGTGCCTAATGTCTGTAGCATGCTCATAGATTCTCTGTCTAATGGATAAAGTGTGGGATCCAGTTTCTCCAATATAGGGAGTACCGCAAGAGCATAGAACTAAATAAACACCATTCAGGTCCTTCAGGTCTATTGGGTCCTTAACCGAGCCAAGAGAATTCTTGTAGTGATATGTATAAATGATTTATCCTCCCTTTGTTTTGATTTCTCCTCTTTGCTTCCGTGTTTTCTTTTTCTCTGGTTTTTCTTTTTATGTTTTTTCCTTGTGTTAGATATTATCCCTTGAGCTATATTATTATATTATCTCCTAGCTTATATATATATATATATATATATATATATATATATATATATATATATATATATTTCCACATAAAAAAATCGAACTTTCTATTAGATAGATAGTTTCAGAACATATGCATAGCATTTCGATAATAGAGCCATTCCTTCTTTGCAAAAGGAGATGGAGACGCAGCTACTTAAACACCTGTGTAGATGCTTAGCAGCCAGAAAACACACCAAAAAAAAGTAGACAAAGCAGCCATCAATGCATCTCCTTTAGTTCATCATCTCCCGGTAAACCGAAAAAAGAGATGAGAGCATAAAGAGAAGAAAACACTGAAAAAGCCCATAGCTTCGGAAGCACAGAGAAAGGGCTGGAAGTAGAAACTATCCCAGCCCCCGAAAGTATATCAGAAAAAATTAAAAATGGAGACCAGAACCTCCTTACATAAGGAAAAACAATTCTAGACTCTATATAGTAGTTGTTTAAATGTTTTTCGTAAAGCAAATATATATAATTCAGAAGTAAAATAGCAGAATTTTAAACAAAGGAAGGTTGTTCCCGAGCATTAACAGCCCCATTCACCATCTCAGTTACTATCCAAGACCCTAGATCAAGCTGAGCACCTTCTTTAGATAATCGATCTCCTTCCTGGTTCCTTTCCCTGTAAATATGAACAATAGAAATCTCAGAGAAAAAGCATTTAAGACGACAGATCTCCTTAAGCAAAGGTAACAAAATATAATTCCTGCACTGCTGAGTCCCATTGAACCAATTCACAACATTTCTAGAATCACCAAAAATATGAATCTGTCTCATATGTTTGGATATCAACCAGCAAAGAAGAAAGTGGAGGGCTTTGAGTTCAGCAAAGTTATTGGACCCTTGCCCAAGGCCTATTGAAGCACGGAAAGAGTTTTCAGGAGAGAGATGTATGATAAGACTAGCACCACAAAGATCATTTACACCAGAAGCCCAATCAAAATAAGCCCACGGAATTGACTCATTAATAGCCTTAGGCTGAATATTACGGGATGAGCCTGTACCAACAGGTGTAGGAATGTTGTCATAAATAGCAGCTCCCTCTGCTGCCAGCCTAGCTATAGGAAAAGATTGCTCATTGAAGATGACTTTGTTGCGAGCAATCCAAGTTCCCCAAGCTATAAGAAGAAGAAAAGCCTTGACTTTATCATTTGGAGCCTCCTGCCACCAATGATTCCAAGCCTGAGAAAGGTCCTCACCATGCCACATCAAGGGAATATTAGTCAAGCTAAAAGTTTATGCCCAAAGGCTGGAATTAAAGGGGCAAAAAAGGAAAAGGTGTTGAATATTTTCTTCAGCATTCTTACATAGAGAACACCAACTCGGCCCCTGTTTCCCTCTCTTTTAAAGAAAGTCCCAAGTTGGCACCTTATTATGGAGAATGCACCAGAAAAAGAGTCTGCTCTTGGTTGGACATTTCAACTTCCAAAGTGGTTTATTCCACCAGCTTGGGGCCCCCCACCATTCTTGATTCATTAGCCATTTATAACCATACTTGGGGGAGTAGATGCTTGATTTCACATAAACCCAGTGTAATTCATCAGAAGAATCTGAGATTCAAACAGAAGAAAAAGTTAAGTCTGCAACATAACGATTCCATTCTTCCAACCACCTGTTTTCTAAGTGCAAATCTGGACCCGAGAGCTAACCTTGTTTCACAAGGGAAGATGTTCTAGGATCAGCCACCTGATTCAAAGTGTAGACTCCTCCTTCGTTAATATAATTAACCAGGGTTGGAGAAAGAGAGTAGTTAGCAGAGCATCCAACCCAAGGATCACAGCCCACACGTACTTGAGTGCCATCTCCAACATGCCAGGCCAATCCTCTTTCAATTTTCTAAACGGAAGCCACAACAGATTTCCAAACAATAGAGGCATTTTTAGAAGATTTTGTTGGAGAAAGAATCCAATCCAGAACAGAAACCTGATTGATATATTTTCATTTGATGACCGATGCCCAGAGAGAATCAGTAGAGATCAAACGCCACGCAAGTTTGGCAGCCAGAGATTTTGCGAAAGAAGGCAATTTTTTTATTCCCTAGCCTCCCCATTCCTTTGGTTTAGAAATTTTATCCCAAGAAACCCAGGGGCTGACATTGTCCTGTTTTGACCCTGTCTAAAGGAAGATTTTGCATAGTTTATCAATTGAGGGCAAAATGCCTTTTGGAACCCAAGAAAGGCTGGCCCAGTAAACTGGAATGGCCATCAACACTGACTTAATTAGAACCAATCGACCTGCCCTCGAAAGCCACCTGAAACTCCAGTGGTTTAGCCTTTTTTCAACCTTAGCTAATAACCATTTCCAGTCCCGGATTCTGTAATTATTTGGTTTGAGGAAAAAGCCCAAGTATTTGAAGTTTCCCTACAGAGAACGGACTTCAAAATTCAGAAAAATTATAACTCTTCCTATCTCATCGACAGAAAGGCCAAAGGGAGTGATAGTCGACTTTTGTTCATTTATTTGGAGCCTGGTTGCTTTAAGAAAAAGATCCATCAGATACTTTAAGGCACGGCAGATACTTTGTTGATATATATTTTTTGTCCCCTCTCCGCTCTTTATTAATTATAAATCTTCCTTTTTATTTTATATTATTCATTTCTTATTTTTCTCTTAACTACATCAATATTTTAATATTCTTTCCTATACTATTATTTACCCCTTTTCCCTTACTAATTTTATAATTTAATCATTTTAATATTTGCCCCTATACTATTTTTTACCCCTTCTCCTTTATTATTTTTATATTTAATCATTTTACCAAATTATTATATTATTCATAATTTAATCATTTTAATACTATCCCCTATACTATAATTGATCCCTTCTCCCTTATTAATTTTATAATTTAACCATTTTACTAAATTATTATAGTATTCGTTGTACCCTTCTCATGAACAATATTTTTAAATAATTAAAACACTTTTAATTTTCTAACTAATTAATTAAATAATTAAAAAACTTTTAATTTTCTAACTAATTTACTAAATAACGACTGGTTTTTAACGGCTGGTTTTAACAGCTATCACCGGGCAATGACACATCCTTACTATTTATTCAATAAGATCGAGTTCCTTCTTCACCTTGTCCTGAGGATGAACCACATTAGATGGTTTGAAACGTCGACCAAACCCTAATGATGTGATTAACCTGAATGACTTCTATCTACATTATGGATCAAAAAATTCTTAGATCTAACATAAATTTATTTATTTATTTATTTAGTGAAAAATTAAGAAATGTGCGTATTTAATACCAATCTATAGTGGTTGTACCATTTAAGCTAGGAAATTTTTGTGTATATACTAGATAAAAAAGAAAGTGCTTGTATAATTTAACAAGGAGGTTGTATGACATCTAGTCCCTGCCAAAAACAATAGTTACCTGGTTGATAATAATACCCAAAAATATATATGAGTTCCCGTTATTTTTAGGGATATGTCAAAAGAAAGTGATAGCATGTAGTTTGAGCTTATTATTTTCCGGTTGTTTACTTTGATTAGGTAGCTAACTGTTGGTTGTCCAAGTGGAGAAGATGTAGTTCCAAAACAAGCAAATCCAAGAGCGAAGGCATAGAAAGGACAAGGTAGTTTATCTCTTTGATAGGAGACCAGAAGCATAGGTAGGAGCAGGGTGAGATAACAATGAGAAAGGCACCAGAAGCAAAGGTAGCTAGAGAAGCACCAATAGCAATCGCATTTTCACCTGTGGATAATTCAGTTGACCTAGAAGCTATTAATCCTTTTGATTCTATTGATGAAGCCGATGGTTATACTAGTTTTTTTTTTTATGAAGCAGTTGTTAATGCACACCACCTACACCTCCATATCAAACACCTCCATACGCATTATTTCAAGATCATGCAGTAGAGCCAATAGCACCAACATAAATAGCAAGGACAAGTGCACCAATAGTTTCCTTATTTTCATTTCGACCTCTTTACTCTTTGTGTTTTTTCTCCCTAAGGGGATCCTCTATTTACTCTTCTTTTCTTGAGCTCCTAACTGCATGCTCCTCCGAAAAAACCCAATCTCGATAGGGTCGCCACCTAACAAACAATAGCATTTCGTTAATGGGAAAAGTGCATTTGTTAAATTGACTTAATAGAGTAAGAAGATTTTAGATATTTTTTCATTTCCTAATTATGAAGAACTTGCAACTTCACAAGCATTGTTTAGATAGGAACCTGGGGAAAAGTATTCGAGCGCACCAGCTAGTGGCCCAGGTGAAGGTAAGGGAAACTTGGTTCAAGACAAAAAATTCCATCTATTTTCAATACTTAGGAAAGACCAAACACAAAAAAATTGGGCGAAAAAAGAATCGAACCTGGTCACTCAAATATATTTGGGTGTGGAGACTTGAAGGCAAGCGAGCCATATATACAAATATGCGAGGAGAAGGAGAAATAGGTTTATAGACCCTGTTTACGTAATAAGGTAACCTTAAGTTATTATAGAGGTAGTTTACATAATATTAGTGCATTTAATATGTATAAGTACATCCCTACATCCACAATATCTGATGTGGTAAACATGATATCATTACACAGTTACAGATAAGCTAATACAATTAACTCATTACAGTAATACCATTACAATTTACTCTAAGTGTACACTAGTTATAATTCAATATGAAAAGACTTTCTTTCAAATTTCCATTTACCATAGCCAGAACCCTACGATAGTCTGATGATATTCAAATACTCCCATATCTTAGAGGCCTTCCACTTGAAGTTGATGTGTGGATAATCCGAAGAGAAAAAGGAATTCAACACTATGAACTGAGGCAAGTCGACACCACTTACAACTTCAGAAGATAAAGTCGAAGAAAGAACGTAAGAAATAGCTTTTAGAGCTTCCTTGAGTGTCGTTTCAAAGATGAATATGGGGTAGGCAGCCAAGAACTCTATCACATTAGGAACACCATATCCAAAAATTTACCAGCCTTGCATGGTCATGAGGCTTTTTGCGGGCTCATTTCTGAAAAAATAGCTACGTCGAAAACAAAAACGGATAACTTTGAGGGTCATCATGAAGCTCGATCAAAGTTATACAAGGAAGATCTTCCATTGCATGTCGATAACCTTCCCAAAGAAATATGTTGAAAGCCATTCAAAACCAATAAATTTTAATGAATTACTGCTACTTTACTAACTGGTGAGCCTTGGTATTGCACCAAGAGTGGTGCAACTCCCAAGGGCTGCCCTAATTTACTTTATCAACCCGAGGTTCGTACAAACTTGGAGGTGACAATGCTATATACACAGTATATGCATTCTACTCATGTCATCCTCTTCCGCTCTACGAAAGGGTGCTACTTGTAGGGCTTCTCAGTGAAGTTTGTCACACTTCAATGAAACTAAAATAAATTGCAGAAAGGAAATGACAAAATGGAAATTAAATTAAATTTATGAAATGAAATGACAGGAAAGGAAACTAATTTAACTTGCTGAAAAGAAATGGCAGAAAAGAAACTAATTTAAATTGTAGAAAGGAAATGATGGGAAGGAAACTAATTTAACTTGCTAAAAAATAAATGGCAGAAAAAAAAACTAATTTAAACCACATCTAACACGGCGAATCGGTTAAACACACCCTACTTATTTTACATTCTATCTACCATGCTTCTATCCATGCAGCTAAGTTATCCATGACTTAATTCTAATAGAAAAAGTGTTGATTGCAGTACGAAGGGAAAGGGCTAAAGATGCTAATGGAAGGCTTAACACATGAAACAAGGCTTAGAGGAGTGAAAAATGTGTTTGGACTTTTTTTTTTTTTTTTTTTTAGACATAATCGGTTGCTGTATTGATTTCAAAAAAGGAAAATTGGGAGACTGAGCTCCAAAATTACAGAATATTGAGATAGAAACGCAGAAAAGGAGGGAACCTTAAAGAGTCCTAGTTTCTGATCCTTCCGCTTGTGTTTGACTGTAGAGAGAGCTAATCCGACATAGATGCGGACAAATTGGAATAGCAGGAGGCTGCATTTGTGAAACATGGTAAAACAAATGATCAACAGAACCTTCGGACCTAAAAAAGAGTGCCATCAAGAGCCTGATAGTTCTTGATTTGTTGAACAGAGATAGGATCAGTAGCTGCTGAAGTCAGATATCCGATTACCATTGAATACGTGTAGTGTATGATTGCATTAAGCGCGGTAGATAGACAGAGCAGAGCGTTCTTTGTCATGGAAGAAAGCAGAAAGATTCGGCGTTGTTTCTGCTGAGAATGCCCTGAGGTTTAGAGCAGGCTCTGTTGGTGCAAGCGTCGGCCTCCTTATTGAGGGAACGGAGGACGTGGATGAACCGAACTTCCTGCATTCGCTGAGTGAGTTCGTAGCATCGATTTAAGATTTGCTGAAGGGATAGATTGACTGTTGTGCGCTTATGAACCAGAAGGCTGATAATAATGGCCGAGTCACCAATTACAGTGGCTGAGCGAATGCCAAGAGTTTGAAGTTGCAGAAGTCCTTGATAAAGGGCAAGCGCTTCAGCTTGGTTATTGGATGTGGAGCCAAGACCCCACTCGTAAGCCAGAGCAATGTCACCATTGGCATTACGAATGAGGCCGCCCGCCCCTGCTTTGCCAGGGTTAGATTTCGATGCCCCATCGAAAAACAAATAGAAGGTATTGCGACTTGATAGCCAGTGAGCAAACTCCGTGTCGTTCATTCGTAGTTTCCAATTGCTTGTAGGGTTCTTAGCTTTGCTGGAGTCGATTCTGTGTGGTCTATTGCAGAGGTCACGGTTGCTCTGGTCGAGCAGGCTCCCAATGTAGTTTCGCTTTTCAACAACAAGCCCTACCACATCGATGTTTCGCTGACAGTGGGCAGCTACTGTTTCCATAGCGAGTCCTCTCGCCTTGCTATGCAATCTCCATATGTCAGTTCCTTTGTCTTTGAAGATTAATTGGTTACGTGCGAGCCAAATACGCCACAACATGGTATATGGAAGGGCGTTCCAGGCTCTTCTTGCAACATGATTATTCTTACGCTGCCAGAGGTAATTTGTTTTCCAAGAATGCAGGAGCTCAGCGACAGTGCTATGTTGGCTCCAGGGAAGAAGATCCTGCTGGAAGGCTTCTTTCCAGCAGGCGGTGGCAAAGGAACAGCTTATAAAAAGATGTTGGATAGTCTCCTCAGCTGCAGCGCAGTTTGGGCAGCGAGAGGGACCAGAGACACCACGAATTTTGAGGTTATCAGCTGTTAGAACTTTCCTTTTTAAAAGAAACCAGATGAAGAACTTGATTTTGGGAAGGGTCTCAGATTTCCAAACAGCTTTCCAGTCAGGCCATTTAGGCACTGGGTGATCTCTGTTGCAGATGTGTTGATAGGCAGCGTTGACAGTATAGCTGGTGCCTGAAGGGTCCTAGCAAAAGCAGTCCTCCTCATTTTGTTTTGTCGGAGCGATTCCGTGGAGATGAGCCTGTAGAGTGGCCAAACTGATGCTAAGCTCTTCAGGGGCGTCCAGAAGTTGCCATCCTGTCCAGATATGAGTTTGGAGATCCCATTTGGAAATCTGAGCCAGAGTATGGATCCCTTTGTTGGCCAGGTAAGAAAGAATCTGCTGGGTTCCAGGCCAATTGCTTATAGGAGGATGGCCCATAATTTTATCAGCTCCTAACCTTATATTGTTTCCCCCCTTGGGAACCTTAGAGATATTTGCAGCGAGAATGGGGATTGCTTTTTTGCACAGTGCCCAGATTTTGGTACAGGCTCGGATGGGCATATCATGATCTAAGAGGAGCTGCCTTGGAAAATTCAGGTATTTGACTTCCAGCACACGTTTCCACCAAGTAGAATCCCCGTTGATGAACCTCCAGACAATCTTGCCACCGAAGACCAAGTTTAGAAGCTGTGGAGATCGTATCCCCAGCCCACCATGTTCATAGGATTGGGTGACCTGTTTCCAGTTGATGAGATTATATTTCCTTCGTTCAGTCTTTCCCCCTTGCCAGAGAAAGTGGCGGAGGATGGCTTCCACTTTATGGTGGAAACTCACAGGAGCTTGCAGCAACAAGAATTGATACAGGGGTAATGAGGAAAGACCAGATTTCAGGAGGACAAGGCGCCCAGCTGGGTTAAGCCAGAAAGATCCCCATTGTTACACTTTCCGATTCATTTTGTCAATGATAGTATCCCAGATCTCAGCTTTCAAAGGACCCAGACTTACTGGCATGCCCAGGTAAGAGAAGTGCCTCCAATCTAATTTGCAGGGGACCCCAAAAATGCTGGCAATGTTCTGAAGTGAGTGGGCTGTTGCGTTCCATCCATAGATGCAGCTCTTGAGGTGGTTAATCATGCCTCTAGAGAAATTCATAAATCTGTCTAGGAGTGTTTTGAAGCGGCGAGCTATAATATTGGAAGCACCTCCCATTAACAAGGTGTCATCAGCAAACTGTGAATGATTTATATTTTTGACTCCATTCCCAAATTTAATGCCAGTGATGAGGCCAGTGCGATGTTTATGGTCAAGGGCCCGGCTGAAGGATTCAGCCATCAGAATAAAAAGGTAGGGGGAGAGAGGGCAGCCTTGACGTAATCCTCGTGAAGATTGGAAGGAGGGTCCTGGTCTGCCATTAATGAGGGGGGAGATCCAAGGACCTGATATGCAGGTGTTAACAAGGTCGATGAAAGGAGGAGCAAACCCCATCTTTTTAAGGACAGCAAGAAGGAAAGAATGCCTAACCCGATCAAAGGCATTGGCTAAGTCCAATTTCAGAATGAACCCTTTTTCTTTTCTTGTTTGGCTGGAGTGAATAGCCTCTTGTACCAGCAGAATGGAGTCGGAAATTTGTCTATTTGCAAGAAAGCCTCCTTGATTCTCATAGATGAGGGAGGGAAGAATGGGTTTGAGGCGGGTAGCTATGATTTTGGACAAGATTTTGTAAGAGGAGTTACAAAGAGAGATGGGCCGGAAGTGAGAAAAGGTTGAGGGTCGGTTTTCTTTAGGGATGAGGGCAAGCTGAGTAGCATTGGTGAAGCCTCCAATTTTATTCTTGCGCTGGATCCATGTTATCATCTTGACAAGATCTTTTTTGATGATCCCCCAGTGGGCACGGTAAAAATTAATGGGGAAGCCATCCGGGCCAGGGGCCTTGTCTGGCTGGAGAGCCCAGATGGCTTTTTGAATTTCATCCTCATCAATAACCTTAGTGAGCTCTGCATTAACTTCTGCACTTATTTCTGAAGGCAAGTATTGCAGCAGATTTGAGTAATCTTCAGTCTCTCTCGTTTCAGTTAGGAGCGTATTGAAGTACTTTGAGGCTGCATTTTTTATGGCTTCTTGAGAGGTGTGAAGTTGGCCATCCTTGTCAATGATGGAGGAGACATTGTTTCTGATTTTTTGAGCAGTGGTCTGTTTATGAAAGAAGGAGGAGTTTTTGTCCCCTTCTTGCAGCCACCACTGACGAGATTTGAGCCTCCATTTCTGCTCCTCCATTCGATTGGCACGGTAGAGTTGAAAATAAAGTTCGCTTTCTCTTGCTTTGTGGTCCAGGGATAACCCATGTTCCTCAATGGTGTGATGAATCTGTTCCAGTTTATATTTGATCTCAGCTTTGACTTTCTCCGGCTCTTTATAGTGGTCTCTGGCCCATTCCTTTAAAGCGCTTTTGGTCCTTTTTAGTTTGCTTTCCCAGATAAAGCTTGGCGATCCTTCAATGTGCTGGCACCAAGTCTGTCTAACAATTTGATCTACAGCAGGCAGGTTGCTCCACAATGAACTGTAATTGAAGGGAATGGGGCCTAGGGGACTGTGGGTTTCGAGAGTTAATGTTATGGGATAGTGATCTGAAGCAGCAAAGGGTAGAATAACAGAGAAAGCCGTGGAGAAGAAGGAAATGAGTGAGATATTCACCAGGAACCTGTCCAGTCGTTCCATAATATTTGCCTTGCCCAATCTACGGTTATTCCATGTATACCTTCTGTTTTTGGGGGCGCATCAATAAGATCGTGGCCCTGCATAATGGTTTCCAGCTGCGATCTATAAGGGTCGTGAATAAAGCAGCCTCCTTTCTTTTCGTTGGCATGGAGTATGAGATTAAGGTCTCCTCCAAGAACAATGTTGCTGCTATCTTCATTATCAATGTCGATTTGGAGAGAATTCCAACACAATGCCTTATCCCTGTAATGGTTTGGAGCATAAACATTGTAGATGATAATTTTTTGGTTATTCATGAGGTTTTCTAGAGTGACTTTGACCCAGAATTGGTTGATAGTATTTGAATGGTGCTTCCAAGCAGTATGGTTCCAAAGAGTAGCGATCCCACCTGAAGCTCCTCTTGATTCACTGATGCTTCCTTCATAGTGCTTGAGGCGATCAATAATCCCTCTCATTTCTTGGTATCCCTGCTTTGTTTCTTGTAACAGTAATATTCCTGGCTTTTCCTGAGTTATCAGATCATTCAGAGCTGAAATCTTGGAGGGGTGCCCTAAACCCCTGTTGTTCCAAGATAAAACTTTCATCATTAGGTGAGAGGGTTACAGAGAGTTGCTCGCCCTCCCTTGACTTTGGTTTCCACATCCTTGCTGTTTTGCCCCAAAATGTAGGTTTCAATAGGGTTTTGAGTGCCCATGGCAATATCTTTTTGGGCATTTTCTTCTCTTTGTTGTTTAGTTGATCTCCTGCCAGGACCATGCTTCCTGTGAGAATCCAGATTGGCCCCATGTTCTTTGACAGAACTCCTGGTAGATCTAGGAGAGGGAGGGTCGTGAGAGAAGGAAGGGGAGGGATTAGTGGGGGAGGAAGGAGCGAGAGCGCTGTCCAGAGTTGGAGGCAGGGAGATGGGGGGGTCATCGTCAAGGGAAATGGAGTTGAAGGGGTTGGAGGACTCCAAGGGATTGGTATGCTCCAAGGATTTCTTAGGGGGAGAGGGCGGAGGAGTTGACGAGGAGGAATGATTAGGTTTGAAGGGAGCAGATTTGGGAGGAGCAGTAGCAAGCGAAGCGGCAGAGGTCTTTTTCCTTTTTACAGTTTCCCATTATTTCTCAGGTTGACTAGAATCATCAATAGTAATTTTAGTGCATCGGTTGGAAAAATGACCGTACTCGTGACATACCTTGCATTTGAACGGGATTTGCTCGTAGTCCAGCTGCTGAATGTGTGTCCAGTCATCCACCTTCAGCTTGATTGCCTCTGGGAGACCTTTTCCCAGGTCTACTTCCACGCATATGCACGCACAGGCTTGCATATTATCCTTGGGCTCGCTCCTGTCGATGTACTTCCCCACAGCGTTGCCGATGGCGCGAACCGAGTCATCTCCCCAGCAATGGAGCGGGAGATGCGGAAGCCGGACCCAGACAGGGACAGCACTCGGGATATCCAGCTCGGGGTCGAAGTCTGGCGTCCATTTGTTCAAATAAAGCCCTCTGGAGTCCATAAAATATGGCCCGTTTCTGAAAATTAAGTCCTTATCTGCTTTGGTTTCAAAGTGAAAGGTGTAGTAACCTTTCCCGCAAAAGCGAATGGAAATTTTTCCATTGACTTTATCAGCCCAGTTTTTCTCGATCCAACGTTGAACAGATTTAGGAGAGGGCCATAAACCTGTGAATTGCCCTATGAGACCCCTCTCAGCGAGGGAGAGGGCAGCCATTCTTGGAAAGGCTGGAGGCAGAACAACCTCTTGCAAGCCATCGAGCTTCTTGACGAACTTAGAGAGGGAAGGACGAGGGCGCTGAAGTGGAAGAGATTTGACGAGGGCGGAGAACGCAGACTGAGCATCGTTTCCCACCGAAGGACCGTCATGAGAAGCCATGGTCGGCCAGAGGCAAGATCATGAGCGAAGGGCCATAGGACCCGAAGCAGATGACGAGGAGGGGCCGAGGGGGGCCCCGTGGAGCCACGCAGCAAGGCGGCTAGGTCTCGGTTGCGCGCTATACCTTCTTTTCGGTCCTTATTGCTGATCCTTCTTGCTATGCCATCTGCGCCTCACTGAAGAAACAGCCTTGAGACGGGGCAGAACCACCAAGGCCGAGGCTGAAGCCGGCAACACCAGCAAGGCGGCTAGGTCTCGGCTGCGCGCTAATATCACAAATTAAAAGTGCGATGGCAGAATTGAGATGGAGGGACAGAAGTGCAATATGTGATATGCAATATCGCAATATCAAAAAATTACAAGGTTGGCGGAGAAGCGGCAGTGAAGTCAGGAGGAAAGTGGAAGTGTGAAATGTGATACAGGAAGGATTTGCAATTGTGATGGGTGATGGAAGTGCGAGATGCGATATGCGATATTGCAATATTAAGACCACAAAGCTGGAGAGGTAGCGAAATTATTGTTAGATAGCATGAGTGAAATGCAAAATGCGATGGGAAAGAAACTGCAAAATGAAAAATGCGATGGGACAGTGGAGCGAAATGCGAAATGCGATAAGTCAGATGACGTGGTAGTAGGACAGGTGGCAGAGCGCTTTAATCATATCGCAATCAGCGTAAAGGAGAGGTAAATATTAACGCAGGCCTATAGGAATTGCGAATTGTGATAAAGAGATGGGCTTTTCACTAAAATAAAAAGGCGAAGTAAGGTTCTTTCGAAGGTTTTTAATCATAAAAATGAAGAGCGAAAAGAAAAAGGAGGTGGAAGATATCGCAATCGGCATTGGGAGTGGGGAAATGTTAATGGAGAGGAGATGGAGATTGCGAAATGCGACTGCGAAAATAAATTGCGATAAGTCTTAAAGGGAAAAGGGTAAGGTCTATTTCTAAAGGATTTTAGACAGTTTTCGTTAATAATCAGCAAAGGTAAGGTGAAAAATAAAATCGCAGAGATTCTGATGAACAGAAAAGGAAGGAGATGGAGGATCCTACGAGATGTGAAATGCAATAGCGGGAATTTCTAGGAGGAAAGGCAGAGGTCAAACTTTTAATTGTTTTTGTGAATAAAAAGGGTGTGGCAGCTGATAAGAAGAGAAAAAAGAGGGAAATTGAGCGAAACATAGATATGGAAAATGAAGCGGTGAGGCGCCACTTGAGCTTCTCTGGGGTTTTAACAATAATTCCTACAATCAAACCTGCAGATTCATGCACGAAAAATAGAAAAAAATGTGTGAAAAAAATAGTGAAAGAGAGATTTGGACTTGGTAATGCAATTTCTTCCCTAAACTCAAACAGAAAGCAATTTTTGGCCTGTGGGAAGGTCTAACCTGCTCGAACTCTATTAACAGAGATGAGAGCGGGAGGCTTGACCACAAATTTTTTATTTTTTCCTCTTTTCGATTATTCTCATAACCAAATGAGGAACTACAATAGCAAAACTAAAAGCAAAAACTAAACAGCAATGAAACTATTAGAAGTAGATCTAACTAAATGACAACAACAAAACTAGATAAATGACAGAAAGGAAAGAATGATAACAACAGAGAAGCTGAGGCACATGGGTTCGGCCCTAGCCCATGAGCCCAGCTCTCTAGAACTAAATCAGTAAAATGGATTCTGTTTGCTCATTTCAGGAAGAGAATAGCCTCATTATATTTCTGAAATTATTATCACTGAGTACAATAATAAAAAGCTTAATACCTTACAACAAAAGTTCTAAATGGAATCGAATCCTTCCTTGCTCTAGCTCTGCTCTATTTATCCTATAAGGGAGCTACCAACATCTCCCTAGAAAATAATGGTTGAGTCCACTTTGACTCCAAGTAAACCATAGATTGAGTGCATTTTGTCTTCAGTTTACTTGGCTACCTTCGATATTTAAGGAGGGTGGACAACCCCCTTGAACCCCTCAAATATTTCTTAATAATTTCATGATATTGTGTTCATTTATTCTTTAATATTGATCTTCCAGTGGCAGGGAGAAAGTCCCTAAATTATCTCCTTCTCAAAATTTGTATAATCTGCCCAATATTCTCACAATATTCTATAAAAATAACCAATATTAGGCACAAATATGCAATTACCTTTTAAACCTTCCTAAGAACATATTAAAACATAAGAAAACATTATTAAGTGTAGAAGGAGAGATTTAATATATATTTTCATGTGCATAAGGAAGGTATATGGGCCTAAGAAGGTTAGATCGGCCTAAGAAGGTTAGATGGGCCTTATTTTATGTCTAATCTAGAGACCCATCATCACCCCCCTACTGAAATTGTTGCTCATCCTCTGAGGAACCTATCCATCATCCCTGCCTTATGGTTCTTCCTACATGTTGGCTTATTTCGTTTTCTATTTATTCACCCATGCACTGCTCCTCTTTCTAATATTCTTGTTATTATTCTTGCATTTCTTCTTGTGGGTGTTGCATGGAGGTCCTCATATGCCTTAAGCAAATTTGTATTTTGCATGGCAAGAGGTGGTGGGTTCACCTTTTATTTAATTTTTTCTATTTTTTTCTCTTTTTTCATCTTTTTTTTTTGCATGAAAAATAAACTCAAAGTTCTTTTTCTATTAACTGAGTTCACCCTTGGTTACCCCTTAGCACTCCTTGTCTTCCATTTCTTACTACCCACTTTCTCAAGTCCTTTTTATTTTTTTCTTGTTCCTCTTCTTGGTGGAAAAAGTGAGGCTAGTCACTAGATAAGGCTGAGGTTGCTCTGCTACTGATTTTGTCTATATATAAAAAATTTTCTTTCTCACAATTTTTAATGTTTTCTTAAGCTAAAATAGATTTGAAGAAAGGGTTAGATGATTGCATACATGAGCCTTACCATTGATTTTTTTTTGCAGGTGATATTGAAGCTGCTATTGAAGCTTCATGTGGCGATGTGCTTGAGGTCCTTTTGGAGCATCTGAGCACATGAGGAGGAATTCCAAGTTTGACTACATTTGACTAAAGTGTTGACCAAACTTTATTTGTGTGCCAACTTGCTATTTTTTCTTGCAAAGGTTGGAGAGCAACTGTATTCATTAGAGAGAGATACATGGAGAAATGATTTTTTTTTAAGGCCTACTAGTTGCCTTAATGAGGTTTTCAACACGTAGGTCTGACTAGGCGCCTCAAAGGAGGTTTTCACCTAGGATATTTTATTTTACTCTCTTTTTTTTCTTTTCTTTTTTTCAACCCAATGACCGCCTCATGGAGATTTTCAACCAGTTATCCATTCTCAAACACCTCAAAAGATATTTTCACCTAAGATTTTATTCTTTCCCTTTTTTCTTTTTTTTCTTTCCTACTCTACTTGAAAAAACAAAACCTTTTTCAAGTATAGGAATACTTCCAATGGAGCCATGTACACATTAAGATGACAGATAAAATCATGTGCACACTTGGAATACATGCTTTGACATGTACCTGAATACGAGAGATGAATTTATTTGACTTGTATTGTATCAAGTACTATTGGAGAAGAGCGTATTGCTGCAACTTAATGACTATTTGGAACCATATGTCAATATAGTTGTGATTCCCCTGGTCCACTTGCTGAGTTGGTTCACCTTGGATGTCCTCTTCTATTATGACATTCAAATCTTCCTCTTTTTTCTGGTTGTTCTCTTGAACATATGGAGGAAATGTTGGTAAACATGAGGAAACTTTCTCAACATCTGATTCTGATGTCGGCTCTTCATTAAGTGCAGCCCTTGATCTTTTGATCTCCTCATTTGGATCTTCTTCTTCTTGATATTGTCCTTCAATGAAATTAAGAAAATATCTTCTTTGCAATACCTTTCTTGAACTAATATGAATACCATCTAGATCAAGAGGAGATTTTTGGAAGTGTTGTACCTGAGCATTGTAAGTGAGATGAGATACTTGATTTAAATTGTAGAAAGGAAATGACGGGAAGGAAACTAATTTAACTTGCTGAAAAAGAAATGGAATAAAAGAAAGTAATTTAAACCACACTTAACTTTTCCAATGGGCTAAACACACCCTACTTATCTTATGCTTTATCTACCATGCTTCTATCCATGCAGCTAAGCTATCCATGACTTAATTCTAATTGAAAAAGTGGTGATTTCAGTCTGGAGGGAAAGGGCTAAAGATGCTAATGGAAGGATTAACACACAAAACAAGGCTTAGATGAGTGAAAAAGGTGTTTGGAATATATTAAATTGCATAATATCGCAAATGAAAAGTGCGATGGCGGAATTTCGATGGAGGGATGGAAGTGCGATAGACGATATGCGATATCACAATATCACATTATCGCAAGGTTGGCAGAGAAGCTACAGTGTTGTCGGGAGGAAAGTGTGAAGTGAGAAATGCGATACAAGAAGGATTTGTGATTGCGATGGGTGACGAAAGTGCGAGATAAGATATGTGATATCGCAATTGTAAAGCTGGAGTGGTAGCAGAAGTGTTGTTTGGTAGCGGGGGCGAAATGCGAAATGCGATGGGAAATAAACTGCAAAATGTGAAATGTGACGGGACAATGGAGCAAAATGCGATCATTCAGATGACATGACGGTAGGATAGGTGGTAGAGTGCTTTAATAATATCGCAATCGGTGGAAAGGAGCAGTAAGTATTAACACAAGCCAACAGGAATTGCGAATTGCAATAAAGGGATGGGCTTTTCACTAAAAGAAAAAGGTGGAGTAAGGTTCTTTTAAAGGTTTTTAATAATAAAAATGAAGAGCAGAAAGAGAAAGGAGATGGAAGATATCGCAATCGGCATTGGGAGTGGGGAAACGTTAATGGAGAGCAGATGGAGATTGTGAAATTCGATTGTGAAAAGGAATTGCGGTAAGTCTTAAAGGGAAAAGGGTAAGGTCAATTTCTAAAGGATTTTCGACTATTTTCATTAATAATCAAAAAAGGTAAGGTGAAAAATAAAGTCGCAAAGATGTTGATGAATGTCAAAGGAAGGAGATGGATGATCCCGCGAGATGCGAAATGTGATAGCGAGAATTTCAAGGAGGAAAGGCGGAGGTCAAATTTTTAATGGTTTTTGTGAATAAAAAGGGTGCGACAGCTGATAAGAAGAGAAAAAGGAGGTAAATGGAGCGGAACAATAGTCTTGAGAGCCTATCACAAATATGAAAAATCAAGCGGGGAGGCGCCACTTGAGCTGCTTTGGGGTTTTAAAAATGATTACTACAATCAAACCTGTGGATTCATGCATGAAAAACAGACAAAAATTTGTGACAAAAACAGTGAAAGAGAGACTCAAACTTGGTAATGCAATTTCTTCCCTAAACTCAAACAGAAAGCAATTTTTGGCCTATGGGAAGGTCTACCCTGCTCGAACCCTATTGACAGAGATAAGAGGGGGAAGCTTGACCACAAATTTTGGAGTTTTTCCTCTATTCTACCCACGACCCCAGTTCTCTAGAACTAAATAAGTAAAATGGATTCTATTTTCTCATTCCAGGAAGAGAATAGCCTTGTTAAATTTTTGAAAGTTTTATCACTGAGTAGAATAATAAAAATCTTAATAGCGTGTAGAAAAAGTTATGAATGGAATCGAATCCTTCCTAGCTCTAGCTCTGCTCTATTTATTCTATAGGGAAGCTACCAAAAAATCCCTAGAAAATAGTGATTGAGTCCACTTTGACTCCAAGTAAACCATAGATTGAGTGCACTTCATCTTCAGTTTACTTTGCTTCCTTTGATAGTTAAGGAGGGTGGAAAATCCCCTTGAATCCCTCTAATATTTCTCAATAATTTCTTGATATTGTGCTCATTTATTCTTCAATATTTATCTTCCAGTGGCAGGGAGAAATTCCCTAAATTATCTCCTTCTCCAAATCTGCTTAATCTTCCCAATATTCTCATAATATTCTACAAAAATAACCAATATTAGGCACAAATATGCAATTACCTTTAAACCTTCCTAAGAACATTGTTAACAGTGAAAAATCATACAACATAAGATGGTATTCATTAATGTTAGGCCAAAGGATTTACAAGGATGGAAAACATTAAAGAATCTGGAAAGTATTTAAAAATCTCTAAGGTCCAAGGAAAATCAAATTTGAACTAGTCCTAAATGCTATTTGAGCACAAAATCCTTCGTGAAGAGTGCCTTCTGCATGCCTTTTTTCCTGATATGCACGCATTCTTGGGAGTGGCGAAATGTCACTATCCGGGACCACACAAAGCAAAGGACAAGTGATGCCTTACTTGTAGCCGCCTAAGGACAGCCACCAACGTCTCCTTAGACACTATGTGAGCACACAATGGAATATTTGGAGCACACAAAGGAATCATACCTCTCTCTTGGGTCACCATTCTCCATGTACCAAGAGAGGGAAGGGAGGATCTGAAATCCCCTATATAAGACCACCATGAGATGAAGAATGGGTGATCACATTGTTATGTTGGCCAGAATTTCCCAAGAAATACCAACAGTGTTTGACCCAGAGTTGAAGATAGAGGGGACTCAATTGTTGGCCACCCAACAAGTTCATTCCACACAGTAGAGAGAGAGGGAGAATTCACCGAGGCAAGCTTGGGATAAAATATCCTTACATCGAGACCTAGAACCATTTTCTAGGGGCCCTTCGACAATAGGGTAAAAGTTTCACTCTTCTTACTACCAGTGCTCAATAAGAGGGGCCTAGAGCCACCATTTGCATTATTGTTGTTGTTTGAATCTTTTCAAATCTTCTGTTTATTTGTGTTTAGTTTTAGTTTACATTTGCATGCTTTTTCCTCTATATAGTATGCTCATTGATTCTAGCTTATTCCACTAAGTTTCTTGACTCCACTCTTTTCTGCCTATCATTGATAGCTTAATGGGGTAAACCATACCCCTTAAGCTGGTGTGATTTCATACATAAGTGCACCAAACACACTACAACAGGATTGGCAACTCCACTAATGTTTTATTACCAAGTTTATGTGGTTGTGCCTTCTTTTGCAGGAGACCTTTGTCTATGTTATGGAGTGGATCTGAATGTCCCATGATTTCTCTTGCAGTCCTTAGTTCATCCCAAGTGACAGACTAAAGAAGATCAGCTCCTAAAAAATTTTACTTACAGAATTTTGCGTGCGTTTTTTCCTCACATAAGCACAGGGTGCACATTCAGAGTTGATCCACGCACAGAAAGCGCACCTGTTTCAACCTTTTGCACGCAAATTACAGAATGATAAATTTCTCCCTACTTTCTGTTTTTTCCTACTTGTAAGGTACTTGGCAGCCCCTAATACACCTTCCAACACTGGTTTTGCTACCCTGCAGCTTGTCAAAACTCACTTTTAGCTGCTTTTTGTAGGCTTAGTGTCAATTTTACTTCAAGTTGCTTTTTGCAAAGTTCACACATAGTTTAATTAGGGGGGAAAAAGAACTTGCATTTTGAAAAAAATTATGTTTTGTAAATTTTGGTACCTATACACTTAGATAACTAGCCCAAGTAAGTGGCCCAAGACCATGCATGCATAGCTAGTTTTTATTTTTCTAGTGTAAAATTTTTTAGTTTAGTTCAATTTTTCACTAGGAATTTTGAGACTATGATTGAATTGTTTATAGAAGAGTAAGTAATATATGCTACCTTTTCACCCTCCGGTGATCCTAGGTAAGCATATGAACGCTCCCTATTCACAATTCACCATCTCCCTACAGTTAGTCACATATATTAACTAGGAAAAATTGAACGCCGCCCATTATCCGCACATGTTTTCCATTTGAGCCAGGAACAATACAACATAGTTTAAATAAGAGATTTTGTAAAGGATCATCGATATCCACACGTTCAAAATATGTTCTTGTCCACTTTGCGCTCACACACACTCACCCACTAAGCAAAGCAAAGACACCTAAAATTAACTTAACCAAACTCACCAAATTCTCCACACAGGGGCCACAAAAGAAGTTATAGATTAAGTTAGGATCAAGGGGGTAGGCATCCTATAAGCCGCCTTGATCATACTTCACATTGAAACATAGAAGTTGTGTATTTAGGGAGCTTCAAATCCACCTATCATCCCACAACAAATAAAACTCGAGGGCGACAGAGACTTGTTTCAGAGGGGGTTTGGCTTAGGCGCAATGCGTGCGGTATCAGTTGGGGCTACCTGACCCGACTGATACTCGGTACTGTTAGTTGACTACCAAGAATCCCAAGACTCGAATGCTCACATGGGACGGTGGTTCTTAGTGGCCAAAAACTAGGGCAACCTTTACCCTAAAGGTGACGGTGCAGGCAAGCGCCAAACCCTCTACCCTTATCTTGGTGGATTCTCTTTGGCTGACTGGGGGTGTCGCCAAATCTTATGGGACGTTGTGCTAACACTTGCAAGAAATATTCTCAAGGCCCAGTTACTTTTGAGTGTTTAAGGATGCATAAGTCTTCTAGGATTTTGATTATCATACGCAAATGAACAAAAACCACTTTTTTGATTGCTTGATCACATAGATTAATTTAAAGGGAAACTTATTTTATTTTTCGCTTTGTTTTATGTATGTGACAAGAATTTTTCTTTGATCATAGACTCTATCCTCTTAAATTTTTCCAAAAACAAAACCTGGGAGACTCCCGACAGGTTTCAACGAAACCTCGTCAATCCAGGCATCTTTTGGACCTCCCCCCATTACTGGGAGGGGTTCCAGGTCTTTTTCCATTCAGGCATCAAAGACGGAACGCTACCACCATTATCGATTCGTCCTTTATTGGGGCAGTTGTAGTTGGGAACCCTAGTCGGTCTCCCAACACCACACCACATACCACTCCTCCCACGACCCCTAGGAGACAGAGGAGTGTGTCCCATTCGGGAAGTCAGTTGAATACACAGCAGGGTACGTCACAGACTAACCCTCGTTCTAACCAGAACTTTTTGTTTTCACACATTGCAATGGCATCAACCTCTCAGTCACCTTTCTTAGCTTAATTGAATTTGCCCGATTTAACCAAGCTAACGAATGACCCCATCGCACACGATCCTACATGGCCTCTCATACCCACGGAGCTCCCTTCGAATATACCAAAGTTCAAAGGAAAGCAAGTAGAAGACCCAGGTAATCATGTCATGACCTTTCACCTGTGGTGCTCATCGAACAGTATCATGACGACACTATTCGATTGAGATTATTTCAACGCACTCTTACAGGAGTAGCCCCGAAGCGGTATGTGGAGAAACCCTAAACTTCACTTGGAACCTTTAGTTCCCTCGCTACTGCGTTCCTAACATATTTTCAGTTACCCATTCACCATGATTCCAGAATGGAATTACTGACTCATTTTAGACAAACCACTGTCGTCCACATCTCGGACCATCTCCATGAATGGAGGCGAAGTCACATTTTATGTAAAGCTAAACTCGATGACCGGGTGCTCTTATATTTGTTCTTGAAAAATATTACGACAGATATTTCAAAGGATGTGGCGCAACAGAATCCCACATTCGAAGAGGACACAATCAGCAAAGCCAAGAAGCTTGAGTTGATTTATAAGCAGTCAGGATACATTTACAACATCCTGCCTAACGCCCCATGCCTGCAAACTTATTAAGAATTTACAGGCGAGTCTAACTCTTTAGACAGACTAATTGGGTGATTGACCCAAGGTTACCTAGGCAGAAATGGTAAAAACCCCGGTTACACATACAGTTCTACCCATAACATGCCTCAACCCTGTTTTCAAAGTCATCATATGCCTCAGAAAAATTTGACCAATAGGGCGCTAGTGTATCACCAGGGAGGACCCTATCCTCTGGCTTAGTGGAATCAGTATGCAGAAAGAAACATTGATGGAAGAACTCCCCTCCAATAGTCAGGTGCAAACCAGGGACTGCATTATGCTCAGTCCCCACCACACGACCCACCTATGCAAAACAATGCACAGGTGAACTTTGTGCAGCTGTCCCAAAACCAACCACACCAATATAACCAAGAGAGCTACCCTCCTAACGCAGTAAAGAAAAAATCCAAAAAAAAGCCAAAAGGGAACCTTGGACAAGGGGGAAACAAACAACATTAATGCCAACCGTGATCCCAGGCTGGAGTTAACTCCAACTGGAATGAGAACCAGGAGCCGAGAAATTCCCAACAACATAGAAAAAGGCCACCTCTTCGAACAAACCATTCTTGTTCGATATGTGGTGAGTACGGTCACTATACTAACCACTATCCCAATCTCCCTGAGCTGAAGAAGCTACAGAGTAACCATCTTCCCAGCAACCAGTCATGATGCAAGAACCTTTCCCCAACCAAGGGATGGTGGGCACTCTCCTGCAAAATACAGACGATTCTGGGAAAATCAACCGTCAAATCTACATGACTGGAGAAGAGATGTTTTTCCAAACACAGAATCGCAACTACGACACACCACCAGACACCAATATGTCAAGGGAAAGTACCAGTGCACCGAGTACACCTTTGACCATTTCAAAGATGCCTATAGAACCATTGCCGAAAATGGAAAAGGGACCTAATAGGCGAGCAGGAAACTACTCCAAAGCGGCCCATAATTATAGACTTATCATGGATGATTTAGCACAATCTCCCACTGCTATGTCAACTTTGGAAGTATTGCAGTCATGCCCAAAGCAACGGAAAACCATCCTTTCCGCATTAGGATCTATCGACCCTGTCGATACGCGCCTAATGGCTTTTGACTTACACAAAGCCACCCCTCATGTTCCTTCCATGGTTGCCTTCTAGATACCAGTGTCAGTGCAGAATATCACTACCCACCGATGTGTCAAAGACAAGGGTGCATCCACATGCATCATGTCCAAAAAAAAATTGCAAAAGCTAGGTTCTCCCGAACTAAAACCCTCAATCATCATGCTTCGAGCTTACGATGGTCATCCCTCGACCCTCGTTAGCCTCTACCAAAACATCCTAGTCTGTTTAGCCGGAAAGACGATCCACATAGACATTGAAGTCTTGGATGCTCACTTGGACTACAATATACTCCTTGGGTGGAGTTATATGTACGCCATGTCTACCATAGCCTCCTCCATTTTCTGCATCATGATGTTCTCCCACAAATACCGCATCATTACTGTAGACCAACTAACACACAACGAGAAGCGACCCCTAAAAAACACAGATGTAATTCTACCCTATGTAGATATAGTCTCGAATGGCCTCTCACGGTACCAATAATATGGCCCTGGCCAATTCAAACTGTCGTCTGTTCTAGGGTCATTCCTAGGATATCCTCCCAAAATGCTTGAGCCACAACCCGATGTCACAGGGGCTCCGGTGTGCATGATGTCCATATCAAGTGCAGAATCTAGTCAGGACATGGACACAAGCAGTAATGACACTAAGGCATCGGCCACAACAGCCTCCCTAGCCTATGCCGCCTCCCAAACCCCTTTCCTCTACCCCCCAGCTGGCTTCGTTTCCCAGCAGGTTTTGGCAACACTGGTGTTACCCAACATATCGTTGGCACTCCCAATTTGGTACTTCATTCCCCCTTCAGGAACAGGAGCCACCCATGTTACTACCATAGGTTTGAAGCCCCTCAGTCCCGTGGAGCCCCCACCTGTCCAAGAAACAATTGTGACCACCCCTGCAAAGGAAATTCCCATTGAAAAACAGGTGATCACAACTAGGAAAACCAAGAAGAGAGGAAAGAATATGGTCACCCCCACCATGCAATTGGAATCACCAGTATGTGCCATATGCGACGTACTCGGTCACCCTACCCATATCTGTGTAGAGATGGATGAATTAAAACCACTCCTTGGATCTGAGACAGACATCGTGATTCCACATTCCCGTAACAAGGAACCTACCACCAAAGGTAAAGGCAAAGCACTGCGTACCAATCACGCATGCGCTCTCTGCAGCAACTATGGGAATTATACCCACCATTTTCCGAAGATTCCACGATATAGGAACGCCTTACATGCCATCGAGTGATCCTATCAAGAGGATCCCTCCATCTATTCTGTCAGAGATGAACCTCATATCATCTTGTACCTATAGGAAGAGCGACAATCACCTGAAAGGATCCTCACTAGACTCCCTCCCCTAATCGAAAGGTGTGTACTTTGTGATGAACTCGATCATTTCATCATTGACTGCCCAGCCTTGGAAATGTTCCAACGATGGTACCTAGTCCATACAGTATATCACACCAAAATGGACATCCCATATTCATGTCAGATATGCGGTGATAACCACCTGGTACGTTGTTGTCACTACATACTGCGATTCTGCACAAATCTAGCCTGTATGCGATAAACCATAGTCTTCCTCTCTCGAGAAGATGGAACAGACTCGGAGTCCATGAAAATTTTGACAACTCAAGAGGATGTGACAGACAGATCTGTCCTGTTGTGGCCAACTGAAAGATGAACAATCAGGGAGATTCATCCCCTGCCGAACGCCGATGACGCAATCCACCATATACAATTTTTATAAGCACATATTGGCGATAGGATTGCTGTTGTCCCCTCATCCCGGGATTCCCATCTTAGTCCTGTCACAAAAGACCAAGGTACCTTGTGCTTTTGCATAGATTTCCGCAAGATCTCAAATTTACATATCGCTATCGAACTCCTCGACGACACCCAGCCTCTAGAACAACGCCTAGTACAACTAGAGCTTGTCGAGGAAAATCGACAATAGTCACTACAACACAACGAGGCCCACAATAAAAGGGTAAAATCATCATTTGACCACCACATCACCCCTCGCTCATTCACCGAGGAAGAATTAGTCCTCCACTATGATGTCGCAAAAGAGGCCTTAGGGCCATGAAAGTTCGAAACCTTGTGGAAAGGACCCTACATCATTAAACATTTCCTCCGACAGGGGGCATACATCTTGACGGAACCGGATGGGACCTGCCTCAATAACCCCGTCAACAGCCTTTACCTCAATAAATTCTACCCATAAGGGCCAAGACGGCCCTTCCCTAGAGTGTTCATACACAAAGCCTCACCTCTTAAAGTTTTTGACCCAAAGACTTATTTAAAAGTGCTCAAAGTATCACCATGGATCACCAACATGAACCCTATTTCGGATTTACTGATGGAGTGTCAATATGGTCTCAAAGTTTAGTCGTAGTTACCTGGGTCATTTACCACCCTCATCGATCGTCACTCTGCTCAAACGGTGTGTGCATCAGTTCAACAACAAACAATCAGGCAGAATATGACGTTGTCATCGGACTTATGTGTGACACCCTCCATCAAGGCGTACGCCATATGCATGTCTACCTCGATTCCCAGTTAGTAGTGTCGTAATTAAACCAAACATTTAAGACAAGAGATACACATCTGTGTAGAAAATATTTGCGTGCCAAAATATTAAGCAGACAATTTGACTATATCGCATTTACACATGTACCAAGGATTCAAAACCAAATAGCTGATCGCATAGCTAAAAATTTCCTAAAATAGAATGCATCTCGAATAAACCATCATACATAAAACCAAAAATATATATATCCATCAGCAGTGACAGAATACGTAAACCGAAATAGATGATACATCATGTAGAGCCGCAAAAAATATCTCTCATATATATATATATATATCACAATGTGTATATCTGAGTACAAAAATTAGTGTCGCTGGCCCAACTGCTAGCCCAAAGATACAAAATTCGTCAAAAATAAGGGAAGCATCCTCATAACGGGTGCTTTCCCTGTGTACAAAATACTCTAGGGGGGTGCCCCCTCAAGAGGGGCACCTAGACCCATCACCACCCCCGATTCTACCACTAAAGTTGCCATCGCAGCAACGACCGCCACCCGACGTAGAGTGGGTCGATATTCCCTCTCGCGGACCATCACAGTCTCTAACCAGACCTCCTCGAAGTCGTCCATGAAACCTCGATCAGGAATCCCCTGGGTCATGTAGTCCACTCGACCCCGGAAATCCTTAAGAACTAACACCTGAGTTGTCAGTTCCGCAATGCGAGCCTCTATTGTATCTGCGCAAGCCACTTCCACGTTGGCACGAGCTCACTCGACCACAACCTCTCCAATAGTCGAGCTGCTACCCTCCCTAAAAGGGCTATCACCACTGTCAGGTCCGCCAACACCACCACTTGGTCCACCTGCATCACCTCCTTCCTAACCACCCCTAGGTCATCGTGAAAGATCGTGGCCCACCAGTCGAGCGACGGGTAGACCCACCTCACCAACATCTGCACTAGTAACCAAAATGATGTTAGTGTCACTAGAAAAACACATAAGTGCATACATACTTAAATAAATGTAGAAAACATACAAAACGTATTTTCTGGCCCCTAAACATAACCATAAGGGATAACCATGTCTAGATCTTCCTGGATGTCCATTCCCACATACGGGTATGGCAAAAACATCTGTGGATTGGCCTCAAACTAGGCCTCTGTCGTGGCATTCCAATAACGCCCCACCATGCCACCTTTGCCTCGCAGCATCACCTGAGTCCACATCCTCATACTAGGCTCTCGTGGGCCCCCAGGAGGCACTGCCACTACTGGCCATAACATCACTACCCTCTCATACATGATGCTACACAAAATACTGGCATACGAAAATGACTTAGATCCACGTTGGACCTTGTTCAGCTGTGACACCATCCCATCAAAATAGAAACAGGCAAAGTCAAAAAAATGCCTAGACCTAAGGCGACGCAAAACTCCAACCTGTGGGCCGGAAGCCTGATATGGAGCAAACGACCACGCCAGTCGTACAATCACCACCAGAGCACACTGCTCAGCCAAATCTATAACTGATGCAATGTTGATGCATCCCTCTGCAAGAGGCACCCTAATATAGTGGCATCTCCGGAATCTCTCCAAGTCCACCCTCCTAGAAGGGAGTGGATACCTCAGTGCCTCACCCTGAAGCAGCAACCCGATCACAAAGTAAACATCTATCTCAGGATGGATAACCAGATGTGTCTTCTGCAACATGAACATGTTGCACCTCCTGTGCCAATGCTGGATAATGTACCGTAGTAATCAGTCCTACGACCAAAAAAACTCATTCTCTACAAACTTCAAGAGGCCCGATAGCACCAACTGACTACACGCCGTAGCATCAACAACCAACTCAGCATAGATATCAGGCCAATCCCACTTCCACCACAATAGCCTGTCATCAAAACAGGTACCCATTAGTACAGAGAAAAATCCCAAAAAATAGACAAAAACCAAAATATTTTGTCATCTCGGCCTTGCGCACTTGTATTTTACATAGGTGCGCTAAAAGTGAGGAACACCGCGCTCTCACACACCTATCCCTCGCAATTGCGCGCAAGGAAGGCACACCTTTTCCCAGATCGCCCACACAATTTAGGGAAAAATTCACTTAGAATCTATACAAACCCAGTTTGTATGGACCCTGACACCATCAAAATGTAAAAATTAAAGTACAGGATGTCATGGAGGTTACCTGGGCATAGTATCGCTAGTCCCTAGTGCTCTGGCTGACTGCAAAGGCAAGAAATGCTACGTATAATCCCGTGACCTCTCAATACTTAGCAAGTACAAATTAATTGAATTAGGGCCATATCCACCTATATATCGCCCTTGTCAAAAACTTCGGAGGACCATAACGATAGATCAGAAGGTCCATTCTCAGAACAGTAAGCTACGCCACAATTAGCACTCCATGGTGAACAGAAGCGATGCCACACATTCGCATTCCAAAAAAAAAAATTATTCAGCGCTGGCAGGTATGCCCTCTCTCATCTTCTTTTATAAAATCCCATGACTTTCAATAAATATTTGATTAAGAAGATGCTTTCACTTGAGGTAGTTGTTTTTGCAGGAAAAGCTCGCAAACCATCCACAACATTATCTCCTAAAAGTTCCAGAGCATGTATCATTCTACCCCCAGCATGATAGAGTCCCAAAAAAATCTGCATATCCTGACATCATTTCTCCATCAGAAATAAACCATAGGGTCCTCATATCCGACCATGTTTATCATCACCTCACCCTACACATGATAAACATTTGTGTTGGTCGGTAGCGCCTCCCCTCCATGGCACCCGTCACCCACAGTAGACCATATATCACAAAATAAGTGACGCCATGGCCATACCACTTCAGTCTGGGAAGCACCTCGTGCCCATCCATTCATCATGCATAAGGTCAAGTTTACCATACAAACTGAAACCCCATTCCTGAACTACATGGTTGTACAAGAAGATAAAGAGAACACCACCGCGCCTCGCATTTGGCCCACCATAACTCCACCAGCATAATCCCATCTGTGATACTTTTACATCCGCTTCATCAACCCCACACATGAGACCAACCAATGGGACCCCCACCCTCAGAAAAATACCTTCCTCACACCACCAGTGAGCGAACACTTTCATGTTTTTGGGTACCCGTCTCTGTGTTTTGTACAAACCAAACCCCACTATTTTATTCTTTTGGTAAGTTTACAAAGACCAAAAATGGTGCACTTCGCCCCTTCACTCTCTCATTTCATATTTTCTCCCATGACAGCAGTCCTTGAACACCCTTGGTCGGAGTATTTCACCCCCACTCACAAACCATCATGACATTCATAGTCGGTTTACATCCACCCTGGAATTCCTACCGACTCTAGGGATTTCCCCTTCAGAAATAACTATGATTGCCGCCAAGCTGCTTAAGTATACTCTAACCTCAGGCCACTGAATCCCCATCATCAGTTTTCATTCACCCCTCCCCAACATGCCTATGTTAAATCCATCACATCCAGGTCCCCGATCCCTCATATCGGCGACCCCTCATTCAGTTGAGCCTTCCTTTTTGTCGACTTCAACACATATATTCCAAAAAGGAAGCAGTACCTTGGATCGCCCCTCTCCATACAAAGGGGCATCCTCGGGTGGCACTGTGGGAGACATCATTGTCCATAGATTTCATCGATCCTCCTGACATTCGACTACGACAAAATTTTTCATGTCAAGATGGTATCGTACCTTACAACCATTGCACTTTGATGAAAATAGTCTAAGACCCATGCCTCCATAAGCGTCTCTGTCAACAATGATTACACAGGAAGGTCCCATCCAATACATATGTGTACCATTTGTAGCTATATGCCATATCAATTTTACAGATATGAGTACCACATTCCACCTATTGTCAAAGAAAAAATGCCCCTGAGGGTGTTAACAGTCGTCGTCAACAATCTCCAATTTCACTACCATATCAGTGATACAGACAGAACATATATCTGTCAATTTTTTTTAACTAGCCACAACATCACGAGCATGGGACATGGCTGCCTCGTTGAAATTTTTTATATGTATTGTAAATTGTATTTGCTTATAGGGATCCCTTAGGCCATGGTCATTCTTGGAAACAGTGTAGGGTGTTTTCAATTCCAAGGCTTCACGCAAGTCTCTCTCTCTCTCTACACATGATACAGAAAAGAAACTATAATGTATTTTAGCTATACAGTTCTTCCTAGACCTCACACGTTAGGGTGAAACTGTTAACACTGTAAAATTGTACAGTATAAGATGGCATTAATTAATGTCAAGCCAAAGGATGTACAGGGCTGGAAGACATTACAAAATATGGAAATTATTTAAAAATCTCTAAGGTTTGAGGAAAATCAAATTTGAACTAGTCCTAAATGCTATTTACGTGCATAATCCTTCGTGAAGAGCACCTTCTGCGTGCCTTTTTTCCCGATATGTGCGCATTCCTAAGAGTGGCGAATTGTCACTATCCGGGACCACACAAAGCAAAAGCCAAGTGATGCCTTTCTTGTAGCCGCCTAAGGACAACCACCAATGCCTCCATAGAGACTATGTGAGCACAAAATGGATTATTTGGAGCACACTGTTATGCAGGTAAATCCTCTCTATCGACAGAGATGATCCCTCTAGCCCTAGAGTGGGTCTAGAAACAAAGAGACATGCTAGAGTGTTGATTCCTAATTATTGAATGAAAGAAGACATGGTAGATCGACCTACCTGGATTCCAACATTGTCGTAGTTGCTGTAGTGGCAATGGCCTCTCGTTCCTGTCTCGGCAAGTCACGATCCTTTTGCAGTCATGCTCAGATACCTGCACATAGAAAAAAAAACAAGGACAACATACAACATAATAATTTCACTCATAACTACTAGCCAGTCAAAGAGGGCTAATAATATTGCATTAAACATCTAACATAATACAAAATGGGAACCAAACAATAGTCACGTGTATGTATTAATAGAAGGAAGAGTTACAACCAATGCTTTAACGTCGCAGTCTCCTCTAGCGGGGTTCAGTCGGAGCGCATCTCAAATGCTCGTTAGGGAATTCGGATGGGATTAAGGCATGGACTCAAGCTCTCTCAAAATACATGGACTCAAGCTCTCTCAGTGTAATTCCTTCTTATTCTATCTCTCCAATATTTCTCCAAGTTCAGCTCCTCATCTGTTCAACTAGTTTGTGCAAAGAGAGATGGCTTTTTTTTATAGAGGAAAAGGAGGAGGTTAGGATCCCTACAAAGGTGGGAGGGAGGCCTATCCTTTAGGGAGTTCCCATAAGAGGTGGAAACCATAAACTAAAGGAGGGAGTTCATGGTTTTTCAGTTCAACCACTCCCAATGACTCATCCTCGAGGAAAAACATTCCATAAAAATCTTGGCGTGGGTGGAAAACTGGGATAGAGTGCCAGTTGATGCAAGGCCTAGTGTTAATCTTCCTCTTCGACATGAGGGCATAACTGACTACCCGCGCCAAGGAAAAAACAAGGGTTTTTGAGTCTTTGCTCAGGGAATTGTCAACAGAAGGAATATTAATTTCATGTAAAGGGATAAAATGATGGTATTTGCAAAGCATGACACTGCTTATTGATCATGGAAATGACCCTCCAATGGGCGAGATGGGGATTGCAGGGATAGTGACAAAATGTTGTGTATCAGATGCCCCCTAAAGCATGAGGTCCGAGGGAAGAGGGAGGGGCGAAATGATTTATGAGAACGTGTTCAAACCAAACACCTCTGTCGGAAAACCTACAATTACAAATACAACTAATATCTCTGATACATGAACATGTGGCATGGGCACAGCCATCCATAATAGAGTGTATAAAAACTGATATCTGAGGTATGGACGTAGCCATCCAGCAGTAAGGATCAATAAATAGACTCAGGTATGGTCGCAGCCATCCAATCAAAAGAGTCATGTAATAAGTCGTGATAATCCACCAAAATCTGCAACCTGGATTTTATCAGACAAAATCCAGGGTCTTGCGCTCTATCTTGACCTGAACAAGTACAAATTCAAGCATGAAAAAATATGAGCTGAAGTCAAACATGCAAGAAAATTACTTGATTATCAGCCAATGATGAAAGCTATTAACAGGCATGAGAGAAACCACCAATAATGAAAATGGCTCTCAAGGTACAACCGGTACAATCCACGGAATGTGAACAGTGATCTGGCGTCGAACATCCACATAATCACTCGATCGATGGTCAATGATGTGAACCTTGCGTCAAATGCGAAGAACCTACCATTGAGGCATGCAGGCTCCAAGGTACCAAAAGTGAGTCTCTAGATCAAATTCCTGGATAATGAGCTGAAGTTGATAGGAAGTGACCTGATCGAAGGTGGGCCATAATGTTTTCCACATCATCGATATGAGACATAGGAATATGATGATGAAACAGGACCAACAGAGAATCAGAGGGAGGTTGAAAACTGCAGAGGCAAACTTCTCTTGAACATTTCAGCAACACGACACTGGATTTGGAAGTATTTGACATCAAAGGATCTAAGGTCATGATGACGTGGCAAAGATTAGATGAGAGGTCAAAAGAGATTACCCAAACCCATGGAGGAAAAAATGACGAAATGAGATGTCCCCAACCTGACATGAATGCAGACAAGTGTCATGTTCAAGAGTGACATACTGCCAACATAAATAAAACTTGGTTCCATTTTCCCCCACCATTTCTGGTGAGTACCCCAATTATTTTTTAAAACAAGCTTGAAGTGGATAACATATGATTGTGTTGTAAGTCTTTTCTTCGGACAGATCCAACCTATTACATTTTACGATCCCTAGGAAGGAGGAACTCGAGTAATGTCATGGCGATGAAATCTGATGTCATCAGGTTTTAAGGAGTCTGACAAAGGGAGAACTCGACATCTTTTCATGTTTAGAGAGTTTGAAAAGAAGGAAAAAAAGAAAACTCCATCATGGCCCTTTTCGTAAATAGTCTCTCAGATCCGAAAAGGTAGAAAACAATATGTGAAAGAACCTCTTAGTCAAGATAGGCTAAGGTATTCCTTTTTCGTAAATAATCTATCCCAGCCCGAAAATGGGGTAAACGTATACTGGGTAGATATCGCTTCGTAACCATTTAACGAGTTTGAAACGAAAAGAGTCCCGACAATATTTTCAATTTTAGAGTGTCAGAAAAGAGCTGAAAGATGACTCCAGTAGTGACTTTTTCGTGTTTTTACTGAGTCCGAAAAAGTATAAAATTTAACTCGTTACTCCATCACTATGTCCTGAAAACCTGTTGCTACACAAGAGACACGTGTAAACCCATTTCTCGAAAATAATATAATAAAATAATCGAAAAACATGTCTTAAAACCTAATTAGGGTTGTAAAAAGTTATAAAATGCCAAAAATGGTAAAAATAATTACTTTTCACTTTTTACCTCTTGTGGAGCAATAGTTACCCATTTTACAGTGTGATTTTGCGGCGACAATAGCGGACAATCCAGTAGAACAATCTCAAATCTGTCAGTTCCAGGTAAGAGCCGAGATCTCTCCCTTCATTTTAAGTAATTTCTCACTACCTACAATTTCCAATCTTGAATTCTGAGGGAGGAAATGTGAAAATTAGGGCACGGCGATTGGCATAGGTTTCGGGCACGGAGTCGCACCAACCGCCCAATTTTCTACACTAGGGCGCGCCCATTAGCGTGAATGTTTGGGAAACAGTCGCACCAACTGCGCAAACCATTCTTTGTGCAAAATTCAAGTCAAATACCCCAATCATTCAGAAATTCCAACTTCAAAAATGGCTAATAGTATTCATATGTATGTGTTTACAAGTAGAAAGCAGCAAAATGGTGATCGAATGGAAAGAACGGGAACACAGCAAAGAGGAAGAGCTTGCCATGGGGAATGAGAGATGCATGGAAGCTCTCAGAGACTGTGGACTGAAGAATTTCTTCTTGACACTGTGTCTCCATGCTCAACCTGTAGAAATTTGAATAATAGCTTAATTATTCACCGATATTATCCTGATTACACACTATTTAAGCTTCATGCATAATACATAACGTCTTCTACAATTGATCATCAATTTGCGGAAATAGAAGTAGTCGCATGCTCACATTAAAACATAATCGAGCACACATAGAACACAGTATGTAATGGGGAAATCTTACAGCTGAAAACCCCCAACTATTTGTATATTATAATGATAGAGAACATGTAACAATACATAGCACAAAGCTCCTCACAACTCTCAGCACTATCTCACATCCTACACACAAACTAGCTCAGATATAGAACAAGTCACAAGTTCAAATCTTCTCCACAAGTTTGCCTGCCTCTACTACGCAATCCAAGATGAGTAATGATGAGATCCAATTTCAAATCCCACTGGCTTGTACTGCGCAATCCTCATTAGCAATCTCCATCAATGTGTGTGCAAATCTCATGCACAGCCATAGTCACAACTGATAGTCACACTCACCCTTTCACCCACCTCTAACACTGGTCTCCACTGAACTGTCCATGCATTGCAGTTAACTGATGTATTCTTTAGTTGATTTATGAGTTAATAATTAGTGAATTAATTAATAATTAATTCACACCACTCATCACTAGTGTATTTATCAGCTAGACTAAATACAACTAGTTCAACTAAGTTAAACCGAACACAACTCCACCAACTGTCTCATCAACTCCACCAAACTCTGCCACATGAGTTCTAACTGAATTCAACCATGAAATAGCTCAACTAACCCTTAGGAAAAGCGTATTTCCTTCTGTCAGCTGCATGTGCCACATCCAAGCATCAAACTGAAGTGCTCCAAGAGGATAAGATAATGTTTATAGTCTAAATATTATTAAGGGTTAATAATATTTGATTGTTCTATTTTTAGCCAGGCAATCTAAAAATAGATTCTGCCCAATGTCTAAAAATAGAGGTCCATCTGTTTTTACCAACATGACCAATCATCCATAAATAGAATCCTGCAACTCATAGACCATGATCCATATGTCTAAAAATAGACATAGTCTAAAAATAGACTTTGCGCCAAAAATAGCCTGCGGGCCCACTTAGTGAAGGCGACTCCTTTCCACTAAGCTCATCATCTTGTTGCAATCTCAACACTCCCTCTCAACAAGATATGGATTATCTGCAACCCCTATCCTGCCTCTGTGGTATTCGAATTTGCTCCTGGTGAGCGCCTTCGTCAAGATATCAGCATCCTGATCCTCCGTGGGAATATATGAAAGTAACATGATTCTTCGTTGCACACAATCTCTGATATGATGGTACCTGATGTCGATGTGTTTGGATCTATCATGAAATACTGGATTAGCTGAGATTTTAATGTAACTTTGGTTATCACAATAAATCACAGTAGGCTCCAAGTGTGACCCGAACAACCCGACCAGGATCTTCCTCATCCATATGGCCTCACATGCAGCCAAGCTTGCTGCCATATACTCAGCCTCTGTTGAACTGAGTGCCACGGATCTCTGCTTCCTGCTGTACCAAGAAACTGATGTCGACCCGATATTGAATATCCCTCCAGATGTGCTCTTTCTGTCCATTGGGCTCCCTGCCCAATCTGCATCCGTGAAGCCAAATAGCTTCACCTCATCCTCCTGCCTGTACCACAATCCATATCCCGATGTGCCTCTGAGATAATGCAATACATGCTTGCCTGCCTTCCAGAAGAGCTTGGTAGGCTTAACCATAGCTTGTGAAAGCTGGTTAACAGCATAGCATATATCGGGTTGTGTATTGACCAGATACATAAGCGACCCTACCAACTGTCGATAAACAGTGGCATCCACTACCTCCGCTGAAGTAGCATCCTCCTTCCTCCAACCTCCAGGAAGAGGAGTATCAACAGGCTTGCAGCCATGCATGTTGAACTTCTCCAGTATCTCCCGGGCATACTTACCCTGAGAAACAAACATTCCATCACTGCGCTGCAAAATTTCCAATCCCAGGAAATAATGAAGGAGGCCCAAGTCCTTCATCTCAAACTCTCTAGCAAGATCCTCCTTGCATGAAAGTATCAACAGCTCATCACCCGTCAAAATCAAATCATCTACATAAAGTACAATGATCAGCAACTTACCCTCCACCACAATCTGGTACAGGTTAGGGTCCGCCTCACTCTTGGAGAATCCAAGTCTGGTGAAATAATTGTCAATCTATGTGTACCAAGCACGAGGTGCTTGTTTCAACCCATACAGTGCTCTCTTGAGTCTGCACACATGCGACTCACTGCTAAAGATCTCGAAACCTTCGGGCTGCTCTATGTACACCTCCTCCTTAATGACTCCGTTAAGGAACGCAGTCTTCACATCCATCTTATGAATGTGCCACCCCATCTGCGCAGAGAGAGCTAGGATCGTCCGTATGGAATAATACCTTGCGACAGGTGCAAAGGTCTCCTCATAATCGATCCCCTCTATATGTGAGAAGCCTCGGGCAAAAAATCTTGCCTTGTACTTCTCCACACTCCCGTCAGCTGCCTGCTTCACTTTGTAGATCCATCTCGAACCCACCACTGATTTCCCTTCCGACCTTGGGACAATCTCCCATGCACTGTTTCTGACAATTGATTCATACTCTTCCACCATGGCATCTACACATGCGGGGTCCTCCACAGCTTCCTCGAAAGAGGATGGCTCTGTCACGAAACATTTGCTCACAAGAGCCATGCATCCAAGCAGACCGTCCCAAGGGATTCTCTATCTCTGCGCTGTGCTGTAGGTGCTCCTACAACCTTCTCTGCATCTTGAGCCAGTCGCTCAGCTTCCGTAGTGCGCTTCCGCCCTCTGATGGTTGGCGCTGCATGAGTGGTCTCTTCCACTCCATGAACCTCATCTTGTGGCTGATCCACATCCTGAGACTCATCCTTAGGAACTAATAGCTCCTCATCCGCATGCAAGTGTGGCTCCCTCTCAAGCGAACACTTCATGGCTTTCTCCTCATGAAATTTGATATCCCGTCGCACAACAGTCTTGCGACTGTCTGGAAAATACACACGATAGTTGTGGGGTGTATCAGTGTACCCCAAAAATATCCCAACCTCCGCAGTCGGCTCCAACTTCTTCCTGGCATCCTTCGTCACATGAATGTAAACAGGTGAACCAAAAATCCTCAAATGGGAAATATCAGGCCTCTTACTAGAAAACGCCTCCTCGGGTGTACTCATGCCAAGTATCCTGTGAGGACAACGATTCTGCACATATACTGCAGTATTGCATGCCTCCGCCCACAAGTGAATGGGTAGGCCCTGATCATGCAACATCGCCCGTGCAGCACCCACGATCGTTCTGTTCTTCCGCTCAGCAACCCCATTCTGCTGTGGGTTATGAGGTGTTATGAGCTCTCTTCGAATTCCTTCTGCGCTGCAAAAGTCCTTGAACTCGCCAGAGATGAATTCACCACCATTGTCGCTCCTAAGAGCCTTCACCTGCTTCCCCGATTCTTTCTCAACCAGTGCCTTGAACTCACATAACTTTGAGTATGTCTCGCTCTTCTTCTGCATGAAGAAGATCCAGCACTTACGAGAAAAATCATCAACAAATATCACATAGTACCTGTGCTTTGTTGTCGAAGCTACTGAGAAAGGTCCACACACGTCCGTGTGAATTCTCTCAAGGTCGTGGCACGACTATCCTTCTCGTGAAAGGTGGCTTTCACAAATTTTCTCAAAGTACATCCCTTGCACTGATCTGACTGCGCAAGTGTACCTTTGGGAAGCCCAGTAGAAATCTGCTGCAGTATCTTCAAAGCTCCATGGTGAAGGTGGCCCAATCTCCGGTGCCACAACTCGCCATCATCCCGGCTCACCACTCCTTCTGCCTTGCCTGCCATTGCTACGCAGCCATCTACCTGAAATTGATAAAGGTTCTTAACTCGAACCCCTATCCTCCGGGTCTCACCAGTTGCCTTACTGCGTAGGAAAGCCTTTCCCTCGCTAAAGACAACATCATATCCCTTGTCTTCTAACATCACCACAGAGATAAGATTCTTCTTCAATCCCGGAACATGCATCACTTCCTTCAATACGAAGGGTTTACCAGACTCCCTCTCAAAGGAAATGGTACCGATACCGGTCGCACTGTATCTACCATCATCGCCCATCTCGATGTGCACTCCAAGATCTTTCTCATCCAGATCTGAAAACAAATATCGATCTCCAGTCATGTGAAAAGACGCACCACTGTCCAAGAACCAAACTAATCCCATCACACTTGAGACCAAGCATACGATCAGCGAAAAATCCAGCTCAAACTGCGAGGCTAAGGCCTCTCCCGCTGCAGATCCAGCAGCATGCTTATTTTTCTTCTTCTGCGGACAATTTGTGGCATAATGTCCGTGCTGGTGACAGTGAAAGCACTTCACCTTGGACATGTCCTGCTTCTTGCCTTTCGCACCGAAATGAGAAGCTTTCTTGCTCTTCCCCTTCTTTGCTTTGGCAGCCAAAGCGCAATTTTCTTCATCAGATGCCTTTGATGAAGGTCCATCCCTGGTACTCTGCCTTATCTCCTCTTGCATGAGATCCGACCAAAGTCGCTCCCATCCTGGCAATTTCTCCCGACCATTGACAGAGTCCTGATAGGAATGCCAACTCTTCGGAAGACCAAGGAGAGCCAAGTCCACCAAGTCCTCCTCATCTACAGTCACCCCCACACTTCCCAGTTCATCTCTGCATTGAGTGAACTTCGTGAGGTACTTGGGTATACTGTCGCCTTTCTCCATCTTTATGTTTCTGAGTTTATCCTTGAGCGCCAACTTCCTCTGGTCGCTCTTGCTTTGGAATAAATCTGTCAATGCTTTCCACATCAAGTATGGAGAAGCTTTTCCATGCAGGCTGGATACAATGTGATCCTTGAATAATAGCTGAATTATTCACCGAGATTATCCTGATTACACACTATTTAAGCTTCATGAATAATACATAGCCTCTTCTACAATTGATCATCAATTTGCGGAAATAGAAGCAGTCGCATGCGCACATTAAAACATAATCAAGCACACATAGAACACAGTATGTAATGGGGAAAGCTTACAGCTGAAAACCCCCAAATATCTATATATTATAATGATAGAGAACATGTAACAATACATAGCACAAAGCTCCTCACAGCTCTCAGCACTATCTCACATGCTACACACAAACTAGCTCAGATATAGAACAAGTCACAAGTTCAAATCTTCTCCACAAGTCTGCCTGCCTCTACTGCGCAATCCAAGATGAGTAATGATGAGATCCAAGTTCGAATCCCACTAGCTTCAACTGTGCAATCCTCATTGGCAATCTCAGTCAATGTGTGTGAAAATCTCATGCACAGCCATGGTCACAACTGATAGTCACACTCACCCTTTCACCCACCTCTAACACTGGTCTCCACTGAACTGTCCATGCATTGCAGTTAACTGTTGTGTTATTTAGTTGATTTATGAGTTAATAATTAGTGAATTAATTAATAATTAATTCACACCACTCATCACTAGTGTATTTATCAGTTAGACTAAATACAACTAGTTCAACTAAGTTAAACCGAACACAACTCCACCAACTGTCCCATCAACTCCACCAAACTCTGCCACATGAGTTCTAACTGAAGTCAACCATGCAATAGCTCAACTAACCCTTAGGAAAAGCGTATTTCCTTCTGTCAGCTGCATGTGCCACATCCAAGCATCAAACTGAAGTGCTCCAAGAGGATAAGATAATGTTTATAGTCTAAATATTATTAAGGGTTAATAATATTTGACTATTCTATTTTTAGCTCGGCAGTCTAAAAATAGATTCCGCCCAATGTCTAAAAATAGAGGTCCATCTATTTTTACCAACATGACCAATCATCCATAAATAGCATCCTGCAACTCATAGAGCATGATCCATATGTCTAAAAATAGACTTTGCGCCAAAAATAGCCTGTGGGCCCACTTAGTGAAGGCAACTTCTTTTCACTAAGCTCCATCATCTTGTTGCATTTTCAACACAACCGGAGCTACTACAGTATTTGATCAGCATATGGTATGAGGACCAGGAAAATTTCATCCTTCAAGATCAGGAACTTGAAATTGATGTTTCTGATGTCTACTTTATCACAGGATTGTCCCGGAGGGGAGTAGCACCGACCTAACCCGTACCTGGCCTTGCATGCAGAGTATGTCCATGGTAATGGACAGAGTATGTCGAGGGGCACAGAATGGAACAAGAAGTGGGAAATTTGATATCAAAACTATCCCAGACTTAGCAATTAAAGTAGTGCTACATACCATCACACGAGCTACGGGATCACAAGCACCGCACGAAGAAAACAAAACGTAGTTGCTTCTTGTTGTAGACTACTTAACACTGACCATATACAACTGGGCAGAGGCCATGATAATAAACATGAAATGCCAGCTAACAAAATTCAAGAAGGGAAAATTGAAGCAATTTGGTTATGGGTCTATTATGGTATCGTTCTTCCTGGAACGACTACGAATTTTTTAGCGTCAAGAGGTCATAGACCCAACGCCACCAGTGAGACAATCACGGATGGCCCGATGGGCGGCTCTGATGCCAAGGGCAGGGGGCAATCGACAGATGTCCTTGAGACTGGAGTTCTTTGATTGGCTCTGCTGACAATTGATCATCATGGAGGACTGGCCCTACTCTGGTACAGATTTTACTGATGATCCGGACCTCCCACTCCCAGAGGGAGAGGATTGGGATGAATATTTGGGTAAGAATCATTTTTAATTTTCATGAGTGTTATGATATTTTTATTTTTATTTTATTTTATTTTATTTTATGTTATTTTATTATTATTATTATTTTAACTATGTATGTTTTGACATTAAATCCATGTATTTGCAGATGTCAGCCCAGAGAGACCTGCAAGCATGTCTCCGATAGCGAGGCGAATTCCTCGTGATTTTGATCCTCATGGTGAGGGAAGTAAGGAAGAGGAGCTCGTGCGCAATCTGGAGGGGATCACACGTGGAGTCTCGGATTATGCACGATTCGACGATGTTCCGCACACCTACCAGAGACATACCGTTGGGGTACCAAGTCATATTCATCACTTGCTGAGGCAGCTTGTACGGGCAGTGACATGCTACCATGATTATCACGCTGATTAGACACCTAGGCTTTATAATTACATATTTTGAGAGACATGGTGTCTCAAGATGTAACAAAAACACACATATTTTTTTTTGAATGTACGATGCACACTGATGCAAACGCACGATATATATATATATATATATATATATATGGATCTTTTTCACATGATGATGATTTTACAAATTACACAAATGTCTCTCTAATACAATGTTAGCCATTGTATCAGTTAATGAATTCATTTGTCTAGGAATATGTTGATATGTGATAAAATCAAAATGTCTTTCGAGCAAACAAATACGTAAATACAATCTCAAAATGTATGGGTTTCTAACTGAATAATGACCATTGAGTTGCAGAACAACAAGATGTGAATCTAGATTTATAAGCAATGCGTGTATGCCGAGATTGATTGCCTCGGTTAATAGTTCAAGGACAACACTATATTCAGCAACATTTTTTTTAGTTCTTCCTAGACAAATACCTTGCAGTTCTATCAACTCATCAATAGGATCAAAGATTACCCAGGTTGCTAAAGACAAATTCCTAGTACTACGGGAAGCACCATCCGCGAAACCGACATAAGGGGTAATAGACATCAGCACAAATAAGCAAGACCCAAATAAGCAGGAAAGTGCTCGCAAAGCACACCAAATCAAAACATGTAAAAAAATGAAAAAAACCACCTATGTACATAAATCATGCATGAATGACTCATGCATAATACTTTTTGAGATACAACCCATTTCTGGGTTGTTCTAAAGGATGATCTTCGTAATCAATAAGCTCATAGGCCCCATTATGCAATACACGTTTAAAAATGTAAGGCCCATGCCACATGGGTTGAAATTTACCTACCCCTAGCTTGTCATGAGCTTGGTCATACAGGAGGACGAGATCTCCTTCAACGAAATAATGAGGGGAAACTGATTGGTCAAAATGAGCTTTGACCCACTTTTTTTGTGCTTCAATAACTAGAGCAGCAAAGTGACGGGCTTCATCCAACCTTTCTAGATAAAGGAGACGCTCTTCTTCTGGTGAAGTATTCAGTAGTAATTCAAAAACCAACTTGAGCTAAGGTATTTCACATTCAATCAGAAGAGTAGCTTCCAGACCATAAACTAACTGAAAAGGGGTGAATCCGGTTGCACTCTTAACAGAGGTTCGATATGCCCAAAGAGCTGAAAATAACATGAGATGCCAATTGGATTTATGGATCCCAATTGTACGCTGAAGCATGGTAACAAGAAATTTGCTCATGGCTTCAACCTGGCCATTGGCCTGAGGATAGTACGACATTGAGCTGTCGTGACGTAGACCCAACTTGGAAGTCAACTCGGCCACCATGTAATGCCGAAAATGGGAACCATGATCGGTAACGATGGCTTGAGGGACACCAAATCTAGCAATGATGTGATTGAATATGAATTGAGCAGCTTTCTTACCGTCAACGGCAAGTGTAGCCATTGCTTCGGCCCATTTGGTGAAGTAGTTCATGGCTACGATAATATAAGCATGCCCCTTGGTCGAGTGAGGGTTACACGTCATAAAATCGATGCCCCACTTCGCAAAGGGACCAACGGTAATGACAGGATGAAGAGGTACAGGCGGCGCACACATCTTGCGTTGATAAATCTGGCAATCATAACATTTACGAACCGCGACAATGTAGTCTTTGAAGATAGAAGGCCAGAAATAACCAGCACGAAGAATCTTTTGTGCAGTGGCATAACCAGACATGTGACCGCCACAGGCGCCATTGTGACAATCATTGAGGACTTTCTCAGCTTCCTCGAGGGTCAAACATCGACGAAGAATGGAATCCACTCCGACACGATAGAGGGTATCCCCGACTATACGATAAGGTTGCGACTGATGATGGATGCGTCGGCAGGCATCCTTCGTCAACTCATATCTGAAAGTAGAAGTCTGGAGATAAATGATGATATCATCATACCATGGATTGAGGGTGCTAATCAAGAAAAGCGTATCATCTCGAATGTATTCCTTAGAACGAGACAGAGGAGAGTTTGAAGGGAGGGAACAAATCAAATCAGCAAAGACTAGTGACTTCTTAGATTTGGCAGCAGTAAATTCCAAATTGAACTCTTGGAGGATAACAATTCAATTTGAGTATTTTCCCCCCAGCAATTGTCGAGACAATATATAGGTCATGGGGTTGCAATCGGAAATCACAGTCATTGTACGCAAAAGAATATAATGACAAAAAAGTTTAACTTCTTGAACCGCAACTAGTGCTAACTTCTCGACATGTTCATAACGCGTCTCAAGATCGAGAAGGTTACGAGACAAGTAATAGATAACATGCTCATTACTGTCATCATAATCTTGTACCAAAACCATGGCAATCGTGCTGAAAGCGTCGGCTAAATAAAGGGAAAAATCACGATGATATTTATGAGGACCCAACAGAGGAGCGTTGACAAATAACATCTTCGGGGCCTAAAAAGACTTGGACTCAAGCTCTCTCAATGTAATTCCTTCTTATTCTAGCTCTCCAGTATTTCTCCAAGTTCAGCTCCTCAGCTATTCAACTAGTTTTTGCAAAGAGAGATGGCTTCTTTTTATAGAGGAAAAGGAGGAGGTTAGGATCCCTACAAAGGTGGGAGGGAGGCCTATCCTTTAGGGAGTTCCCATAAGAGGTGGAAACCATAAAATAAAGGAGGGAGTTCGTGGTTTTTCAGTTCAACCACTCCCAATGACTCATCCTCGAGGTGGTTGGAGTGGAATCTCCGCCTCTATTTTTAAAAAACATTTCATAAACAGCTTAGCGTGGGTGGAAAACTGGGACAGAGCGCCAGCTGGCGCAGGGCCCAGTGTTAATCTTCCTCTTCAACGCGAGGGCATAACTGACTACCCGCACTAAGGCAAAAACAATGGTTTTTGAGTCTCTGCTCACATAATTGTCAACAGAAGGAATATGACTCTCATGTAAAGGGATACAATGATGGTCTTTGCAAGGAATGACACTACTTATTGATCATGGAAATGACCCTCCAATGGGTGAGATGGGGATTGCAGGGGCAGTGACAAAATGCTGCGTAACACACACAAAGGAATTATACCCCTCTCTTGGGTCACCATCCTCCATGTATCAAGAGAGGGAAGGGAGGATTTGAAATCCCCTATATAAGACCACCATGAGATGAAGAATAGGTGATCACATTGTTATGCTAGCCAGAATTGCCCAAGCAATACCAGCAGTGTGTGACCTGGAGCTAAAGATAGAGGGGACTCAATTTTTGGCCACCCAACAAGTTCAGTCCACAGAGTAGAGAGAGAGGGGGATTGCACTGAGGCAAGCTTGGGATAAAAAAATCCTTGCATCAGGACTTAGAACCATTGTCTAGGGGCCCTTTGGCAAGAGGGTAAAAATTTCACTCTTCTTACTACCAGCACTCAATAAGACGGGCCTAGAGACACCGTTTGAATTATTGTTGTCGTTTGACTCTTTTCAGAGCTTCTATTTATTTTTGTTTAGTTTTAGTTTAATTTTAGTTTACATTTGCATGCTTTTTCCTCTATATAGTATGCTCATTGATTCTAGCTTTTTCCACTAACTTTCTGGACTCCACTCTTTTCTGCTTGTTACCGATAGCTTAACGGGGTAAACCACACCCCTTAAGCTGGTGTGATTTCGTACATACATGCACCAAACACACTACATCAAACATATTAAAGCATAAGAAAACATTATTAAGTGCAGAAGGAGAGATTTATTAATATATATTTTCATGTGCATAAGGAAGGAAGATGGGCCTAATAAAGGTTAGATGGGCCTTATTATATGTCTAATTTATTGGCCCATCACTAACAACATAACATTTATGTTAGCCACCATATGTTAACTGGTCTCTTATAGCTTTATAGATTTAGGTTGCGGTTCTATATTCTGAAGAAAGTGTGGCTATCACAAAGTCAATCAGTCTATAATGTTAATATTTTATAACTTTAATATATTACATGTAACTAATGTCAATTTGAATTGAAAAAATAAAGGGTTAGCAATTTCAAATGGAATGCAAAATTAAAAGGAGCAAACAATATTGTTAGCCAAGGCACCGCAACAAGAAGAGACTATATGGTTTGACAATGTTAAGGCTTCGAGAAAAGTAAAGGATACGTCCACAATGCTAAAGTAAAAGATAAGCATGGACTACATTTTAGGTTGAGTTAAAATAAGCTTACACTCCATTTCAGGCATGTTAGAATAAGCCTTTTTTTTCATCTAATTTTATAGCATGTATGTTGAATTCTGAAATTTAAATGTAAATATACCTGTTAGGGAATAAGGTTATAGAGACTTATATACCATTTACCCAAAGAGTATTTATCGGGGATAAAGAGGATATTTATGTGTTTACCCTTCTTCAGCAAATTTCATATATCCCTAGACATGTAGTTAATATGCATTCAAATTCCTATAAAGGATGGCAACATTGCTTTAACACCTGCAGTTACATTTGATCTAGGGCATTTCTTACCAGAAATTTGACCATCATTCAACATTGAGGCGAGAGCCCACTTGAGTCAATGCATTCACACCTGTTTCCATGGGGATCTCAGTTCTGCCTTCCTTTCCAGGTAATGCTCCCTCCCATGGATCTACCCATTAATGCATTGATCAATGGATACCTCCAAGCACCCGTCTAGTGGTCTAGATCCCTCTGTTATCGCCCGATTGATCGGTATCCACCCTTCGGGGATCTGATGGAAGTTCCTATTGTAGGGGAGTGGGAAAAAAACTTGAACGACATAAAAAGAACATTCGAGCAACCAGTTGGCCATTCAATGCCTACTGAGAAAAAATTGAGTTGAAATCACTCCTCCCTCAATTTTGGATGACACAACTGCCTATCCGGAGATCCACAAAAGAGAGTTGATTTGAAATAATGTAGAGACATTTTGAAGCACAATAATGGCCAGAAAAAACATCGAGGTCGTGCCTCGAGCTCTGGAACGAATTCATTAGGGGAATTTTGAGGTCTAAAATGGGCCTCCTAAGGAAATAATAAAATAATAGCTAAACCAATAAATAATGTTTATGAATTTTCGATTCACTTTTTGCACCTCAATCCATGTAACTATAGTTAAATTTAATTCAAAAGTTGTACCAAAATAAAATTAATAAAAAAATTGTATTGATGTGACTTTAAATAAGAATGAGTTTTTCAAGAAAAAGCCATTATCATTTAACAGCTAATGCATTTGTCCTTTGTACTTAAATAACTTAAAATAAAATATAAATATAAATTTATAAATTCTTAATTATATTGTATGCTATTAATTAAAATTTATATTATTTAAATTGTATAATAACATGTAATTAATATACTATATAAAAATAATATAATATAATAAATATATAGGGATATGCATTGTTTCTTTCAAGAAATATGAAATGAAAATAATGTATTTTTATTCAAAAAGTGTAAAATGACATTTATTATGAGTACTTTACTTTGACTTTAAAAGTACTTAGAACACTACCATGGTTAACCATGAGTTTTTACCCACCATTGAGAATGTGACAAGTAAGTACCTTTAACTCAAGCAATGCCACTTCAACCATTAGGGATGATGCCATCCCCTAAAATGTGATTGGTTCTCATTTAAGTGAATTTTGATTGTACATTTTCCTTAGGACACCCATTTTAGACCTCAAAATCCCCTAATGTCTACTGTTGCATGCATGTAGAGCAAGCGCCTCCATAACCAGCATGCCTACCGACTACTTATTCTAAATAAGCAGGGGGTGCCCCATTCATGCTATGCCATAGATGGTGTTTTTTGGATAGTCCAAAAGGTCTATTGAGTTCCCCTCCATATTTAAAGGTCATCATGAATGCAGTTGAGGGTCTATTTCATTATTACTGCTCAACCTTATTTCTTATTATTTAAGCTATTTCATTATTATTCACGACCCACTTATTCTGAGGGGCTCGCTAGCAGCATTAAGGATTGGTCCTTAGAGCTACAATGAACCCATGCTCTCCAGTGAATGAAGTCTAGTTATGTCTACCAATGCGTACTATGCAAATGGGGCCACTAATAACTAAGACTACCGACAGAAGAGCCCATGAAAAATTTGCAATGGTTCATGGAGTGCTTGGGCTGCCAATGGAGGTAAGTTTCATAGGGATTCTAAGCTTGCCCGTATATTATAATGGGAGACTTAAATAAAAATGACTGGGCAATATGATAGTCATCGTAAACGGATTGAAGGAGATTACCAACTATGCTTTGGAATCAACACATATGAATGTTGTGCAATCTGTAGACTCTATAAATTTACTGGCAATTATTGTTGGTGATAAAACTGGTCATGACACTTTGGCTTCTTTCAACTCCAGTCTTACATGATTTCTTTCATAAACGATAGATATCATATTGGCTTTCGAGGTCAATATTTTGTTATATTTTCCAAATCCAGTGAGATTTCGAAAATTTTACATCTGCATTTATCATGTTTTATCGAGATTTTATGTGTTCAGGTCAAAAAATGTGGGCTTTCCAAAGATTAGATGGAGACTGTGCCAGCGGCCCAAGATCAGCTGGAAATTGTAACAACAACGATAAGAAGAAACATAATGGATATTTTTCTCAGGAGCTTCAGAGTGAAATAAATAATTTATGCTCTTAGATGATTATGCAGCTAAATGAAGTCTGCGATTAGCGGTGATAATAAGCAACATAATGGATATTGTTCTCAGGAGCTTCGAAACTAAATAAATAATTCATGCTCTCAGATGATTATGCAGCTAAACAAATTCTACGATTCAAAGAAGGTAAAATCAAAATTTATCAATTTTGTAGAATCTTATTACACAATTCATGCCATCAGCTTCTCACCCGCATCGACAAAACCCATACACACCACCTTATTTTCATAAGTTTCATGGCCTGTATCAAGTAAGGAACGAACAATATTGACACACACGAGCCATTGAACCTTGCTTTTTTTCCCATCTCCATCATTTTCATCGGTATTGTTTTAGGCTTCGCAGTCAAGAGTGAGAGGAAAGGTTACACACAGGTCACTTAAGAACCTAAAATGAATAGATCCAAGTTTATACCATATGAGGCACCAACCACCAGGTTTTCAAAAATATATTATTATTAAAGAGAATTTGTTGGGAAATTAAACCATACACACATGTAAAGGGCAGAAAGAAGAGGAATATCCTGATGACTATGAGCTATGCAAATGCACAATAATAATATAGGTAGACATAATTGCAACAACAATTACCTCTTAGAGGAACCACTAGGAACCACAAGCACCCATAGCGAAGGTATACACCCCCATTTATGCACCGAGAAAATAGAGATGGAGATTGAGATGGAGTAAAAGGTAGCAGAAGAAAATATAACAACATAACAACTAATAGTGAAATTAGCTTAGCATAAAAGTAGATTGTCCAGATGAAGTACCTTGTCGGTGCAGAACTAGCTTGTCTGAATAAAGTACCTTGTCGGAATTGGCACTAGGCAAGGGAAAGGTTATCGCATGTGTAAATGCTTTGGCTCCTAAGGTATCTGCCTCACCAACAAATGCGTTCAAACAAAATTGTGCAATGAAAAGAGCCATGTGATTTTTTGTAACATAATTTGACTCAGCTAAAAGTCAAGAGAGGTTCTGAGCAATTCAAGGTTATTGAGGAACAATTGTTAAAATTTCAAGAAGACCTGAAACATGCTCAAAAGGATAACCACAAGCTCAAAAAGGATTCATCATCACATGTGCACAGGAACCAAAATCGGGGAAGCAACAGCATTTGAGGTGTAATCTAAGCTAGATGAGCAGCAAAGAAGAAAAGCGCGCAACAAGGGTCAAGTCGGGCTTATACCTGTGCAGAACAGTTCAGGAGTCGGGCCAATTGATGCGTTCAGAACATTGCACAGAGTTCAGGGTCGAGTCATGCAAATATACATGTAGAACAGTGTTTGGAGGCTTAATCACAGTCGCATGTGGAAGGCCTGATCGCATATAGTAAATCACAATCGCAAAGCTCAAGAGGAATAGAACAAGGCTAAATCGCTGAAATGAGAAATGCGATACGAGGACCGGATGTGATATAGTTAGAAGATCGAATCTAAATTATTTAAAGTACAGTCATGGGACTCTCTCGCATATCACACATTGCAAGCTTAGAAGGGATAGCAATCATAAGATAATTGGATTCGCCGAAGTGCAAAGTGCGATAATGAAGCGAACGCGGTGCAGCTCAGAACTATTGTTTAATATATTCCAATTGCACATCGCACATCGCAAGATCAGGAGGAATGGCACTCATGAATATGTTATGAATGTCAAAACGCGAAATGAGACAAGGTTTTATATCGCTAATTGCGATTTGCGATCAGCTCCACCTCCACTTGCCACGTCATCCCTACCTTTATCGCACATCACGGCAAGCTTAGGAGGAATGGCACTCATGAATATGTTATGGATGCCAAAATGTGAAATGAGATAAAGGGACAGGCGCGATAGTTTTCAAAGGAAAATTGGAATATCTATTTAAGTCCAATCTTGTGGCAGTTACAAAGGAAATTCTGAATGCAGGGTAGACTCAGGTAATAAAAGACTCAACATTACGTGAAAAAAAGCGGTATGCGTTTACGATAATTTATTAATCAAAGAATAAATGCTATGGGCATGAGCGGATGAGGCAGAGTCTGGTAGTAGGTGACATGATGACAGTGTTTGTAACACAAAATCATGGGCAAAGTCGGGTAGAGATGTGTTTATGCATATTATTACGGTATCACAATAGAAACGGAACAAGACACATCAACAACAAATCAAATTCAGCAAAAGGATTATATTTCAGTTTTATTTTGTTTTCTTTGTTAAGATCAAAGCTACAATGATGTCCTCTGTTATCATTAATAATTAAAAAAAATTTAAACATGGCATGTCAAATCTGTTTTGATCATGGTCTAAATAGTTTTGAAATTCATTTTAGCATGGTTAAGGGTATGTCATAGTTTTAGAGGTTTAGTGTTCACCATCAAAATTCAAATAAGGTCTTTATAGGTCCATTCCATAGTCAAAAAGTTCACATTTTTCATTTAAGGGTCATCTAAGTAATTTTTGGGTCGATTTTCTGCAATTAGCCACAAATCCATAGTTTCATAGCGTCGCTATTTCAAAAAATGAGTTTTGCACTACGAAAGCGTTGCTACTTTCGTAGTGCAAAGTGCAAAAATTACACTGTGAGTGCTACGAAAGCACGGTTTCTTAGATTTCGTGTCAAATAAGCCGGTATTTGTCAGTTTTAGTTGGGGAATGACATGATAGGGGTATGGTGAGTCAGTTAGTTACCAGATTTGATGTACTTACCTGTCCTTCAGTCATCATAGTCATGATAGGATATCAATTAAACATCATTTGGTCATGAGGTGACATCTCTAATTCGAATTTTTTTCCTAATTGAGTCATCTCTATTTCATTTACCTTCACATATGTTCTCCAAGCTCTGAAGAAATAAGGTTAAGAATGTGGTTGTTCTTTTCAAAGACAACTCTCACCATTATCAAGCGAGGTTGTTTTACAGGTTTTAGAGAAGCTAACAAGTTATCTTTACAATAAACATGGCATAGGAGAAGAAGGTCCACAGAGGGGGACATTTTCTAAGATACGAGCCTGAGAATGTAAATGCCATTATGGAGGATCAAATGGTAATGGAGGCTTTTAGAAAAGCTGGCTGTCTCAAATTTTGTAAAAAGCTGCAGGGTTGCCACACTCAGGTGTCCAAAGAGTTTTCTCTACATTTCAGTGGAACCACTACCAAAGTTGGAATGATAAATATGCTAGTGACACCTGAGATCATAACTGCTATGACAGAGATACCAAGGGGACAACAACCTTGGTTTAACGGTTTTAGGTTTGACATGGAGCCATGCAAGGAGTTTATGAAACCTGAATATGTAGACATGGACTTGAACAATGCAATACCTAGAAGTTGTATCAAGGACAACTATGCAAAGCTGCTATTCAACATCCAAAGATATTTCACATGTGAATGCAGAGACCATAAAGTCTACACTTATCATTTCAAACTATTTTTGCATTTCACAAGAATGATATCATTAGATTTACCATTTTACTTGCATAGAAGCCTTGCCAAAATGGGTGACAAAGTCCAAGCTAAATATGATGGATGTGAAACATCTTTGTTTCATCACGGTTTGATTAAGTTACTGGTTTAAAATGAGCTTCAGAAAATAAATAGAGATTGGTCTTCCTTTTTATTTATGAGTGGATTTGAAATGGAAGCCCTAACCCCAGCTAGAAACCCTAAGATCAAGGGAAATCCTTCACCACCAGTAGCAGAATCCAGTCAGCCAGTGGTTACCAAAGAAAAGAGGTTTCTGAAGTTGAAACCAAGGAAATAGGTTGAATATATAACTGAGAAAGCATTAGTTCTTGTTGTAGAAACCCCATCACCTACAAAACAGAAAATAGAAAGGGTCAAAGAAACAAAACAAAAACAAGTGGCTAGTAAGCAGGACACCCAGAGAAAGACAAGAAGTCAAGTAGCAACATCAAAGGGAAAAGCAACGGTTTCAGTGACAGCGGACAGCCCAATGAGGAAAGGCAACTTGGATGATATACTGAATGCAATTGATATAGAAGAATCGCCCATTTTGCAAGCAGATTTCATTGAAGTGAATGAACCCAAACAGAGAAAAATGAAATCAGCAAAGAAATTGGAATTTGAAGGTTAGAATGCAGCTTTTGTTTTTCAAGCTAGGAAACCTTTAACCAGACATGAAAAGAAACTCCAAGAAGGTAGTAAATATATCCAAGTAACCATTGAAGCAGCCAAAGTCCCTGAAGAGGTGGTCGATCTCTCATCACCTATGGTGGAGCATGCAGCCAGCAAGATTGAGAAGGGAAAGGAACACATGTCAGAGTGTCAAATGCTGGAAGAAAGGTTGAAGCTATAAAATCAAGAGATGGAAATGATGAGAAAGAGGGGAAGAAAACACAACATTGAAAAGACATAATTCAAGAGGATGAACGTTGTTTGGGAAGGTCAAACAGTTGCTAGGTCAGAGATCCCAAGCAGTGCACAACAGTTCTTTACATGGACAGTTCCTGCCATTAAAGAAGCACAATTTGTTAGAGTGATCAACACCCATTTGAGAGCCAGTAATAGAAAGCTAAGAGGCCAAGTGGAAGATTTGGAGCTACAATTAAAATAGTCTCAAGATGAACTAAAGAGCAGAGGTAGAAAATGACAAATTCAAAGCAAAAATCAAAATGGAAAAATGAGGATTAAATTTTGTAAAGGTTATGTTTTTAGTTCATATAGCTGATGGTTTTGATGAGGCAAGTGATTTTCTAAAGTTATAGCATCTTTTTATTTCAATTTTTGAAGAAAAATGGGAAAAAACTACTTACACAACAGTTTCGTAGCGCCTGTAGTGCAAAAAGGGTGAAATGCGCTATATAACTACTGTAGCAGCTTTTTCACCCTTTTCCTTATCAAAATTTGGAGAGAAAACCATGCATTTTGACTTGAAATTTCTAAGGAAGATATGTCAAGTGATTATCAAAGCAACCCTGAAGGAAAGGAAGCTAAATTTTGAAGTAAAATGGGTAAAAATATTGCGCTACGAAAAGTGTTATGAAACTGTGTTGCTTTCGTAACGCAAGTCTGTTTTCACTAATTTGAGAAATTCAAAGTGGTTTTGCACAGCTGGCATGAAGGGATGACTTGGGAAATATGCTAATCATGTTCCTGACATAAATTAGCTTCGAATTTATGGGTTAGAAGTGGTCAGAATATCTCAAGAAACTAAAAGAAACCTAAGCCTAAAAACAGGGGAGCAGATTCCTAAATTGCAGGAGATCAACATCATCAACATTATGGTCATAACAGGTTGGAGCTCATCATCAGGATTCAACTTAATGGAAAGATAAGTGGAAAATGATGTAGTTAAGTTTAGATAAATTTGTTTTGAGTGGAATCAAAAGAGTTTTAATTCTATTTGTAATAGGACTCTATTTTCGTTTTATAGCTGTGTTTGTAATAAATTCCATGTTTTATGGTTAGTATAGGTGTCAAAGCATAGGAATTCGATGTATCTAGTTGTGTATAAGCTTATCTTATGATGTAAATGATCTATAAAATATCAAGGAGTCGAAATAGAAAGGGTTGGACATTTTTTAGCAAAAAGACTATGTTTTATGTAAGTGACTATTTTAAGCCTAATACAGAATTTCTACTTAGACAACTCAAGATTCATAAGGATTTCTTGTATGTTCTTGTTCTGATGGCATCTTTTCAATATTCTATTGTAGTGGTGTTTGCTTATGTTACTCAGAATTCATCAATGATGCTCTGACTTCCTTCATAAACAAACTAACTGTGTGTTTCAATGTTCTACATGTTTATTCCTTGACTTGAACTCTGATATGCCTTGACTTCCATGATAGGTAGATTATTTTGGTTTTGCTGAAGCTATTATGACTCCATAAGCCCAATGTATACTTGCTAATGTGATTTACAACCAGTTTATATCATTTATCTATTTTTATCCCATATAGAGTTAGCCATCTACATATTTATCAAAATTCATAAACCCTTCAGAGAGCCCTCTCAGGTTGAGGAGGTTAATCCTCAACCAAAAGATTGGTTTGAAATAGTTGCACAAGATTGGTTTGATGAGCAGCCTATTAGGTCTGATTTTGTGATAACATCCTCGATTGCAATATAATAAGTAGTTAAACAGTTTAGGCAGTCTAGGAGTTTCAAGAAGCTCGAGCAGTTACAAAATGCTTTTGATTGTATTTAAGGAAGAGAGAAAGAGAGAGGAGGGGTTCTGATTTCTAGACCTCTTGGAGACTACATTTTGTACTTATTTTTCTAATGGGTGAATGAAAGAAGCAACAAATTTCCTGCAACTGTTGATGGTGATTCATGTTTCTTGTGTCATTTTATGTTGTTTCTTCCTTGAATGAAGTGAAGTAAAGAAGCACCTGGTCTCTGATTTACGTTTGTAAGTAAGAGTTAAATAGCCTTAATAAGCGCTCGTTCACTCCAACTCCTTTCCCTCCATGAATTCTCTCTAAAACTTAAAAGTAATAGATTCTTTGTTTACAACATATTACTTTGAGTTTCCTCTCTCTCCATGAATTCTCTCTGAAACTTAAAAGTAATAGATTATGTGTTTACAACATATTATTTTGAGTTTCCTCTCTCTCCATGAATTCTCTCTAAAACTTAAAAGTAATAGATTACGTGTTTACATCATATTAATTTGAGTTTCCTTTACAGTTCTTCTTTTCCATTCAGATATCAGCAGTTAATGGCATTGTGAAATATTTTATTATTCCAGATCATTAAGGGTTTTATAAAAATAGTTTCCATAGGGATAAAACAAAGACCTCATGATAAAATTAATTTTGTGACACACCTTTAAAGTGTCTTAAGCACTTATTCCTTTCAGAACTGAGGGATTGTCTCTTAAGAACCAACATTTTATGGCATCGTTGTCGAGGATGAAGGCGCAGAGTTATTTTTCCTTGGGTATTGAGATCTATTTCTTGATGGTGAAAAATATTTAGATATAAAATTTGGTTGTTTATTATTCACCTGGCGACTCCACTAATGAAGATTTCATTAGATAAGAAATTTTGCTAGCAAGAAAATGAGAAAGCATCGTGGAAAAAATGGGTATCAGAGTTTGAATCTTTCAAAGGAAGTTTTATTTTTCACTATCAGTTTAGTGGTCTATTTTCCCTTACATATCAAGAATATTGTTTCCTGCCTTATATTCTCAAAAGATTATAAGGCCCAAAAAATAAATTCTTTATTGGAGAAAGAAGATTTTTCTTCTGCTTGTATTATTGATCTTGACACAACTTTATCTCCTAAATATGAGAGGAGAGATGACTGTTGCATTACAATTCCGGAAGATAATATGTCATAATCTGGGCATAAAGGTGAGGATTCATCATCTTTGGGTGATAATATTCTACCTCATAAACAATCCGCTTCTTTCCAGCTTGGAACCAAGGTGATTTTCAAACCCTTGGTGTTGCCTACAATTAGTCATCAATATCCTTTAAAAAGCTTTAAATTTATGCCAGGATTTTCTGGATAAAGTGATGAGGTTGGAGCCGAACAACACCTCCTAGAATTTGAATACTTTCTGGACAAATTTCAAATTATCTATGAAGATGTGGCTCTAAGTATGTTTTTTCATTTATTAGAGCGGGGTGCTCAGGATTGATTCTAGTTTTTGGAGGAAGGTTCAATTAGTTCATGGTAGAGTCTTCAAGACATGTTTCTTAGATATTGGGGCGAACACAAGTCATACGAAAAGAACCTTTTGGAGTTATATTCTATCTAGAGGCAGAGTAATGAATAAATCGCTGTTTTTAATAGGAGGTTTCAAAAAATATAATTCAATACGCCGAAAGAAATTCAACCTCCTGAAGATGCAGCTATCATATACTATTTGAGGGCTCTTTCTAGTGTCTTGGCTTTTTATCTCAAGGAGAGAAAGCCTTACACTCTGGTGCTAATGTTTCTTTATGCATAGGAAATCGAAGATAATGTGTGGGCTTGTAGAAATTTTTCCTGTCATGTTGAAAGAACAAGTTTTGTTGAATACAAGAGGGTCTGTCAAGAAAACATTGGAATTGATTTACAAGAGAATGCAAATTCAGAGATGAACAAGGATTTTCAAGAGGTGTCAGAGGATTATTGTATTGCTAAAACACAAGAATTTAAGCATTCTGAATATTCTGGTCAAAAATTTGTTGCACAAACCGAACTACACATTGAAATCCTGGAAGATCATTACAATTTTCTTACTTTTAATGATTTTGTGAATAGAGGAGAAACTAGAGAAGCTCCTCAGGTGTGTTTGCAGGAGGGGGGAGATTTTTGTCAAGAATTGGCATTATACGAAGAACATCAACATTATGAGGAACAAACCTTAGATTTCTCTTTTCGGCCTAAATGGTTGTCAGCAGAAAACCACAATCAATATTCTCACATACAACCTCAAATTGAGGAGTCAAATAGTGGAGGAAGTTGCCCTATTCAAAGAAGTCTACATCACCAAGATGTTCAAGAAAAGGAGGCAGCAGAAAATTGGTCTCATCAGTTCTATGATCTAGTAGCTAACTATATGAAAACTTTCTTTTGTTAGCAACAAGCATTTATGCAAAGGTATGTGAAAAGCTTTGTATCTAGAAAACTTTCATGGTACCTCCCTATTGTAATCTTCAAATTTCAACAGTGTGGAGGCATTAGGTCTAACATGAAAATGTTGGATTGGTGCCATTGGAAGGCTGAATTCACATGATTAAATTCAGACATGAATACATATATAGACGTTGTGCATATATAAGCTCAGAAGTTGAGCATTTTTAGTTGTAGTATTTCTAGTTCGATATTTTCAGTTTAAGAAAAAAGGAAGAAGTCCAAAGTGGAGTAGGTTTCGGGATGATTTCATGTCGGATCAACTCCCATTTGGGATTGAATCCATGCCCAATAAAGGTTAATGATCTACAAGTGCTCTTTGACTCCATGCCCAATAAAGGCTAATGATCTACAAGTTCTCAGAACTTTGCTACCAAAGTGTTGTCCCCAATTGGAGCCAGATGATGTAGCATAATTTGACTCAGCTAAAAGTCAAGAGAGGTTCTGAGAAATTCAAGTTTATTGAGGAACAGTTGTTAAAATTTCAAGAAGACCTGCAACATGCTCAAAAGGATAACCACAAGCTCAATGAGGATTCATCATCACATGTGCACTAGAACCAAAATCAGGGAAGCAGCAGCATTGGAGGTGTAATCTAAGCCAGAGGAGCAACAAAGAAGAAAATTGTGCAACAAGGGTCAAGTCGGCCTTATTCGCGTGCAGAACAGTTCAAGAGTCAGGCCAATTGATGCATTCAGAACATTGAACACAGGTCAGGGTCGAGTTGTGCAAATATACGTGAAGAACAGTGTTCAGAGGCTTAATCACAATCGCATGTGGAAGCCCCGATCGCATATCACAAATCACAATCGCAAAGCTCAGGAGGAATAGAACAAGGTTGAATCGCCAAAATGTGAAATGCAATACGAGCACTGGATGCGATATAGTTCGAAGATCAAATCTAAAGTATTTAAAGTCTAGTCGTGGGACCCTCTCATGTGTCGCACATCGCAAGCTCAGAAGGGATAGTGATCATAAGATAACAAGATTCATCGAAGTGCGAAGTGCGATAACGAAGTGAACTTGATGCAGCTCAGAACTATGATTTAATATATTCCAATCGCACATCGGACATCGCAAACTCAGGAGGAATGGCACTCATGAATATGTTATGAATGCCGAAATGCAAAATGCGACAAGGTTTTATATCGCCGATTATGATTTGCGATCAGCCCCACCTCCACTTACCATGTCATCCTTACCTTTATCGCATATTGCAAGCTCAGGAGGAATGGCGCTCATGAATATGTTATGAATGTCGAAATGTGAAATGCGATAAAGGGATGGATGCGATAGTTTTCAATATAAAATTTGAATATCTGTTGAAGTCCAGTCTTACGGCAGTTACAAAGGAAAGTCTGAACGCACGGCAGACTCGGGTATGAAAATACCTGACGTTACGTGCAGAACAACAGTATGCGTTTACGACAGTTTATTAATCAAAGACTAAACACTACGGGCACTAGCAGAAGAGGCAGAGTTGGGTAGTAAGTGACATGATGACAGTGTTCGAAACATAAACGCATGGGCAGAGTTAGGTAGATATGCGTTTATGCAGACTGTTAGGATATCACAACATAAACGGAAGGAGACACATCAACAACAAATCAAATTCAGCAAAAGGATTATATTTCAAGTTTTATTTTGTTTTCTTTGTTAAGATTGAAACTACAAGGATGTCCTCGATTGCAATGTAATAAGTAGTTTAATAGTTTAGGTAGTCTAGGAGTTGTAAGAAGCTCGAGTAGTTACAAATCGCTTTTGTTTGTATTTAAGGAAGAGAGAAAAAGAGAGGAGGGGTTCTCAGTTCTGGACCTCTTGGAGACTACATTTTGTACTTCTTTTTCTAATGGGTGAATGAAAGAAGGAACAAGTTTCCTGCAACTGTTGATGGTGATTCGTGTTTCTTGTGTAATTTATGTTGTTTCTTCCTTGAATAAAGTGAAGTAAAGAAGCTACTGGTCTCTGATTTACGTTTGTAAGTAAGAGTTAAATAGCCTTAATAAGCGCTCCTTCACTCCAACTCCTCTCCCTCCATGAATTCTATCTAAAACTTAAAAGTAATAGATTCTGTGTTTACAACATATTAATTTGAGTTTCCTCTCTCTCCATGAATTCTCTATGAAACTTAAAAGTAATAGATTTTGTGTTTACAACATATTATTTTGAGTTTCCTCTCTCTCCATGAATTCTCTCTAAAACTTAAAAGTAATAGATTCTGTGTTTACAACATATTACTTTGAGTTTCCTCTACAGTTCTTCTTTTCCATTCAGATATTAGAAGTCAATGGCATTGTGAAATCTTTTATTATTCCAGATCATTAAGGGTTTTAGAAAACCAGTTTCCAGAGGGATAGAGCAAAGACCTCATAATAAAATTATTTCTGTGACACACTTTTAAAATGTCTTAAGCACTGATTCCTTTCACAACCGAGGGATTGTATATTAAGAATCAACATGAGCCATGTGTAAACCTGGAATACTTCCATGCAAAGAGCCATGTGAAACCCTTGTCACCCTCGCATACATGGTGTCCACATGCATCCCAGCAATTAACCTCACCTTTCTATGCACAATGCCTTCTTGCTAGCATTTTATACTTGAGACTACTGCTAACATTAATCTATGGATCTGAAAACATGAATGGAAAAAAAAAAATTTATCCTATACTTACAGCCTCTCCGCCTTGAGAAGAGGCCAAAACCACCAAATCTTATTTACGATGTGCTTTACTATACTAAACCAAGCACATACTTATAAAAAATGCAAAGACGACCAAAAAATGTACTGCTAATATAGACTAATCAATCACCATAGTCCCATGTCATAACGACAGAGACTAATAATGAAAAAAAGCTAAAACATATGTCATAAATAAATTTTTATAATTATACTAATTACAATTTAGTACATAATTCTTCATAAAGTTGTGAAGACAAGGTGTAATACTTTCATATTCCCTTTAATTCCGTAAAATAATAGTAAATAAATTAACAAAACCACACATATTCCCAAAGTTAAAAATGTCACTGCACTCGAGTCTTCCCACAATGGTTGGAAAAAAGTATATGATATAAAATAAAGAAAATAGATTTTACGTGTAAAGTTCCATTGATCTTATAGAGAGTGAATGGCATACACCACACTCTTAAAATGGAATGTACACATGTATAAAACTAGCTTGACTTAACAAATGTTAAAATTGAATATGTAAAAATATAAAGTTGTTAACTCAACAAACGTAGAGAATAAGATAAGATAAAATAAAATAAACAAAGGGAAACCCCATTTATACCGTGCAATAAAATTGTGTTGTTGAAATTCATGCTTAAAATTATATTAAATAAGTGTAATACGCAGGGTTAATGTTTATTACTTGTTTTTTTTATGTGAAAAAGTAAGAAGTTATTATAACTATGATAAAATGAATATTATGATATTTAAAAAATAATAATAATAATAAATAAGAAAATATAATAATATTATTTTTTAAGTTTAATGATCTAATAAAGATATTGGAAACATTAAAATTGTTTCTATTTGGTTGACTATTTGTAGTTTATGGGTTATTTTAATTAACAATTTCACTAGTTCACACATACAACAATGCTTAATAAGATTAAATTTGGTTGATGGAATTTTTGAAAAGGTAAAAGAATGATTTGTTTTAAAATTTTATTTATATATTTGATTTTTTTTAATAAATCCAATCATAAAACATTCTTATTTTTTATGAGCTTAAAGGTTTAGAGTTGGTATTGTAAAAAATATTTTAAAATCGTGATTTAATATGGGTGTATATGAGATATCTATAATAATAAATAAATAGACAAAGTTTAGTTGATTTATTGGATGTTTTGGCCCGTTTAAAGGTACATTTCTCAATCAATTTTGTCTTATATCTAGCATGGAATTGTAATCAAAACAACATAAAATATCCCCGATGGGGGTGACGAAATCCGACATGTGCTCAATACGTATGCAATGAATGTAAGCATACGACAGATGGGAAGGACGATAGATTGTATGTCCTTCCATTACGTAAGGTGTAAGGTGAGAGTAACGGTGTGGTGTGTGAGACTTTATTCATCCTCCACGGGAATGTGTGCTGGTAAGGTATGTTGGTTAATGGCAAATGTCGAGGTTATGGGATGTTATATTGTGTTGGTAGTATTGTGGTCTAAGTAGTGTTAGCTTGTCTGGTTTCTTCAACCCTCAGGTAGTCTGGGAGTGGTGGAGAAAACAACGTCGCTGCTTCCTCCACTGTGAATAGATAGCAAAAGTGTCAAGTTCCTCTGCCAGTGCCTGGCTCCTTTCTTTTGTCAGCGATTTAAAGGAAATTTGCATGGTAAGACGACTGGTCTTAGTGTCCATACCAGCATTGCTTGATATTTTTTCCTTGAGTGTTTTCTATGTTTGGTATGGTGTCTAGGTGTTTTGTCCCTTGGAATTCTTTTGATTACTCCTCTCTCTATGGTTTTATCCTGGAATTTTGAGATGTATCTCTGGGTGAGAAGAAATTACTCTCAGAGGTTGCAAGGAGGCCTGGTGGAGTTTGCTTCAACTTTTAATTGGATTGGGTTCGTCTCTCGTGTTTCTTTGCTCTCGTGACAAGTCATTTTTCATGTGCCTTTTCTCCCAGGTGCTTCCCCTATTAGAGGAGAGGAAGAGCCATCAGTTTAGCTGGCATGGAACTTAATTTTGGGTGTGCTTGCCTCCCTCTTGGTTAGTGTGTGGTGTTTGTTAGTTCTGAGGGGAAAGCTTTTGCTGGATAATTTGGGGCTAGTGTTTGACTCGCTTTGGTTCATAGCTTGTCGGGAGGTTATGTTTAACATTGTCAATAATGACTTGGGGACATCTTCTTGGGAACTCACCATGTGACCTGTACTGCGTAATTCTCGCTCCCAACCCAAGCGGAGGAGAGCCTCGACCAGTCAGGTTGGTTCTGACAACAAGTTGAAGGTCGTGCTAGGGCTTCAGGCTATTGAAATACCCAAGTGGGGTGGGCGTGTTGTTGGGGGTGTGAATAGATCATTTTCGGGTGATCGTGGCAATAAAGGTGGTGTGAGATCCGTGTGGGGTGGAAGTGTAACTTGCGACGGTAAGAAAGGTACTGCAGATCGTGGGGGTGGAGTAGATGTGTGCGGTCAAAACTGTTGGCAGGGGCACACAAGAGTTGTTGGCTGACATATTCACTATGATGTTTTTGTGACTTGCTCCAGAATGTTCTAGATCGTCTGGAAGTGTACAACAGGTTCATAAAAGGAAGAGCACTAGGTTTTCATTGCCATGATAAATCAACTGCATTAATTTCAATGCCATGTCAGAGAAAGGATTATGATGGTTTGGAAAAGATAAAATCTTCTGTAGAAAAATTCAAGAAGCTGGAAACATGGATGGGTCACTTTGAGAAACATGTTCAGTGTTCATATCACCTCCCTCTCCCCCCCCCCCCCCCCCCGAGGAACTGGGCCAGACAATCCAACATCAATTATTTCTAATGATTGAGCATGGTCACAAGTGGTCTTCTAATTCTGTTTGTCTTTTGGTGCTTTTGGCCTGTTAGGCTTTGGACTTCTAATATGTTTTTTCTTCTGTTTTTTTTGTAATATATGTTGATAACATTGGTCAACAAACCCAGTCAGGGTGAGACTACTTTCATTTTGACATCTATGTACTCTCTTGATTAATAAATAAAACCTTTACTTACAAAATAAAGTAACATAAAAGATATTTTTTTATTCCTTTGGAAATATCAACAAGAGAATTTGATCAACCAACTTAATATGTGATTGAGTACTTAATATGCAAGTGATCTTTATTATATTAAAAATAATTTTTGAAAATTATCATAAAAGAAATGTGTTGATTTGTAATAACAATTTTCTATATGATTACTAATTATGTTATTCATATAATTCCATTTATTTTGATAATAAATATATTTTAGATTTTTATTTTTTATTTTTTATAGATTTCGATATATAGTAATAATTAATTATGAAAATTTTAACTTTTAATATTATTTTAAATAATTAATTTTTAGAAAACTATTTTTTGATATTAATATAAAAAATAATTAATTATAAAATTAAAACATAATTGTATATAAAATTTAAAATGAAAAAATAATGACCTTTAATTACTTAATTAATTAGAAAAAAGAAAAATGTATTTACATATTAATAACCTTTTTTTTAAATAAATAGATATAAGTTTAACCAAATGCATAAGTTTAAGGAAAAGGGTAAAATGAAAAAGTTAATATTGAGTACATTAGAAATTTGATAATTGAAATGGTAACTTAAGTGTACTTTAAAAATTAAAATCCTTTGACAACATTATAAAGATATTTAGCCTTGTCTCTTTTTCAAAATATTTGCGTTGTCATATAATATAAATAAATTATATATGTAATACCTAGAAATCAAAATCCTTTGACAAACTTATAAAGATATTTAGCTTCAAAAGTGTGTGTTGGTGTCTTATACAATTAAAATAAAATAAATTGCACCACCATGCATAATATTAATAAAATAAGACACTCCTATTGTGGAAATTGAGTGATAAGGAGTTTATCTTGCTTCCACATGATCATTGGGATGAAACATGTGTAAAATTAAAATATTATTTGGGAATTCAACCATTTCAATGGGCGTCGAAGTCAATTAATTTTGTGTAAATTTAATATTATTTGGTATTTCTCCTTCGCAAAGATCAAAAGTTAATTACATAAATGTGTTAGTGAAATTAGTAGACTAGTTTCTTGTTTACAAATCAATGTAGGATGGATTGACAAAGTTAAAATGGATTTATATTAATTCTTAGAATGTGAGTCTATACATGCACAAATGCATGTGCACAAATTCCAACTCCTTGTTTAACATGATAAAAATTACACCTCACTCATATTAAACACACACCAATAATATATATATATATATATATATATATATATAAATAATTGACATTAAAACAATTTTGAATGAAATTTAAATAAACAAAACAAAACAAATTCTTAATTTCTTTATATTATTTAGATAAAATTGATTTTAAAATGTTTTATTTAAGATAGATATTAAAATAATTTACTTTTAATAATTATTGAAATGTTTATTTATTATTAATTTCTTTTAATATTATATGTAAAGTTTAAGTGAATAAACATTACAGATATTTTTCACATTGACTTGTAAAAATTTGACCAAAAAAAAATTCATTTTAATTGTAAAATAGTTTAATGATAACATGTGAAATCAATAAAAGTTGTTAATGACATTTTAATTATAAAATATTTTAATGATAACATGTCAAATCAAATATTTACAACTCATGAGATTTGATTGAAATTTGATCATAAATATTGACATTGATATGTGTACTATGATAACATTTGGTGGTATATAATTTACTTTTTAGCAAATACTATTTATAGTTGGCTTTCAATATTTTTAGAATCTACGCTTCTGTGATTCATATAAAATTGTAAAATCTCTTTCAGTAATAATTACATATAATTTACTATTTTTTTTTTTAATGAAACAATTTATAAATTTTAAAAATGAAAAACTAAATAAACTAAAAGATTTAAAAAAAAAAAAATTAAATTAAAATTTAATAAATTTAATAAATAAATTTTAAATTTTAAAAAATAATTAATCTAAAATATTAAATTAAAAAAAAAAAAAACAAAAACAAAACAAAACAAAATTAAATTTAAAACAATAAAAATAACAAATAAAAATAATAATAATAATAATAATTTGAACTTAAAAATAAAAATCAAATTAATATATATATATATATATATATATATATATATATATATATATATATATATATATATATATATATATAATTCAAATAAATAAATAAATAAAAGAATTATTCGACCGTGGTAATCGTCAATCAACTCCCGCCTGTGTGGCGCAAGTGAGGCCGGTCGTCACTGCCGACTCCATCAAGGATTTCAAAGGGAGGCCGATTCTGGGAATCATCCCGCGGCGGGAGGCCGATTCCGGGAGTCGCGCGATTCCGGGAATCGCCCTCCCGCGGCGGGAGGGCGACTCCCGGAATCGGCCCCCACCGCGGGAGACCGATTCTCAGAATCGGCCTCCCGCCCAGCGGTCAACCTCCGCCGCCACCTGGCCGGCAGGCCGATTGGTGGTGCCACCACGATTAAAAAATTCTTTTTTATATATATTTTTAATTTTTAATTTTTTTTAAATTCAAAAAATTTAAAAAAAAAATTTTTAATTTAATTTTTATATTTGAAATTTAAATTTTATTTTTTTTAATTTTATTTTTATTCTTTTTTTTTTTTAATTTTTTTATAAATTTTGTTAATAATTTTTATAAATTTTGTATTTTTTTTTATTTAATTTTTTTTTTCATATTTTTTTTTATTATTAAATTTTATGTTTAGTTTTTTCATTTAATTTTTTGAAATTTAGTAAATTTTATATATTTTTTTTAATTTATATGAATTTAATATTTTTTTTAATTTTTTATTTTTTTATTATTATTTTTTTAATTACATAAAATTTTTATATTTTTTTTATTTCAATTAAAATTGTGTATTTAAATTTTTTTTTTAATTAAACTTAATATTTTCAAATTAAATTGTTTTTTATTTTATTTTTTATTTAATATATATTTTGTTTAATTTATTTTATTCAATTTTTCAATTTTAATTGATTTTTAAAGTTTTTTAACTTTTTATTTTGACAATGGCTTTTTTTTTTCTTTATATTTAAAATTTGTTTTTTATTTTTTTTTTGAATTTAATAAAATCTAATATATATTTTTAATTTAAGTTCATATATATATATATATATATATATATATATATATATATATAAATTTAAATTTAATTTATTTTTTAAAAATCTATTTGTTTTTTTAATATATATTTTTTTAAATTTAATATTTATATTGTATTTTATTTTTCATTTTTTATTTTTAATTAATTTTTCATTTTTTTACTTTTAATTTCAATAATGTTTTTTTTTTTTTTAAGTTTTAAATTTATTAAAATTTAATATATTTCTTTATTTTTTTTTTTAAATTTAATAAACTTTTTCTTTTTCTCTTTAAAATTTAATTTCTATATTTTATTTTTTATAATTTCTTTCTTTTTTAACTTGTTTTTTTTTTTATTTAATATTTTGTTTTTGTTTTTATTTTTTTATTTTTATTTCTATATATTTTGAAATTTTAATCTTTAAAATTTTTTTATTTTTTATTTGTTTTCTTAAATTTTAGGTTTTTTTTAATATTTGAATTAAATTTTTTTTTTTTTTTTTAAATTCCTATATATTTTTAAATTTTAAGCTTTAAAATGTTTTTATTTTTTAAATTTATTTTTTTTCTTAAATTTTAGGTTTTTTTTAATGCTTGAATTTTAAAAATTAAAAAATGTTATTTCTATTTTTAAAAATGTCAAAAAATGACACAATTTTTTTTTATTTTTTTTTTTAATTCCAACATCAATTGGTTTTGTTTTGAGGGTGTTTTTTCAATCCTTTTTTCAAGAAACAATTTTGTTTTTAGCATAATTTTATAAAACGTTGAAATTTGACCTTCAAAAAAAACCAAGTGCGTTCTGGAATACACTTTTTTTTTGTTTTGGGGGTGTTTTTTCATGTTTTTTGAGTCTTTTTGGGCTAGAGTTCTCGTTTTGAGGTGAGGTTACCTATTTCATCGGTAACAGTGTTAATTAGGTCATCGTAGGAGATTGGACACAACTTTGTCTTCAAGAATCCAAATCAGGTCAGACCTGTGGCATTCGAAAGAGAATTCAGAGGGATACCTTAGTGCCAAATTTCAGATATTGAATATCTGAAATCACAGAGATAATTCAGTTTCAATATCGAGCTCCTCAAAAGCAAGATAAAGCTGTGTATTTGGTTTTTTAAATCGCATAACGTTTGTTTGAAAAAGCAGTTTGAAGTGATTCCAAGGGCATATTTTAGAAATTTTATCAGTATTGGGTTCTATATGCCTCCAAAAAATAATTCCATACCCATTAAGCCCTCAAAAAGCTATACTATGATGCATGAAGAGGAAGAATTGCAGTATGAGATATCAAAATTACGATACCGAGTGCAACAAATTTCGATCTTACGAAGAGCAACTGAAGATGACATAGATGGTTTAAAAGCAAAAGTGGAGGCTAAGATGGATGGTTTGAACGATCAAATAATAGCTAATATGGATGATAAATTAGTGGAAGATCACATCAAACATCAACAACAAGTTCTCCAACTCTCAAAGGATAACCTAACTTTAGTGTAGAATCTAATGAAACAATAGGAAGATCAACATCACATCGAAAGAAGTTCTGAAGCAGTCACATAAACAAGAACTCGACAAGTACGATTAATTTCTGAGTATCTCAGCAAGTGGAAGAACCTTCCTGTAGAATATTCCACATGGGAGGATGAGAATTTTATACAAAAGCATTAAGAAATAATCAAGCATTGAGGACAACACTTGTTTGAAGGAGAGGGACATGGTAAGTCCCTATATTAATAGTGTAGTCCCTTATTATGTTAGTGTAGGCCCCCTTATTGTTATTGTTGTACCCCTGTAACCCCCATATTGTTATTATTGAGCCCTTAAATTATTATTGTTAGGTCAGCTAGGATTACATTGTGGCCCCACTAGGATTACATTGTGGTCCCATGGACTCGTATATATAGAAAGGAGGTTTTTTCATTTGTATTATCCAAGAATTTTTCATTCATGTAATGTATTGGAGGTTGCCCCCTCGAAGTGGCTTATTTCTAAAGCGTTGATATCTCTTTTCTTCTATTTTTGGAGTTAGTTTCACAACGATATGCATCTAATGGAATGGACATAACCATGTTATTTTGTATCAAAATCAAGGCCATTGAGCCTTTCGATGTATTGCTTCAAAAACTAAGCTTAATACATTAGTTATTTTTTGTTTCCTTCATTGTGATGTATTGTTGTGTGCTTTGAGAAATTGTGGCCTTTGTTGGGCTTGCACCAATTATGCTCTGTATAAAATAAAGTGGGAGTTAAGCATTGGCACATAAGTTATTTTGCATCATAATTTTAGGCATTCCCTTTATAATATTTTGTGTCATGTGCATCCCTTTTGTGATGTTTTTTATTTAGATATATTTATGTTATTTTGTCTATGCTTTAATTTAGCATGGTTGGCTCCATTTACTATATCACTAATTTTCTATAATTAATCTTTCACTTCACAAATTTACCTTCCACTTATCAATGCAATTCTACTTAGAAAATCAAATTTAACAATCCTATTACATATCACTATGCAATGTAAATTCTATATAGATTTTGAAATTCTAATGATGAAAAAAACATTGTTGGATGCTTAAGAGACTATTAAGAAGAGAGTGTGACCTTGGGTTAATCATAAGTTGGAGGAAACATAAAACGGTTATTTCAGATCAAATTAGATAATATGCATACACATCTTCTTTCGTAACTATATTAATTAGTTAAATGAAAATGAAAATATTTGTGTCTCAAAATGGATTTTCATTAGATGAGCTCATGTTTGGGGAAGAATTTCCTTAACTGAGATTATAAATATTTTTCTATGAAGCTCTGTTGAACCCTTAGTTAAACTGAGAGGGGGGGGTGAATCACTTTAACACATACATCGACTTTTAAACTTTTCTCTTAAAACTTATTTACACCTTCACTTCATGACCAACTTAATATGTGAGCAATCTTTATTAGTGAGAAGCTAGTATTAAACAGATTTGTTAATGTAACAACAGTCTTAATATGTGAGCAAAAAGTATTAAGCAGATTAGATAAACCACATCAACACATAGACATCATGCACAGAGACACCAGATATAAGTGGAAACCCATAAAGGGAGAAAACCACATTTTATTATTGTTTTGATGCAAAGGCAAGCTCCAACTCCCTCTCACCACTGATTTTCTATAGGAACCAACCTACAGGAGGCTCCTACCTCAATTCTGCAAGCTAAAACTTGTAAGGAAGCTCCAACTCCCTTCAATTTTGTGCAGGCACCAACCTACAGGAGGCTCTAACCTCAGTCAACTACAACTGACAGCTATTAAGCTTCAACTTGATAGGGAAGTTCCAACTTCCTCAATTTATAAACTGGAATGTTTGTTGATTCACTTTAGATATCAGCTCTGTTCTGTAGCATCTCTTTCTGCTCTTATTTTCTTTATCTTCTCTGCCTCAATCTTCTATACTCTGCATTCTCTATATTTACTCTCTCTCTCACCTCTTGCAACTTTCTTATTTTCTTCAACTCTTTTCAATTCTGCTGCACACTCTCTTCTTCTCTAATTCTCCTTTTTTCGTCAACTTTATCCCCTTGGATATTATCCCATTTTATACAAACTAGCTTCATGGATGTTGTATTCTACTAGGAATTCGAAATGGACAGCTATGTCTCTTTGCCTTCTACCTCCTCAACTCTTTTATCTGCTCATTCAAAAAATATAACTGTAGGTACCAATTTATCATTACAGTGGGATATTTTTTCTCTTCCGAAGACTTTCCAATGCATCACAACAATATAAATTAAAATCATTTACATTCAATTACAATGAAAACTATAGCTCACTCATTCAGCCTCTTGGCTCGCTGTGCATTTGTATTTTCTTTGACAGTGTCTTTGTCCCTTTCGGCTCTGTTTTTTTCCTTATTCACTGTCACAGGGTAGTGGCCATATGCCATACATATGTAACTGTGCTTTTTATATCAAGTTAATTGATTCTCGACACAATAATAATAAGTCGTTTTGATATGTGCATTGTCATGGTGTAACGACTATGTATCTATAACAACGCCTTTTATATATAACACAACTTCAACTCTTGACATAATTATAATATTTTTTTACATACAAACTGCCTTTTTAATACAAATTAAATCAACTATCGGTGTAATATTAAAATCCTATTTAAAATATAAAATTCCCTTTCGGGCCCACCATCCAAACTTTGTTTTGTGCTCCGATGTGATGAGTCTCCTCGGATGATTAGATTGTGATTACACCCTTTACGATTGTTCGATGCGATTGATCGCAGTCGCAAACTTCATTGATATGTTCCTTTGCTCGACCTTCGTGCGCGATGCGATAGCCCCATACACACGTATATATATATATATATATATATATATATATATATATATATATATATATATATATATATATATATATTGGTTCATATATATTCTCCGCCTTATTTTACTTGCCAATCGCAAACTTCAGAGATCCTCTTGTGCCTTTGGTCGTCTGATTTCCGCCAATGCAATGAGCGAGGGTCCCACCAGACCATACTTCGGCATTTCAATGTTTTATGTTATATTTCTCTTTTATCTGTTGATGCTCTTTAACAAAGGAAATCCTTATTTTCGAGTTTGAATTCCAGTAGGCCCCACTCTGACTTCCTTTAAGATCCAACAGTTGCTATCATCCAGGATCCAACGGTTGCGATTAGATCGCATCATCGCAATCGCATGGTTCAATGATCCACTGTTATGTTTTACTCTGATGCGATGAATCTCCTCCAGAGCTTTCTGATTGCGATTGATCGCAATCGCAACTTTTTTTTGCATATTCTGATATGCCTGTACTCTGATGCTCTGATTGTGATTAATCGCAATCGCAACTTTTAGTTGCAAGTCCCACTGCGCTGCTTTCACTCCGATGCGATTGACCACTATTCATTTAAATGTGTCGATGCGATTGGACCGAAACTTAAACATATAAAATCATAACTTATAGACCCATCGGGTCCGGAACTTCAATCGCAATCGCAACTTGTTGTTAACCTGTTCCGCTGCCCTTATATTCTCCGATGTGATTCATAAGGGTCCCACCTTATATTACTTTGTTTGTTTTAAAAATAGAACAATGGGACCTTTAGTCGTTTAATCTTGTGCAAAACCTTATATATATCCTCCGACTGGGGTAATGATTCTCGGAATAAGGTTTATATCTATATCCTCTGGCTTGGGTCATGATTCTCGGAATTTTATATATATATCCTCCGGTTTGGGTAATGATTCTCGGAATAAGATTTTTATATATACTTTTCCGCTTGGGTTAAGATTCCCGGAATTGTGTTTATGTATCCTCCGCCTGGGTTACGATTCCCGGAATTTATGTTTAGTGTATCTACCAGTTGGGGTAGTAATTCTCGGAATAACGGCTCTGCCTCTGCTTCTGCCTTTCTGTGATAACGGCTCTGCCTCTGCCTCTGCCTTTGCCTTTCTGCTTCTGCCTTCGCTGCTTCTGCCTCTGCTTTCGTTGTACCTCTACTGCATGACCATTTCATCTCTTCCTTTGTATTTGTTGCCTCTGCCTTTGCTGCTTGACCTCTGCCTCAACTGCTCTCTGTAAATATTACCTGTTGTCTTTTGCTGTTGTTCTTTGCCTGTCTCTGCATCTGCTGCCTCCTTTATCTGTCTCTGTCTTTTCTGCCTCTATTGCCATCAATGACAATATTTCCAACAGTCTCCCCATTTGGAATTGATGGCAATACACTTCCTTTGTTTGCCTGTTAGGGTCCTTTCTCATGTTGCTTGCTCTTCCTCCCCCTTTGACATCAATGGCAAGGGGTTTGAATTTTTATTTTTATTTTTCAACATTTCGTGCATTTCCTCTCTCTGAGATCTTCTGACTTTGTACGTTGCTGCTCCATCCTTTGGATTAGATTCACGTTGGATTCACCATTGACCCTTTAGTCTTTTTATTGATTCTTTTATGTTGGATGTATTCTTGCCATAATCCTTTTGATCCTGAGGACCTGTTTCATGCTTCCCTTGCTGGCTGATCTCCCCTTGGAATGATATTTTCATTTATGTTATCCCCCTGAAATTGTGTTTTTTCTTCATATCAGAAGTAGCATCTACAGATACTACCCCTAGTCTGTCTCTCAAATATTCAAATGGTTCTCTAGCAAGCGGTTTGGTAAATATATCTGTTGTCTGTTCTTTTGTTGGTACATACTCCAGTTTTACTATCTCCTGAGCCACTTGTTCTCGGAGAAAATGATACTTGATTGGGATATGTTTAGTTTTTGAGTGAAGCATAGGATTTTTAGATATACTTATAGCACTTGTATTATCACATTTGATTGAGATAGGTTCATCAATGCTTACCTTCATGTCTTGGAGGGTTTGATTCATCCACATGACTTGTGTACAACATGTTGTTGCTGCTATATATTCTGCTTCTGCTGTAGACAGAGAGATAGATGTTTCTTTCTTTCTTAACCATGCCACCAGAATTTCTCCTAAATAGAAAGCACCTCCACTTGTGCTTTTCCTGTCATCCACACAGCTGGCCCAATCTGCATCTGTGTATGTTGTCAAGGTGAAGCTTTTGCCTTTAGGATACCAAAGTCCATACTGTGTTGTTCCTTGTAGATATCTAAATATTCTTTTGACTGCTAGAAGGTGGTTTTGTTTAGGTGTTGCTTGATATCTAGCCACCAGGCCTACTGCTAGCATGATGTTTAGTCTTGATGCTGTCAGATACAGCAGACTTCCTATCATGGATCTGTAAAGTTTTTGATCTATATCAGCAGATCCATCATCAGCACACAGCTTGCATCCCGTGATCATGGGAGTTGACACAGGTTTGCAGTCCTCCATTTTTAACTTTTTCAACATTTCTTTTAAGTATTTTTCCTGTGAGATGAATGTGCCTGTGTTCTTTTGCTGAATTTGAAGTCCTAAGTAGAAACTGAGTTCTCCAATCATGGACATCTCAAACTCTGATTTCATCTTCTCAGCAAACCCTTTGCTAGTTCATCTCTGTTGCTTCCAAACATAATGTCATCAACATATACTACAACAATCAGGAGTTCATTTTCATGGGCTTTTATGTACAGATTGTTGTCTACTCCACCTCTCTTAAAGCCTTGTTTTTGAAAATATTTATCCAGTCTTGAGTACCAAGCACAAGGAACCTGTTTCAGTCCATATAGAGCCTTCTTCAGTCTGCACACATAGTCTTCTTTGTCTGTTAAAGAGAAACCTTCTGGTTGTTCCATGTAGACTTCTTCTTCTAGATCTCCATTCAGAAATGCAAATTTCACATCCATTTGGTATACCTTGAAGTCTTGGTAGCATGCAAAGACCAGAAACATTTTGATGGCTTCCATTCTGGCTACAGGAGCAAATTTTTCATCATAATCAAGTCCTTCAATTTGTGAATATCCTTTGCAAACTAGTCTGGCTTTATTCCTGATTACCTGTCCTTGCTCATTCATTTTATTCTTGAATACCCATTTTGAGCCAATGATATTTTTCTCAATTGGTCTAGGAACTAGTTCCCATGTATTGTTCTTCTCAATTTGGTCCAATTCTTCATTCATTACCTTCACCCAATACTTGTCCTTGCTGGCTTCTTCAAACTTCTTTGGCTCTATTTGTGATAACATGGCTATGTATACTTCTTTTGTCTGTTCTGTTAGTTGCCTTCTAGTTTGAACCCCTACTTTCTTGTCTCCTATGATCTGATCTTCAGGATGATTCTTCTGAGTGTATCTTGAAGGGGATTTGGAGCTCAACTCTGCATCTTCTGTTGTCTTGTTTGTTTCATCATCATTTTGGTTTTCTTCTTCATGGTTGTCTGATGGACTGCAGCAGTCTGTATCTCTTGTATTGTTTGGAAGTTCTTCATCAAATCTCACGTCAATACTTTCTACTATTTTTTGAAGAGTCTTTTTGTAGCACCTGTACCCTTTACTTTTGGAAGCATATCCTAGAAAAATCCCTTCATCTGCTCTTGCATCAAATTTCCCAATATTTTCATCATTATTATTTATGTAACACTTGCTTCCAAAGATTCTAAAGTGTTTAATTGATGCTGGTTTCCCATGCCATAGTTCATAGGGAGTCTTGTCACTGCTTGGCCTTAAGTGGGCTTTGTTTAGAATATGCACGGCTGTGTGTACTGCTTCTGCCCAGAAGGTTTTAGGAATATTACTCTCTTGCATCATGGCTCTGGCTATTTGCTATACAGACCTGTTTTGTCTCTCTACTACTCCATTCTGTTGAGGTGACCCTGCAATAGTAAATTGTTGTTTTATGCCATGTTCATTGCATAGGTCTACAAAGTCATAATCAGTGAATTCACCTCCTCTATCTAATCTGATGCATTTAAGCTTGCATCCTGTCTGATTTTCTGCTAAAGCATTGAATATTTTGAATTTTTCTAGAGCTTCCGATTTATTCTTGAGAAATGCAACCCATGTCATTCTGGAGAAATCATCTATTATCAGCATGAAGTAGGATTCTCCACTTGGTGTTTTAGTTCTTGCAAGTCCGCATAGGTCCATGTGCACAAGTTGTAGTGGTCTTCTTGTTGATAACTCATCATTGGCCTTGAAGGATGTGCGAGTCTGTTTGCCTAATTGACATGATTTGCATATGGTATTAGAAGGCCTCTTTATTTCTGGCATGTCTCTGACAGCTTTCTTCTTGCTTAGTCTGATGATGTGATTGAAGCTGAGATGTCTCAATCTTTTATGCCATAACCATGACTCCTCAAGTTTGCTAAGATAACATGCTTCATCTTCCTCTTTCACAATGTAAACATTGCTCTCTGTTCAAACTCCTTTGAGTAGAGTCTTACCTGTGGTGCTTGATTTGACTTCAAAATATTGTGCTCTAAAAATAACTTCACAGCCTTTGTCACACATTTGACTGACACAGCAAATTTGCTTTCAGCCCATCCACAAGTAGTACCTCTTGGGCCTTTCCTCTGCCATTGTCTAGGCTGAATGAGCCTTTTCCTTTTATTTTTCCTGATTTATCATTGCCAAAGGTAACATTGCTAGATTTCTTTTCATCAAGCGTTAAAACTTTCTTTTCTCTCCAGTCATGTGTTTAGAGCAGCCACTATCCAAATACCATTGGCTTTTTAGATCTTGAGCAGTTAGAGCCAGGTCACACTTATTCTCCTTCTTTTTCCACTGGAGGCATCGTTTTGTTTGGTTTCTTTTGTGAGATGATGAATCACATTCTTTCAGAGGAAATTTGGAAGGCATATGTCCAACTTGATTGCATATACAGCATTTGATCATAGTTTTTGCAGAATTGTGAGTATGAACAAAATTTCTTTGATTCATAAACCTCCTTGAGGTGTTGAACATCAATCTTTGTCCATACTTTCTACATTCAATAATTTTATGGCTTTTGCGTTAGCTACAAAATCTTGTTTGGATTCTTTCTCTGTGTTAGTTGCCTTTGGGGCATATCCTAATTCCACAACACCCCAAACTTCTATTCCTAGAGACATTATGTATGTCCTCATCCTGATTTTCCAGAAGGCATAATTTGCACCTGTAAATAAAGGGGCTTTATTGGTTGAGCATCCTTCTTTACTAGCCATCCTGAGAACCTAGAATCTCCTTTCAGTTGTTAAACTGGTACAAAGGAACCTCCTCTGATACCAATTGTTGAACCCTTAGTTAAACTGAGAGGGGGGGTGAATCAGTTTAACACATACATGGACTTTTAAACGTTTCTCTTAAAACTTATTTACACCTTCACTTCATGACCAACTTAATATGTGAGCAATATTTATTAGTGAGCAGCAAGTATCAAATAGATTTTTTAATGTAACAGCAGTCTTAATATGTGAGAAAAAAGTATTAAGCAGATTAGATAAACCACATCAACACATAGACATGATGCACAGAGACACCAGATATAAGTGGAAACCCATAAAGGGAGAAAACCACATTTTATATTGTTGTGATGCAAAGTCAAGCTCCAAATCCCTCTCACCACTGATTTTCTGTAGGCACCAACCTACAGGAGGCTCCTACCTCAATTCTGCAAGCTACAACTTGCAAGGAAGCTCCAACTCCCTTCAATTTTCTGCAGGCACCAACCTACATAAGGCTCCAACCTCAATCAGCTACAACTGACAGCTATCAAGCTTCAACTTAATAGGGAAGCTCCAACTTCCTCAATTTATCAACCGGAATGTTTGCTGATTTACCTCAAATATCAGCTCTGTTCTGTAACATCTCTTTCTGCTCCTCTTTTCTTAATATTTTATGTCTTAATTTTCCAAACTCTGCATTCTCTCTTCTTACTCTCTCTCACCTCCTGCAGCTTTCTTATTTTCTTCAACTCTCTTCAATTCCGCTGCACACTCTCTTCTTCTCTCATTCTATTTCCATCAACTTCTCCCCTTGGATATTACCCTGTTTTATACAAAATAGCTTTATGGTTGTTTGTATTCTACTGGGAATTCGAAATGGACAGCCATGTCTCTTTGCCTTCTGCCTTCTCATCTCCTTTATCCTCTCATTCAGAAAATATAACTGTAGGCACCAACTTATCATTACAGTGGGATATTTGTTCTCTTTCGGAGACTTGCCAATGCATCACAACAATATAAATTAAAATCATTTACATTCAATTACAATGCAAACTCCAGCTCACTCATTCAACCTCTTGGCTCGCTGCGCATTTGTCTTTTCTTTGACTGTGTCTTTGTCCTTTTCGGCTTTGTTTGTTTCCTTATTCACTGTCACAGGGTAGCGCCCATATGCCATACATATGTAACTGTGCTTTTTATATCAAGCTAATTGATTCTCGGCACAATAATAATAAGTCGTTTTGATATGTGCACTCATGTGGTGTAATTACTATGTATCTGTCACAGCGTCTTTTATATATAACACAACTTCAGCTCTCGGCATAATTATAATAAGTTTTAACATACAAAATGCCTTTTTAGTACAACTTAAATCAACTCTCGGCGTAGTGGTAAATGCCTGTTTAACATATAAAATTCCCTTTTGGGCCCACCATCCAAACTTTGTTTTGTGCTCCGATGTGATGAGTCTCCTCCGATGATTTCCGATTTCGATTACACCCTTTGCGATTGTTCCGATGCGATTGATCGCAATCGCAAACTTCATTGATATGTTCCCACTTCTTTCTGACCTTCGTCTTTCGATACGATATTTTCTTGCATATATATATATATATATATATATATATATATATATATATATATATATATATATATATATATATATATATATATATATATATTGGTTCATATATATTCCTAAAAGCCTCATTTTACTTTCCAATGTAGTATAACTTGCTCTATCCTCTTGTGCCTTTGGTTGTACGATTTAGTTGATGCGAAGCAGGTGAGGGTCCCACGGGGGGACCATACTTCGGCATTTCAATGTTTTATGTTATATTTCTCTTTTATCTGTCGATGCTCTTTAACAAAGGAAATCCTTATTTTCGAGTTTGAATTCCAGTAGGCCCCACTCTGAATTCCTTTAAGATTCAACGGTTGCTATCATCCAGGATCCAACAGTTGTGATTAGATCGCATCATCGCAATCGCATGGTTTAATGATCCGCTATTCTATTTTACTCCGATGCAATGAATCTCCTCTAGAGCTTTCTGATTTCGATTGATCGCAATCACAACTTTTGGTTTCATATTCCGATATGCATGTACTTCGATGCTCCGATTGCGATTAATCACAATCGCAACTTTTAGTTGCAAGTCCCGCTACCCTGATTTCACCCCGATGTGATTGACCACTGTTCATTTAAATGTGCCGATGCGATTGGACCGGAACTTAAACATATAAAATCATAACTTATAGACCCATCGGGTCCGGAACTTCAATCGCAATCGCAACCTATTGTTAACCTGTTCCGCTGCCCTTATATTCTCCGATGCGATTCATAAGGGTCCCACCTTATATTACTTTGTTTGTTTTAAAAATAGAACAATGGGACCTTTAGTCGTTTAATATTGCGCAGAACCTTATATATATCCTCCGGCTGGGGTAATGATTCTTGGAATAAGGTTTATATATATATCCTCCAGCTTGGGTCACGATTCTCGGAATTTTATATATATATATCCTCCGGCTTGGGTAATGATTCTCGGAATAAGATTTATATATATACTTTGTCGCTTGGGTTAAGATTCCCGGAATTGTGTTTATGTATCCTCCGCCTAGGTTACAGTTCCCGGAACTTATGTTTAGTGTATCTACCAGCTGGGGTAGTAATTCTTGGAATAACGGCTCTGCCTCTGCTTCTGCCTTTCTGTGATAACGGCTCTGCCTCTGCCTCTTCCTTTGCCTTTCTGCTTCTGCCTTCACTGCTTCTACCTCTACTTTCGTTGTACCTCTGTTGCTCGACCTCTGCCTCTACTGCATGGTCGTTTCATCTCTTCCTCTGTATTTGTTGGCTCTGCCTCTGCTACTCGACCTCTGCCTCAACTCCTCTCTATAAATATTACCTGTTGTCTTTTGTTGCTGTTCTTTTCTTGTCTCTGCATCTGCTGCCTCCTTTGTTTGTCTCTGTCTTTTCTGTCTCTATTGCCATCAATGACAACATTTCCAACAAGCTCAACAACTTATTTTTTATATCAGACATATTAATTCTCGCTTTTCACCTTCCCTTTTATTTTATCCCATTTACAACATATTTTCCTTAAGAAAAAAAACTATAATTTTATTATGTAAACAAGGAATAAAATTACATTCTATAGACACACCAAGTTTTTATACAAACACAGTTAATATATGTATGATACAAGAAGCATAAAACTGACAAAAAAGGATCTAGGTAAGAAACCCTATGGACAACAAGGCCCAAACACAGAGCAGAGATATACAAAGATGATCTAGGCACGCGGACCCATGGAAATAAAACCCCAGGGGACGCAGGCCCATGAAAATCTCATAAGGGAGAAGAATCATCAAAAAAACTCGACCAATTTTGCACCGAAAAAAAAAAAAAAAGGGGAAAGAACCCATGCCACAAAATACAGCAAACAACAGGGCATCTAAACCAAGCAACGGGAGAAGATAAAAATAAATAAATAAAAGAGCTAACTCAAAAAAATACCCAAAACTAGGCCTCGGGGGAAAAAAAAAAGAGACTTTGTTGCTATGCCCAGCGAGAACCCACAATGTAATCCATGCAACAAGCTGAAGAGGTGGCCACTGGAAAAAGAATAAACCGCAACGAGATTGAATGAGACGCGACACAAACATGTATGCAAAACCTGTCCTAAAGAAAACGGCAGCACTAACAAAAAAAAGGCACTACAAATATGAAGAAGACCACCAAAAGAGCCAAATCCCACTACAAAAATGACCAATCCAAATGACGACGACAAAACCCGACAATAAAAGGTATGAAGAAGAGATTTGAGAAGCAAAGCAACCACCTAGTCCTCTGCCCCTTCAACGCATCCCATAATGGACCAGGTAGTTGCATGAGACATCTAACACTATGCAAAAATGGCTCCGTGAATCGACATCAACACTTGCAAGGATAAAGAAACACGGTGAAAATGGAAAAAGAAGGCACGAACTAGGGTCAGAGCAACAAAGGTTTTTCTGCCCCGACCCCACTCCCTCAACTCCCTCCAATCACATTTACAACATACAAAGTAGGATTTCATATTAACTCAAAAGATTTTTAAAGCCCTAAACATTCACTCTCACTCAAGCAATTTATAAGTGACTTTACCTAGTCTCATGTCAAAGGAAAACACTTTTTCAAAGCCATAATCTATTTTTTCTATGTTTTGGAGGTTTTCCAGGCATATTGTATGGTTAAATTTGTTCGAAATCCAACAGGAATTTGTTGGAATCATAAGTTTGATATGTGAACTTTGCACAATCCCAGTGCTCCGGGAATTTTTTAGGGTACTAAATCCATATATGCATTCAAAAACAAATTCTAAACAACAACAAAAACACGATCCAACCAAAAATTGTTTCACCGGATTCTAACCAAAAACTCCAAAACATAGAATAGTTAGATAACACATTTTTTCAATCATTAATTCTTTTAAGATTGTCGTATTTTATTTCAACAAATTCGAATAATTGATGGCATTAACGGATTTCCCTTAAGTTATTGTGTTGAGAGGTGTTCTACAGCCCAATATGGAGAAGATGTTGTAGTAACACATGAAGCGTTAGATCAAAAAAAAAAATAACAAAACATAATGTCATCTCAATTTAAAAATTAATAAAATTAATAAATTGATTCAATTTAATTTGTTATACTACAATTTTGTTCGCATTAATAAAATTATAAACATTTTTTTTGAGAATAAAATCACAATATGTATACCACATTTAAATAAATTTAAATAATAATGATATATATTTCTAACCATATTATTTCATAACATGTAATTAATAAACATATAAAAACTTACTATTTATGATAAACTATTTTTCTAAACTATATATATAATCAATGTTATGCATATCACATTAAAATATTAAATTATAAAACATCTCTTTCTCTCTCTCACTATTACTTTTAGCTAATAAGATAGAGCTAGTGTAATATGTGTAATTACAGATAGTGTAAGTGTTACGGTAATCAAATGTATACAATCTAGAGTTGTTAACAATATTGATAAGCCCAAGTAATCAAGTTGATTTAACTCGTAGCCACCAATAACCAGACATCTTGAACTTAATGTGATGTATGATTCTCATTGATTGAGACTAATGGAAACATAAATCATATAACATGGTGTGAGTATTATCATATTTTTAATAAAATTAAAAATAAGAATATTTTTATATGTGAAGATTTGAAATTGATATAAATATAAATAGTATTATTCAGAATCAACATAGATCCATCTTAACTTCAAATCTACCAAGTGCTCAGAAGAATCAAATCTCACAAGGTGGAAACCTTTCCTCAAATTTTGCATTCAAAAATAGGTTTCCATAAGATTTGGTCCCTAATTGTACTTGATCCATCAAAATATTTAATTAAATTTAAATATGAAGTTACGAAATATTAAGCTTGATAAAATGGATCTTAATTTATAGCTACTATTTATATTTTGTATATATATCACATTTCTATATATTAAAATATTATTATTTCTTATTTCTAATTATATATTTATTTATTAAATTTAAACATAAATTTACCATGGATATGAATATGACTCATCATTTATCAAAGAAAATGTTTGTAATTTTGCATCGAAATGCACTCTATACACCAATATCCCCAATACTAGGGAGATATTGTAGCAAGGTCTTAAATCAATTAGCCATTAAATCTTTAAAAAATAATAATAATAATAATAAGGTGAAATGTTAAATCAAAGAAAATAATAATATTAAAACATAATGTCATTCAAGACTTCATCGGGGAGCCCCTGCTTCTAAATCTCCAAATAAATCCCATGTCTCCTACAAGGATGTGATTGCACAAATGGTGGGCTCAGTGCCAATAGATCAGAGTCAAGTTTTTGGCTCAGTAGAACAAACCCAAAATATTCCAAGCCTTGTGTTGTTGACCAAATGTAACAGACTCATTCTGTGGAGGTCAAAAAATCAAAGGTTTCCTCTCTCTTTACAACACTTCAAAAAAGGACAATCATTTGCAGATTTAATGGTTTCTAGCCAAAACCAGAGGCCCTAAATCAAAGAATTTTTTCATCCTAGACACCAAACTACTGTATATTTTTGTGTTCAAAAGGTTTCTTCATAGTCCAGATTGATATAAGCAAGGACCTGGATTTTGTACTACAAGAAGGGCCATGGTTCTGGGGTAATGCGATACTATTTATCACCTCATGGTTCCCAAAGTTCGATGCCACATCTATGGTGATTACTACCATGTTGATTTGGGTGAGGCTCCCAAATATTCCCCTTCTCTTCTAGCACTATCAAGTTCTGGAAGACATGGGCAATGCATTGGGTGAATTTTAAAAAAAGGGATATGGAAAGGACAGAAAAATGTCTATTCACCTTTGCCAAAATATGTGTGGAAATAGATTTGAGCAAAGGACTTCCAAATCATATTATATTGATTCACAATAATCTGCAATGGTCAAAATATTTGGACTATGAAAACACGGCATTTAGATGTCGTGAATGTTTTCAAACAGGTCACCTTCAGAGTACTTGTCATTTGGAAAAGAAAAACCAAAAAAAGAAAAAGAAACAATTCAAGCGTCCAAAAGGATGGCAGTTTACCAAGATTTCTCCTTCAGACGATGAAGACGAAGAATCTAAAGAGAATGTTCAAGATCAAGGGGAAGACAAGAATTTGACTCAGACAAGGCAACAATCAACTGAGTTCTTTCCTCCCCATACAAGTCCGATATCCAGATTCAACATGACTCTCCCCCAATGGGAATGAAGATTTCAGATGGATTAGGAGGATCTAAAAGAGCTTATGTTTCAAAGAGTTCTGGCTCTAATAAAGGGGGCCCCCTAATGGATGTAGATAGATCATTGACATTGGAACCATCATCAAATGGTTGGCACAAGGTGCACAAAAAGAAAGGGAAAACGGTTGGTTGATGTTTGTTGACTTTTTCTGGCCTCTTCATTTGTACATTTTTTTTTTCTTTTTGTGGGGATTCGCAATATTTTGACCCCACACTGATATTCATGATGTTTTTTATGATGAACTGACTACCTTGCATACACACATTAGTATGTTTACAAAGTGTAATTTTTATTTGCATTAATAAAATTTAGGTTTTTTCTTGTGAATAAAAAAAACATAATGTCCCATCAATTAAAAAAGTATAAAAATAATAAGTCAAATCAATTCAGTTTGTTATATTGCAATTTTTTTATAAATAATAGAACTATAAACAAATTATTTGGAAAATATTTTATAATATACATATCACATTAAAATAAATTAAAATAATAATTTATATTATTAACCATGATATTCATGACTTTGTTTAAATTTAGTTAATAAAATATTGCAATTTTGTTATAAATAATAGAACTATAAATAATTTATTTGGAAAATATTTTATAATATACATATCACATTAAAATAAATTTAAATAATAATTTATATTATTAACCATGATATTTCATGACTTTGTTTAAATTTAGTTAATAAACATATAAAGTCTTATAAGCTTTATATATAAGCTTGTATAAAACATGTTTTTATATATATACAATAAACTCTTTTTCTAACATACATGTGTGTGTGTGTGTAGATTTCAATAGAAATAGAATTAGAAATGAAAATATTTATATAGAGGGGTGAAACATATCTAAAATATAAATAGCAAGTGTAAATTAAAATTCATCTTACCATATATATATATATATATTACATTTTAAAAATAAATTATAAAACATGATTTGAAAATTGCATGCACATATGTACTTAGCTCTGTGTATTACAAAGGTTTTAATATAATTTAAAATAAGAATATGTGTGTGTGTGTTTGTGTGTGAAATTTGTATATAATATAAATATTGTGATAAAAAAAAAAAGTATAAATTCATCTTAACTATGGATCTACCAAGTATCTAGAGAGATCAAATCTCTTGACATGTAAACCTTTACTCAATTTTTGCACTCAATAAAGTGTGCATTTTGAGAGATTTGACCCCACTTGGCTCTTGGTAGATCCAAAGTTAAGATGGATCTATGTTGGTTTTGGGGTTTCCCACCTAACAACATAGAAAAAAAATTCTTAACAAAACCCTAAATCTGTTTTTTATAGTTATTAACTTATTTTCAATTTATTGTTAATTTGGATGTTAACATTACCTAAAAAATCATTCTCCACCTCCTAATAAATGTCACATCTTTCCTACATCAACAATTAATCAAAATCAACTTGTTGAGTTTGATTGTAAGCAATAACTATATTTGGACTCATTTCACGAACATCAAAGCATACTTGTGTGTACTACAAAATAAAATATTATTGCAGTACTTTTGGCTGTGAAAGCAAGTATTTTGTATAAATGATAATTACTCCTCTTTGCTTGTGTTGCACACAGCCATCAAAAGAGCAAGTCCTTGCCTTGTGGCAGTTGTTGATCTTTTATGTCCTATCACTTCAACTCTAAATTACTTCAATCTTCTTTACTCTAAATTACTTTAATGTTCTTTGTTCTATCAGTTCAACTCTAAATTAATGTGATTTTGAAAAATCCTAATACTCATAAACCAAAATAGCATAATTTAGAGCACTCCCACTTTTATATAATTGAAATCCTACTTCAAGATCTACCAGCTATAAAATTATTAGGAATATTAAATTCAAATTATTCTTTATGCAAATTTACTGCATTTTCAAATATCATAACTCGCATAGACCAACACAGATTCATATAGAGAGCACTCCCACTTTTAAAAATATCATAACTCGCATAGACCAACACAGATTCATATAGAGAGCACTCCCACTTTTAAAATTGAAATCCTACTTTGTGTTTTACCAACCAAAAAGCTATTATGATCATTTCTTGCAAATTATTTTTTACGCTTGTTAATAGCTTCCACGCTCAAGTCAACCATTACCACACAAAATCAACATACCATAGACAATGTAATTCCCCAGTCATTGACATTGCTTGGTAATTTGTTATTTTCTCTACCCTTCCATGATACAAAGTCGTCATTTAAAGCAGTTACAACCAATTTGTCAATGCAAGTGGCTGCAACAAACATAATTTGCATGGCTATCTTGCAGATAAATTTGATAATGACAACCCTCCCTCATACATAGTTTACACACATTCATGAGAACCTTCACTCATTCTCGTTTAGGCTTTAAGAAATTGGTCTTCTGCAAAATATATCAGCTATATACACTCGACAAGGAGACAATATCCATTATGCAGCTTAAGAATATCAGCTATATACACTCAACAAAGACACAATATCCATTATGCAGCTTCTTCTTAAGGTAGCAACAAATTATAACTTAAAAGCAAAGTTGCATCTACCCTGTTGAGAATTTCATTCCACTTAATCCATTCGTATCATGTGTATTGGAATAGATCAATGCATTTCTATCCTATTTACCAATCATTATACATTTTTGTTTTCAACTGACTATATATACTCAAAGGCATTATTCCATTTCATCTAAAAACCAGCAACCCCTCCATCGGCTAAAAAGCATGAAATTCACTAGCTCATCCAAAAAGCTCCTTAAATTCCAAAATATATGCCACTAGTGCCTCCTTTCAACTATCATGCAATTATATCGTGCGCTTGCATTGAAGTTAAAATATATCAGCTATATACACTCAACAAGGAGACAATATCCATTATGCAGTTTCTTCCTAAGGTAGCAACAAACTATAACTTAAAAGCGAAGTTGCATCTGCCTTGTTGAAAATTTCACTCCATTTTAGTCCATACGTATCATGTGTATCCTATTTACCAATCATTATATATTTTTGTTTTGAACCGACTATATATACTGCACTATTCCATTTCATCTAAAAACGAGCGACCCCTCCAGCGGCTAAAAAGCATGCAATTCACTAGCTCATCCAAAAAGCTCCTTAAGTTCCAAAATATATGCCACTAGTGCTTCCTTTCAACTATCATGCAATTATGTTGTGAGTGTGCTTGCATTGAGGTTAAAATATATCAGCTATATACACTCAACAAGGAGACAATATCCATTATGCAGTTTCTTCTTAAGGTAGCAAAAACTATAACTTAAAAGCAAAGTTGCATCTGCCCTGTTGAGAATTTCATTCCATTTTATAGTCCATACATATCATGTGTATTGGAATACATCAATGCATTTGTATCCTATTTACCAATCATTATACATTTTTGTTTTGAATTGACTATATATACTCAAAGGCACTATTCCATTTCATCTAAAAACCAGCGACCCCTCAATTGGCTAAAAAGCATGCAATTCACTAGCTCATCCAAAAACTCCAAAAGTTCCAAAATATATGCCACTAGTGCGTCCTTTCAACTATCATGCAATTATATTGTATGTGCGCATTGAAGTTAAAATATAAACGCATTACCCATCAAACTCAATTCTAATTCCGCCCATGTGTAAAAGGCATAAAATAAAATTTGCAAGTCTGCATCAATACTTCAACTATCGAGATCAAGAAAAAATCCACAAATGGCACCATGCCCATATCCCAAAACGAAACAAAACCATATGCTATTGTTAACTCCCTACTCCTTGCCAACTAATTTTAAAATGGCTTTAACTACAAGATATATGAGACACGGGTTACTGTCGTGGGAGTCAATAATCACAGCAAAAATAGCAGCATGGTCCAAACTTGAAGACCCTAATTTTGAGCTTAGACTGGAGTTTCCAAGTGAAATTGTGGATTTTGATCGTCAAGTATATTCAACAAAGTGCCTTCACTACAATACAGGTGTAACAGCATAAAGCTCCCGATTAACATATACGAAAATGAATAATATCATAATACTTTCCCAATAATATCATAATATCATAATACTTTCCCAAGTTGTCTGAGGTACATAATGTCATAATGCTTTCCCCAGTCAACAATGTAAAACACAATATCTGCAACTTTTATTCTATACAAGAAAATTAGTTGTGTATGTTAGATGGCCAAAGCAAGCCCACATTTGATAAAAGGAACTTCAAAACCTTGCACTTGAGATTCCCAGGCTGAAATAGGAAAAAGTAATTTCAAATTTACTGCTCTATTAGGGCAGCAAATTCTTAATAAGATATCTCGCATTTTAGATGGAAATCAGCCATTTACTAAAGAGCATAAATATATCATCAGAACTATCGGTAAAATTTCTCTTGAAACACCGCAACCAAGAAAAACCTAAGGTAATTTGCAATGCCAAATTTTCTTGTGTGCATAATTTGGGAAAGAAAATTTACTTGTATGACGCATGACACCTGGGACAGGTCAAGCTTGCAAATTAGCAAAGTTATTTTTTAATCAATCTAGTGAAGACTTTAACACACAGGAGACAACAAGAAACAAATATGATTGTGGAAACAAAAAATTATGACAGTTGTTTAATTATTTCTTTTAAACCAGGCCAACATTGTATGACTCCATCAACTTTCCTGATGAGATAAAATACAATTTCAATTCTTCAATCTCAGTTATTAATCTGAGAAATTGAACCCACAAACTGCAGTGAGACCAGGCTTATGACCTAATATACAGCAGCTTTAAATCATGCCTGCTTCTGTGGAAGCAGCCACAGTGCCAATACATCTTCTTCCCCAATTTCGGAAAACAAGAGCGTATAACTTTGCATCTGCTTTAACCTCTTCAGTTGAGACAAATAACAGCAACTAATATGCACAACAAACATCCTTTAACAAAAAGGATGTAAATCACATTTTTAGACTATCGTGGTCATATAACATTTTCAGGTCATTCTTTCACCAAGAAATTAAACACCAAAACCTAGGAATAAAAGCTGAAGCTAAAAAAAAGGATTTTAATATAAACTGGTCCCACATAAACTGCAGTCCCGTCCAAGTCCACTGGATCTTGCTCAGTAACAATACATGTGCTCAAGAACATACAAATTCCATACTGAAAGGACCTTAATACTCTGCAGCTTTGTATTGCTTTACAGAATCGTGCATCTACATCTGTTCTTCTTTGGAGCATTCGCCAGTTGTTTCTCTGTCCCACAAATGAATATAACATTGATCAAATATTGAGAATTTTGATATTTCCAATGATCAAATCAGATATGTTTAACCAGCATTCAAAAGTAGGTAACGATCGAAAACTAAAATGAATTTTATTCCTAAAATCAATGAAGAAGGGAAGTATTTACAAATTCTTGTATACTCATGCTGACATAGATAAATTCATTGTAACTTTAAAAAGCATTTCCCGGAACTTTGTAATCCTTACATGCATAAGTTATGAGGACAACAGTAACAATAACAATTATAAGAGGCAACATAGATAATATAATATCTGATTTTTTAAGTTCAGAATTCCAAGTTCGGTCTATTTAGTATTTTCCAACATGTAAACCTCAGATTAGAACAAGGAAACCAAACAGATATTATTAAGGAATAGTACTAATTTATATTACCTAACCATTGGAAAACATTTTTTTCCGCTGACTTCCTTGCTGTTATTCCTGTGAAATTTGTCCTCAAAAATGTGAATAGGAAATAAACTAAATAACGAAGGGCGCGTTATATAGGAAAAGAAAGCCGAGAGTCTGAGAAGGTAACTAGTCATCTGAGAGAAAGCATCCCAAAGTCATTGGCAGAAAAGACAGCACAAAGAAAACAAGGAAAAGACAACATTGTCAGCTGTCATTATCTTATTTTGCCAGCTAACAAGGTGGTTGTTAAGAACATGGTCAATGTCTTCCATATTATGAAAGTGGTAAAAAATTACAGAATAACTCATTGACAGGATAGTTTGGGATGAAATGATTCAATGAACCCCTCATCTTCTCAACTATGAAGTGATTTTCTGAAAAACGTATCTACTTTAAAGGAAATGGAGACCTCCATCCGAAGACTGGTAAAGGATGTTGAAAGTCAACAGGGTTCTGGTGACAAGCGAGCTATCAGGGGAATCAGGGGTTTATCGGCAGAATGATGGAATCAGAGCCAACTGACTTTTCTGAAATCCAAGGTCACATGGGTATATTCCTCTCCGATGCAGAGTTCAAACAAATTTGGGCAGTCACAGGATAGTTATCTGGGTTTTCAGGCAAGGGCATAGTAACTTATAGTGGAATTACCCTGAGGGCATTGTCAATTTCTAGTCTGGATTTTGGCAGTATTGGGCATTTTTCTTCTGGTTTACCTCTGGGTTCACAGTTTTTACCCCTTCCCCAGGTTAATTTTTGTGTTTCAGAAATGATGGGGTCGAGTCAAGGTAACTTATCGGTTCCCCCTCTTCAGGAGGTTCAAATTTCTCTGCTTTGGGATCGTTAGCTGATGGATATCAAACACCAGGGTTTGACCCTCATCTGGTTTTTTATCTGAGCGGGGACACATTTCCCTACTCAGCCGCGGAAGGAGGCTTTCCCTCGTCAGTTGCTGGACTGGTATCAGACGTTGAACAAGTTTCAAAGGGTTTCCTCCCGGCTTTGAGGAGCTTCTTAAGGAACTTCCTTGTGGATGGGGATGGGGGCATTCTTCCTGCTGGGACTGCAGTTTCTGGGCAACAAGAAAGGGAAGGTGAGGAGAAGCCTCACATTCGCCGGCAAAAGTGTCGTCTAACCTTGGTCCCAGAACAAAAAAAAAGGACAGCGTTCTGAGATGTGAAAATCGCCCCACTGCCTATAATCTCAGTTTGGGAGTTGACGTCGAGATGGAGGAGGCTGAAGCATTGGCAAAGAAGACTCTGGTCAGTCGAGCCAGAGGGAGGAAGTTAAGCATTGGGACCCTACAAGAATGGCTTCAGGTTGAAATTGCCCCAAATATAAATACTCCTCCTGACTCCAGATATCTTCATGCTTGCTAAAGGGTGGATACAATTAAACTTCGGCTTTCATGAGGAGACTGAAGGAATTGCTAAAGCAGTTTGGTCAATAGATTCTACTCCTCTTTCGTTCAATCTTTGGGCGCCGCTCTGTTGGAAGTACTGAGGGGTGGTGAATCAGTCTTTCAAGTGTTATATTATGCCAGTTAAGATTTTTATCACAAGTTAAACCAGAACACAACAAAATTTCTACTTCTTCAAGGCTCCAACCTTGATGAGGACACCAATCCTCTCAACAAATCCAAGCGCCAATTTGGTCAAAATGAGGACTCCAATCCTGTAGGCTCCAACCTTTCCAAAGTCTGTTGCAAATACACTTCCAATGCTGCTCAGTAAATTCTTCCATATCTTCAAGGCTGCTACAGATGGTCTCCAAGATATTCCAGAAGGTTCTTCAAAGTCTGGTTCAAATCTGTTCCAAAAATCTGCTCCAGACAAGTCTTCAATAATGCTCCAAAAGCTGCTTCAAAATTCTTCAAAAATGCTCAAGAGGGCTGCTACAAAGGGCATCAGAATTACTCCCACAAGCTGGTCTAAAGTCTGCTTCAAAGGATTGCTCCGAGTCCACTCTGAGTTCTGTACTAAATCTGCTTCAACAAGGCTATCAAGATCCAATCCAAATTCTCCAGAGTTTGCACAAAAATATCTCTAAGTCTGCTTTAGAGAATACTTCGAGATTGCTTCAACAAGGCTGGTTTTAAAGGTCTTTAATGACTGCCTCAAAAAGATCCAAGATCAGCTTCAAATCTGCTCCAAGAAAGCTTCAAAATCAGCTCTAGAAGGTCACTTCAAAGTCTACTACAAAATGTACTCAGAGCTAGAAGTATCTGTTTTATAAAGAGCTAGAAGTATCTGTTTTAAATTTTTATGCGTTGGCTCTCAGGAACATTTCATCCTTCCATGGGTTAAATGGAATCGTATTGTGATGCCTAAATCGCTTGGTGGTTGGGGTCTCAAAATATTTTTTGGTTCTCAAAAGCTCTGGCAGCTAAATGTGATTGGAGACTCTTGTCCACTCACACCCTGTGGACCTGGGTGGTTTATCAAAAATGCATTCACCCTTACCCTCTTGAGGATTGGGCAAGGTTGAGGGACAGGCCTCATGTTAATATATTGGTAATCTGGCATGTTGTTCTTAATTCACTGGACATTATTGCTTAGGGGCTTAGCCTGGAAGATCGGAAGTGGGTTTAAGGTCAGATTGGGTCAGGACCTCTAGCATGGTAGCGGGCATGCCCATTGCTTGCCATAGGAATTTATAGATTTTCTCTGAGATAGAGGTATCTCAAGACTTGCCCATATTAACAGCCCAGATCAAACCTCTATATGGCGCCAAGGTTGGTTAACAGTCAAAGACTCACACATTGATCAAGAATTCAGTGAGAACTGGAGGGGCTATCTCGAAGCTCTGTTTGTGGCTCAGATCAGACTTCCCGAGAATGACAATGAGTTGGTTTGGGCTCACTCCCCAAATACTCCCAAGATGGAGTATCTTCATCTGAATATGGTTATAGTAGAGGAGGCAGTGGAGTGGTGGTGGAGAGGAGTTTGGAAGGTGAAGTATCCGGCAAAATCTTGCTTATTTATATGGTGTCTCCTTGCTAAAAAAGTCCCTACTTGGGATTGGGCAAGGTTGAGGGACAAGCCTCATGTTAATATATTGGTAATCTGGCATGTTGTTCTTAATTCACTGGACCTTTTTGCTTAAGGGCTTAGCCTGGAAGGTCGAAAGTGGGTTTAAGGTAAGATTGGGTCAGGAGCTCTAGCCTGGTAGCGGGCATGCCCATTGCTTGCCATAGGAACTTATAGATTTTCTCTGAGATAGAGGTATCTCAAGACTTGCCCATATCAACAATCCAGATCAAACCTCTATATGGCGCCAAGGTTGGTTAACAGTCAAAGACTCACAAATTGATCAAGAATTCAGTGAGAATTGGAGGGGCTATCTTGAAGCTTTGCTTGTGGCTCAGATCAGACTTCCCGAGAATGACAATGAGTTGGTTTGGGCTCACTTCCCAAATACGCCCAAGATGGAGTATCTTCATCCGAACATGGTATAGTAGAGGAGGCAGTGGAGTGGTGGTGAAGAGGAGTTTGGAAGGTGAAGTATCTGGAAAAATCCTGCTTATTCATGTGGTGTCTCCTTGCTAAAAAAAGTCCCTACTTGGGATCCGATGCTGAGACGTCACAAGACTAGCCTTGAATGGTGCTCCCTTTGTAAGTCGAATGTAGAATCCATAGAGCATCTCTTTTTTGAGTCCTTTTTGCTTGTCATATATACAATTTGTGTAGTTTTGTGTTTGGTCAGGGATGTGTTTGGCAAGGTCCCTATTTGAGAAGTGGTGGTCTTGGGTCTGTTGAAGAATGTAACTAGTGTCGGTCTTCATAATTATATTTGAGTCATAATGAAATATATTTGTCAAAAGAAAGAAAAAGAAAATGACTTATTAAAGCATGGGTTTCATGCTTGGGTCAATTGTTTTTAGATCTGTTAAAATTTGGTTACCAGAGGACAGGTGGTTCCCTAAAGCTTTGATCTTTGGCCTAGGGAAAAGTGTCCAAAAGAATTTAATTTTTCTCCTAAAGTGACTTTATAAAGTTATAAAGTCAAATCTAATTTAAAAGTGACTTTAAGTGATAAAGTTACTAAAGTCTAATTTTAAAGTGACTTTAATAAAGTCAATGTGAAAATAGAAAAGAAAAGTGACTTGGAAATAAATGACTAAGTGGGTCTTTATTAAAGTGGAGTGAATTAAAAAATAGAAAGTGAAATTTAAATGAGCATTTAATCTCGGCCCTATATCTAAAACTATCGCAGCCATTAGATTTAGGAATTCCCCAAAAGTCACTTAGGGTTAGGTTAAAGGAGGAAAAAGAGAGAAAAAGTCATTCATTCTTTCACGAGCAGATTGAGAGAGGAGAGAAAGCTGAAGAGAAATTTATAAGCGGAGGGAGAGTAACAAAAGACACACAGCAAATCCGTACAGCAAGAGGGCACACTTCCTAAGGCTGAAAATCCGTACAGCAGCATTTATTGGCATGGTTACCGAGGCAGAAAATCCATACAGCAGTTTGCATGCATTTCGAGGAAAGGACAGCACTGTTTTCGAGCAGAATCAGCAACAAAGGAGCACAATTTTCGAGGCAGAATCTCTTGGCATGAAAATCGAGGAAGGGGTTGTTGTCTTGTCCGTACAAAATCCGTACAATCTGTACAAGCAGTTTTGGCACATTTTTCGAGGCAGCAAGGATAGCATTTAATGCTGTAAATTTTCTGTAAATTTTCTGTTTGTTGTTTGGCACGATTTTCAAGGTGGAAGGTGGCACGAAAATTGAGATAAGTGGTTTTTAGTGTTTGCTATAATTTTTACTGTGTATTGTTGTTCATTGTAAAAGCATTTATCAGAAATAAAAAGAAGCTTTCGACTGGTTTTCCCCAAGAGTTGTAGGGGGTTTTTCCAGGGTCAAGTTGACCAAAAATCAGCGTGTCAAAATTCTGTGTGGGGCTGATTTATTTTTCTGGTTTTTATTTCTGCATTTCAGCATTGTGAAATTTCCAGAATTTGTGTTTTCAGAAAATAATTATTTTTCCAGCTTGTTAATGTATGGCTATGGGAATAGGCATTTAACTATATGGGAGAAATAAGGAGAAACTGAAAACTGGGGTTGGGTTATAAAAATTTTACATGGGTATCGAATCTATTTTGCTAAAAAAAACAATTTGGGACAGCAAAAAGAAAAATTACAGCAAGCTGATTTTTCACACAGAAAACATTATCTTTACTACAGCAGTGTTATTTTCAGTTTATTAGGACAGCAAGCATGTCTTTGGGCTTGAAGGTGGAGGATAGGTTGGATGGGCATGGTAACTACAGTGTATGTAAGGAGAGAATGCAGAGCATCTTTGAGGCAGAAGTCTGGGATATCATGGTGCATACCGCACAGAACCCTGTTAATGTGCCTACTGATGTTGTTCAGTTGGCAGCCTTTTAATAAAAAGAATAACAAGGGTAAGAGACTGATTCTAGATGGAATCAAAAACCATTGCATTCCTCATGTGAGAGGAAAGAGATATGCTCATGAGATGTGGACAACATTGACCAATCTCTACCAGAGTACCAATGAGAATAGGGAAATGGTCCTAAGGGAGAAGCTGAAGACCATTAAGATGGGTAAGACTGATAGTGCAGCTGGATATCTCACAAATATTACTAATGTGAGAGATGCATTGGCAGCAGTTGGAGAAGTCATTCCTCCCATTGAGTTGTTGCGGATTGCAGTGAATGGCCTACCCAGTTCATGGCTGAACTTTGCTGATGGGGTTTGTGCACATGAGACCCTTACCTCTTGGGAGAGGTTCTGGAATGATTGCATACAGACAGAAATCAGAAAGAGCCAGCTTGGGGCAGCCAAACCAGTTGAGCAAGATGAGGATGTAGCACTGTTGGTAGGAGGCAAGAAAGGCAAGGGAAAGAAGCAATCTTCCACAAGTGTTGGTGGGGGCAAAGGCAAAGGTAAAGGTAAACAGGGGAACACGCAGAAGGACTATTCTAAGGTGAAGTGTTGGAATTGTTGGAGGATGGGACACTATGCAGTTGTGTGTCCGGAGAAGAAGAAGAAGGGGAAGAACAAGAGCATGGCAGCATCAGCAGAGATAGAGGACTTTACAGATAGCTTTGATCGGGAGTTTGGGTTCATTACTTATGAGTCCACTAGTGCAGGACCACCTGCCATGGAGGTTGAGATGGAGTGTGCATTTCCCTCCACTAGCGGAGCATCTTCAGGTATTTGGTATGTTGACAGTGGGGCTTCACGTCATATGACAGGAGTCTGTGAGTACTTCTCAGAGCTTTCAGAGTGGCACTGATATAGAGGTAGTACTCGGAGATGACAATGTTGTTAGAGCAGTCAGTGTGGGGACATTGACATTTGATAGGGAACCCAAACCTCCCTTGAAGGTGTCAGATGTTTTATATGTGCCAAGGATGAGGAAGAACCTCATATCCGTCTCAGCATTGGAGGACAGAGGGTATGAGATATTGTTCAGGAGAGGACAGGTGATGATATATCCAAGGGGCGCTCTAGCTGATTCAGCTAGAGTGATAGGTGTACGCCATGCAAAGGTGTGCAAGTTTGCATTTTAGCCCCTTTTGGCATTGAGTAGTAGTACCGGCAACAGAGCTAGCAGTTCAGACCTGTGTGAGATTTGGCACCGCAGGATGGGGCACATGTATCATGGAGCCTTGAGGACATTGCGGGAGATCACTACAGGTGTGCCAGATTTCAGTACTGATCACTTTGATACATGCAGAGGATGTGCGATGGGCAAGTTTGCCAAATCCCCTTTTCCTAGCAGTGACAGCAAATCGACTAGGATACTTGATTTGATTCATTCCCATGTGAGCAGTCGGATGTCTCATGTTTCCTTGATTGGATATGAGTATTATGTATTATTCATTGATGATCACTCCAGGAGGACCTGGATTTATTTCTTGAAGACCAAGAGTGAGGTCTTCAAGCGATTTCAGGAGTTCAAAGCTCTTGTGGAGACTCAGATAGGTCGGAAGATCAAGTCCCTGAGGTCGGACAATGGAGGAGAGTACACCCTTGGTAAGTTTGTTGATTATTGTGTGGAGGCAGGCATTAGGAGGGAGTTCACAGTTCCTTACAACCCCCAGTAGAACGGGGTTGCGGAGAGGAAGAACAAATCCATCGTAGGGGCTGCCAAAGCAATGCTACATGATCAGGGGTTACCATTGTTTTTGTGGGCAAAGGCCTGCAACATTGCTGTATATTTGCAGAACAGGAGTCTACATCGTGCCTTGGGGCATGTGACTCTGGAGGAGGCTTTTTCTGGGAAGAAACCTGATATTGGTCATCTTCGTATCTTTGGGTGTATTGCATACTCCTATGTACCCAAGGAGAAGAGGAACAACTAGAGCCCACCGCAGAGAAAGGTGTCTTTGTGGGCTACAGTGAGACCTCGAAGGCCTTTCGAATTTATATTCCCCCACAGAGGAGAGTTGTTGTCAGGCGGGATGTGAAGTTCGAGGAGGGGAGGGCTTTCAGGAGGTCACGAGAGTTAGAGTATCTGGATCAGCCAGACCCTCAGGAGCAGCTGAGTCAGTGGCAGGGATCTAATGGGCAGGGATCAGGAGGATCCAGAGGTACATCAATTACGGTGTCAGGTCCATCAGTGAGCATTGGCTCACAGAGTCAGAGGGGTGGTGCTTCAGGCAGCATGCAGAGCAGTCCGTAGAGCAGTTCACTAGGGAGTCCACTGATGGACAATTCACACAGTACTTCAGCGTCTACAAGTTCAAGTTCGAGCAGGAGGACAGCAGACAGACAGTCAGGAGTTCGGGCTCCTGATGATGAGGAGGAGGATTTTCATTCTCCAGTGGGAGGAGTGTGCTCATGGAAGAGGAAGCCCAAGTGGCTTCAGGATACCTTGAGAGAGGCCACATCTGTTGTTGGGCCTAAGAGGCCAGTCAGAGAGAGCAGACCACCTGATAGGTTTTGTAGCTATATGGCAATGGTTGCCAACATCGTTGACTCTGAGCCTTCTAGCTATGAGTAGGCAACTAGCCAGCAGGTCTGGAGAGAGGCCATGCAAGAGGAGTATTCTTCTATCATGAAGAATGATGTTTGGGAGGGCAAATCCGTGGTTACTTCCAGATGGCTTTACAAAGTAAAGCATGTTGCAGATGGCAGCATTGACAAAATCAAAGCAAGGTTTGTGGCTAGAGGGTTCTCCCAGGTAGAGGGAGTTGATTATGAGGAGACCTTCACTCCCGTGGCTCGATATACTTCGATTCGCTCCATCATATCGATAGCAGCAGAGATTGGTTGGAAGATCCACCAGATGGATGTGAAGACCGCATTTCTCAATGGCTTCATACAGGAGGAAGTGTACATTGAGCAGCCACAAGGTTTTGAGGTGCATGGGAAGGAATCCCATGTGTGCAGACTGAAGAAGGCCCTTTATGGCTTGAAGCAAGTTCCCAGAGCTTGGTACTCCAGGATAGATACATACTTGCAAGAGATGGGTTTCACAAAGAGTGATGCAAATCCGAACCTATACTTCATTGTGATAGGTGAGGAGCCTCTCATTCTGGTGTTGTATGTGGATGACTTGGTCATTACGGGTGCAGAGAGACTCATAGAGCACTGCAAGAGAGATCTTGCGTCGGAGTTTGAGATGAAGGACATTGGCTTGATGCATAACTTTTTGGGTTTGGAGGTGTGGCAAGAGGGGCATTTCTTCCTGGGGCAGGGGAAATATATTGTGGACATCCTTGGCAGATTCCACATGGAGGATTGTAGACCCATGTCGACACCGATGATCACCAACTGGAAGAAGCTTCACGCTTCAGATTCCGAGTTGGTGGACCCCACATTGTATAGACAGTTGATTGGTTCCTTGATGTATTTGGTCAACACCAGACCAGATATATGTTTTGCAGTCAACACAATGACCTAGATCATGTGTGAACCCAGGAGGGTGCATTGGGTTGCTGCAAAACACATTTTGTGGTACTTGCAGGGGACAGTGGATTATGTTCTGGATTATAGGCAGGGGGATGGAGTGAGATTGGCAGGTTACATTGATTCTGATTAGGCAGGTTGTGCTTCTGATAGGAAGAGCACTTCAAGGTGCTCTTTTGGGTTGGGTTCGGCAATAGTGTCGTGGTTCAGCAGAAAGCAGCAATCAATAGCATTGAGTTCAGCGGAAGCAGAGTACATGGCAGCCAGTCTAGCTAGTTGTGAGGCCATCTGGCTTCGCAAGATGTTGTTTGGCTTATTTAGTCAGTCGTTGAGACCTTCAGTGATTTACTGTGATAATCAGAGTTACATTAAACTCACGGAGAATCTAGTGTTTCATGACAAGTCAAAGCATATTGGCATCAGATATCATTTCATCAGAGACTATGTTCAGAAGGAAGATGTGAAGCTTGAGTATATTCCCACTGATGAGTAGGTTGCAGATATTCTTAGCAAAGCCTTACCACGGGGCAAGCATGTCTACTTCAGAGACGAGATGGGTGTGGTGAGGAACACCTTCCTCGGTAAGAGGGAGTGTTGAAATTTGGTTACCGGAGGACAGGTGGTTCCCTAAGGCTTTGATCTTTGGCCTAGGGAAAAGTGTCCAAAAGAATTTAATTTTTCTCCTAAAGTGACTTTATAAAGTTACAAAGTCAAATCTAATTTAAAAGTGACTTTAAGTGATAAAATTACTAAAGTCTAATTTTAAAATGACTTTAATAAAGTCAATGTGAAATTAGAAAGGAAAAGTGACTTTGGAAATAAATGACTAAGTGGGTCTTTATTAAAGTGGGGTGAATTAAAAAATAGAAACTGAGATTTAAATGAGCATTTAATCTCAGCCCTAGATCTAAAGCTATCTTAGCCATTAGATTTAGGGATTCCCCAAAAGTCACTTAGGGTTAGGTTAAAGGAGGAAAAGGAGGGAAAAGTCATTCATTCTTTCATAAGCAGATTGAGAGAGGAGAGCAAGCTGAAAAGAAATTTCTGAGCGGAGGGAGAGCAGCAAAAAATACACAGCAAATCCGTACAACAAGAGGGCAGACTTCCCAAGGTTGAAAATCCATACAGCAACATTTATTGGCACAGTGACGGAGGCAGAAAATCCATACAGCAATTTGCATGCATTTTGAGGAAAGGACAGCACAGTTTTCGAGCAGAATCAGCAGCAAAGGAGCACGATTTTCGAGGCAGAATCTCTGGGCACGGAAATCGAGGAAGGGGCTGTTGTCATGTCTGTACAGAATCTGTACAATCCGTACAAGCAATTTTGGCACATTTTTCGAGGCAACAAGGATAGCATTTAATGCTATAATTTTTCTGTAAATTTTCTGTTTTTTGTTTGGCACAGTTTTCAAGGTGGAAGGTGGCACGAAAATCGAGATAAGTGGTTTTTAGTGTTTTCTGTAATTTTTACTCTGTATTGTTGTTCACTATATAAGCATTTATCAGAAATAAAAAGAAGCTTTCGAACTGGTTTTCCCCAAGAGTTGTAGGGGGTTTTTCCAGGGTCAAGTTGACCAAAAATCAGAGCGTCAAAATTCTGTGTAGCTGATTTATTTTTCTGGTTTTTATTTCTGCATTTCAGCATTGTGAAATTTCCAGAATTTATGTTTTTAGAAAATAATTATTTTTCCAGCTTGTTAATGTATGGCTATGGGAATGGGCATTTAACTATATGGGAGAAATAAGGAGAAACTGAAAATCGGGGTTGGGTTATAAAATTTTTACAAGGTCAAAACCTCCATTGAAGGCTTCTAAGGTTTATGTCAAGTGTCCTTATCCATGTCATATTGTAAAGAACCCTTGGGATTTATTTGTCAAAGAAGACAATTATTTTATTGTATTTTAGGTCTTCTAGGCCTCCTCCACCAAGTCAGCCTCAAACTAGACAAGTCAGCCAAAACAAGGGCAGAAACTCCTATATAAATGCAGCAACTCGACCTCATTTGTCACACACGCTCAACAAGTTTGATCAGCAACTTCTAGGGCCATAAAAAGTGTGAATTTCTAAGGAAGAAGAGGAATGGGCTAGCGAATGAGGACCTTATCAAGCAAGAGAAGTCGAGTATTTCTCTCTCCTATCCCACACGTGCGAAGTTCTAGAGTATCGCAGAGGAAATAAATTTTGCAGTAGCTAGGGAGGCTGAAATTCTGAAGCTGGGTCCGAAATTTCTGGGTTGTTGTTGGGCTGAAGCTGTGGAACAAGAAGAGACTATTGAAGGTTGGTGTATCTCATTGGAAGGCTGACTTGGTGGAGGATAAAGGTTCGTAGATCTAAGGTCTTGGTCTACCTCATTTTGAATTACTGAAGGAAGAGTTCTTGACTAGGTTTTCCCCTACATAGGGGTTTTAGCACTAGATGAGCGCCTACATCTAGTGTTCCTGATCTTCATGTTTTTGCTTTGATGATTGCTTGATGAAAAGAAAATAAAGAAGATAATAAGAACATAATAATATCACAAGTAATTATCAACATAAGAAAATATTCTGCCTTTCCGATTTTCTTAAAGGGTCCAAAAGAGGAATAATAAATCTTATAAGGCTTTTCCTTTGCTTATCTGCTAGGGTGTTTGGTTGGCAAGAAATAAAGAAATTTTTCATAACAAGCAATCCTCTCTGGATCAGGTGGCAGCTGAAGCTATGGCCATCCTTTCTCATTTTCCTCAACCATCTATCTCTACCAGGAATAGACTTGTGATCCCGGAGGACACTGACCAATCTTGCCCATGAGGATTCTTTGATGGGGCTAAGTAGAGGGAAAATCTCACATGTGGTGGTGATTTCATTCTTTATTTATCTGATCAGCATTATTACAAAGTCAGCCTGGGGCTTGGAAGGGGAACAAAAAATATGGCCGAGTTGTTATCTTTCCGTTCTTTATTGGCTTTTGCTCATGAGAAGGGTTGTGATCAGCTCCAAGTGTTTGGTGATTACTTATTAGTCATTAATTGGGTCAATGAAATACAACAGTGTCGATATTCGCATCTTTCCCACATATTGGAGGATTGGCAGAGGATAAAGCTTTCTTATGTATCTTTTTCTTGCACTCATATTTACAGAGAATGCAACAGGGAAGCGGACAGACTTTCTAAGGGAGGCCTTCAGCTGGATTGGGGGCTTTGGCCCATTGAGGAGGTTTTACATCATGATCATTGCAGATTTTTTCATTGTCCATTCATGGATGAATTTGGCTCTCAGATTCAGTAGATATATTACTCCTCTGATTTTATCTTTATATTTTTAATGTTGATGTATTTTTTGACAATGATGATGAAGCCTATAAGTCTAAATAGTAAAATACTCTATTATTTTGTCAGACTGTATATGAGTTGTATTACTTTGCTCCCTCTGAGTTTTTTTGGGAGAACCCCTGGGGTCGAATGTTGTTAAGATTTATTATCATGATGGGTGGACTGGTGTTTTCTATAGGCAACTGTAAGGATCTGGGCAGATCTTTCATGAATACACACTTTGTTGTGTATATACAAAAATGTAATTTTGTTTAATGTATAAATGAAATTACGGTATTTTCCTCAGAAGAGAACAAAAAAAACACTATGAAGCAATTTTCCCTTTTCAAAAAATTAGATGGGAATAATCCCCAGACAAAGCAACAAAACAGCAAAATTTTGGAGAAAACAAATGCAGCAGAAAGAATGTACTCATCTGAACATATAGTCTATTCAATTTGAATGCGGCTAGAGTACTAAGAGAAGAACCTCATCATTCAAAAACCACTGAAGAACAAATTGCATTTTAGTCTTCATTTGAACACCACTAAAGAACTAAATTGCATTTCACTGATGTCATTTGAATATAGCAACTGTAATGAAACTTTCAAATTGGAGAACTGAAACAAGAACAACCAAAGTTGCCACTTATAAGAGTGAAAATGAGAAATCACATTCCCATAGAATAAAAGGACTGTCCTTCAAACATAAAACACAAATGAATGATTGTCCTAGAAAGAAGGAAATGAAGGAAGAAAATAGTATATTAATATCTAGAAATGACCAAATTAGGTCATTGGGACTCCAAAGTACAACAAGTTGAAAAGGTGGTAGTGCATGACTGCCTAAGGCATCTCCAAAAAATCTGAGTCTAGATTAGTAAAAGGACCGAGACACAGTAACAATACAGAGGGGTATGTTGAAAATTGGCAGCTCAGGGATGAATTACCTTATCTAAATCTCATTTCTGACAATTCTAGAGTGACTTTCTAAAAATAGAAAGTCATGTCTAGCATCTCAAGTATGACTTTCCAAAAATAGTAAATCACCTTGCATCAAATTGGTAATCAAGTATAGTTGATGGAAAATCACTTAACTTGTCATTAATGAATCCTAATAGTTCAATCTTGACTTAATCATCAATATTATTATTATTACTATTATCCTTTATGATACTATTATATTATTATTAAAAGGAAATTCATGTCTCTCAATCATGGCTCTCAATCATGGCACTCAATCATGTCATATGTAACTCCCCTCATTTAATGCATATGTTACTCTCTCTCACTTAATGGATACGTTACACTCTCTTACGCACTCATTAAAGGCATGGCATATTCCTCTTACACACTCATTAAAGCATGTCATAGAAGATTCCTCTTACGCACTCTTTAATGCATATGTTACATTATCTCCTTTATGGCATAAGTTACTAAGGCATGCACTTCTCTCCTTGGTGGCAATGTGAAAGAAGAATTCAAACTTGAGAGAGAGAGTTGGAGAGACTTGAAGAAGTTTGTGAGAAAGAGACTTGGAGAGTAAGAGCAGGACTTGGTGAGTCAAGGTTGATTCAATGTTTCAATGTTGATTCAGTTGAAGGGAAGGTTGATTCAGTGTTTCAATGTTGATTCAATTGAAGGGAAGGTTATTTCAATGTGTGCATCTATTGTTGCTACCACTGATCTTTACGCTACAGGGTTAATTTTGGGTAACTAGGTCCAAACTCTATGTTGTGATGCTCAGATGACGATGCCAATATTTTTATTGGATTCCTCTTTCGGAGAGGTGCAAGATCAATCTAAAGATCATCTTGATCGGATGAGCAGAACATGTATTTTGAATTTATTCCACATGTGCAAGGTCGGCCTGATTTATCCCACATGCATAAGAGATGTGTCACACACCCCCACAGATGCCTATATATTGGAGAGACTTGGAGCACATTTGATACACACATTTTGTGGAGGCATTTTTTCTTCTTTCTTGGATGGTGATGGAGCAACATTCTCGATTTTGCGTTTAGGGCTTCTTGGTGCAGCGTCTTGGTGGAGCATTCTTGATGAGACGTCTTGGGGTTGTGTGACACATGTGGGAGGCTCACCTTATGAAGTCTTTGTTGGTTGAAGCATCCCGCTGATCGCCGCCACCATTCTTCATCTCTATTTTTATTGCCTTGTCTTCCATCGATCTATCGGTATGTTCTATGAGCATCTTACTTTCATGTGATTGTTATTTGGGCCCTAGAAGATTAAAGTAAATTTGCATCTAACATAGAACATCTTCAGATTTTAACATGGTATCAGAGCTAAGGTGAAGACAAAGCCCAACTTGTGTTGAGAGCAATCACCGATCTATTGGGAAAGATCCATTGTGTGTAACACTTGCCTCACAAGAGCTAGGTGGAGAGAGGTATTTTTTGTTCTAGGCCGCAGCAAGGAAGTCCAGACCAGCGTGGGTGAGAGGGCCTGTTTTGATGTCATTTCAGGAGCACTGAATTGCTGAAGGATAGCCACAGTACCTTGCTGGAGGGCCGCAGGAGGTGAGGTCTGTTTGAGGGCTCATTTGAGGTGAGACAACCCTCAAAATAGGTTGCTGCAGACTGTTTGAAGGGCTGAAAGGGAGTCGTTGTCATAACAGGAAGAACAGTCCATGTTTAGGGCTAGAAACTTCCCATACATTGCAGTGTGTCGAGAGATCCCTTCCCTAAAGGACAGCGGCAGTCTTTAGGGGCAATTCTGGGCAGAAATAAGGGCTGAAAAAGGGACTGTCATTATGCCCTAGTTTCGAGCGGTGGAGCAGCGTTCAAACAGTAGACAGAGGTACGTGTTTTAATAAATGTTTGCAAGTGTTGGATCCTAGTTTAGAGGATCTGTTTTGGATCGGTTTGGGCAGATCTACCTTGGGTGGATCTTTGGGTGACAGTGAGATGGAGAGTGGTCAAAAGATGGTTGCATGGGGATCAAAACTAGATGATGTCAAAGCAGAAGGTATGGGTTGTCAAAGAAGGTTGGTTTCAGAAAATTGGATGCTGCCACTTAAGCACGACTCATTATTTTCTCAAGTTTTCAAATTGTGGGGGAAGTACAAAAATTTTGTGGTTCATTAACAAATAGTATCCTGGAAGATGGCCAGCAGCCAAAGCTTTCAAGAAAACAGTTTCAAGACCAAGAGGGTAAAATTGTGGATGCATCAGGACTGTGGGCAATGGGTTTTCCAAATAGCTTACAAATGTGTGAGTCAAATAGGAAGATGCCTGCGACCTCTGCTGCCCAATCCCACAAGCAGAGTGGAAATGTAAGATGGAGTGGCTTGAATGGCCACCCACAATTTTCAAACACTGGAACGGAAGCATAGGTGGATAACTGGCATATGCATATGATATCACCATGTCAATTAGAGGTTTCAGGAGCACATGTTGGTGTAGATTTTAACAGGATGACAGTAAGAGTGTTTACTTTGCAGACTTTTGAACGTGTATCAGTTTTATTAGCACCTGCTTTATAATTATTGCCAACAAAACAAAAGTATAGTGACACTCCTTTCCACAAGAAAGAAGATTGCAGTTGTTGTATTGAATGGCATCAAAGGTATTGATTCAGAATTAACTCCAGCATCCCATTATTCTGGCAGGCTGTGCAACAGTTATCAGCAAGGATGGTTTTACAGTTTCACCTTCAAAAGTATTCATAAAGACTTGTTGTCACAGTACCTCCTTGCAGCATGATAAAGTCTCATCTTAAAGATGGAGTGCAGACTGGAAAAGGCTTGATGATCTCCTAAAGCAAGGATTCAGAGGGAGATGTAATGTTTTGATGATGTCTGTCCATCAGATGATGATCCTCCCATTTACCAATGAAAGAGGTGATTTTTAAAATGTAAGATCTAGCTTTATTCCTAAGCATTAAAAGTCTGGTAAAATGGAGCATTTGTTGATCCTGATATAGACTACGCATGGGGACACGGGGGTATATCTTGATACAAAGACTCTAAGTCAATTTATGGTCAGGCTGCATATATTGGTTAACTGCTCATTAAGATTATCTAAAGTCCATTGCTGATCTAATAGTACAATAAATGGAATCAGCACATCTAAGTGCTATATATCTTGAGGACCTCCTTTATCTAGAATTTGCTGGAGATATAAGTATAGTCACTCGGGATTATTGACAAAGTACGGGCAGATTCATGTGGGGCCATCTCAACTGTATTCATTATTAGATTGGAATCCAAATCTGAAGACTTGTCAACTTTGTTGGAGCTAAATTTCTAGCATTCTGAAGTTAAGCTCCCAAGAGACGAGAAGGGAGTTATATTGTTGCCATTGTGTATGTGTATGAGCCACTGTTAATGAGTTGTTGCTGAGCAGATTATGTTGTTGATGCATGCGTGATGTGTTGTGAGCAAGGAATTTATCACTAGGATATGCCAAGGAATTGTTGGGCATTATTTCTGAGTTGAACATAAGCTGCATTAATAAATTTCAGTGGTCTCATGGTGACTGTCACTCCAACTGATTGATTAAATTCTGGGTTTAAACTATGGTATTTTATTTGTGCCGTTGTATTTGCAAATTCAAACCCAAATCAAATGAACTTGCACCCACAACAGTTTGCACATGAAATGTTTGACAAAACTCGGAAGGGGCCAAATTGGTTTCATAAGCAACATATCTTTGATTGTTGAACAATGGGATATTTGAAACCTCTCACAACACTAATAAATGAATTGAGAAAATTGAACAATACAGCAAGGCTGTGTGGTAGGCCGCAGGCCATACCACCACAGCAAGTGATAGCGTGGGCAGATTTAGGGTTGTTTTGTTCCCTAACCTACAGCGTGGAGAGGTCTCCATTGGAGGCCGAGGAGTTGTACATGACAGCAGATTTGTTGAGGGACTAGTTTAGGATCAAAACAGATCTACGAAGGTTGTTTCAAGTGACCGAGGTGCTGGGCAGACTTGCTGAGTTAATACTTACAGTGTTTTGGAAATCTACTGTAAGAAGGCAGACAAAAGAAGAGAGGAGTTGGCATTAAGAGGGAGATCTCAACCGTATATGCTCTTGAGCAAATGTCATTGCTGTAAGAACGGAGAGAAGACCCTCATGGCTCCGGGATTCTATCAAGAATGCCGAGAGACATATGGCCCCAAAAGGGGGACATTCCGTGTAAAGCAAGATGCTGAATAGATACCAAGGGAATCTAGCAGCCATGAGTACAATATGAGCCTGGATGATTTGAAGAAACTGTAAAGCATTAAGTCTGGAAAGATGCTATACACAAAGAGTACGAGTCCATTATGAAGGATGATGTCCGGGATATGGTCCCATGACCGGAGGACAAAGTTGTTGTCATCTCAAATAGCTCTATAAGATCAAGCATGGATCTGATGGGAGTGTTGAAAAGTACAAGGCAAGATTTGTTGCCCGAAGCTTCTCGCTAAAAGAAGGCATAGACTATGATGATATACTTGCACCTGTGGTCCGATATACCACCATCCGATCTATTATTGCCCTTGTTGCTACGCAAATATGGAGTCTACATCAGATGGATGTGAAGAACGCTTTTTCTGCATGGTTCGATATAGGAAGAGGTGCATGAGAAGCAACCTCTAGGGTTCGAAGTCCAGAATAGAGACTCTCATTCATGCAGGTTCAAGAAAGCCCTCTATGGGTTGAAGCAAGCCCCAGGGCTTGGTGTGAGAGGATAGCTAGCTACTTGATGAAGTTGGGCTTCACTCGAAGTAATGCTGACCCTCTCATTCATCAGTGTAAGAGGGAGATCGCTTCAGAGTTCGAGATGAAGGACCTAGGACTGATGCATTACTTCCTACGCCTGGAGGTCTAGCAGAGACCTAGCAAGATTTTCCTCTCTCAAGGAAAATATATTGTGAAGCTGCTGGAAAGTTTTGTTATGATGGATTGTAAGTCCGTGTCGACACTAATGGAACTCAGTTGGGCATGTGCTAGCAAATCCTACCGAGTATCAACAACTCGTAGGGGCCCTAATGTTCTCAGGGAACATCTGTCCGAACGTATGTTGTGCAGTGAACACTTTGAGTCAAAACATGGTTGATTCTCATAACATTCACTGGATTGGTGCCAAGAAACTCTTTGAGATATCTCTGGGGCACGGTAGACCATGGGCTGAGATACACTGCCGGGAGTTTGAGACTTCGTGGATATACTGATGCCGATTGGGCTGCCAGTGTGGTGGATCGCAAGAGCACGTTTGGATGTTGCTTCACACTTGGGTCTGCTTCGAGCAGGAAGCAGAATTCGGTAGCTTTGAGCACCACTGAGGCTGAATACATTACAACGTGTATGGCTTGTTGTGAAGCCACTTGGTTGTGAAAGCTCTTCAGTGAGTTGTTCTAGCATGTGCTAGATGCCACTATTATCCTTTGTGATAACCAGAGGGGGATTCGTTTGTCAGAGAATCTCGTGTTCCACGATCAATCCAAGCATGTTGATGTCTGGTAGCATTTTATCTGAGATATGGTACAGCGAGGCGCCGTAAGGCTCGATTATATAGGAACTAATGAGCAGGTTGCGGATATTCTCACAAAGCCCTTGGGGAAGGTCATGTTCCTAACCTTCCATGAGAATCTTGGAATCGTGGAACGACCCTATTTGGAGGGTCCTGTTGGACGATGAGCTCTGGGAGCTCCAAGGGGGCTTTGGGGATAGCTTCTTGGTGCTATAAGCAACCACGGGGCTAGGCTTGCCGAACCTTGTTGGTATGCTTTCGCCCCACCGTGATGATATTGAGTTGGTTTACCTCTCTCTGATCTGTGCCCCGTATGCATCCTACCCATGGAGTTTCGAACTCATGGGAAGTACCTCTCATTTGGCCAATGAGGTGGGAAATGTGAATAGAGGCCATAGCAAGACCGATGGACGCATCTGAGATTGCCGTACTCTCTATGTCTAGGATAGCATGTGTCCAACCACTAGATCTGGGATCAAGTCTAGTGAGGTTTCAGACCTCCAACTGACTTCGGGTCAGTTAAACCAACTTCGGGTTGGTATGTGACTCCTTTGAGTCCTATAGAGGTTTTGGACCTCTGAGCTGACTTCAGGTTAGATGGGAGCTAGGTTGCGGGAAAGCATCCCTCCCCCCTCGTTCCCATTTCCGAAACGCGCTCCATGCGGGAGCGTTTTGGAAGCGTTCGGAAACGCGCTCCCAAAAACGCTTCCTGAGGGGAGCGTTTTCGGGAGCGCGTTTCCGAACCTGTTAAAATGCTCCCTGCCTTTTCGGGAGTGTTTCTGGAAACGCTCGAGAGCGAACGCTCCTTGAGCGCTTCTGGCGTTTAAAAACGCTTCGGGAGCGTTTTTTAAACGTCGGAAGCACTTAGGGAGCATTCGCTCCCGAACGCTCCTCGGAACAAAAAACGCTTCCTGCTGGGGGGAAATTTTTTTCAATGAAAAAACGATTTGTTTAGGGCCAAAAATGGGTTTTAGGGCTAATGTGGAAGTAAGAGAAGCATTGACATTTCATGGTAATGTTAAATTCTTGAAGTAAAAGTGACATTTCATTTTCATCCTTTTACTTAAATTTTTAACATTACCATGAAATGACTCAGGATGTTTAAGAGTGGTTTCGACCTCATTGGATTTCATATGGAGAAACTGGAATTTAGGTTTCACTCAAAATTCAGCAGACTTAATGGTTTTCAGGGTTTCATGGTTTGGGAATTTGCAATGTTTCCATTTGATTCTATCATGTGTAAGGGTATGATATTGGCATTTGATCAAGAGCATGAAGTCCTTTAAGAACCTTGATGTACCCTTCAATCAAAGGAAAACAACTGGTTAGGCATGCTAATCTTTTTCTCCCGCATTTTAAGGTTGAGGAGATGAACCCTTCACTCAAACCAAAATCATTGGTTAGGCATGTTAAACTTTTTCAATTTCTATCATGTTATAAGGTTGAGCAATCCCATTTCTAGTAGCAATGAATCAATGATGAGTTTCATGAGAGACCATGTTGCTCAGTGATTTGTAGTTTTGATGTCTATTTTTGCTACTACTACTACTACTAAAGTTGTAGAGGAGTTTTAGGAGTCCTCAAACTTTGAGCCATATTATTTATGTAGCTCATGTTGATGATCCCTTGTCTAGTAGTGGTGATAATTTTGATCATGATGAGGAGTGATTATGTTGTTGATCACTAATATGTAGTCTTGTATTAGACCAATGGCCTCATAGCTTGTGGCATTGTTTTTGGACTTTATGGGCCATTTGGAGCCTCATTTCTTATGTATTCTTCGATGATATGTATTGCACTCGGTGCCATTTTGATATATTCACCTTTGCATGGTATATAAATGAGCAAACTTTGCATATTTTGTCTCTATTGGCTTGGAATCATGGTTGCAAATCTTAAAAATAGTTTTTTTATTAAAAAATAATTATTTAATGTTTTTTTTTTAAAACCGGTTCATTGAGATCTGACCGCTCCTGGTTAGACCGATTCCGGTTAGAAACCCAGTTCATTAGGTCCACCGGTCCGGTCACCGGTTCCGGTTTTAATAACTATGCTCACACAAATCCAGAAGTACAAGAGGGGTACATGAAGGCATTGGACAAGTTGGTACCTGACAGGGAGGAGTGTGCTAGATTGCGCCTTGAATTAGGCAAATACTTCAGTTGCACTGTTAACTTTGGTTCTTTCCATGCAATGGAAGACGGGGACAAATTTGATGCTATCACATGGTGGGAAGCATATGGCGGCATGGGACTTTTGCCAAAGTTGGCTAAAAAAGTTCTCTCACAGGTTGTGAACACTTCTTCTGCAAAGAGGTGTTGGAGCACCTACAGCTTCATACACAATGTGAGAAGAAACAGGCTGAATGAAAACCGAGCTGAAAGCTTGGTTTATGTGCATTACAACTTGAGGTTGTTGAGCCATTATTGTGATCGAGCAAATGAGGATCAATCATACAGAGTCTGGGACAACAACCCAGAGGATGATAATTTGGAGGACGGCACGGTACATATGGAAGAATTGGAAGCAGAAGTTTTTAAGAATGATGATGAAGCATCAACAGCACTGCCACACACAGGGCCAGTCCCACCATCTACTGGTAGCAGTGTGGGTGCCAGTGCCAGTGCCAGTGCTAGTGCTAGTTCTCGATATCACACTATTGTTCCTTTGCAGATCCAGCGTCCACCTTGTAGTCATGGTCGTGGTACTCTTGAGAGTACTAGAAGACCACCATTTCCTCATGGCTCGCACAAATTAGACATTTCTCGTGGGCGTGGCAAGGGGCCAGCCAGTAGATAAAATAGATTTGTTGTTTACTAGTCTTTTCTAATTGTTGTTGACAGTTAAACAGTTGAAACTTGACTCTTTCATATATTTAATGACAATTTAAGTTTGAAGTTTGAATTTGAAAGGTGAAACTTTGAAGTTGGAATTTATAAATTTACAAGTCAATATGAATTATGAATATGATGCTTCATGAAAGTTATATGGTGATCAATGAATCAATGATGATAAATGTTATATAATATCAATGATGATAAATGTTAAATATTGAATTTTGAAATCAATGAATCAATGATGATAAATGATATATATCAATGATGATAAATGTTATATATTGAAATTTGAAATCAATGAATCAATGACGATAAATGTTATATATCAATGATATTAAATGTATATTGAATTTTGAAATCAATGATGATAAATGTTAGATATTGAAATTTGAAATCAATGATGATAAATGTTATATATTGAATTTTGAAAGCTTGAAACCTTCAGATTGATGATTCGCGAGACTCAAGAGTCAATATGTTGTATGCTTCCAACTTGTAGGCGTGGTTGATGAAGATTATAACTTCTAGATGATTGATGTTATATGATTCAATCTATGTTTTTATGTTTTTTATGTCTAATTCATCATTCTACATGTTTTTGTTGACATATATGCATCAAAATATTAAAAATATATATATATATATATATATAAACGCTCCCGAAAACGCTCCGGACCGGAAGCTTCTAAAAATGGCGCTCCCCGCTCCCGCTCCCGCTCCCAAGTAACCTTGGCTGGGAGTGATGTCTTTGTGACTCACCTTTTGTTTTGAAATAAAGAAGCCAGTGAAGCAAGTTACGGCGGGATGACACACGATGTTTGGATGGCACTGGTGGATGGAGTTCTCCCTAGTTGAGAGGGAGTGTTAATTTTGGGCAATTAGGCCCAAACTCCATGCTGTGATGCTCAGATGACGATGCCAATATTTTTATTGGATTCCTCTTTCGGAGAGGTGCAAGATCGATCTAAAGATCATCTTGATCGGATGAGCATAACATGTATTTTGAATTTATTCCAAATGTGCAAGGTCAGCCTAATTTATCCCACATGCATAAGAGATGTGTCACACACCCCCACAGATGCCTATATATTGGAGAGACTTGGAGCTCATTTGATACACACATTTTGTGGAGGCGTTTTTTTCTTCTTTCTTGGATGGTGATGGAGCAGCATTCTCGATTTTGTGTTTAGGGCTTCTTGGTGCAACGTCTTGGTGGAGCATTCTGGATGAGACGTCTTGGGGTTGTGTGACACATGTGGGAGGCTGACCTTATGAAGTCTTTATTGGTTGAAGCATCCTGTTGATCATCATAACGCCACCATTCTTCATCTCTGTTTTTATTGACTTGTCTTCCATCGATCTATTGGTATGTTCTATCAGCATCTTACTTTCATGTGATTGTTATTTGGGCACTAGAAGATTAAAGTAAATTTGCATCTAGCATAGAACATCTTCAGATTTTAACATACAGCTTGGTCAGATCTGGGTGAACTTACTCATATTTTGATCTCTAATTGTACTTTGTATCTCTATTGAACAATTGATATCTAATAGAAGAGGAATTTGATTGGGTTTTCCCCTTTTGAGTTTTGCCCTAGTCATTGGACCTAAAATCTTTGTGTCTTATCTTGTTCTTGGTTGTCTTCAATTGTGCATTTGGTTTATGTTCTATCTACAATTGCTTAACTAATATTGTAACAAAAAGTTTTGGGATAAGTAATTGTTACAACATAGAACATCATAATTTTAACAGGGTAAACAAAAATAAGCCATGGACATTGAAGTAGACACTGAACCTATGAGATGAAAAGGAAAGAAGAACAAGAACTCTTGTAACAACGAGGGTTGGTTGTATCACGTGTAAATGAAAAATGTTAGAAGCACCCTGAAAATGTTTTCTTTCTGAAAAAGGTTGTTGTTCAAACCAAAACGTTGTTCATCATGGAAATTGTTTAGAAAAACATTCTCGTATTTCTTTTTCTTTCTGGTGTTGGCCAAAATAATTAAATTGAAAAATATCTCTAATATTCCTTTTAAAAGTTTTACCGCTCAATGTAAGTTCAATGAGAAAATAAATACAATACAGACAAGAAGCCCCAATGTAAGGTCAATATGAAAACAATAAGAATAGAGAGAACTTAATTATAAATGGCTCATGTATCACGAGAACTGATCCTGAGCACTTATAAGATACCTTCCCCTCACTAGCAAACTTTCATTGTTCCTTTCCATCAAACCAAGTTGGCATAGGGGAATACTTCTTACAAGGCTAAACAAAGGAAAAAAACTATAAAGTGTTGAAGTTGTGTAGCTGAGGTCGGTCTTCATAATTTGTCTTAACCATCCAAAATGACAAATATGAATTGTACTTCAAGTCAACTTTGAAGGAAGTAAAATTTGAATTTTCAAATTGTGAATTTTTCCCTCCAAATGAAAAGTCGGCTTCAAATCAGCCCCATGTTGAGATTTTGTGTATTTGGGGTAGCACCAGTTGTGCTCTAGCTCCCAAATTTTGTGGAGGGACTAGAGTACACTTGATCTACAAGACCCAGAAAAGGATTTGGGAAATTTCATCTGGTTTAGGAGATATTAAATTAATTAAATATTTTAATGTATTTCCTAAGTTAAAACTTAGAAAACTTAAATAATTAAAGTGAATTTAATTAAACATGTGATGAAATTGTCTTAAGTCACATGGATCAAACTTTCTTTTAATCTTAGCCATTGATTCAAGATCTAATCATGGTCGTTGATTTGTCAACGAGAAAAGTATAAACTTTTAAGGAAAGGCTTGAGGTCATTTGTGAAGACACACAAAGGCAGAGCACTAAAGCTAAGCTGAGATTCTAAGGCAGGGTTTGCTAAGAATTCTCAGAAGTGTTTCAGCTGCAGAGAAGGGAATTTAGGCCAAGGGGATGATCTGATCCAGGGGTCTAGAATACATAAGAGGCAGAGATCAGCTCAAGGACAGTGCAGAAGAGGAGAGCAGCAGCAGCAAGGACAGCACAAGTCCCTCCAAGGATAGCGTGATTTTCAGCAGGAAACCCTCAAAGGGTTACGCAGAGACCCTTAGGGGCAGCGTAGTGACTGCATCACCCAGTCTGGAGTAACACAGTCTCTTCTGGAGCAGCGCTGAGGGTTGGAGGTGCTTCAGAGGCTGACACAGAGGCTTTCAGGGGCAGCGCTGGGGTTTCTAGGCCTTAATCTTGGCTGAGTACTGTAAATAGCATTTGAGGTTGTGGATCAGTCATTATTTTGGCCCTAGATCAGCTAGTGAGCTGTAGATCTAGTATATTCTCTATCGGGATTTCCAGATCTGGAACCCAAATTTGTGTATTCAGAAAAATCCTTAATAATAAAACCCTCCAGCAGCCAGAGACCGGTTTTCCTGCATTGGGTTTTTCTAGGGACTATTTGTCCAGAAATAACTGTGTCACTTTGTCAATGTGTGCATCAACTAGTTCTAGATCTGGATTGGTGGAGATCTGTTATGTGTTTTGCTTCGATTTTAACTTGAATATTATTCAGTTAATAACTTGTTTAAGTAGGAGGAGCATAACCAGATTAACAGTAATAATTTCTGCATAAAGTGTAAAGATTCAGAAATTTCCACACTCCAGAGAAGGGACACCATTTCGGCTCATTTAACAACTATATATCGGAATTCATCCTCTCCATTTTGGCCATCCAATTTGGATCACATCTAAGGATAATCTGGATTATCTAAGGCAGAATTTGGGGACTCTTAAAGGACGAATCTGTGGGAAGAACCGAAGGACAATTTCTCTGTGGCAGGCCAAAATTTCTGAGGCACGGCTGACTGAATTTCTGAGGCTATTCATGGACGGTTTGACCAGGTTTGACCTGGGTTTGGTTACTAGTCAATTTGATTTGAATTGACTGAAAAATTCAGATTGTATTCCTTGTTGAATGGACAAGTTTCTCTAAGAAAAGGATGGTAGGTTTTTCCCATAGTTTTGGATTTTCCTAAGATAAATTTTGTGTCACTTGTGTTTGGCTGTCTCTTCACGATTCTACTGTCATTGTTTTATTGTTGATGATTTTCTTGTATAATTACATGATGATGAATGTGGTATAAGATGAATTGGTTTAATATGCATTGGAAGTAATTATCAGTGTAGGAAATCTTGAAAAATCAACATAAAGAAGTCAAGAGATTTGACCTTAAGCTCAAGTAAAATAAATCCCTCAATTACAAAGAAATCAACTTACTGATAAATTTAAAAGGAAAAGAATATTATTTAATTAAGAAATAGCAAATTATGATGATGCCCTAGTACTAATCCAAAAATATTAGAAAACTTAAATATATCAACACTTTTAGGAGGTAATAGATGACCTACACACTAATAAATGAAATAAAGTGATATCAAGGAATGAGTTAATATACACTAAAGCTATAATTGTAGTCAAAGAAGCATCACCCCGAGTTTGAGCACAACTTAAAGCAGTTGAGAATTCTTCATTAAAGAAAATTTTGTGTTTGCAATATGAGACGCAACTCTCTGAAACAATTTCACTATCTCTTCACTCTGATAATCAACATTTTGATTTAAAAGATATAATAAAGCAAACAAAAAACTGTAATTGTGCTTATCAGGTCCCAGAATTGATTTATGCTTTGCCATCTTCAAGATAGAATATTCTCCATCCCTTATCCTCTTGGCCCATGTCATAAGTGTTAGGTATGAAGCACATTCTTCTGATTGCTAGGGGGACTTGAATCTTCTTGTAGAAGATATTCCTAGTCGAAAGAGGTTCCATGTGCCCTATCTATTTGCCTCTCCTACCATTCGTCATCCACTCTCTCCTGTTCTATATTTATTATTAACTATTGCTTGTTTGCATCACTATGGATAAATGGCGGTAATTCTTAATTCACTGTAGCGAGCCTCATGGTCTTTTATAGAATTGTTGTCAGTTCATAACAAGGCTCACTTGTCTACTTATTTACTGTCCAATAGTTGAACCTCATGAATTATAAGAGTGTATTATATGTCGCACGTTTCTCTAAAATCACAAAAATGCAAATTGATTTCTTCATCATTGTTTGTTTGCTCGTTTGCTTCATCACTATGTACTTCCTCTTCATCTTCTTCTATTGTTTCGAATAAATTGATGCTCACTTATTTTTGTGGAATATTCACCTTGTTGTAAATTATAAATGATGTATAGTACTTTGGCAAGATTCTCCGACATTGCAATAAAAACACACTTCCTCTATCATACATGTGGTGGTCATATTCTTGTTCACCCAGAAAAACTCTTTAGTAAATTACTATGGATGCCATCTCAAAGAGCCACAAGACATCAGGGATGTCTCCAGATGCAGGCATGTGTGTGTGATAGACATGGATCTCACATAATTTTTATAAGAGTTGTCATAATCAAGGTTCAAACATACACCCTACACTTATTCGGGGCCCAGGTCATCACTTGGAAAATGAACATAAGAACATTAGATCAGTCTATTTAGCCAGGGTGAACCTGGTGACTTAAAAATTTTCCAATTTGAATGTAGGTTATGTTGACCACTGGAGTGGCACCTGATGATAATGAGAAGACTACATGCCCAAAGATGAACCAGAGGACACATGTACTATCAGATATCATCAATTCAACAGAGTTTTTAAGCTCTACTTCTACTTGTCATTTTCTCTTGTACCCAGATTCCACGCCGTACGGGGAATTGTAACAAGTGATGCTAGTAATGATGAATTTGAGTCAGTATTGAGTCTGTAACAAGCCTAGGTAACGTGGGACCTTGCAACAAGTGAGTATTACTCTAGGAGGTTTTTTTACTCGGTTAATTATCATCTCCCTACCAGGAGTTAATAATTAATTGAGTTTTTTCCTCCAATTTTACCCCAAAGTCGAAGTACGGCTTGATGGTGAGGCCTTGGATGAGTCCTAGTGCCTAGAGTCAATGTATATTACCATACTAGATCACACAAAAAATTTAATGGAATTTGGTTAGATCTAGATAGTGATTTTTTAATTTTTTAAATTTCCCGCAAGTCGAAAATTGCAATAAAAATTGTAATTGAATTGTAATAAGTGTTGCCTAAAGAAGTTGTATGGGGTATAGGTAATCAAAATTACGCCTCTCACCCTCAACTTTCTACTATGACACACTTTGAGGGGTTAAAAATGTGTTTTGAACCCTCAAAACCTACTTTTCTTAAGTTTAGTGGGAAATCTGGCAATTAATTAAGCCAAAAATTAAATAAATTGAGAAAAATAAATATCCACACATGCTAAATGAGGTGGAAAATTATGGAGTTAAAGTGAAGTCCCAAAGTGATGTAGACTCCTAAAATCAAAGAAAAAATATGTGCTCAAATAAAATTGAATTTCCGACATTAAATTAGAGTTGCTTACTTGGAAATTCGAATTTGTGAAGTTAGAGCATATTTTGGAGGATTTGGGAGAATATTTGGTGGATATTTTTGTGGAAAATTGTCCCCACATGGGTTACTACCCATATACACTTATCATTCCATCATAAAATTCGAATTTGGCACATAAGGGAAGAGGAAAATGATGTCCACTTGCCAAAATCCGATTTTTACACTTGGCAATGGAGCTCCACATATCAAATTGGAATTTGCCTTGTGATCTCCTCCCTCTCATCACTTGACATATGGTTTTTCATTAGGATTTGCTCCCAACTTTCTATATAATGGAGCCATGGGCTCTCATATCATGTTATGAGCTATTGGGCTTGAGGAAACTCTGTCATTTTTGTATATCAATAAAATAAAGACTTTGGGGCTATTTAGCGGATGTTCTCTTGGCGTTATGAGTTGATTTCTTTCCATATTATTGCTATCATATTTGAATTTTTTTATGTGCTTGATCAATATTCGTTTATATTTTCTATCTTGCTTGGATTGATGTGTGCAAGCTATCTTGCATGCATCATTGACTTAGAGTATTATTCTAGGAATTAGCTTACCAAGTCATTTTCGGAGGAATGTTTAGTTTATCTATTTCATTATGATGTTCTAATCCTTTTGCATACTGATATTTGTTTAAGTGTGTAGGGAAGATCTATTCATATTGTGTGTAGGAAATCCATCCGGGCATGGGAGAAGTCTCAAATAGATCAATTCACTCCTAAATTCAAAGCGATCCAAGACTCGGCTACTTTCAACCCCCAAGTTTTGCATCAAAAAAAGACAAAGAGGGAGTTTCTCGTTCTCTAGCTACTTAATCATCTATTTCCACTTTTAAAATCTAAAACTTTCCATTTGTAGAGCGTCTTAAAGTCATATTTGCTACTTCAAGAGCATTTCTTTAAACTAGGAAAGAATGGGGCTGCACTCCCATTCCTTGGGCTAGTGTTTTTGTACATTAATTTGTATTTTAAATCCTTTTTATTTCAACCTAACGTTTGATTTTCTTTCGCAACCCACAAGCTTAAGCGTGAAAAGCGAGGAACTTCAGGAAAAGATGGCAAAAGGCAATTGATCCTCCTTGCATTCGAAGGCTTACATTACTTCAAAATCGAGTTTTAGGAAGGTCGTAAGCACCTTTGCAGCAGCAACAAACTTGATCTTTTCCATAGGCCTTGGAGCCTTGAAAATTTCATTTTTGAAGTTGTTCTCCATAAGTTGCGTTGATAATTTTTGAGGAGGGGATTAAGCCTTTTTCTAAGCTCTTTATTCGTAGAAGGACCTCCTTTTAGGCAGCCTTCTTAAAGGTTGTTTTCCTTACTTGTAATCAATAATAAAATAACTTTTGTTGCTTAAGGGAGCTTGGGATATTTTTCCCATGGTATCCCCCTTCCTAGGTTGAAGAAGAAGGAATTTCTTGGGTGGATTGATCAATTTTCTAATTTCGTTTTATGCATGCTAACGAATTAAAAACTAATGCACTCTACATCCATCTAACTAAATTTTGGTTAAATTAAACTTACATGCATATGCCCCAATGCTACAAACTTGAGCAAAATCTCTTTTTATGTGTGAGCAATTCACATGGTTGGCAAAATTCCATTGATTCAATGTTTATGCTTCATGCATATTGAGGAACCATAGAACTTTTTTTTATAAGAATTTATCTCATTCCACTTGCCATTAAATGCCACAACACACATAAGTCTATTATTTTTCTCAAAGTTTGGTTTATTATTGCAAGTAAGCACCAGCTCTTGTGGAAAATTTGCATGTATCATTTAAATGAGATTAATCAACAACCATTTCACACAATGCTTACTTGCAATAATAAACCAAACTTTGAGAAAAACAATAGACTTATGTGTGTTGTAGCACCAGCTCTTGTGGAAAATTTGCATGTATCATTTACATGAGATTAATCAACAATCATTGCACACAAGCAACTCATTAAAACTTATCTCCAACATAAGTTGGTTCTATAGACCTCTAAGGATCCTCTACTCCCCTATTGACTCCTCATTATAAGATCCACATAATTCAGGCGACGGTGACGTCTGGGGATTGAAGAGTTGAATTGAAATATTTGTTGAAGAGAAAGTTTAACTAAAATGAACCAAGAGCACTCTTCATCACATTGCCCTTTTTATGGTTGTTAATCTCATGCAAGTAGCGTGATGTTTACTTTCTAATTTCGTAAAGTTTAAATTCATCTTCAACATCTAAATTTTTTTTGTTGTTTCGAACTATGACAATATATTTCTAAATATTGAGATTTGGTTATATCCTTTAATCATTTTATCCTACAAATATCTTGTGCTGACATCTTTTGTTTCCATTTCAAGATTATTGTGTTCTCATCTTTTGAGCATTATTCTTGAGCACTTTATTTAAAGGCACTGGTTGAATGATTTGATATTATTATTGCAAAGTTGTTTATAAAATGCTCATAGATCTTTAAAAGTAATCCAATTTCGCTCTAACAACTCTCCTAGAAACTCACATCTTTTAACATAGTTTTCCATTTAGGGACCACCCCCTGTAGCTAACCTAGGAGATAGCTTAAACGAAGAGAGTCGGGATTAGTGTAACAGCCCCTTCTCTTAGTTCCTTGCCACCAACCACACCTTGTGGGGCTAAAGGCTTTTCCCGCTAACAGTAGGTAGGTGTAGGCGACAAGCGATAACAAGTTATAAAACCACCTCTCCTCCCTTGGATATGCCTCACCAATGCCATGAACTATAACTACTTGTAAGTTGTTAGCACCCTGAGTGGCTTGAGAGAATAGAGTCCTGACACTTGCAAGAAAATTCACAAAGACTCCCCAAATTTTAAGCTAATATTCAAAATTCAACAAATTCATGTAAGTGTTGAATTAAAACAAGCAAAATGTTGTAGTCTCAGACATCCATTAATATTTTACCCAAGCCTTGACAAGACTATATGCCTCATATTTGAGGTTTTAGTGGTAATTTTAGTTAAAAATGCTTCAACTATTAAGATGTGTAAAAACATATACACACAATATCGCATTTCAACATTTGACCTCTTTAAGTAGACATGGATCCTGTGTAAAAATCTGACGTATATGTGTATATTTTTATACAGGCACTGAATCAAGAGTGACTAGTAAGTTTTTGTGGTGCCAAGTTAAGGGTATGTACATTAAGTGTCTATGCAGAAAATATGTCCTTGTATGAATTCCTAGCAAGAGTCCTGGGCCAAGACCTGACTAGAGAATGTACAAATAGCATTTTGTCTTGTGTTTAATACTCTACCTATGTCGAGGTTGAAGTTTGAACTTTGAACTATGGAATATTTATATGAATTAATATTAAGTGAATCTGTGAAACAGCAAGGGGAACAAATAGCTAAGAGAGAAGTGAGGGAGCATGTGGCATCCTAGGAAGTCCTCCTATTCCATGGTTTAGGTGGCATGTGAGGAAGGATCAGCCCTGAGAATCAAGATCATAAGGCAACACAATGTGTATGAAAGTCAAAAACTTTCATTGGCAAAGGTTCCCTTCTCTTCATTGTGATTCCTCTCCATGTTGCTGAAATCCTACTCCCTCGGAAGTTCAACGTTGCAACTCATGTTGCATTTCTCATATTATATTCCAAGTGTTTAGCACTTTACAAGTGGGCATAGTTAGTAGGATTCCTATTGAGAGATAGCTACATAGGGTTGAGAGAGTGTCTCCCCAACTAAGTAAGCCAACTTTGTAGGTTGAATATTGTCATTTGTTATCTTCTTTCGAATCTTTCCACATTCATGAAAGGATGGCAGTGAAGAGCACACGTAGAGCAAGTTATGAGGTACTTGCAGGGTTTTGTTCCAGTATGTAAGTTGGAGGAATAAGGGCTCTTGTCTAGCATGAAAGCTAGTGCATGAATACATCATTTGTGTGGGGGCCTAATTGATTGCCACAATAATGCTCCTATATGTGATTGAGTTATCATGCTCTACCATTCCTATAAGTAGGCTGCTGGGTTCTACGTGATGCTGAGAAATTGTGCCTTTGTAAGGAATATCACAATGCCCTTGTTAGATCATAACTTTGGATCAAGTGTCGCAATTGTGATAGGATTCCCTTGGGTAGGAGGAAACAACCCAGAATCATGAGGAATATCATCCTAGCTAATTTTGATGAGCCCCCATCCCTTGATCATCAACTCTACATCAAGTAAACTATAAAATTTCCTAACCATCACTTTCAAGCTGCTGCTTCTTGAAAATAGCCAATTAGATAATCAAGAATTAGTCATTTAATGATGATGAAAGAGGCTTGTGTGACCAGCTATGGTGACACTCACTAAAGAGACAATTGTGATCAAGTAGGAGACAAGGAGGAAAGAGGCAACCTAATTGTTTTATCTTTCACATATTCAATATCAAGTTGAATGCTTCTTTTACCTACATATTGCTAAAACATGTCATTTAACTCTTTCTAAGAAATAAGAACACAAGGCTGTTATGATTTCTTTTTCTCATGCACATGAGATATTTTAGAAACTTTGATAACACATGCATTACATCCAACATTTCTTTGTCATATATGGAGAAAAATCTTTCAATAGCATTAAGCCTTTTGCTCTTAAGAAAAACATGTTGTCCCTTTTGCATTAAAACAACTACAATTCCCTCACCTAGGGTATCACACTCGAGCACAAATAGTAAGGAATAAGCAAGCATAGTTAAGATAGAACAAGTGCACATCACCTCGTTCAATTAAATAAAACATTTTCCTGAGATGAATCTAACCATGCAAATGCTCCCTTTTACATAAGATCAATCAAAGTCGTTGAACATTGTGAGGTCCACAATGAATCTTTGGTAATCATTACATATACCGAAGAACCTGTCAATTGTGTTAGGGAACGAGGTTTAGGCTACTTCAATATAGCTCTAATTTTTCTCTAGTCAACTTGCACTCATCTACACTAATCACATGCCCCTGATACAAGATTTCGATCATGTTGAACTCACACTTTGTCTCCTTCACAAAGAAGTTGCATTGCTGCAAAATCATCAACAACGCACTATAAAGGTGTTGCAAAGTGATCCTCCTGTTGACCACACTTTGTCAACGACCCCATAGCAGTACACCCCCATTTTTTCAAATGGGACTTATCATGTTCGATGCTCGTGTCATCCTGATTTCATCGTCGATCGACAGTTTTTATAATGATGTAAACCCATTCTGCATTTTATGATGTAAATGATCTAAGTAAGACCGTCCATGTATGTAACAACCTAGGCAAACCTAGTATGTTGTTGATGACTTCCATCCTAGGAGGTTTTTTGTCTTACTGATTCACGAAAGTGATCGGCAAAGTTTTTCCCTCCAGCCTCACCCCAAAGCTAGGGTGGAATTTGTCATCAGCATGCTAAGTGAGTCCTAGTGTTTTTTATCGAGTCCTTGTAAAAGTAGTTTGAACTACTTGGTCTACTAGATCATATTTTGAGTCGCAGAATTGGGTATTTATTTGAGGGTCTATACGAATGGGTTTTCCCCCTTCATGTATGTAAATGTATTATCTCATGTAAAAGAGGGTTGGAAAAATAATTATAATCCCCTTTTAGTCAATTAATTAAATTTTCTGGTCAATTAATTAATAAAATCCTAAACCAGAAATTTAATTAATTTAGGGTCCTAAATTAGGATTAAATCTTTAAAGGCAAAATTTGTGGGTCCTTGGAAAATGATTTTGACAGCCCCAAGCCAAGGGAATATTGAGAATTTTAAGGAATATTGAACCCTTGGGCCTTGGTGGTTAAGTCAAGGTCAAAATTTTGGGGTAATTAACTCAAAAATAATATTTTTGAGTTAATTAAAATTGAATTAAATGATAAATTCGTTTTTCCCCAAAATTTTAATATCAACGCTCCGGATTAAAAGATAATTAAATATTTTGGACGGTTGAGATTATTTTGACGAGGATCATCCAAACTAGTCGTTAGAGATCTTGTCCTATAAATTTAGAGGTCTTTCTCATTTTTGAGTCATCCGATCTCAGGATCGTGCACTTGCTCTTAGAAGCTCTTGTAAACTTTTTGAGGAATAAAGCATAAAGACTTTGGGGTTACAAATCTGGATGTTCCTTCTCAGATCTATGTGGTGAATTGTCTCTAAACTCTGCTACTTGGTTTCTTGCATGTTATGGTTGATGGCCTTCATGGATTAATCTGCATATAGGTATCTTATGCAGTTTTCTGGGTTTATAAAATAACATTCTGATTTTTCCGCAAAGGTCTCATGTTGTTTTCTTAAATCTCTATCAGTCTAAAAGTCTGGATCTAAGTGTGCAGGGAATTTTTTTTTAAGATTGGGCGTCTGGGGAAGTCTTCGGTTGGACCAGCCGACTCCCAATAAACATAAATCTGATAAGCTCTTTATTTGTTAAATTCCAGGTCTATCTTACGATATTTGTGATTTTGCAGGGTTTCGAAGGCTTGTGCCTCTCACTAAAACTTTAAATCTCTTAAAATTGTGCTAAAATGGATTTCAAATTTGACCATGAGGGTTTTAAATTGTAAACTAGTTGTAAATTTGTAATTTCTCTATAAGGGTTTAATGTTTCTTGATGTGTATCTTCAAATCTGACTGACTATTGCAGGTTACAGGTTAAATCGGAAAAAAAAAAAAATTAGATCTAAGGCAGATCTAGCCTCCAAAGGCCAGATCTGGCCTCAAATCACCATTGTGGGCGAATCTGGACATTTTTTTTTAAAGATCTGGTCGTCATTTGATTGAAGAAGTATATCGGATTAAATTTCAAGGAAATGTTTTAGTGTTTTGGGTTGTCGGCTTTTGCCTTTTCCTTTATCGATCTCATTTCTCCGCATCCCAGATCCTCTCTGCAAGCCGTCTTTGCTGCCAGCATTTTTCCTTAGCCGTCGATTTCAATCTGCCTCCGATTCCTCATCGATCTGCATAAATTTCACCGTCTGGCTTTTACACGTCCGTTTGCATCGATTTCATCCAGCTTTCCATGCTGTCCTGCACCCTTATTGAAGCCGTCCCCTTCCTGTCCGCTTACTCTCCTTCATCGACCTCCATTTCTCAGCGTTCAATCTTCTGCGATCTCTTGCCAGACTTTGCACATTCGACCCCTTTCCAAGCCCTCTCCACGCCGTCCAAGCTGGCCCTCCGAACTTCTTCTGCTCAATCGACCCTCTGCCCGTCTTTGTGGCTACCTCCATTCGAGCCGTCGACTCCCATCACCTACAAAACGACAAGCTCATACACATATAACACGTTTTTTTTTTATTCGACGTCTTTTTGAAGCGTTTCATTTTATTTTTTATAGTTTAGACTTAGATTTAATTTAGGGTAAACTTAATGCGTTTTTAGATTTAAATTTTGTAGATTTTGTTTAACATTAGTTAGATTTTCATTTTAATTTTATAGTTTGATTTAGTTGATTGAGTTAGTTAGTTTAACTTTAGCGTGAGTTTAGAGTTAGGATTTGAAATTGCATTTTTTTTAATTATTTGTTTTAGTTTTAGTTTAGTTTGGATTTTAATTTAGTTTGACTTTTTAATTTAGTTTAGATTTGTTTAAATTTAACTTTAGTTTTAGTCTTTAGTGTTAACTTTACATAGTTTTAATTTAGTTTTGATTTAATTTTAATTTAGATTTTAAATTTGTTTTGTTTAGTTTCAGTTTTTAGATTTTAATTTTTTTAAGTTTCATTTAGTTTGTTTTAGATTAAAAATAAAAATATAAAATTTCAAAATTTTAAAAATTTCTAAGTCCCATGGTCAACTGAGCCTTAAAATTTTTATCTAAGTTTGACTGTGGAGCACTTTAATTTTCGAACTGGGTCATAATTGGAATATTTTTGTTTTCGAAAATCTTTCAAGTATCTGGCATTCTCATATTATTGTGGGTTCAAGTTATTCATGGTTGTGGCATTTTCAATTGAATATCATTGTGATCAATCATGTTTTAATAAGCAGCAGTTAATCGTCACTTACTTGTTTATAATTGCATAACGGGATCTTGTTTGACTCCATAAGGCACTGGTCTTAAACATAAAATCTAATTTAGATCTGTGGAATCTCGTTCATTCTATCAAGTATTTGATGTTTTAGTTGTGTCTCCTGGATTTGTCTTCCTCATTTATAATAGGGTTTACCTCCCTTAGCTTGCAAGGAGACAGCTTAAATAGAGAGATTGGGGATAAGAGTGACAGCCCCCAATCTGAGCCGTTGTCGCGGTGCCTTGACAATCTGTGCGACAACACCTCCCATGTCTCATTGTGGATGAAGATGTCATCAAACAAGACCAATACAAATTTTCTCAAATGCACTCTAAAGATAGGATTCACCATGGCCTGAAAGGTAGCGGGTGCATTAGTGAGGCCAAACTGTATCACCAAAAACTTATAATGCCCACAAGAATTACATCTCAAAGCAATTTTGTGGACATCCTTCAATCTAACATGTGTACGATGATGACAATATATGAAGTCAATTTTAATAAAATAGCCTAACACATGTAATTGATTTAGTAATGCATCTCTGCAGGGTATCAGATACTTGTGTTTGTATGGTCTTTTGATTGTTTTTTATGGTCTTTGGACTGAAAGCCTTGTAGTCACGACACATCCGCATAATGTTAAGCTTCTTCACTAATGCAACCGAAGAAGTAAATGGACTAGAGTTGGACCTAATGTCCTCCTGGATGACTAAATCAAGGGTGTGGGATCAGAGTCAAGAAAATACACTCTGATTCTGTGCTTCCTTGGCCTAAATTTAAAAGGGGAACTAATAACTCATTTATATCATTTTCAATCTCATTCTTATATACCAAATGATGTCAACAAGAAGCTATCTTAATTGATTTGGTGCCTAATTCTAAATCAATAGCATACTAGAAACAACAGAAAAGGAGGTAACTTGGTTGGCATATCACTGAAAGAAACATGATACTTATGCAATAATGCCTAAATATTTTGAATAACGTGTTGAATATTTGGACGGTCCCTCAACAGAAACTATACGAATCACACCAATGTTGCATCGTAATGAACCATCCAACTAACCTACACCCATTTCACAATTTTTCTATGCAAAGAAACATAATGTATAGTACTCTTGTTCATGCCCATTAATTACCCTCTCCTTTCCCTGACTGATGAATCTGAGAGTCGTGGTCTAATATTCCTAAGTCTCCAAGTGAGTGAAGCCATTGTATACCAAGAAGCATAGGTGCAACACCCAAAGAAACAACATAAAATTCATTCTTACTTGGTAGTTGGATATCATTGGTGTCAATTGTTGTAAAATTGTAGTGCAAGGTAATGTATAGACATCATCCCACCACATCAAATCAAGAGAAATCCTCTAAGGTCAGTGTCAAGGATGAAACTGTACCCTTATCTATAAAATTATGGGTAACCCTACCATCAATCAAGATAACAACCATGTGTCCAGCAATTCTCACTCATAATGGAAGGAGAAATATTGGAGTTCACCTAATAAGGCTATCATAGAAACCTATGCATTTGTGTTAGATGTAACACATGTATCTCCATCACTTGGCTCCTCGGTGTCAGCAATTATGCCATGGTTATCATCTTGAATTTCATAGGTCTCCTCAATGTCAAACAAATGTAATAAATCTAGCCCTTGACCAAACATCCATGACCTAGAACCCAAGGCTCTCTACAAGTGAAGCACATGCCTCTGACACATCTCATTACATGTCAAGTCATTGTCATATTGTTTCCCACCTCCTATCAACTAACTTCTTCTCTACATTGGGGGTGGGTTGGTCAACTTTGAATAATAGCTGTCATTTACATTTGTTGCGGTTGTAATGAGAAACTCCTCCATTGTCCCAATGGAAAACCTCTACCAAAAGAAGTTGTCCTACCATGCACAAAGGATGTCTTTGGAGATAATGCCCTCTTGATTGCATCCTACAAGGATTCCAACTTAAAATCCTTCTCTTTCCTTATCGCCTCATAATATTCTAGTTTCTCATGAGATATGGGTTTCCCCAAAATGAGGTCAATTTTCTCCTCGAGCTTGACCATGAGGATGACCATGCTCTTGGAAATATCAACTACTAGAGCTTCCAACCTTTCAAATCTTATTAAATTTTCATCTATAGGTCCCTCTCAAAGCTCTTTTTCCACTTCTAAGGATTATGGTTTCCTCTAAACCGATCTTGAGGTCCATAGGGTACAACCCTCCTGCAAATTTACACTTCATGAGTCCGGTAAGCATACATTGCACTCAAACAAAAAACACTCAAATAAACCTACTTTGATGCCAACATCATTTATAAAACGCCTTGGGTATTCCAACTGTCAACTCACCAAAACAAATCTAGACATAAAGAATTTGTCACTAATATTAAATGGCCAGTTAGTTTTATTGCCAAATTTAAAGTTGGTTTCTAGCTGATGTTGGTCGATTCTTCGTCAACAGTGTAAGCCTTACACAGGCAAGTTTCTTTGTATTGAATTAGTGAGTGATAGCGAGTCCTCCTTCATGTAGTATTGAAATTGTAGACTCCAATATCTTGGTAAAGAAACTGAAAAATTCAGTCCTGTTAATAGCAACAAAAAACAAACAACAACAGTATAGCATCTATTATAGCCAAGGAAATAAAATGAGCAGAATACATAATTTTGCAGCATCAGAATATAGAATACATGGAGCAACAAATATGAAGCAACAACAATTGACTGAAAAATTTTGCAGCAGAACTCAAGAACAGGAAACTATGTGAGCAGAACACACAATGAGTTGAATGATGATGACAACAAAAGAATGGATGGATTGAGCCCCCGGTATAAAGATTGTAGAATGGTTCTTACGTTGTGACAGAAATAAAAAGCAGGAAGGTTGATATAGCAGTTGTTCACTTATTTTATGTTTGAATGAAAAACTCCCAAGAGCAACAGTCACGCGCTCGACTCATCTGTAGAGAGAGCGAAAAGGATGCCCCCATTTGGAGAGGAGCTACCCGACGGTTCCTGGTTGGAGTAGCAGTCCATATGGTAGAGAAACTGCAGAGAATGTGAGCATTTGGTATATGCAATAAGTAGCCATCAAACAAGTAGAAGTCACTGTAAGCCTTGTACACGTGCATTTCCCTATCTTGCTGGCGGTTGTTGCAGCTGAGTTACCTATACAAACCATCATGCATAGTTGATGTACAATAAGGATATTTCTGCAAAGAGTAGTGGTCCAAGACATTGTTGCATCCTTGCTTGAGACGAACAAAGCATTAAGGGTGGGGAGATGTTGTAGGGGCCTCTTAGCCTTATGTGTGTCATCATACATAATCACTAAGTAAATGTAACACTTGGTAAATATCTAAAGTAAAGTAAAAGAAGGGTTGGTTGAGAGCAGGTACAACAGCTCCAACCACATCATCCATGTATAAGTATGCATGAAGTCTAATAGGGACTTGGTTGGAATTCCTTCCTAGTTATGTTCTTCTTATGTTCTTGCTATTGCCAACATTTATCTTCTTCTTGTACGTTATAAGTTAGGCTTATATCAATGATCCTATGCTCAACTATCCAACTATCTTTTTCTATTTTTAACACTTTAACATAAATAAAAAAACACACCACTATTAATTTTTCGTTGTTCTATGTTGTTACAATCACTTTAGCCCAATTCTTTTCTTTAATTAGCAATCCTTCGACACATTTTATTCTTCCAATTATCAAGAGCAATTGTAGATAGAACAGTAAATGCAATAGAGAATAGAAGACAATCAAAAGCAATAAGAGACACAAGGATTTGGTCAAAGACCAGGGAAAAACCCAACAAGGGGGAAAACCCTTTCAAATTCTACTTCTTATTAGATTGTCATAAAATGTTCAGCAAAGAGAGATTACAATGTTCCAATTCACCAAATCACAGGACTATCCAGCAAAACCAACCAAACAATATCCAAGAGATGAGCCCAATAGACATATCTAACACAAATCAAAGTTTCCATGTCTGCGGTCAATGGTCAAAATCTGCGGTCAATTGTCAAGAGTATTTGCAGTCACAACCGCATGGAGCTAGTGACCATGCAAGCGGTTGTATCTCTCCAACCACAGGGAGCATCCTATCATGCGCGCTACTACAGGCAAGAATTTCCTATTCCAACCCTGTGGCTACTGCTCAAAATCCCTTCTTCATACGTGCAAGCTCGGACCCTGCAAATTCGGACCTGTAAAAACCAATTTCGCGAACCAACCTCAGACCTGTGTGAGTTGAAACAAAGAAGAGAGAGAAGAAGATGCTCGTTGATGATGTCCAAATAAGGTTCACTTGAATTGAATTTATATGCTTCCAAGGGTGTCCAATTTCTCTTTAAAGTCAACCTATACTTTTGTGCACATGTGGGTTTCTTCCTTAAAAATACATTTTTCCTTTACCAAATTAAATATTTCCAAGGGCTAGGAGGGGTCTTTCTTGATGAGGAAGTTTGTCCAAAGGAGGGAATTTTTCCTTGAGCTGCCAAATTAACACTCCCTCTCATCTAGGGAGAAATTATGAATGCAACATATGTCTCATCTCAAATATCTCGTCATCATCAAATGTTGTCAATGCTCATCTCTGCTTATCTATTAAACACTCTCGAATCTAACAGAAGAATAATTTGACATCGTAGGGGAGCTCAAGCTACCACCCTCTATCCATCGAGGAGTCTTTGCTACCACCCGGTATCCAATGAATCGTCATAGGGGAGTTCCAACTCAACCTGCATCGTAGGGGAGTTGCAACTCAACCCGCATCATAGGGGAGCCCAACTCAACCCACTATCCAAGAACAATAGGCAAGATACAACTTACCATGAAGTGAGGATCACAATTATCCTATCGTCTGCTAATCTTCCCATCACGACCCTAAAGATTCAAGTGGTAGAACACCTGCATCCACTACCTTGGGAGGAGATACACACTTATCCTACAAGGTAAGGATCAAAGACAACCCAAGACACTTGGGGGAGATACATGCTTACCCTGCAAGGTAAGGATCAGACATGCCCAAATCATCTTCTCAACCCATTGACCAGATTGGGAGGAACAATCCCAACAAGCCCAGCAAGTGGGTAGGATGCATACTAGGGTATACTCGGCAGGGGGAGATACACACTTGCCATGAGGTAAGGATCAAACACGCCCTGAGATGACAAAAAGGGAGATACACACTTACTGTGAGGTAAGGATCAAACACACCTATTGTCTGCGAGTTCCCTCAACCCCAAGAGCTCTTCGACTCAATTCCTCACCATGGGAGCTTAGACAGGGGGGAATTGTGTTGCTTAGTCTCCTCGATCAATCGAGACCTTTACCTGGGAAGGTCACATCCATTAGTCCAAGTTGCTCTCTAAAGACTAAGAACTACCCTTTTGGCAGAGCCTTGGTGAGTATGTCTACAATCTGCTTATCAATCGAAATATGGCAGTCTCACAACTCCTCTCTGCACCATATCATGTAAGTAATGATATCTGATCTCAATGTGCTTGAACTTGTCATGAAACACGAGATTCTCTGCTAATCGGATCCCACTCTTGTTATCACAATATATTATTATCGTATGTAGGACCTGCTCAATCAACTCTCCAAAGAGCTTCCTCAACCAAACTGCCTCATAGCTAGCCATGCTAGCAGCAATGTATTCTTCCTTGGTCGTGCTTAAAGCCACAGACTTTTGTTTCTTGCTCATCTAAGATATCATCGTAGATCCCAAACTAAAGCAGCACCTTGATGTGCTCTTCCTGTCAATAACATTTCCAGCCCAGTCAGCATCAATGTATCCATGAAGTCATACATCACCGGTGAAATATCTCAGACCAAGGTTGATCTTCCCATGCAAATATCTCAGAATGTGTTTGGCAGCAACCCAATATGCATGAAGTGGCTCGGTCATGAATTGAATCAAGGTGTTCACTACGAAACATATGTCCAAACTTGTGTTCACAAGAAACATCATTGCTCCAATCAATTGATAATACTCAGAAGGGTTAGCTAAGCCGGGTCCAGCAGCATCTCCACATAACTTCGTGAAGTTCATCTCCATCGATGTGGCTAGGGACTTGTGTTTAGACAATCCAAATCTTTCCAATAGCTTCACAACATACTTTCCTTGAGAAAGGAAAATCTCTTCAAGTCTCTGCCAAACCTCTAGTCCCAAAAATAATGCATCATACCAAGATCTTTCATTTCAAATTCAAATGCGAGTTCCCTCTTACACTTGAGCATCAGAGGCTCACTACCTGTCAAGAATAGATTGTGAACACATAAAACCAAAATCAAAGGCATACCTTGGACCACTTTCAAGTAGCGGTTTGGATCAGCACTGCTTCTTGTGAATCCAAGCTTCACCAAGTAACTGTCAATATGGGCATACCAAGCTCAAGGAGCTTGCTTCAAACAATACAATGCTTTCTTCAACCTACAAACATGAGTCTTCACATCCTTCACTTCAAATCCCTGAGGCTACTCAACATATACTTCTTCTTGCAGTATGCCATCGAGAAATGTTGTCTTTACATCCATCTGGTGAAGTGTCCATCCTTGGCTAGTAGCAAGGCAAACAATCGATCTAATAGTAGTGTAGCGGGAAACAGGAGCAAATATATCATCATAGTTTTCTCCCTCTTTCTGGGGGAAACCTCGGGCCACGAACCTTGCTTTGTACTTCTCAATGCTTCCATCAGCTCCATGTTTGATCTTATATAGCCATTTTGAAGTTACGACAAACTTTCCCTTAGTTCTCGGCAGAACATCCCATACATTATTCTTCATAATCAATTCATATTCTTCGGCCATGGCATTTGTAATCAATTAGCTTCAAAGAGGTATCCTAAAGCATTTGTTTTAATAACATCCAAATAAGAGGCCAAACGACAACTTTTCCTGGCAGATTTTTTGAGCAAAATAACCTCTAATACTTTCTCATTAAAACAAACTCTAGATGAGGCATTAGCTATATGTGGCTCTCACAACCCTATTAAAATCCCTCTCGAATTCTAGACAAAACAATGAAGAATAAAATCCCACTAAATTCATAAGATTTTTAAGTCAATCTTCAAGAAGAGCATTCAGTATTCAATTTCTCTTGAGTCTTTCCCATTCATTGTTTCCATGTAATAAGGTTATACACTATGAATTGACCCTTAATGAACCCTATTTGCTAATATTAAACAGCCTTGTAACAAAAAACTTAATCCTCTTAGCCAGGGGTTTAGGGGCTTTACCTAATGCCTTCCAAGAAAAATTGAGCAAGATCATTGGTCTTCATTCTCCCACAATGTCTCATTTTGTTCCCTTAGTAATAAACTTGATGAAGCTCTTATTCATCTAGACTCCTATATCTTCTTGTGCAGTGGTATCGGAACCATACCAAAACTGGTGGAACATGTCAATCCGACCAGTTTGGGGGTCAAACTAGTCTGGTTCAAGGTCTGGAACCGTAAATGGCCAATTCACTACCGAACCGGTCAGTTTTGTATCATACAAGCCAGTTCCGTACAATGTGACCAAAGACATTCCAAACACAATTTAAAGAAAAAAAACACGAGTTTTTGAGTGGGGAAGCGTAATATTCAAGCCTATGGCCTTACTATTGCTATTTTCTCCTTTATCTTCATTTTCATCCTTTTACTTTTTACTTAAATTTTTAACATTACCATGAATTGACTAAAGATGTTTGAGAACGGTTCTGACTTCATTGGATTTCATATGGAAAAAGTAGAAATTTAGATCTCACTAAAAATCTAACAGACTCAACAATTTTTCAAGATTTTAAATTTGGGGGGGATGTTAAATTTAGATAGCCATGGTGTTCTATGCTTAATGCAAATTTACTTCAATCTTTCTTAGGCCCGATTCAAAATAGCAATCACATAAACATGAAAATTTGAAAGTAAAATGTTGATAGAACACAATAATAGATCAACAGAAGACAAGCCAACAATATAGATCAGATTTTACAATTCTTCTTGTCCAGCAAAGATATAGATTGGTGTGCGTTACGGCAGTCAACAGGATGCTTCAGCCAACAAAGTCTTTCTTAGATCAGCCAATCCTCCAACTGTCACACCCACAGCCCTCAAAGATAGCGCATCACAAGTCAACGTTGGTCAACCATAAGTCAACGCAAAACGGAAATAGAAAGTCAACGCAGCAAATTAGGGCTTCAGTCAAACAGCTCCTTTTCCCTTGATTTTTGTGCCTAACAATACGACCTCCAAAATAGAAATTTCAGCACAAGTTTGAGGTCAAACAAACAAGGGTTGACCACGGTCAATGCTTCAGCAAATTAGCCCTAAACAGATCCACAAAAAACAGCAGCTCCAGCTCCGCACGTGAGGGGAAAAGGCCTCCAAAGGCTATCAAACCAATTAGATGACAATGAGAGATGTGTGATGAGTTGATGAGCAAAATGACCTCCAAGTCTTTCCAATTTATATCCATCAGTGAGGGTGTGTGACACATCTATTAGGCATGTGAACCTACATTACAAATCTGGCCGACCTTGCACATGTGTGGAAAATAAATTCAAAATATATATTCTGTTCATCCAAACAAGATGATCTTTAGATCAACCCTGCACCTCTTCAAAAGAGGAATCCAACAAAAATATGACCACCATCATATGAGCAATGCAACATGGAGTTTGGACCTAGTTGCCCAAAATTAACACTCCCTCTCAACTAGGGAGAACTCCATCTATCCACAAGTGTCATCCATCAGTACCATTGTGTACTTTCATCTAGCATCGTGCATCATCCTGCCGTAACTAGCACATGCTCAAACAACTTACTGAAGAGCTTTCGCAACCAAATAGCTTCACAACAGGCCATATAGGCCATACTCGTTGCAATGTATTCGGCCTCAGCGGTGCTCAAAGCCACCGACTTCTGCTTCCTGCTCATCCAAGGTATCGAAGCAGAACCCAAGGTGAAGCAACATCCAGATGTGCTCTTGCGATCCACCACACTGCCAGCCCAATCAGCATCAGTATATCCATGGAATCTCAAACTTTCGGCAATGTATCTCAGCCCATGGTTGGTTGTGCCTCGAAGATATCTCAATAGATTCTTGGCACCAATGTAGTGAATGTGATGAGGATCAACCATATGTTGACTCAAAGTGTTCACGGCAAAGCATATGTCCGAACGAGAGTTCACTAGGAACATCAGGGCCCCCACGAGTTGTTGATACTCGGTAGGATTTTCCAGCACGGGCCCAATAACGTTTCCACACAACTTCCTAAAGTTGAGTTCCATCGGTGTCGACACAAACTTAGAGTCCACCATACCAAATCTTTCCAGCAGCTTCACAACATATTTTCCTTGAGAAAGGAAAATCTCGTCTGGCCTCTGCCAAACCTCCAAGCCTAGGAAATAGTGCATCAATCCTAGGTCTTTCATCTCAAATTCGGAAGCTAGCTCCCTCTTACACTAATGAATGAGAGGGTCAGCATCTATCAGGAAGAGATCGTCCACATAGAGAACTAGAATGGGAGGCCTTTCTCTATCAACCTTAAAGTAAAGGTTTGGATCAACATTACTTCAGCTTCTTGCTTTCACGGAATGTCCCCCTTGGGGCAATATGTCTCTCGGCATCTGTGAGAGTATCGCTGAGCCATGAGGGTCTTCTCTTATTTGAAGGAGGTGGATCAATAGGATCCATAGGTCCTTCAACATCGGGCATCAGTTCATCCTTCGACTCTTCCTGCTTCCCTGCTTCTTCATCTTCCTTGAAGCTAGGAAGATTTCTCACTTTCTTGAGGGCAGCATCTTCATCGAAGGTGACATCGTGGCATATCTCCACTTCTCTTTGACCACGCACATAGATTCTATATGCCTTCGAAGTTTCACTATAGTCCACAAACATTCCCTTCTTTCCAAAAGCATCCAGCTTGCTTCTCTTTTCTTTCGGCACATGAAAGTAAACAAGACAACCAAAAACTCTAAAATGAGAAACATCAAGTTTCTTACCAAAGAAGACTTCTTCGGGAGTTTTGGAGTCCAGAGCGGAATGCGGGTATCTATTTTGAACGTACACAACCGTGTTCACAACTTCTCCCCATAGAAACTTTGAAAGACCTTGGTCACATAGCATGGCACAGGCAGCTTCCACAATGGTCTTGTTTTTTCTTTCAACAACACCATTTTTCTCAGGAGTATATGCAGTTGTGGTCTCCCTCTTAATGCTAGCTTCTCTGCAAAAGTCATTGAATTCATTTGACTCATACTCGGTCCCATTGTCGGTCCTCAAAACTTTGATTCTCTTCTTCGTTTGATTTTCCACCAAAACCTTCAAAGTACGAGCCATTTGAATGCTTCGTCCTTCTTCTTCAAGAAATATATCCAAGTCTTGTGGGAGAAGTCATCTGTAAAAGTCATGTAATAGGAACATCCTCCCAAGGATGTCACAGGCAGCATACCAAATAAATCATAATGTATCAACTGCAAGATATTAGTTGTCTTTGTGACTCTTGAGGGGAATGGTCCCCTTATATGTTTCCCTTTGGCACAGCCCTAACATATACCTTCATGATCATCTCTAAATTCGGGCATCCCTGTCACCACCTTCCTTGCTTCGAGAAGGGCTTTATAATGAAGGTGTGCAAACCTCCGGTGCCATAACTCTGTTTGACAAGTTGTATCACATGACCTAGCCCCCAATGGACTTCCTCCAACCTGGTAGAGTGTATCAACTCTAAAACCAATAGTAAGAGCTTCCTTGAAGTTCTTCCATATGCGTACCTTTCCATCAACAAATGCCACCTTGAACCCTTTGTCTTCCATTGCCGAAATAGACACAAGGTTCTTCTTCAAATCAGGTATGTACAACACATCTTGTAAACGGAGGACCTTGAGATAGATGAAGGGTCACAGTCCCTGTCCCTTTCACGGGATAGGTGGTATTATCTCCAAGGATAATTTCCAGATTAGTATTCTTCTCAATCAAATCAGAGAGAGCTTCTATATAACCAATGAGGTGCCTTGAAGCACCACTATCAATTAGCTAGACATCCAGGGTGTCGGGTGGAGATGTAGCAGAGAGGGCAGATACAAGAATAAATTCATTTCTCTTATTATCAACAACATTAAACTCATCGTATTTGGAATTTCTTGACCTCTTAAAAGGTTGCCCATTTCCACTCCGATCAGAGGGAGCCTTCCTTTTTCCTTTGAACCTGTTGTTCCTTTAATTGCCATTCCCCCTGGAGTTGTTGTTGTCATCAACCCTGGGAGAGTCCCTTCTATTAGGTCACTCTCTTTCATAGTGACCAAACTTGTTACAGGTGTAACATCTTCCCTTCCTTCGTTTGGGCCCCGCTCTTCCATGGTTTTGATTTCTTGGACCACCATTGTTTTTCTTCTTTGCATGAGCATCGAAGGCAGTAGGGTCACTTCCATTTCCATTAGAGAGATAATCTCTCTCCATCATTCTTGTCTCCTCTTGAGTGCATTTCGTCAATATTTCATCAAAATCAGGAATCGCATTATTATTAAGAATAGTAGTATTGAATACATACCAATCACGGGGGAGACCTCCAAGCGCAATAAGAACCATCTCTCAATCAGATATTGCTTCCCCAATAGCTAGGAGATTATTCCTAATTTCACTGAGCCTCATAAAATAGGATTGAATAGATTCATCCTTGCCCTTCTTGATATTCTTCAATTGATTCTTGAAGAAAAGGATTTGATTAGCATTACTAGCCCTGAACATGCTAACCAGCTTATCATACAGCTCTTTAGATGTGTTCAACTCAGAAATGTAAGCAACCAAGTGCTTATGAATAGAATCTCGATAATCATCTTTGCTTTGATTTCCCTTTTCTATACTTTGTCTTTGTGGCAGCGGCTGCATTTGATGGAGGCTCTTGAATCTTCCCCTACACATAGTCCATGACATCTTGATCTTCTAATACCAAATCCAAGGACATCTTCCATGCATGATAATCAGACTTATCAGTCAATTTATCATCAACCTTGAAACCCTTGTAGGTTGAGGAGGCCATTTGTCCTTGATAGGATTCCTTCTTCATTGATTGCTTCTAGCACTAGCTTAGACTTTGTCTTCACCTCAGCTCTGAAACCATGTTAAATTTCGATAAACCATGTTAAATTTAGATAACCATGGTGTTCTATGTTTAATGCAAATTTACTTCAATCTTTCTTAGGCCCGATTCAAAATAGCAATCACATAAACATGAAAGTAAAACGCTGATAGAACACAATGATAGATCAACAGAAGACAAGCCAATAATATAGAACAGATTTTACAATTCTTCTTGTCCAGCAAAGATATAGATTGGTGTGCGTTGCGGAAGTCAATAGGATGGTTCAGCCAGCAAAGTCTTTCTTAGATCAGCCAATCCTCCAAGTGTCGCACCCACAACCCTCAAAGATAGCTCATCACAAGTCAACGCTGGTCAACCAAAAGTAAACACAAAAAAGTCAACATAGGACAACAATAAAAAGTCAACGCAGCAAATTAGGGCTTCTGGCAAATAGGTTCTTTTCCCTCGATTTTTGTGCCCAACAGTATGGCCTCCAAAAATCGAAATTTCAGCACAAGTTTGAGGTCAAACAGACAAGGGTTGACCACAGTTAATGCTAGTCAACGCTTCAGCAAATCAGCCCTAAACATATCCGCAGAAAACAGCAGCTCCAGCTTCGCACGTGTGAGGGGAAGAGGCCTCCAAAGGCTATCGAACCAATCAGATCACAATGAGAGATGTATGATGAGTTGATGAGCAAAATGACCTCCAAGTCTTTCCAATTTATATCCATCAATGAGGGTGTGTGACACATCTATTAGGCATGTGAGCCTACATTACAAATCTGGCCGACCTTGCACATGTGTGGAAAATAAATTCAAAATATATGTTCTGCTCATCCAAACAAGATGATCTTTAGATCAATATTGCACCTCTCCGAAAGAGAAATCCAACAAAAATATGACCATCATCATATGAGCAGTGCAACATGGAGTTCGGACCTAGTTACCCAAAATTAACAGGGGATTACAATGTTTCCATTAGATTTTTTCATGTACAAGGGTATGGAACTAGTATTTAATCAAGAGCACGTAGCCCTCACAAGGGTATGGAACTAGTATTTAATCAAGAGCACCTAGCCCTCTATGTACCTTGATGTTAGCAGCATTGGTTGTTGAACTCCTCTATCATGACCCTACTAAAAATGTACCCATCACTCAAACAAAATCTTGAGCTGACATGCTACGTTTTTTCTATCATATTTTAATTCTTAGAGGGTGGTATTGATGACGAAGATCCCATTATAGGCAATGATTTTGATGATGTGGCGTGATTTTTTTTGGATGTTAGAGGCCATCTAGAGCCTGTTTGTTGATGTATTTTCGATTCGGAGATGGATTGCACTCAATGTTATTTTGGTTATGTGCACCCTTAGATGTATATAACTGAGAAATTTTGCTTATTTGTGTATAAATGGTTTTGGATTTATATGGATGCACAGAAATATGTGTGTGTGTGTGTGTGTTTCTTTAAAATTTCAATATTTTGTGTGCTTTTGGTTGACAGGTTTTTTGATTCGGTTTTTTCACTATTTCCGGTCTAGTTCCAAATTAAAAGGGTTTTCCAATTCGATCATCAGTTCAATTCTGATAACATTGTTCTTGTGCACTATAGGTGGTTATCAATAAAAAGTATCATAAAACTCATGCAAATATATTTGCAATTAGTTGGTACCTAAGTCACAAGACACGTCCCTCAGGGTCTCGTGTCCCGTATTTTACGTGTCTGACACAAAACGTGCCCTAAAACGTGTCGAAAACGTTTTTCTTCGTGTCCTCCAATCGAGACATGTGTTTTGGACATGGCAAAAACATAACCTAACGTTTTTGGCTCTAAGGACATGTGTCCCACGAAAAGTGACATTTAAAACCTGCAACATGGTTTATTTTTTCATTATTCGTCGTCGTAGTCGAGTTTGCTCGCTTTCGAAATCAAATTTGTTGTGCAGTGTGAGGAATTCCGTCATATTTGAGTGAAATGCTCACAACTTCACATTGTGAGCACAATTCACAACTTCACATCGACCTAGACCTGGAGATGCAGGACACGAGCATTCGTGTGCTTTGCTGAGAGTTTAGAGCACTTAAATTTCTTGTAATTTGTGTTATAGCCTATGTAACTTAACTTTATTATACACCAATGACCACATTCTATGACCAGTGACCACGTATAGATCATGTGCTGAAATAAAAAGCCCACCTCCTCGTCATGTGCTCACTGCTCACTACACCTTCAAGGTCTAAGGGAGGGAAAGCTCGATTAACGCTCTGGTCAACAATGAAGTTTGAACTTTGAACACATAAATGTATAATTGATAAACTACCTTATGTGAAGTTTGAACATGATCGAACCTGTTTGAAGTTACTAACAAAAGTTATAACATGAACAATGAACTTTGAACTGTGAACATCATTGATGTAGTAAATTAATAAACTAAATAGTATATAGTGTATACTAAATACTAAATAGATATCATCATGATTCATATCTATATGGATGAAGCACTATATTTCAGTATTTTTTAATATATATATATATATATATATAACATGTCCCTCGTGTCCTGTTTCCGGGGTCGTCGTGTCTCGTGTTGAATACTCGTATTTACGTGTCCTTTGTGTATCGTGTCCTCGTGTCATGTGACTTAGGTTGGTACTTTGAATCATGTTACTTTAATACCATGGAGTACACAATTTTAGCTCAATAATGAAATGGAAATACATAACTACACAACTTTTCTTTAGGAGAAATTATTCTTCAGCAAGGTTTACAAATCAACAACTTTTGTCTAGAAATTTGTGCCAATATCCAAGTCAAAATACTATTCAAACTTGGTCAAACTTTAGCTAGTCAACACTAGTCAAATGTTGGTCAAACCAGTCAAACACATCATAAATTAATGTTGGTCAACGTTTTGGTCAAACAGGCATGGGCCCTCTCTCTTGTTGCCTTGTAACTCAGCCTCCTTCATGCTTGGTTGAGGCTCCTTGTTGCCCTCTTCCCCATTAGAATAGTCCTTTTCTCCAGAAGTGTGGCTGTCCAAGAGACCTCAAAAAGATGAAGAAGAAACTCGCTTGGTGGAGAAAATGAGATGTCACATCATCTATATATAATAGTCAAATGGGGATAAATTAAACCAAGGGACACACCCTTTCATGAGCTAGGCCAACTTGGTGCCTCAAAAATAAATTTATATTTTCTTAGGCCGACTTAAAGACCTCTTTGGCATGCAAGAATACCTCTCGATGCAACACAAAAATCAACAGGTCTTTGGTCGATTAAAGCTGAGGGTTTTGAGTTATAGGTCAATTAATGGCAAGCTCCCCCTCTTCGTCAACCCTCAATGACCAAGAGAAAATTTACAACGCCATAGATATTGCCTTGGAGCAAAATTTCTAACTTTGGACATCCCAGGTTAAGGGTTTGTTGCAGCGGATGGAATTTATTGAGAATGAAAACAAACAACTCCATTCAAAGGTGCTAGATCTCAAACAACTAGTCCCGGAAATGAAAGACCTGGAAAACAGCCACTTGCAAAAACCAATTACAAACTCCCCCACGTTCCAAACAAAGATCTCAAACATCCAAAATCTGCAAGATGAGATGAGATCATTGTTACCACTCAAACTAGCAAGGGTCCTAAAAGGGGATCCTTGAAGGGCAACCACCAAGTCAAGAGCAACAATGGAGCAATAGCCCATTGCCACCTCAGCTAAGCCTCCCTACTCTTTACATACTTTCACTGATGGGAGGAGACTCGTTATAAAAAGGATCACGAAATTGAATGGATCAATGATAGGGTGAGAGGTGATCCTAAAAGCCTATTCACAAGAGAGGCTCAGATATATGGCTTGCTTGCTTTGAAAACAAGATGATAGGCTCTATAGGAAGGGCATAGGGGAATTCTAAGAGCTAGGGTTTGAATATATGACTTGTCAAGAAGATTCTTGGCTCCTAAAATCCTTGTGGAAACCTAGGTCAAGGAAATGGGGTTGAGCAACCAATGACGTGCTTGACCTAATCAGGGAAGAGACGGGAATCAAGGAAGGAATTTTCCATCAAAGGTAATGCAATGATCCCAGTGAGGTTTCTAGCCCAAGGAAACCAAAGGCAAGAATCGATCTTCACGCTAGGGCTTGAGATATCTCAAGATCCCACCGTCATAATCTCGTGAAATTTGGAGGGCTTCTTAAGGACTCACCAGCACAGTTGTGGACCAAAAATCTAAGTGTTTGGATTGCTAGATTGTGAGATAATTGATGCCATAGGTGACCTATGTAGGTTAGTCCTAGAAAAGAGGGGAAGGTGAAAGAAATAAGCTTTTAGGTGATCACCTATGGAGGACCAGTGCCTAATTCTTTGGGGAGATTGGAGTCAAGTAGAATTATGACTATGGATTTTGGATTTTCTAGGTCAAGGAGGCCTCAAAGACAACTTCATATAGCATTAGGCAGCAGCAAAAGTAGGTTAAAGAGCTTTATACTTTGTTTTGCAAAATATATGGCTTATCAAGATGAATTTCAATGGTGAAACATCTCTAGGAACATTCATTCATAATACATGGCCCATACACGAAGCATCACTATCTAGAAACAAAATTTCCACAACTTTGCACAAATGGATGCAGTAAATTAGCCCTAGTATAGTGAAATCCCAGCAACAATGTATGTGACAAAATACAAAGAAAGAATAGCATTAAATTGCACTTACATGTATTAAGAGTATATCCAACCATCAAAACTTTGCCAATCATGAAGCTCCAAGACAAAAGATAATGATCCAAACATCAAAATGCATTCCATGCTCCAAAAAATCATCCTCCAAGATGGATAGCGAAGTTCTCTAAAGAGATACAAGTCCAATCCAAGCGATAATGCTAAAATGAATTCACATCACTTGTATTTATACACTTCCAATGAGTTTGATTTAGTTAATTAGGCCTACATTAGCCCCTCGAATAAAATAATGTGCAAAATAACTAACTTTTGGTGACAAGCCCACCAAACTAGCTCATAAACAAAAGAATAATCCTCTCAAGGGCTTGCATGATCAATAATACATGTTGTTGGGCCTTCTAAGAAGCCTGATGAAGTCCATAAGTGCCATAATGATGAATAGGACTCCCAAAAGTAGTGGACAAGGGGTTGGCCCCTTGTTCTCCAAATAATAAACATGTGGTGCTCCCAAAGGGTGTGGAAGCACACAAGTAACCTCATGGGTCTCCAAGTAGATCAAAGATGCTTGTAGACCATATGTAAGGGCTCAGATGATGGTGTAAGCAATGCCACATTAGCATACAAGACCTAGGTCATCTGCCAAGTGCATGGTACAACTGTGGGGCTGACTGGGCATGGTGAACTAGGTGCATCCTCTTCGTCCAATAGGTGAATCTCAAGCAATCTTTGAACATCTCTAGGGATCCATGGAGTGTTGTCTACTGCTGTGGAGGCCCATGGCTCTCTACACATACCCTACATGTGCCAATATATCCCTCTGGAGGGTTAGGACCCAGTATAGGGAGACCAAACCCAAAATGGAGACCATCTACAATCCTGCATAAGATCCAAGTGCCCCCTTGCCTTCCAATACAACAAGTCATTTAATGAAATCGAGTTAAAGAGATTACAAACCATTGACAACAAGTGGTCTCTTCATAATGGCATGCCCTTCCTACATTAGCCCCTAGAATAAAATAATGTGCAAAATAACTAACTTTTGGTGACAAGCCCACCAAATTATCTCATAAACAAAAGAATAAGCTTCTCAAGAGGTTGAATGATCAATAATACATGTTGTTGTACCTTCTAAGAAACATGATGAAGTCCATAAGTGCCATAATGATGAATAGGACTCCCAAAAGTAGTGGACAAGGGGTTGGCCCCTTGTTCTCCAAATAATAAACCTGTGGTGCTCCCAATGGGTGTGGGGGCACACAAGTAACCTCATGGGTCTCCAAGTAGATCGAAGATGCCTGTAGACCATCTATAAGGGCTCAAATGATGGTGTAAGTGATGCCACATCAACATACAAGTCTTGGGTCATCTGCCAAATGCATGGTACAACTGTGGGGCTAGTTGGGCATGGCGAACCAGGTGCATCTTCCTCATCCAATAGGTGAATCTCGAGCAATCTCTGAACATCTTTGGGGATCCATGGAGTGTTGTCTATTGTTGTTGATGCCCATGGCTCTCTACACACACCCTACATGTGCTAATGTAGCCCTCTGGAGGGTTAGGACCCCATATAGGAAGACCAAACCCAAAATGGAGACCATCTGCAATCCTGCATAAGATCCAATGCGTCCCCTAGCCTTCCAGTACAACAAGTCATTAAAGGAAATCGAGTTAAAAAGCTTACAAACCATGGACAATAGGAGGTCACTTCATAATAGCATGCCCTTCTATAGTGGGCTTTGGCATGTGCTGAAGTCTCCAAGCTCTAAGGGGGGTTAACCAAGCACCCTATTAGGTGGTTTCTACTTTTAAAGGGAACAATATGTCCTGTGAAAATTCTACTGCAGTGTATTGGTTTATTTTCTCCTACTTGGTTTAATTTATACAAGTTATTTTCAGAAATTAGAATCAGAAAATACCGAAAATAAACACAAATACAGCCTACACATGCAGATCATTTACTGAATAATTCACTCATGCAACAAAGTGACACATGGATTTTTGGACATAAGTCCCCGGAAAAACCCAAAGCGGCAAAACCAGTTCAGCAGATATGAGGGTTTTATTATTAAGTAGTTCTGAGTACAGCAAATCTGGGTTCCAACCTCGGAAAACCCGACAGAGAATAAAAGATATAAGATCTACAGCTAACATGAAGATCTAGTATCAAATATCTGATTGATCCACACCCTCAAACGAGATTTACAAGACTTAGCCCGGATCTGACCCTAGAAACCCTCAGCATTGCCCCTAAAGCCTCAGCGTCAGCCCTGCGACCCTCAAATGCCACTGTGTTGCACCAGAAGGGACTGCGTCATCCCTGGAAGGGTCTCATAGCCTCACGCTGGCCCTAGAAGACCCTCTGCATGATTTCTGAAGCCTCCCAGTGCCTCTGCAAATTCTTAGCAAACCCACCCTAAAATTCCATATCTATTCCTCAGTTCTACAGAAATTGTGTCTTCAACTGACCCTCGAGCCTTTCTCTTATACTTTTTCGTTGAACCCTTCAACAGCTGAGATTAAATCATCCATCAACGGCTGAGATTAAAACACTGCTTGATCCATGTGACTTGAGACAATTTCAGCGCATGAGTTAATTAATTCACTTTAATTATTTTATTTTTCTAAGTTAGACTTAGGAAATCCATTAAAAATAATTAATTATTTGAATAACTTCAACACAACTTGAAATTTCTCAAATCCATTTATGGGTCTTGTAGATCAGGTGTATTCTAGTCCCTCCACAAAATTTGGGACCTAGAGCACAACTGATGCTACCCCAAATACATAAAATCTCAACATGTCCAAGGTACATCCTTCAAATGGTGATGGCATGTGGCAAAGAGATGAATGGAATAGGAAATGAAAGGGGCAATCCTAGGCCACATGTTAGGGTACAAGGGTAGCTAACAAAGGGAAGCCCACATTTGGGTATATAATGTATAGGAGGGAGCAATCATGGTACATGAGATACCTCGGCCTTGATTTTTCCGCCCTTCTTTATATGCCTTTTTCCTTTTATGATTTTTTCTTTGATTAACTGCTCGGGGCTCAAGGATAAGAGCGTGATGTGTAAGGTATAGCAGTGGACACCCCCTTTAAGGTAGGGCGATTCATTGCCCACCAGGGGTTGGGACAATCAAGGTTGCGGGGAAACTTCTCCCCCCCGATCCCACTCCCAAAACGCCCTCCGTTCGGGAGCTCTTTGGGAGCACGTTTTGAAGCCTGAAAGAACACTCCCTGTTTTTTCGGGAGCGTTTCAGGGAGCGCTTGGGAGCAAACACTTCCTAAGCGCTTCCCCCATTAAAAAAACGATTCGGGAGCGTGATCATTTTTTTGATGTGGGGAGAGGTCGAGGAGCGTTCGCTCCCAAACGCTCCTCGGCAAAAAAAACGATCCCCAGTGCGTTAACAACCAAAAACAAAAAAATAAATAATAAATAAATAAAATAAAAATTAGACGTCAAATTCCGATTTTTTTTGGGAGGGAGGTAGGGGGGGTTGGGTAAAATAAAAGCCCACCCTCCTCATTTGGTTTTTATTGTTTTAGTTTGAGAGTGAGAGCAAGAGCTTGAGAGTTGGAGAGCAATTTGGAGAACAAGAGAGCTTGAGAGTTTGGAGAGCGGAAGTGCCAAGGAGAGAGTAAGGAGCAAGCTGCAAGAGAGCAAGAGGAGGATTGCAAGAAAGAGGTATGTCTTCTAATCTAGTTTTTTATTTTCTAGGAATCATTTTTAAGTTGTTCAAAAATGAAAACTTGATTTTTTTTCTCAATGTTGCATTTTAGTGTGTTGAAAAGTGAAAAATTGAATTGTTTTTTTCCTGTGTTGCATTTCCTATTTCCATTTGGCATTCCTCCATTTTTTTTGCAGGCTAGAAACTTGAAACTTGAAACATCATGGCTATATGGCTAGGGATTTTCTTCATGTTGGTTCATTTCTTTGTAATAATGGTGTTGGAGAGTAGAAGAAAGAGGCCCATTAGAGAAGAGGAGGATGAAGAAGTGGGTTATAGTGGATTTGATGAAAATCCTGAAGAGGAGGAGTATGCTGAGGAGGAAGGAGAGAGTGGAGAACATGAGGCCACAGAGACTTCAACTAGACAAGACCAAAGTCAAACACCTTTGTGCAAATATGTTCAGAGGCAGGAAAGAGGGAAAGGTGGTGGAACCACTAAATTTCTTTGCCCCCATTGCAATAAAGAATACAAAGGTTCATACACCCGTGCCAGAAGGCACTTTTGTGGAAAAATGCTAGGGGATGGAGACAAAAATCTAGGAATCAAAATTTGTGTAAGTGTGCCAGCAACAGAGAGAGAGAAATATAGAAAGTAAGAGGAGGATGCCCTACAGAGATCTAAAAGATCTAGAGGTTTCATTATTTCTTATACACCATCAAGTCCATCACATCATGGACAAAGAAGTCCATCAACTTCCACCCATGGCAGTGGATATGGAGGCACACCTGGACCAAACATCTCCTTAAGGCGTAGAACCATATCTGATTTCCTTGACGAAGGCTGTAGGAATGATGTGGATTCAAAAAAATTCCAGTTTCTATATGCATGTGGGGTGCCATTCAATGTTCTTCACTCACCATATTGGCATGAAATGGTTTCTGCCATTAATGATGCCCCCAAAGGATACAGGAGCCCTAGGAATGACAAGGCCAGAACCGTGGGACTTGATCATGAAAAAGCTAAAATAAACAATTCTTTGGCTAGAATGACAAATTCTTGGAATGAGCATGGGGTGTCCATTGTATTTAATGGATGGACCAATGTAAAAGGAAAGCCATTGATAAGTGTTCTGGTTGTGTCAGTTAGTGGTGCAATATTCCTTTCAACATATGATTATTCAGACAAATTCAAGACCGGCATTAACATTGCAAAACCATTACTTGAAATATTTGAAAATACTGGGCCATACAATGTCATCCAAGTCATCACTAATAATGTTGCTAACTGTAAGGCAGCAGGAGCAATTATTGAGGATAAATACCCCAACATATTTTGGTTTGGGTGTTTGGTTCACACAATGAACCTTTTGATGCATGATATCATTAAAAACAAACAACCTCAATTCAAATGGCTTGGTGATTTGTACAAGAGAGGTAAAAAATGATAAGATATATTACAAATCATAGCAATGCCCATGGACTTTTCCGTACTCACTCCAAATTGGAGTTGTTGAAGATAGCAAAGACTAGATTTGCTAGCTATTACCTCACCTTCAAGCGCCTTTTGAAGGTAAGAGAGTCATTGGTTGCAATGGTATCAAGCCCACACTGGCAGGTATTAAAGGACAGGGCAGCGATAATAGTTGACAGGCAAGGTTTTGAACATGTGGAGGAGACCGTCCTTGACCCTTTGTTTTGGGCACATGTGACGGAAATTTGAATTTCACCAAGCCCATTTATCACATGATTCGTTTTTCAGATACAGATAAACCAGTGATTGGGGAGGTTTATGAGCAGATGGATGGCATGTTGGGCCAAATAAAAGATGTTGTTAAGGATAATGATCCCAACTTGTATGCAATGATTCACGACTGCGTGTGTGCACGGTGGAATAAACTCAATGTTCCACTACATGCCCTGGCATATATCCTTATGCCAAAATACTACTCTCCATCTTGGTTGGGCCAACCTGCACCTGGAGGTGGGGTTAGGATCAAATCTCACACAGATCCAGAGGTACAAGATGGGTACATGAAGGCATTAGACAAGTTGGTCCCCAACATGGAGGACTGTGCGAGATTGCGCCTTGAATTAGATAGATACTTCAGTTGCACTGGTAACTTTGGTTCTTTCCATGCAATGGAAGACAGAGACAGAATTGATGCTCTCATATGGTTGTAAGCATATTGCGGCATGGGACTTTTGCCAAAGTTGGCAAAAAAAGTTCTCTCACAAGTTGTGAATACTTCTTCTGCAGAGAGGTGTTGGAGCACCTACAGCTTCATACATAATGTGAGAAGAAACAGGCTGTATGAAAACCGAGCTGAAAGCTTGGTTTATGTGCATTACAACTTGAGGTTGTTGAGTCATTACTATGATCGAGCACATGAGGATCAATCATATAAAGTCTGGGACAACAACCCAGAGGATGATAATTTGGAGGATGACACTGTACATATGGAAGAATTGGAAGCAGAACTTTTGAGGAATGATGATGAAGCATCAGCAACACTGCCACACACAAGGCCAATCCCACCATCCGATAGCAGTGTGGGTGCCAGTGCCAGTGCTCAATATCCAACTATTGTTCCTTTGCAGATTCAACCTCCACCTACATCCTCACGTTGCCCTTCGCCTTCTAGTCATGGTCGTGGACGTGGTACTCCTGAGAGTACTAGAAGACCACCATTGCCTCGTGGTTCTCACAAATTAGACATTTCTCGTGGGCGTGGCAAGGGGTCAGCCAATAGATAAAATAGATTTGTTGTTTACTAGTCTTTTCTATTTTCTAGTATTTTTTATCTTTTATAACTCTTGAACAGCTGAAACTTGACTCTTTCATATTTAATGACAATTTAAGTTTGTAGTTTGAATTTGAAAGGTGAGACTTTGAAGTTGGCATTTATAAGTTTATGAGTCATTATGAATTATGAATATGATGCTTCATGAAAGTTATATGGTGATCAATGAATCAATGAATCAATGATGATAAATGTTATATATCAATGATGATAAATGTTATTTATTGAATTTTGAAATCAATGAATCAATGATGATAAATGATATATATCAATGATGATAAATGTTATATATTGAATTTTGAAATCAATGAATCAATGATGATAAATGTTATATATTGAATTTTGAAAGCTTGAAACCTTCAGATTGATGATTCACGAGACTCAAGAGTCAATATGTTGTATGTTTCCAACTTGTGGGCATGGTTGATGAAGATTATAACTTCTAGATGATTGATGTTATATGATTCAATCTATGTTTTTATGTTTTTTATGTCTAATTCATCATTCTACATGCTTTTGTTGACATATATGCATCAAAATATAAAAAATATAAAAATATATATATTTTAAAAAAAACGCTAAAGACCGAGAGCTTTTGAAAATGGCGCTCCCGCTCCCAAGCAACCATGGGGACAATCATGTGCTCCTGAATGATATAGGAGGCTCATCTAGGGCCTATAGGAACTAGGGTGATGGCCATTGGTATGGGGTAGACCTCATGCATTTGGCTTTTTCCCACATGCTAAATGTGTTTGTGGATGAAGGAGCGGGACCATGCAACCAAAATTAGGGTTTCCCATGTAGTAGCACCCCTAAAGCCCAAAGGTCAATAAAAGAGATCCCACAGGAATAAGATCCAAGAGTAACATCCAAAAGAGGTCTAGGGGGGCAAAACCACAGACCTAGCCCACTCTTTCTGTTGAATCCCCCCATTAAACCATGCCCAGAAGTGTCCATGATAAGCAAACTACAATACTCAATTACCAAATGACAAGGCATACCTTTAGTTTCAGGAGGCTCGCCTTCAAACATACGATCATGACAGATGGGTGAGGGACCACATGGCTAGCTCAGGTGGCAAAGAAATGGCGAAACGCGCTGGTTGGTGGTTGCAAAGGGGCGGGCTGCTGGTTGTCGGCTAAGGACCATCTTGGAGAAAATTTTCTCCTAGGGATATCACCCACAAAATGGTGGGTAACAATCACAACAAAACCTCCTTAACAAGAGACAAAAATCTAGAAGCGCAAACATAATTCTTAGGTTGAAGTGGTCTACAAAAGTGAACGGCCCCCACTACCCCACTTACCGCACTAGAAGATGTGATACAAGCAAAATTAATCAAGGAATGCTTTTGTCGAACTCGAGAGCTTAACCTAAGAGTATGTGGTATCCCCCTTATAGTAGTTCCTTTTGACCCCCTACATATAGGCACCTCTTTCCTTCATGACACACTGTGTTTGAAGGACAACATTCTTGACCGGGCAAGTATGGACCCCAACTCTACATTCTTTCTTTGCTTCTGATCACAAGAGGATCAACTCAAGGACCTCCGAGCCAAGAAAAGACTGACCTTGTTCACACTCATGCAGAAGACCTTCCTCGATGTAAACCTCACCAAACCTCAATAATCAAAACTCAAGCTATCTAGGGATGGGGTCATAGATATGCAGAAGGAAGGGAAGTGGGCAATAATCCAAGATCTCAAAGTTTTCATCCATGATTTGTCTCCTCCAAGATACTCTCACCCTTGGACCAGATGAAAATCTTGTTAAGTGGGGGTTAGGTAAGGGGGAGTTGACCCACCATATCCATTGGTTGTTGGAATTGTAATGGTGCATTTTGGTCTTCAACAAGTACGCTTTGTGACAACATCAAGTATATTGACCTCCTTTTCCTCACAAAAACACATGCGGACACATCCCAAGATCTATGGGTATCACTAGGTATGGTCTTGCCAATAGGACAGAAGATCCAACAATGTCAAAGGATCTAGGGGAGTCGCTTGACTTATATGGGATTCTTTCTAGAGCAAGGTCAATTTGTTACCATTGGATGAGCATGCAAGATTTATATGGGTGTGGTTCCATCAACACGGATTCCTTCTTCAAGATATATACATGGAAATTTGCTACTTTCCCCTAACATCATCGCACTTTGCACTTCACACGATGTCCAAAGGTGACCCTTTCCTTGACCTTTATCCAGATATCTCTCACTACTCCACTCTTGATAATGTCATTCTCCTAAGTGACTTCAATGGTCGAACCAAAAACCTCTAGGTAAACTTTCATGAAAGAGCATAAGATACGCTTTACCTCCAGTAGGTTGGAACCAGAATCTGTGGGCCTACATAAGATTTCACATAACAGTGATGGACCCCCCAGAAGTTATGGTAGACATCTCTTACAACAAGGTGAATCCCACGGTTTAATGATCCTAAATGAGCTTCCCTGCTTTTCAAGTTCAGGGGGCTTTACTTGCTTCCCCCATAGTGGGGGGACCAGCACTGTTGACTACACCCTAGCCCAACCAAGACCTTATCCCACATATCCATCACCTCCCAGTCTCTCGTTTTCCCCTGGCAGACCACACATTCCTTAGCTTCCCCCTCTCTATCTCCTCTCCCTCTCTCCCAACCCCCCTAGTCCACCCCAACAATACCTCGTACTACCTTCCTTTTTCATAGAGATTATGCCGACTCCTACTCCACCCACATCATAGAGCTTCTCCCCTCCACTTCCCACTTCAAGTCACTGAGCACAATGATAGACAAATATGACACACTTTCCACTGCCCTCGTGGAGGCTTCCCTTGATTCCTATACCCACTCTACTAGTCAGCATGCCTATAAACCTCCCCCCTAGATCATCATATGTCATGAACTGCTTGTTTGAAAATGAATGTAAATCCCTTCACAAGAAACTTTGTCTCACCCAGACATGACCCATCTTTCTCCATCGCCTTAGCAAAAGCTATTATCAAATTCTTCATTATAAAAAATGAACATTTCTCTCCCAATGGAGATGAGAACTTTGTGAGGCCCTCCACCACTGCTTGAAAGCCTTCCGATTTACTCTTTTTCCTAGGCACCATGCCATCTCTCCTAACCTTGACCCCAATCCCTATTCTCCCACATAGAGTCCCTTTACAACATCCTTGGACAACCTATTATTCGCATCCCCTGACCCCCCCCCCCCCTTATTCCACCTTTTCTCTTAGATGGACATTAAGAGAGCAGTCAAAGCTATGAGTACCAACAAAGTGGCAGATAAGAAAGGGTTTCAAGCCAATTTCCTTAAATATGGCGTCCAATCTCTTGAGTCCTATATTGCCTATTTATTTAACCCATGTGGTGTGTTCAAGCTTTCCCTCCTCCTGAGCAAGACGCGTTATTCATCCAATCCACAAATATAGGAATAGTTCTCATGCGAACAACTACCAAACTATCTTAGTGGGCCATACATTCTCCTAGAAGTTTTATGCCACAGTTTACACCAATGGTTGTCTAAGGAGTTAGAGAGTCATCTTCTTAAAGCAAAAGGACAAGTAGGTTTCCGCCCAAACTACTAGACGATTGAACACATGTTCACTCTCTTAGCCATTATTGAGGAGGCTCATCATCACTCTTTAAAGTATCTAAGACCCCTCCTGGCAGCCATTATGATGTTGAACAAGTCAGCTTTTGGATGGCTTAGGATGGCAAACAACTTCTCCAATTTCATCCTGAATACCATCAAGGTAATACAGGGATGCCCTGTTTTGTATCCTCTTTGAGATATATATTGATGAGTTGAAGTCTTTCCTACATTGAGCATATCCAAGAGGAGAGATTGTAGTTTTCTACACTAGGAGTTGATTTCGCTCCACCTTTTTGTCGATGACTTCGTCTTGTTGGCTTCAACCCCCGAGGCAGAGAAAGATAGATGGACTGTCCAACTTTTGTGACCTTCAATAATTGACAGTCAACTTAGGTAAAACCAAGGTCTTGGTCTTTTCATTGCATCAAAGAGATCTCTTACAAACTTACATTTCTACTATCGAGGTGTCAAGATTATTATCACCACAACTTACACCTACTTACGGTAGATTTTGTTATGGTAATTAGACAAGACCTCCAGCCTCGGCCCTCGGCCTAGTCAAGAATATGATTCCCTGGCCCTCATTGAGTAACAATGTTTCCCGATTCAATTTTAAGATATTGTCCAAACTCCACCTCCTACAGGTGATTATTAGACATATAGTTCTATATAGTTCTGAACTCTAGGGGGTTGAGATTATTGCAGATAGATTGGGACAACTTGGAGAGAGTACAAACTAGTGTTACCAAAATCCCAATAGAATCCCCAAATCGCGAGTTGTTCAACCATATGAGTTTTCCAACAAGACGATTTTTTCAACCAGACCGTTTTAATTTTGCCGAATTTTTGTTGTTTTTTTAGATTTTCTCACGACTTTTACAACTTTTTCAATTTTCAAACCCTCGTTGATTTATTCCCAAGTCCGACTTTTGCAACATTGGTACAAACCCTACTTCTCAAACACATCATCCGTTGTGAGCAAACAATTCCACAGCCCATAATTCAAGCAGAGTTTGTTGTCCACCCACTTTGCCTCGAGGTCATTTTCTTTTTGGTTTTTTTCCTTCATAGACTCAAATATTTCAGAGACTCTACCATCAAGAGAAAGAGGTAACCCTATCTTACTCTTTGATCTCAGAGGCTCTCGCCTCAAATCCCCTCTCCTCAAGACGTGCTTAAGGTTGGTTCTCAAAGGTATCTTGTCTTCTCTAATCGTTGACTATCTCCCCAAATCCACCCCCGACACATCAAGCCATCTCTTGCTAACTCAACATGACTAAATCAAACAATCAGAGAAGATATTTGCAAATTGTACATTCAGGTTACTTGGACCTCACCTCTGACAAGCCTAGGCTCAAATATGTCCTTCTACTTAGAGCATTTTTTGGAGGTGCAATATGACATCATAGTCTGCCCACCTTACACACGCAGACATTATATGCACTCGCTCAAGATCCCGTTGGCACAATTTCAAGTTGGTTCTCATAGACTCCAAATTGAAACAGACCACCATATACCACAGTAAGATAGGATCTACCAAATGTAACATCTACAAGAGCGGGAGACAAAGACACCTCATTTTTAGGTGCCCCGTATACTACGAGATCAGAGGACGTTATCACTACCTATATCGAGATTCGAGAGGCTCCCTCTCCACCTTCTTCAAGTACCAGGACCAGCAATGCTTAGCCCTCTTCATCAAGGATATCTTCAACCATAGATCTCAATTCCAGCACAGCAAGCCCTGCCTTGGGACAACCAAGATGATCACTTCATACTTTCATATGGATCCATCAGATCAAAAGCACAAGCAAAAGACAAAAATTCAAGGTGCACTAGACAACAAAAGGGTGAGATCTCAGGTCTCTTCTCAGCCTCCCCCTTTAGACAATAGAAGGGTGAGATTTTTGAGTCTCTTCTCGACATCGAGATCAGTTCAATGATGCCAAACCACACATTTGTTCATAGGTACTCAAAGCACCAAAGTGACTGATTCCAAATATTTCCAAAGCAAGACACCCCCGACCCATCTGTTTACCTCTCAGTTCCATAGGAATGGCTATTTACCTATTCAGAGTTTCATTCTTTCGACCTCGGATGCCAGGAGTATTCCTCACTCCTATATCCCCCCCAGGATCATACAGTCGAACCCATCACTAGTTCCAGGGGGCTTCAATAGTGAGCCAATGCCTAGTTCACCTCCCTTTCCATCAGCCATCAAACTCAGGGGCCCTTGACATCTTTAACTCCATCACCAGATCTTCCCATCCCAATCATTCTTTCTCAGCAGGCTATTGATTATTTTGTGTCGTGCCACGGTCTCTTATATGTGTGTTGTGGCAACACTATAGTTTGTTTCTTTCCTTATTTATGTTATTTTTAGCATTTTCTAGAAGTTGCACTTGCACTCCCACATGGATCCACATTTATCATACTCTTCTCCAATCCCATTGACCTTTTGTGGTTGGACATTACTTAAATTATCTCATCTTCTCTAACGAATTTTAAAAAACAATTATAATTTTTACATTTTAAAATAACTTCAAAAAAACATTAGCTGCGACAACCACATCCTCCCACAACTGCTCATTGATTCCTTACGGGACAGAGGTATTTCAAAGTTAGCTCACATAGCCAGCCAAGATAATACCACCATATGGAGGCATGGATTGAAATCAACAGAGGAGTTAGGGATAGAAGCAGAATTCCACACGGCTTGGAATGGTTATCTGAATGCTTCGTCAACCGAACACATAAGGCTCACAGATAGAGAGGATGAACTGGTTTGGCATTGTTCCACCTTTGGTTCTTACACCCCAAAGCTTGGTTATTCAGTGTTATATCCACACAGGGTTGATGAAGAGCCTAAATGGTGGTGGAGGAAGACATGTAAAGCTAAGTGTCCAGCAAATCCAAAATTTTTATGTGGTGGCTGATGGAGAAGAAGGTTCCCACTTGGGATGTCCTTCAACGGCATTTTGCCAATGGGTAGGGATGGTGCTCCCTTTGCAAGGGGCGAAGAAACCAATGAGCATGTGTTCAAGCAGTGCCCTTTTTTAAAGCAAGTGTGGGATGCCTACAAGTCAGTGACGAGTCTAAGCCAAAACTAGGAAGGAGAAAACTTGGAGGCAGTCTGGAAAGAATGGTACTCGGATCCGATCACTCGCCCATATCATTAGGGGGATTTTGAGGTCTAAAATGGTCCTCCTAAGGAAATTATAAAATAATAGTGGAAATAATAACATAAGATTTGATTACATCATCAAATTTTAGAGGGAAAAAAGAAAAAACTATTTTTTCAACTCATATTTTCAACTTATCTCCCTATGGGTTTACTCAAATTTCGAGCGGAAACACTCGTTGGATGCAGAATTTGATTCCTCATCCAATGAGTACCCGTGTTGCATACTTTATATGGACCCTGCTGCACGAAAAATGAGAAATACATGAACAACATGATTGTAATCATGTTTTTTCATGTATTTCTCAATTTTCTTGTAGCAAGGTCCATCAAAAGTATGCAACATGGGTACTCCTTGGATGAGAAATTAAATTTTGCATCCAACGAATACTCTTGCTCAAAATGTGAGTAAAAACTTAAGGAGACAAGTTGAAAATACGAGTTGAAAAAATAGTTTTATTATTTTATTATTTTTTTTAAATTTTGCTTTTTTACTGCAACTTGCAAGACAAGTGTTAGTACGAGAGATAGCACAATATTGAAATGTGAGCAGTAAGATAGAACTTGCAAGATAAATGAAACTTGTACTTTGAAGAGATGCTCAAATAAGATAGAACAATATTGTAGGCCAATGAGCAAGTAATTCAAAAGACAAGTACAAGAGAAATATAATGCAATATTGCAACTAAGATGAAATGCTCAGAAATCAACAAATTCAAGATGAAGCAATGTTAGATGAATGAATGCAAGATTAGAATATGTGAGATGCAAGTGTCTTGGTTGTTAATTATATGCCTAAACTATGGTAAAGCTTCCCCTCAATTTCTCAAAACTTGGTAAAGACTAGAGTGGCTTGCAAGAAGGATAGGTCGAGGAGGCGCTTCGTCCATCATTAACGATACCCACCTAGCCTCCTTGACAATCCATTTGCCTTCGTTCCTATAAGGGCTCAGCTGCAAGAGAACTGTGAGGTCACGTGTTTTAACCTTACTCCAAAATCAAATTTATCAAATTGAATGAAAGTTAGGGAAGTTGGTCCTAAAATTTCTATCAACCAAAATTATGCTTGGAGGGAATATTTTAGAGATGCAAGTCTAGATCTAATATGCAAATGAGATGCAAATGTTGATACAATGCTTCAATGAGATACAATTATAAAAAGATGTTTCAAAGGGAGAGAAAAAACAATCTCTTATGATCAAAATTATGATAAGCGCTTAGAGCACAAGATTACAATGTGATCAGCTTATAACAATGATCTATGAAGCAAGTAAAGATTTACTCAATGAAACAAATCCAATTAGAGAAATAACACAAGTGCCTTAATAGAAAATGCTCTTAATGTGAAATTGAATTATTGATTAGATTAGAATGTCACTTCACTTATAATATGCCTTTAAGAGTGTTTAAAATCAAATGTGAATTTAAGAGCGCACAAGTAGTTATTTAAGTTTTGAGATTGCTAATTAGAAAAATAAAGATATAACTTTAATCTAAACACAAGTGAGATAAAGACATGAATTACTCAAATGTACTTTAAATTAAGTAGCAATTAGATCAAACAATTAGCAATGAATTCTAGATCCAACAATAGCTAAATGAAACAATTCAAGAGATTAGAACTAAAATGCAATGAACATGAAAAAGGAAACTAATCTAATAAGATGAACAAAAGTTACAAGCTAGATCTAGAGACTAAGATGATAATGAAAAGGAAACTAGGCTAAAAAGACAAGAAATCGTCCCTTTTAAATAAGGAGGTGGGATACGATGGGAGTAAATCCCAAGCTCAATCAAGGAAAATTTATTTAATTAATATTACAAGGATAACCCTTTGGACGAGAGAAAGGGTTTAAAACGTTAAGGAGAATTTATAAATGGAATTTGAATACCCTTCCTTAAGTTAACAATGAGGGGAAAATTTATAAAGATTTTACAATAATTAAAATACGAAAATTTCTCCCAAAAATAAATTGCTTTTCCCTTGAAATTCACTCCAAAAAAAGAAAACTTTTACGTCCAAGCCCAATGAGGAAATACATAAAAGATTAACAAAAAATCGTACGGCATGGAAAAAATTAAATGTTGAATTCCAAAGCTTAATTTCTTCAAAGTCGAACTTCTCAAGAAAATATTTCTCACTCTAAGAAATTTTCGCTCATGGAATAGTGTGTGGCTGAGGAGAAAATGCCCAAATCTGAAGACAGCTTCCACAAGATAGAGCTCTCATTTAGAAATCAAAATTGAGTCTCCCTTCCAAGAATTTTATTTAAACTCCTGAGAGGAATTCGCTTTTATTGCAAGAAATGTCCAAGCTTTTCACACCAGCGGAAGAGATATGCCTCTCTAGGCTTGTGGCCAAGAGAAACAGGTCTCAAATGTTTCCGGCTCCTCAAAAAAAAAAAATCAATTTATATTTTTGAAACCACAAAAATTTATATCTCTAAAAACATTTCCTCTTAAAGGCTAGGAGAAGCCTCAAATGCTTGCGAATTCACCAAAAAAATATCTCAAATCTGCAAAAAATGTATGAAACCCTAAGTGAGATCCTTCAAAAAAATAAAATTTATGAGTTAAAACCCTTGAAGAAATTCGATTTAGAAGCAAGGAAAATCCCTCTGTTGCTCTCAGCCAAGCAAAGAAAATAGCCGAAAATTTTATTTAAATTTTGCAAAAAAATTTGATGATTATTTTCTCAAATTTTAAAGCTCTAAATCCTTCAAAAAAAATTTGCATATCCCTGCAAGACGTCAAGGTAGCAAAGGGTTTCAAGACAGAGAAAGACGACGACCTTTATTAAGCTTTCAGGTAGGGAATAAGAGCCTTCAGATGCTTGCAGCTTTGCTTAAGAAAATTTAGAAATTAAAACCCTTTGTCAAATCGAGCCGAATTTTTTTTAAGTGTCAAATGATAAATCTCTTGCCAAACGATCTTAAAAAAATCCCTCAAACACTAGCTGTTAGGGTAGATGCAAATCAAAGAGGGTTTTAGGCCACAATCAAGGGTTATTAGTCTCAAAATTTTCCGCTTTCCCTTTGATCTTAAAGCCAATGCACCTGTAAAACAATATTGTCAAGAAATCCAAGTCCAAACCCTTGCATTCTCTTTAGATCTACAAGGAAGGAAAGAGAAAATCCAAAATATATACAAGATCTATAAGATGAACAAAGGGTTAGGAGATATAAACAAAAATTATTTTCAAATTTACAGATCTACTAGATCCAAGGAGTAAGAGTACAACTTCACTCCTTGATCAGTAGAAATAAGCTCTAATTTAGCCAGATCTATTCAATAAAAGCACAAGATAGAGAGAATTAAATAGATAAATATTTTTTTTACAAGCAATGGCCAAGAAACCCCTGCAAAATTCGTTAGATAAGTCTTTGACAACAAGCAAAGTAGGCTCTTCAACTTCTATGTCTTGGGAGTTGGCTGGTCCAACCAAAGACGCCCCCTAACACCCAAGATCAGAATCACAAGGCAACTTCTACAGACTTTCAAAAAATGATTGTTAGGTTTAGATGGGATAGGATAATACAATGAAAGGAAGTTCTAGGGATTCAACCGAAAACCCACTAGAATGTCCAAGTCTAGAGTACTTCTCCAAATCCAAATACCAGTGCAAGATAACTATACACTAATAAATATACAATAGCAAATGGAAATGGAAATAGCAATTAATAACACGAGTAGAACATCTACACACTCAAGATGAAATTTGTTATATCACAAGGAGTCGGGTAGCACAATGAAATAGAGGCCTAGGGGTTCAACAAAAAACCCACTAGAGTCACTACTTCTAAAGTGTTCATCCAAAATCAAATATTAATGCAAGATACCTGTACAAATAGTAGATCCACCGATGGTAAGTGAAATAACAAAGATTTAATTTAAAACCAGTAGAGCATTAAGAACAAAATTCATAAAGAGTTTACCATAGAAGGTAGAAGAGGAACACCACCATGAATTAACCCCAAAGACTTCATTATATTATTCAAAGAAAATGTGGAGCTTCCTTAGCCATGAGCTCGATTACAATGTGTTACAATGCACAGCATTGAGCTCAATTTATAGAAAAATGAGAGATCTAGATCCCTCTCCAAGTGAAAAAGTCTAGGTCCAATGAATTGCACAAATTTGACTTGATCCCAAAAGGAAACAGCTAGTTGAAAGCTTGATCCATGCCAAAATAACCATGACCCTTGATTGAGTTTGATTTTCCTTGATGACGAAGTTGGATTGACCAAGAAGTTTGATCATTGTCCAAAAAATAAATTTTCTCAATTTTTTCTCCTCGAAAAATGCACATTCAAAATAACTTCCATGAACCGTCTTCCTTAAAAAAATTGATTTTCTGGGAAAATTATTCTTTTTCGGCCAGCAAATTTTCTTGTGTGACTGTTCCTGCTTGATTTATGGAGACTCCTTTCTTGGGAAAGTACACATCCATTATTAATTATTTTTCACATGGAGAGAATTTTATTTTCTCTCAATTTAATTTTCTGAAAATTTTCGGCTAATTATTTTTCCATTTTTTGCCGAAAAATAGAAAATATGACTCTAGAGGGGTACAAACATAATTTTCCACCCTCAAAGTGTGTCTAGATAGAAAGTTTAGGAGTTGAGGTGTAATTTTAAGTACTCATACCACCTACAACTTCTATAGACAATACTTTTTACATCTTTACACCAAATATTACATAAAAATCTCATTCAGAAGGGAAATTTTGACAATTAAAAATTGACCCCTAGACACAACCAAATTCTGCAATACTTTTGACATGATCTAGTATGGTACTTTACATAGACTCTGTACACTAGGACTCACCAAAGACTTCCCCATCAAGCCCCACTCTAGCTTTGGGGTATGTTTAGGAGAAAAACTTAACAATTATTTGATGTTCGGGAAACACAAATAATTAGATAAGGAAAAAAAGCTCCCTAGAGTGAAAACTCTAGCAAAAATCTGAAGGTCACCTAAGTGTGTTACATGACTCAAGTTCATCATACTAGAACATTTTTACAATGACCCCTTTGGGTTGTAGAATTTGGATTACATGACTCTGACAATTTGTTGAAAGATGATGATGATCTTCTAGATTTTTGACTACTCCGACCATGAAAAAATGTACTCTGCATATAGGGTCTTTGATGTTGGAAAATGCAATGTGGCAGCTATTAATTCCAATTTTCCTTAACCTTAAAACTTGCTTATGAACTTTATTATTCTTCTTGTGTTTCTTTATTAGATCTTTTTCATCAAACAAATATCAATATCAAAACAGTAAAGACAGTGGACACAAATATTAGGCTCCAAGCCAGGGCAAAACCCTCTAAGGGGAAAACTCGGAAAAACTCTTCTCTTCTTATAGAATTTGCTTCAAATGAGACAACAAAGACCCAAACCCTAGACCAAGTGCTCCTCCAAGTACCAAGTCAGCACTATCAATAGAATCAGATCACCGCAACTCAATTCTACATCAACCAGCTTCTAGTTGCAACTTTGACCCAGCAACTTCGGGCCCTCTAACTGCTGCAGAAACCCTAATCCAGCTTCTTCAAGAGATCCTTCTTTGAGCAAGACAAATCCTCCCAAGGTCAACGAGGTCAAGACAAAATATTCCTTCTCCCAGCAACTTGATACTACAACTCGAATCTACAATTTCGGCCTTCCTGGACGCGGAAAAAACCCTAATTCTTCGCACGTGTGAGAGAAATAGAGCCAAAAAAAAAAAAGATTCTTCTTTTTTCTCTCCTCCTGGACCTTCACTCTTCTTTCTTCTTGCTTCTCAGCTATAGATCGAACTTCTCTCGAGATCAAACTTGTTAGTGAGTGAGTGCCAAATGAGGTCGAATTTGCTTCTTTATATAGCCTTTCCAAGGGATCGAATTCCCTCCTTTAGGCCGACTTGAAGTTGTCGGGGCTGACTTGTACTTTGGAGGTTTCTAGACTCAAAATAAATTATTTTACAAGATATATTTTTCCCGGAAGGGTCTTATAAACATGATGTTGACTCTCTTGACTCATGACAATAAATCCTATGACCTAACAAACCCTAGAAGCATGAAGAACATACTTTTACCTAGAAGACAATCAATAAAGTGCATGAAACCCATGCTTTAAAATAATAACTCTTTATTTTTCTTCTTTTATTTGTTACAACTTACATAGGATACATATTGAAACGAGAACAACAACAATTATGAAGACCGAAACTAGTTACATTTCCAACATTTGACAATCCTCTATTTGACACTTGAGTGGTCAACACGGGGAAGCAAGATTATTCCCATTTGATAATAGATGCAAAATAAATTTAACAAGGCAATCAAGAATCCCTTGGATGGGATGGTAGCAAGGAATGATGCCAACATAATCAATGTCGCAGGTGCTGAAGGCATGTATGTCATTCGTGGAAGCATACGGGAGATGGAGTCGGAAGGATCTGACTCTGGAGAAAGTTAAACGAGGAAATGATGAAGCGGGTACAAGGGGGGGAAAGGAAGGCATAATGGAAGACCCTGGCTCTCAATGACAGTCATGGGCTCATTTTAATCTTCATCCTCACCATGCATCCAAACAATTCTGCTCACATTCCAATTTTGCTTCATCTCTGCAGCAAGCAATCGGTGAGCAAAGTGAATGAGTTTTGTCTCTGCAGGAAGCAATTGCTGAGCAAAGTGAATGTGAGTTTCGTCTCTGCAGCAAGCAATCAGTGAGCAAAGTGAATGCGAAGGAAATTGCAAAGAAGCCAACACATAACATGTCAATGGAACTTTTGCTGCAGGGCTCAATCACAGAGTTTCTGTCGTGGTTTTTGAAGTTAAAGCCCTGAGGAAGGAAAAGGAGGAACAAGAAGAAGTTTCATCAAAACCTCTGGGTAGGGGGAGACCTACCAAGCACAGGAATTGTGGGGAAAGCAACTCCAAACAGAATAACTCTAGCAGTCAAAACTCAGAAGCTTTTCAATAGCCAAGAGATATGTGGCAAGGCACAGGGCAACCACCATTCACAATTTGGATAGCCTGGACTCTGGAGGATAAGATTCATTCTGAAATGACAACTGTTAACAGCGAACACATTGACAAAAAACTAAAAAGCATTGTGACGAACACTGGGTTCTCCAAAAGCAGAACCACCTACTACTCTCTCACAGTTGACTTATTTTGGAACACCAAAGAGATGATTGCCTACAGCATGGACACGGCCTCAGAGAAAGATTACCCATCCTGAACATCATTTTGCGCAAGTTGCACCAGTTTGATGACAAATACTACAGCTTTCTCAATGCCATCTAGGGGTCTGAGAAGGGACCAGAAGGCAGTGGGGATCTGGCTGCCCAGAAAGATTCTACAGCTGCAGAGACAGACCTAGAGACCCAGGTGGGAGAAAATCCCCAACACCCCATCTCCCTAGCAGAAGATTCAGACTAGCACATAGTTTTTCTGGTTCTTATTTCTCACTGGGATTGTGTCTTTTTTCCAATTACTGCACCGCTAGCTTAGTTTCTGAAGGCCAGGGGCCAAATTATATTTACTATTGCCTGGATACTAGCAAGCATGCTTTAACAAACCACAAAATTGTTTGAACATGCTTTAGCTTTTCCCTGTTTGGACAGGCATAAAAATTTTCATTTTTTTATTATGGTTATGCTCGAACTCTTATGTTCGAAAGACTATCATCAAAGAAATCAATTGAGACTCGCTCAGCTGAACTCTCAGTTTGTATATAAATTTCCCTATGAAAATATAAACCTATTCTTATGTGCAGAATAAATAAATGTAAAAAAAAAAAAAAAAAAAAGCAATTGATAATGAAAGAATCCTGCTAAATAGTAATCTCGGATCTGAATCACATCACCTAAAAGAAGCAATCAGTGAGGAAAGAAACTCCATAACCACAAGAAATCAAAAGCGACAAGCATTTGGATCAACCAATTATCTTATTCAATGGAGCTGTATGACTACAGCACACTGAAAAATTCAACTCTTGCTGTTTCTCATATACAAAGAGTTACCACTAGCCAGGGATTAAGACAAGTAACAAATCCTGAATACCCTTAACTCGTAGCAGGAAAAATATCACAGATGTCATCATGAATCGATTGAAAGAATATAAGGTGCCAAATTAAAGCTTTGGGGAGCAACAATCAAGATGTATTCATGCAAGCTCCAAAAGTGCTGGCATGCTGATCTGTACTTCCAAACTTAGGTGTTGATTTCATGATGCATAACTTCAAGGAAAAGAACTGAGCTAAGAATCTATATCAGAGCCACGTTGGCAGATTCCGGCCTTTGGCCATCAACTCTTCGTCAACCTTGTTGTCGTCACAATTGAAGCATTCGCTACACCAAATTTGGAGTTTCTCTGTTTTGCCAAGCCTTTGCCCATTAAAATTAAAAGAAGTGAAAAAATGAAAAAATAAAATAAAAAAGAATAAGAAGAAAAACAAAACAAAATTAAATAAAAAAACGAAATTAAAAAAAAAAAAATGAAAGAGCAAATAAAAAGAAAACGAAATTTTAAAAAAATGCTTATAAAAGAAAATTAAAAAAAAGGCAAGTAAAAAATATATTTAAAACGCCACCCTCCTTCTCGTTAACTATAACTTTTGCAGCGCATATCCAATCTGTGCCAATTTACCCGACTTATCTCCTTCTCGTCGCTCCATCATTACCGTCGTCTGTTGCCTGTCAAATCTGCCAGACAAATACCACCATCATAACACCACTGCACCCGCTGAATCGTTGCTATCATACCACATTAGAAAAGCATTCCACTACAAATACGAGGAATGCATAAACCAAAGAAAATTAATAACAGTTTTAGCCAAATAAGTTACAGGTTGCTGTCATAGAAGTGGGCCTCCATTGGAGTTCGGTGGGTGATAAAAATAAATAAAAAATAAAATAAAAGGTTTGTGGTTGTTATCAATCACAAGAATTATAAATAACAGTGGAAAAGGGTCCTTTTGTGTACCAATTATAAATAGTGGCAAAGTCCACGCTAATTGAAGAATCAAACTCAAACACAGAATTCATTGGAGAAACGTGAATCACCACACTTCTTTAACATAACCCTTGATAACGAGTACCAAAAAAATACCATAGCTTATATTCTAAATCGGATATTTAGTCAAATGAAGATAAGGGTCAGTGCCAATATGAATAAAATAAAATAAAATGGTTAGCTGAATGATTATATAAAGAAAGTTTTATACAACATAAAGAAAAGAAATCAAAAGTTAATTTTAGAAGATATATATATATATATATATATATATATATATATATATATTTTAAACATTCCTTTTTAATTTTAATCTTTTCAATTATAATATTTTATCCAAGCACTTTTTTTATAGACTTTAAAGGCCTTCTCCTTATATATATATATATATATATATATATATATATATATATATATATATATATATCTTGGACATTTATTAAGGGTTTATATCAAGACATTTATTAAGGGTTTATATCAAGCCAATTTAAATAAGGAGAAGGCCTTTAAAGTCTATAAAAAAAGTGCTTGGATAAAATATTATAATTGAAAAGATTAAAATTAAAAAGGAATGTTTAATATATATATATATATATATATATAAGTGATTTGAGAAAGAAATTCAAAAAAAGAAAAGAAGATGAGTTCCACACAACAATCATTATTTTGGACTAAATATCTGTTCTGTATAACATACATTGAATACCCATGGATTCATAAAAATTGCGAATTAAGTTGTGCAACATGTGGAAAATTATTTAATGCGGAAGAATGTCAAGATGATGTACTGATGCAAATGACAAAATGAGAGAAAAAACTTGGAAAACTGAAACAAAAATTAATAGAAAAGGACGAGGAAATTTTGCATCTAAGGGGCCATAGCCAAAAACTACTTGCAAAGGTCAAGAAGTCCAAGGAAAGGAAGAAAAAATTAGAAGAAGAAAAGGAATGTGTCGAGAAAAAATTCAACATGATTCTTGTGAAGTACAAACCTTGTTCATTACATTCGTATGAGAGCATTCCTCTGAGTATACGAACTTTGTTCGTTACAATTATATCCCAAATGCACAACACCGAACTAAAGCTCCCTGAGATACTTGTAAACTCGTGCCTATCCTTGCAAGGCAAAAAACATTTACTTGAAACAAACTCGGAGAGATTGTTCACTTTTACGAAATCAACATATCTCATCTTCACTTTGTCTCCAGTTTGCAATTAAAATACTCACTGATCAACAGTCCCACATATTGATAATAAATGGAGTATATTCTCCATGAGGGTTCTACTTAAAATCATGTGTGTTATGTGATGAATATGCTTATGAGATTAAAATAATCTAGGCTCTAATATCCATTAGACAGTCACTTTTGTTTGAAGGAATCCAATGTGTAGATGCATTTGGATTTCGACTTGCCTACTGGAAAACAGATCAGGCAGTCCATAGTTTTTCAATTTGAATATACTTTATCTATGTTAAAAAAAATGTAGCTACGTTTTTCTACATATATTTCTTGTCTATTGTCTCTTTCAAATTTTCACTCATACCCAGCTCTTCAAACCCTGCTGTGTAGTTATAGTTCTTTACTCCATGTACTTGAAATTACAAAACCGAACAAGTTATAACATGAAATATGATAGCTTTGAATGGATCATGGTTTGCAAGAAATCTTTTTTCAAGCTAAGACACAACTCAAACACATCTAAATCACAACAGATATCCACAACAAGAAACACCAGTTCCCTGGGGCCTGAACAGATCAAGACTGGAATATTTGATGTCTCAGAAATGTTTTCAGGAAGTTTCTTGTACAAAAAGCTCACACATTTTTAAATCTTCTGTTTAAAATACCCCCGTATCACATGACCAATGGAGAGAGGAGATTGCATGCACGCTTTGCAGATGAGAAAACGCTACATGCTGCCGTTAGGTCTCCCCACCTCATGCAGTTCCAGTTGCTGCCTTCAATCCATTTCTCCATGCACAGGACAAAATTCGGGGTACTATAGGGCCAAGCCTTCAGCATGATGAATTTAGATGCAGCAATAATCATGATGGAAGGTAGTGCCATCAATTCACTGCATATGGAGAATGTCTGGCTTTGCCTCCATTGCTGTATAATGGCAAATTTGGATCTCCCCACTAATGTCATTATGCCTGGTGTTACCATTTAAGTTCTCTGAGGAAAATCTCCTTGCTGTCTTACTGTTCTCTGCTTCTTGATCTCTCTGTTTTCCATGGCCCATTGTTCAGCCCATCGTGGGAAAGCACCGGCTCATCAGACCAAGGCGGAACTAACCACACAGGATGCCGCAAAGGCTTTCCACTGCTCCTTCTCACCAACCATCAAACAGAGGCTTTAGGCTCTGAATGACAGGATCAAAATCATAACAGCCTATCATGCAGATGAGCAGATAGATCTCATGGTCGAAGACTTTGTCCTGGACCTAGGAACCAGCAGAACTTGGCATGCCAAATTCTACAGGACCTTGGAACTATATTGGCATACTCAGAGTTTTGTGGCCTGCGCTCTTCTCTCTCACGAAATGAGGCTATAGCTCAAGCAGGGGTTTGGAAAAATTGGGGAAGCAGAGCTGCCTGCTTGTCACCCTCTGCACCTAGCTGGAAAAATGGCATGGAGCCATTCCTCCCTCAGTATCTACTATCTGCTGGATATGCCAAGGCCAACACTATCAACATCTTGGCAGCTCCATCACCATAGGAGCCTCACCTCTATTATCTCCTCTAGGTCAAACGGTTTTTGTGTTTGTTATGTAATATGAGCAGCCCTGTTGTCACTTTACCTTTAGTTTTTTTAGTTCAAAAACTCCACTCAGGGCCAGTCTGGTTTCCTGTCTGGCAAACTGGTCCTGAGATCTCTTAAATGACATTTCTAAGTACTGTATCTCTGTTTCAGCCAGGTTTCCCTTAGAGTAGGCTTCTATGATTTTTTGTTTTTTTATTTCTCTTGCACATCATTCAGACTGGAAGGTTTATGGCATATCCTTCACGGCAGCTCTGGTCTCTCTCAGACCACCAGAGCCTGAAGCTTACTTGCTTCTATGTAATTATGTATGTTTATAATTTATAGGCAATAGAATAGATCTCTTTCTTACAAAGGAGAAATACCAAAAAAAAAAAATCTTATGTTTAAAATTAGGCATCGACAATCCCATGACTTCAAAACTTCCAGTAAAGAAACAACGGTTCTGAGATTTAATAATTTTAGAGTTGCTACACATACATCTGTATCTACACTGTATATAAAAAAAATTGTTCTTTCTCATATATCTATAGATATATATGCTGTTTCCTCTTTTCCTAAAATTTTGGTAGTGTTGCTTCTGAAACTGATAGTTGTTTCCTCGTTCCAAATAGCATAGGTTTAGACTTTAATTGACTTCAAAGAAAAAAAACTAAAATAGTGGCAAAAGCACTTTTCAGTTCTCACGTCTACATAACATATCAAGAACTCTTATCAAAAGGATAAATAACATATCAATGGTAAACGGTTTAACAAGGGCATCATCATATTTTAAGATTTTACCGCTTTTCTGTTTATTGAGAGTACATTCAATAAGTAAACCTCTATAATGTCATTCATTTAAAGATATGAAAAATGGTATGAAGTCCTGACAAAAAGCAAATAAAGCTTACACACCACTGTTTTTGTCTGATGAAGGAGGACGCACAACAACATGCATTGTAATAACCCCGCCAGGAAGCTCACCGACAGGAACTCTAGACTCCGCAAGTGTCTTGTTGTTCTCCAAAATCTTTCCCGCATTAATAAGTTTCAAATCATTGACAGTTTTGGGAGCATTATCCTTGTCTGAAATTTACAAGGAATAATTAGAAGCATCAAATTTATTCAAAATGAAATCAAACTTCATACATGATCTCAATTGGCACCTTTGCAACATAATGGAACTAAAAGTCCCTGACCAACAAATCAAAGTTAAAGCAAAAGGATGCTATCTGAATTAGTTCTGCAATGTAAGCACACTGTCTTGTATTCAATAATTAGAAGAAATGGCTTTGTATACATATTGCAACATAATGGAACTAAAAGTTCCTGACCAAAAAATCAAGGTTAAAGCAAAAGGAGAGATACTGTTTCAAACCATGCTATCTGAATTAGTTCTAAAATGTAAGTACACTGTCTTGTATTCAATAATTAGAAGAGACATCTTTGTATACATATTTATTTCAACACGCAACTCCAAATTGAGAAAAAGGAAAAAAAAAAAAAAAGCAAACGGAATTCACAGAAAAAATGTATCAACAAACAAAAGACAAAAGAATCAATAGTTCAGATAGAAAATGTAGACAAGAGAAGGATATAATCAATATTTATGTGAGCCTGCTGACAATATTTTAGGCAATGTGGATAATAAAAAAATTCTGCTCAATTATAAAAAATAGCATAAACAACTCAAGATTACTATTTGTTTAACCACCAAATACTAATATAATAATATTCTAGCATTATTTGCATACAAATATTATTCTTCTATGGTAAAATCTATTAAATATTGGTATACATATCCAAGAAAGTATAAACAGTATTCTCATTTCCAGTTACATCAGCTTTTGCAGATACAATAATATAGAGAAGCTCCATTGTGGGGGAGGAGGAGCCCTTTTGTTTGCAAAGTCAAACTGGCCTACTTTTGTTAAAAAGTTAAAACTCAAATCCTTGAATGGCAAGATAATTACTCGCTCTCACTTATTCCAAAAAAATGCCATTTGCTTTGAAAGGCCAAACTGGCATACTTTAAATGATTCCATATGATAAAAACTCAAAGTTATAACTTGCCCAATCAATAAGTGTAGATACTAACAATTTATCTAGCATAATTTGCCTTTGAATATTATTCTAGTACGGTTAAATCTATTAAAGATTGGTATACATATCCAAGAAAGTATAACCAGTATTCTCATTTCCAGTTACATCAGCCTTTGCAGATACAATAATATAGAGAAGCTCCATAGAGAATAAAGGAGCCCTTTTGTTTGAAAAGTCCAACTGGCCTATTCTGTATGATTGTACATGATAAAAACTCAAATCCTTGAATGGAAAGATAATTACTTGCTCTCACTTATTGCATAAAAAGTTCATTTGCTATGAAATGCCAAATTAGCATACTTTTTATGATTCCATATGATAAAATCTCAAAGCTATAACTTCCCCAATCAATAAAATGCAGATATTAACAACTTCTCTAGTGTTGAAAATGGATGTTCTATGCTGAAACAATTACTTATCATGAAACTTCTTTCAGCTGCAATATCAGTTAAGCAATTGTACATAGAACATACACCATATAAACCATATGCACAATAGAAGACAGCCAAGTACACAATGAGACACAGAGAATTTAGGTCCAATGACCATGGGAAAACCCAACCAGATTCTTTTTCTATTAGAAATCAATTGTTCAGCAGAGAAAAAGAATATAATGAGATATCAAGAGAATGAGTAAGTTCACCCAAATCTGAAATAGCTGTAAGCAAGAAGATCTCTGGTAGCAGCAGATGATGCAAAGACTAAATCACTTTGGCTCACCAAGTTCTGCTCTTACTCTCCAAATCTCTCTATCTCTCTCTCTCTCTCTCTCTCTCTCTCTCACAAGTTTAAATTATCCTTTCACAATGCACAAGTAATGGGTGAAGATATGAGACACCTGTGGAGCAGTGGGCTCATGTCAAAAAGGAGTAACTCGCATGCTTTGAGGAAGAGTAACATATGCCAATTTAGGGAGAGGTATGAATGCCTCATAAAGGAGCGAGGTACGCATGCCTTGTAACTCATGCCATAAAGGAGAGAGGTATGCATGCGTTGTAACTCATGCCTTAAAGGAGAGAGAGTGTAACATATGCATCGAAGAGTGCGTAAGAGGAATATTTTATGACAAGTCTTTAATGAGTGTAAGAGTGTAAGAGTGCAATGAATCCATTAAGAGAGAGTAATACATCATTGAGTGAGAGAGACGAGTGCCATCAAAGAGCGAGAGAGGTGTGAAGTGGCATGATTGAGTGCCAAGTAGGAAAGGTGACATGTATTTCCATTTTTATAATAATATTATAGTATCACAAGGATAATAATAATATTAATGATAATATTGATGATCAAGTAAAAATTGAACAATTAAGATTAATTAAGGATAAGTTAAATGATTATCCATCATCTATACTTGATTACCAATTGAAGCAAGGCGATTTACTATTTTTGGAAAGTAATGGTTGAAATTATAGACATGACTTTCTATTTTTAGAAAGTCACTCTAGAATTGTCAGAAATGAGATTTTATTCAAGGAAATTCATCCCTTAGCTACCAATTTTCAACATCTAGCCCAACCCCAACAGAAATTAGAACAAGCATTGGAGGATTTCCCCCCAGATGTGATGTTAGGGATGCAAGCGAACCCCATTGAGGAGCAAAGATATACCACCACATCGCTGGAATTCCCATGTGGTTCAGGGCCCAAGGCGACAGCTCACTCATCCACAAACAATTTGTTGCATGGACACCATAATGGTGAAGGGTGCGAGAGATGAGGAGGTATCTGCCATAATGACATTTTGTGGGAAGGAAACTTACAGCCATGATGTGGTTTGAGAGGTCCTGGTGTTCACCTCCTAAGATAATTGTCCAGCCGATATCAAGGATGCAAGATTGGTCTCTGTTCATTAGCTCTTCCAACCATTGCTTGTCTCTGCCAATTGTTTGAGTAAGCTCCTCCAACCTATCGAGACCAAGGGACTCATTCCACCAGTGGGCATTCCCCACCACTGGTCTCTATCTCCTTAATGAGTTTGCATCTCAAGTTGTAGTTAAAAGGCCAACGCACAACCAGATGGAGGTGGTTGGCATTTTGGGGTCTATTGCCCTGCAAGGTCCCTTCTTTGTGTTAGCTCCTCTGAAATTTTCATTTTTCGAGCAGGACACAATCCCACGAAGCAGTCAGGGATGTACGGGCCAGACAGGGTGAGGAAGACAAGCCCTCTCTCATTCCCAGCAAGAAGTCGAGGTGTCTATAGGGGCATTCTGGGCATAGAGCCCAACGATCAATTGGGATAAAATTGAATCAAAGGAGGTAGCAAGGTTGGAGTTGTTAAAAAATGTAACTAGGTTCAGTTTTCATAATGACATGTGTAATCATGATTTTATGTAATCGATGTAAAGAAGAAAAATAAAATTATTTTATTATGCTTAAGGCATGGGTTTCATGCTCAAGGAATTTTCTTTTGTAGATCAAGCTCCCATTGTGAGCTACTAGGTTTGGTCATCAAGTCATAAAGTATATTGAGTCAATGTCATGGATTGAAGACCTTTTCGGGCATGTTACATATGTATTTGAGTCTAGAAGATCCTCCATGACCAAGTCAATGCACCTCCAACAAGTCGGCCTTCATCAAAGCAATCAACTATCTCAGCCTAGAAGCAATTACAAGTCAGCCTAAAGTCATGATCAAGAAGCCTATATAAGGAGGCACTCGACCTCTCTCAAGGACACACTTCACACTTGTCATTCAAACACAAGTAAGAGGAAAAAGATGCAAAATAAAGGAGGACGAACGAAGACAAGAAGATCGAAGTTTTTGCGTCAGTTTTGGGTTACTTCTCTCCACACGTGCAAAGATATCTAGGGTTTCAATCTGCTGCAGAAGGTCGAGTTGCAGTCACATCCAAGTGTCAAAAAGAGTGGTGTCAACAAGGTCTAGATTGAAGGACGAATTCACCAGGAAAGAGAAGGAGGCATAATGAAGGAAAAGGAAGATAGATCTCTCCATTATCTTCTCTTTCATGTGATCTAGGGTTTTTGAAGCTAGGACCGAAAAGTTGCAAAAATTGCAAGGAAGCCAAAGTTGCAGTAAGGAAGGACGAAGTTGCAGTAAAGAATGTTGTTGAGGTCGAAAAGTGAAGTCAAGGAAGAAGTTGCTTTGACTTAAGGATTGACTTGGTCTTGGAGGTTTCTTGATCAAGGGTCTAGGTCTTGGAATTCGTCAATTGAAGATTCTATAACAAGAAGAATTCGTTTGGGTTTTCCTCTCAAGATTGGAGAGGTTTTGGCCCTGGCTGATCACCTACATCTTGTGTCCTTTGTTTCATTGTTCTTTATGATTCGGTAATTGTTTGATGAAGAAGAACACATAATAATAATCAAGTTAAGAAGAACATAATTAAGATAAGTAAAAAGACTTCACAAGCAGTTATCATTGCTAAAGAAATCACCTAATGTCTTTGCCCTAGAGTTCTCAACAGGAGCATGTTTTATTCCAGTGTCCAGATATTAATATTGATGAAGAGATGAGGCTTTGTGTTCCTGACACTGGCAATGCATGGACCAGGGATACTTAGTCCTATAAGCATAAAACAATGGACTGTTGATTTTTGTAGCACCGGATGTGCTCTAGCCTTGATATTTTGTAGAGAGGCTAAGACACATGCATTCTCCAATACTTCGAAATCGTTTGGGGAAATTCCACCCGGAGATGATTTAATTAAGATTATTTAATTATTTTTAATGGACTCCTAAGTCTAAACTTGGAAAATATTAATATTTAAAGGGTATTAATTAAATCGGGTGTGAATCTTCTAGATAAAGGCGTGGATTAAGTCCTAGATGATCTAAGCCATTGATTAAGATCTAATCTTGGTTGTTGATATATCAACGAGAGATTATAAGGAGCTTGATGGGCACTTGGAGAACACACTGAGAGAGAGAGATCTAGAAATCGAATTCTCAAGGGAGAAGTGCAGCAGTTGCCAAAGAGAGATTGAGTAATTTCTTTGCGATGAGGGGTAGGGATAGTTGACCGGAGGAAGATTATCCAATTCTGGTGAGTGCAAGGCAGAGGAGGCAGTAAGAGCCACAGAGAGGCAACGCAGTGCCATGCAGAGGCAGCGCAGTGCTTCAGAGGAAGTCTGAAATTTTGCTAAGGAAACAGATGAGGGTCAGTGCCAGAAGTCAGAGGACGTTTCCGGAGGCCAGGAGGGCCTCGTTTCCAATCAGCAGAAGATCCAACAGCAAGAGGAAATACTGCTCCGAGTTGTGACACAGAGACTGCATAGGGTGATGCAATCACTGCGCAGAGCAGCTCATCCAGAGTTGAGGTCAATGTTGGATCCCAATGGTAGAGTGACATTTTCTCACGAGACTTATTTGTCAGTTTATTCTCTGTATGATTTGTCAGTTTGGAAAGTCATAGATTTGTATTCAGAAAACTACTGCATAATAATAAAACCCTCAGCTACTGCACCTGTTTTCCCAAGTTTGGTTTTTCCGGGGACATTTGTCCAAAAATAACGGTGTACTTGTGTGTGTTTCTATCTATCCTGCTCAATATTTTATTTCAACAGTATTTTATGTTGTGAAGGCTGCAGTAAATTTCATTTCGATATTTACTGTGTAACACCATAAATAACTTGATTCAGAAATTAACAAGTAAAAGAAATTTAATCAGTTGCTGCAGTAGGAATTCTAATTTAGGAATTTTCACATGGACTTGTACTGGCTCAGTATTTTCTTTCTGCAGTATTTTATGTTGTGAAGGCTGCAGTAGATATTATTTCGATATTTACTTGTGTAACACCATAAATAACTTGATTCAGAAATTAACAAGTAGAAGAAATTTAATCAGTTGCTGCAGTAGGAATTCCGATTTAGGAATTTTCACATGGACTTGAACTGGCAGATAAAAATACTTGTGGGCAACGTGTTAATAGAAAGAAGTGAGGCCTATCAAGAGATCCTGCTCCAGCTGGATGAGCTGCAGCTTCAAATCAAGGCCCTTGACAGAAAAGTTTCAGTCTTAGCAGAAAGGAAACATACCCAGGAGTTTGCAGACACTCCAAGACACACTACTGATGGCCCTGTCAACATCCCTTCAGACTGAAACTTAGACTGTACGGGTTTTTTGTTTCTCTGTTTTTCCAACACAGCAGTAGCAACTCTGCTGCCTTCTATAAGTTTAGCTTTAGTTATCTAGGTATTCTTCGATCAGTTTTGTATGCTGTGGGCAAGACAGTTTATCTCAAACCAGATGGAAAAAAGACTTGTTATTCTGTTGCTGGTCTGGTTTCCCTAGTGGCAGACCAGCAGATCTAGACTATATTTAGTAATTTTCTTTGATATAATTTCAACTCTCGACTAGCTTACAAAAAAACAAGCATTGGAGGATTTTCCGGTCAGAGATAATTCAACAAGAATGTAGCATTAACGGTTGCACTGCACCATACAAACAATTGATCCTAGCTACATGACTCTTGCCAACTACAATTAAAATAACAAGCAGTTCTGTACCTTGTACTTGACAGTAACTATTTTGATAAAATCTATATATTAATGTTACTTTTAGACTCAGGTTTAGGTAGTTACTAGCACATAATTAATCAAATATCATTCCAGTCATTTCCTGACTATATATTCTGATGCCAAAGTTAATGCTTCAGTCATTTGTAATTTTTTTATGCGAGAACCTGTCACTTGATCTACAGTCATTGGCACTTACAGGTGGTAGAATCTGTAGGATGGCTAAGCAAGCTGAAATTTAGAGTGTAGTTCTGTAGAGAGTGGGAGCCCAAATGGTAATAATATCCCACTGGAATTTAAATTGAAGTTGTTGAATCTTGCTCAATTCACATTTAGATTCAAAGCATGGAACTTTCCAAGGCATGGAAATGACAAATGACTAACCTCTGGCAGTAATTTTGAAAATACAAAAGCAACAGAATCGCTAGACAAAGCCGTACAGATAAGATCAGATGCATTTAATTTATCCTCTAATGACCAAAAAAGTAGGTCAATGAGACTCAGAAGTGCAAACCATAGTGCAGAAGCAACTCAAAAGTTTAAATATAAAAAAAAATAAACTAAACGACTGAAAGGGAGAAATGACAAAAGGCATGAGCATATACAAGCAGAGAGGATCTCAACATATTGCTCACTTCTAACTCTAAATCCCCTGGACAGTTTTAATAAGAAGTACAGGTCAAAGCTTACGTCACTTGACCTCCCACAGTAATTATAACAGCAATAGAGTCAATTATCATTAATAATGACAAACTATCAGTAGACTTGATCTGAAAGACTAGACTAGAATCTGTTTACCAATTCCAGCCATAGGAAGTCCTTTTCACAAAACCAGGTGATGAAAGCAAAGAACAGTGAATAGCAGCAGGGTGTTGAGCAAGAGAAAATCTTAGATTTCCAATATACAAATCTCAGCAGCAACTTGTTTTTTTCTCTTCTTTCTTAATTTATTATATTAGTGAAGATTACCTTCACATGTTTGCAGTGTTCTAAAAACTGGGTGAACCAGAAGCAGCAGGTTAAGGCAGTTCAACCCTCAAAGTCACCGGACTAGATGCTGATTCAGTATGGAACAAGTTGAGACCAATGTTGCAAACATTGGCATCAGGATAAAATCAGCAAGGGTCCAGAAAACAAAAAATCCGAGAAAATTTTGGTAAAAATCGGCAAACATCGGCTAGGCCAAAAAATCACAATTTCGCATTTTTTTAACAATAAAATCGAGATGTTTGCGACATTGGTTGAGAGAACTTGAGACAGCCAGTTCCCAAACTGAACCAGTCCACACTCACCAGTGCATATAAAAAAGGGAAATGACAAAAAGGCAAAAAATCCCTCCAAATCCCAAGTGAAAATTATATAATAATGCCCCCCTATTTGCCTCACATCTTTCTCATTGATCAATTGTGAATGACTGGCATCTGCAGAGCTGCAGTGAAGAGATTTGATTCAGAAAGAGTTTAATCATGACAATCATTGGTATGTAGTTATTGATTGTAAGATGTAGCGAGTAGCAAGAATTTTTTTGGACTTCAAACATCAATTAGAGCCTTGATGTTTATGTATTTTGTTTCAAATATGTATCACCCCCGATGCCATTTTTTTATATTTACCCTTCATGTTATATAGCATATAGTAACAGAAATGCGAAAACCTTTTCTAATAGTTTTGATTTACATTGTTGTACATTAATATATAGTTTATATGAAAATTTCATCCTTTATGTATTTTTAGTAAATTGGTTTGTTAGATGGTTCTGGTCCAGTCTGACCCTCGACCAGTTTCAGTATCAGTTCCAACTTCTAAAACATTGTTTGTTTCTCTTGACCAATACATTCACAGTACAGTTCCTTGAAGCCAATCAAATATTGCATAGCATATATCTGCTTAAATCTCACAGATCTTCTAAACATGATCTCTTTCTGTTAGTGTTAAACTATCATACAGGCAAAGGCACATATATAGATAGGCATTCTGAACCAGCAATCTTCTAAAGGAATCCACATTCTCATTACCTTGACTCTAGGTGTTGTATTTTAAAAAATTGTCGAAGTCTTGAAAGCTTCGTTTTTGGCTGATTGATAGTTTTTGTCTTTAAATTTGGATAATGGTTTATAAATTATTTCTCAAATTGTTGAAATATTCAAGAACAGTCATGTGAATATATCTAGACAAGAGAATGTTGGCAACCACGCCACAAAACTTATGCCACAGAAAGATAGTTGTATTCATGCCATTAGGCTCCTGCTTCCCTTTCTAGAATGCATTGGATACACAGGAAGAAAACTCAACCAGGACCTGCATATAAATGGTGTTTGACCAGATGGATTCCACCCAATACCATGCATCAGAAAATGGTGAAATCCCAAGGATGCTACTCAAACAGGATTTTGATTTTCATATAAATGATGTTTGATCAGAGAGATTCCATCAATTATCATGCATCAGAAAATGGTGAAATCCCAAGGTTGTTGTAAGAGATAAACACCCCAACTTCAAGGTTTGCATGTATAGAATGAGAGGATCACTAATTAGTCAGGTTGAGTGATCCAAAATGGTTTTTAGATCAAGTCAAAATGGCTAGGCATATTGAAGGCTCTTTCGACCAAGGTTTAATTCTAGTGCACTAAATCCATGATACCACAGGCTTGACCCATAGAGCTCCAACAGAGGAGATGTGGAAGGGTAGTCAACACTATCATCAGTGCCACGCTTCACCTTCTACAGCCACCTGAAATCATAGTCACCTGGTTTGTGTTCATGTTTGAGTTCAATGCCAATCAAATTCAAAAAAAAAGTCACCCCATATCAAATAATAAATGGTTAGTTGGAACATATATCTAATTTTGGATAGATGGTGATCGGGTGCTCTGTTAAGGCACTCCTTGATGTGAAGTCACTGGTTCAATTCGCCGCCCCGATCAGGGTTGATGTATTGGACATGATGAAGATGTAGTCCTGCCAAGCTTACAACAACAACAACAAAAAAGTTCATATAACTTATAATTAAAAAGAAAATATTGATAAGCTTTATTTATTACAGATCTAAAGATATGTTTAGGCCAGAGAATTTATGGATATAAATTCACTAAAGATAAACATTCAAGAATCTTCCGTAATACATCCTAATATATGGTGAATAGTGGACATAGATTAAGCATAACTTTCCAGCAATATGGTCAATAATCCCAGTCCAAACGAGTGATAAGAAACTGTGTTGATGGTAAAGCTATGGTGGTATAATTTGTACCATAAGATGGAGAACTAGCCACACTGAGGTGACTCAAACATAGGTAGAACAACAACAGAGGATACTCAAACCATATTTGTTGTCAGCAATCACTCATAAAGCGCTTGCAACTTCTTCTGTTGAATATTGAAAATCCCTGTGCCAAGTTTATCCAAAAGTTCGGCAAATTTCATGTGGCACTTTAAAATTCGTACATGTTCAAACTCCCACATTCAAGTTTAGCAAACATGGTGACTTAGCCTACAATCAATCTTTGACTTCCCTGTTGGTCTTTACACCATCTCCCAAAATTATTCTTGGGAATGGAGTTCCACTCCTCGACCATGGCATCTTGCTTTACATGCTCACCCACTGTTCCTCATAACTGGAAGGCTTTGCAACAATAATGGAAGACATCAATGTCCCCAAACGGTGTGTCAAGGATGCAAAACGTCATTCATGTCCGTCGCACCACCAAATGTCAATAATGATAGCAACCCAGCAACAAAGGACAACACACACCACGTGAACCTAATTAATGAGAAGGGGGATAGCATTTACCACATGCCCTTGGTTAATGAAGCCTCCAAATGAGAAGGTGACAGGGGTGATCAGCAAAGGGACTTAGAAGCTTTGAACCTGGTATGCACTCGGATAAGAACTCTAACAGAGATGATGATGCCGTTACACTACAAAATGATAGATTACAGAGGAATGACCATCCATCCATCTCCAGACCAACATCCCCCCATGATGATCCCAAGAGTCAAATGGCCTCTCTCATTGCCCTCCATCTTCGCAGCACATAGCAGAGCATAGTGAATTTGAGAAGAGCATAGAAAGAACCAAACAAAGGAAATGTGAGTGCCTGGGTAACCATGGATTATAGGGTACATGTTCTAGTTTATGGGGCAAAGCACCTCAAAGAGAACATAAAACCCAACACAACCCAAGCATAAAAGTAAGCAGAAACCCCCCCACATGCCAGGCCTACCAGGAAGCCACCGCTGAAAGAACTGGAACCAAATGCAAAAATGCAAGGCTCAATGTATAGCACAAGGTTTCAATAAGTGCCATAAGGACGGCACAGTTCATAATCTAGGTAAACTAGAGGAGCAGGTTCGTGGACAAAAAGCTGCTACCAAAAGCAAGCATATAGACAAGGACTTGGCTCGCATCATCCCCAATGCAGAGTTTTTAAGAAAACAAGAACAAACCCTCTTTGACCATAGATCTATAATAGCATACCAAAGAAATGATAGCCTGTCACATGGATTCAGCCTTAAAGAAGAACCCCCTACTGAATGGTAACAAGTATAAGCTACAACAACTCAATGATGAATACTACTAGTTGAAATCCCCCCAAGGTTCAGAGCTTGCTCCAAAGGGCAGGGATGAGAGACGAATGGAAGACCACTAGGCTGGAGAAGACTCCCACCATCCCATTTCCTTGAAGTGAATGAATAACGTGAAGAGTCTTAGATCCCCCTCTCTATGAGGGTTTAGTTTATATATTTTATCTCTATTGTTCTGATAGCATAGGATATAGTGGCTAGGAGCCAAGCTATATCCAACGCTGTTATGTCCTGCTTCTATTATATTTAGTGGCCAACAGCCCAACTATACTTAGTACTATTTTCTTTTGATTATATTACGATACAATGGACAGGGGCCCAACACTTGTGTTCTAAAACTTGGTCCGACTTGACTCTAACTTGGTCAGCTTAGCCGAGTTGATTGTTGAGATCTCCGACTTGGCTTGACGGGCCGGTTTGGTACCAAACAAGCCCTACTCAGCCAAGTATATGCATGAAGACCCCGCATGGAATCCAAGAAAAAATTCAGTATTTAATTAAAAAAACTCAAAAAACCTAAGCATTAAGCCGAGCAAATTACTATAAAGAGGGACCCCACCCCTCCATTTGTTTCACACCTTTCTCACTGAGCATTCGTGAGCATTTGGAGTTTCGGAGCAGAGCTGAAATCTTAATAGAGCAATGTGAGGCTTGAGCTTGGAGCTGGTTTGGCATTTGTTTGAGGCTGTTTGCTGTGGATTTGGGCAGCTTTATGAGGAGGCTATAGTGGATCTTGAAGCTTGGAGGAGTTGTGGACAAAATTCTTGTGCCCACTACTCATTCTTCTCATTTCCCGGTATGTTTTCCCTCTCTTTAAATTGCAAACGCAGATCCTCTGAAATATGTCCCTGTTTTTAATTTTTTTCTCTTTGAAGTTCAAATATGTGCCTTTTTAAATTACAAATACAAATCATCTGAAATCTGTCCCTGTTTTCAATTTGACTCAGACTTTCTAATTTGCACAGGTCTAGAGATATGCTACTAGGATTTCAGAAATGTAATGTGCTCTTCCAAACTGGAGATTGTTATTTTAATATGGCTGCCATCCCAAGAGTCAAAGATCCTGCATGGATCCATGCCATGCTGATCTGGTTGATGAAAAAATTTATTGCAAATACTGCAAGAAATGCATTAAGAAGGGCAGGAGAGTAAGAATTCATAGGTTTACGGAATGCTTGGCTGGTATAAGAGGCCAAGTTTCCTCATGCATGGCCCTGTTGGAGGAGATTGGATAGATTAGATTGGAATTGCTAAATCAGCTTGCAAAATTTGAAGAAGACAAGACTAGGCAAAAGGAGATGGTTGTAGCATGTTTTTCAGACTCTAAAGCTTATATGGAAGCCATATCAACCCTCATTGTTGCTGATAATACAGATCATGATTCATAACACAAAATTATAACTATCAGACTATGGCAGAATTTAGAGTAGGATCCACCTCCACTACAGAATTTTGAATTGTATCAATATCTGCGTTAGGATTCAGAATTACAGCCATATATTACAGCCTAACTCCCCTAGTTTGTGTTCGTGTTCAATTCAATTGAAACTAAATTTGGTTATAGTTCACCAACGCAAAAATATTTGCAATAATAAAGAGATAGTAGATCAATGGTAAACACTTGAAAAAACCCTAATCCAAACAAATGAAACACGGCAGATTTCTAACAGCACTCAAAGTTGATCACAAGAGAGATGAAACCATACCATAGTGCACTCAAAAGGCATAAAAGTGTGCTCGAGAGGGAAGTCAAACATAACCAAGAAAGACGGCTGCATAACCCAGTCAAACATAACCAAGAAAGACGGTTGCATAACCCAAACACAAGTACTCAAGAGAGGCATGCTATAGAAGAGATGGCATTAGGCTTTTATCCAAAATCAACTTGAAGGAACGAATACAAATGAGGGAGTGTATTGTATTTATCCACATCCTTTAGCGTTGTGGCACTGGCCTTAAGAGGTTGACTAGGTTAGCGTTAGCAAAAATAGCCAAATAAAGTAAAGTACGATAAACAGTTTGGTCACCCATGTTACCACCATCGATAAATCGATACAATAGGTCAGCACATAGCCTTAAGCGAAGATTGACATCATAATCTCAACAAAAAAATGATAAAATTTGCATTATGTTTGGCAAAGATTACTAAGTGATTTTCGTTATAACTTCATATAGATTCAAACCAAAAAAAATACAAAATATTCCAAATTAATTGCGAGGACTGAAAACATATTAGAACATCATATATTGATCAAACAAATGTTAAAAATTACAAATACATATTTTATTTTTTCTTTAATTTTTTAAACAAAAAAAAATGAACCTTAATGTTTTTTTACGAAATTTATATAAAAAATAGGGTGAATTACAATCTTTTTGGAAAAGATTCGCTCAATGTTGTGACCATGATGACAACCAACACAATTCAGAACACGCAATTTAGAGCTGTAACAGTCAGATCAATCATACCCAGCTCAGAGTTTAGTGATATAATGACCAGACTGTGCTCGGATCAGAAAGAGCTACAACATATACACACAAGAATTCTAGTGATATAACCACACCCACATCCGGTCTGAATCTTGATTTGCATATCCCTCATAATGAACCCAGATCAGAATCCTGAGCATATGTATCCACCAAACCATACCCAAATCATGTGCATACATCCATATATGTGAGACCATACCCACAGAAACATTTAGACATGCTCTGACAAACAACAAATGAAAATACCCATTTCTACAAGAACAAAATTATAAATCAGGAATTCAGGGAAAATCCAAATATAATGAAATAAAAGCAAACTAACCTTGAGGCCAATGAGCGAGTATAATTTCTTTGAGATAGCCAATGGTGGTAGCCGGAGCATATTTATTAGGACCAATATCAGTCCCATCGTAAAGCCTAAATTTGAGTTCCAGCAATTCCTCCCCAGCCATGATAGACACCCACCACCCTCCCAACCCCTAACCCCTGCTATACCTCAATCCACCACCCACACCCAGAATTATTGTACATAATTAACATCAAGATTACCATAAATAATATCAAATCATCATCAAATCCATCCTCTCAGGCCTTCTAAACCACCAATTGGGATCAATTTTTTCAAGCCCTTTTCAATTATCCAGCTGCTGATGCAGATAATTAGATTGGAACTCCGCCAAGGATGAATGTTATTAGCAATTTCTGGTACAACTGATGCATTAAACCGCAAGTGGTTGCAAGCAAATGGGTGGATCCGTTGACAGTGGAGATCTGCAGCAGCAGGCTCAGATCCTCCGGAATTTCTCCAAGCTGATAGAGTAATAAAGCTCTTTCTCTCCTCCTGATCTGCCCCAATTCGCAGCACACTATCTGCCCAGATGAAAACTCTTCTGCCAACTCCACCTCTTCTTTATTTAACCCTCTTTTGATCCTCCGTGTGAATCCAAGGCTTTTGTTTGGCTTTTATATTTGCTTTTTTATTATTAATTTTTTTTAATATTCCCACACTTGGGTTGGTTCTTGTATCCTTAGGCCCATATCTCCTCTTTTTAACCATCTACACTTTTCCCTAGAATCCTATGCAGAGGTAGTCCATGCTTATTGAATGTTTGTATGTTAATTTTGAGCTGGGACTGAAGGAGATTCACAGTAAGGTGGAAATAAATGGGTTTGTGAGGGAATGAGATTTTATAGCAAGATAGAGATAAATGAATTGTTATTTTATTAGTTAATATAAATATATTGTTTTAAATGATTTTTTATTTGAAATGTTATGAAGTTTTTAAGTTTGATTTTTTTAAATCAAGAAATTTAAAGGGAATTTATGTGGATTAGATTAACTATATGTAGTTAAATATATATATATATATAATTTTAAATTATACAATATTTTATAATAATAATAACAATATGTAAAAAATAAATTTAATTTAATTATTTTATTAATTTAAATTTATTGAAAGTTATGTAATAAGTTAAAATTTTATTAATACAATTGGTTGAGGATGGATCTCGTTAGCAAAGTGATTAGGAATCAAATCTCATAAAAAGTGTTGTGGGAAAAGACACATCTAGTCAGCTTAGAGTTAATGTGACAAGAAACACTAAAATCTAGTCAGTTTAGAATTAGTGTGACCAAACTAATCAACCTTGGAATAACACAAACAACTTAACAAACAAAAATATTTATTATATAATAAAAATTATTTTAAACAATTTAACAACTTGCTTTAAAAAAATAGTAATAAAATTCAACACTTTATAAACCTGAAAGGATTCTTGATCTAATATTTTTAAATAAAATGCAAACTCTAAAGAGTCAATTTTTCTCTTAAACAACTATCATGAAAAAGAAAGGGAACTTGTTCCTTATAGACTCATCTCTAAGAGTTAGGTCTCTTTCTTGAGAAGAGGGAAATATAGAGCAAGATGTCAAGTTTGTGGATGAGGAAAAATATAATTACTTTAAATCTAAATTTTTAAATTTTTTGGGTGTAAAAGAGATCAATCAATTAATAATAAATTTGATTTAAAAAATTAACAATAATTTTTTAATATTTAAAATTTTAAAATTAAAATAAATTTATATTAATTTATTTTATTATTATATTATATTTTAAATTATTTTAATAACTATTTTTTTCTTAATCATAGTTAATTTTTTTTTATTTAATTCATATTATGATTTTATATTTTCTTTCATTATATATATATATATATAATATGATGCATTTTATTTTATTATAATAATTTATTAGTATAACACTTCAATATGTATAGAAAATTATTGTTATGTATAATTATATATTTAATATAAATAAGATAAAATTGTGAAGTATTTTTTTTTCATTATATATTTTCTTTATATTATTATTTATAAATTTAAGAATAAGTTATGGAAGGATAAGGAGTTAGAGGAGTAAAGGAAGCTAAGTTATTATAAGGAGGTGATCAACCTCAATCTTGATAACCATAATTATATTTTTGTCTTACTAGTGCTAAGAAAAAAATGAGCATTATTAAGATAAGGATTAATTCTCATGAGCTTCAAAGTGAAATTGAGCATTGATCAACTCTCAAAACACCTTGGGACGAAAGATTCTATCACATTTGTGATACTAAGAGGGTTGAAGATGAAAAGCACTTTCTCTTGGATTATCTGACTCTTACTCACATCCATTCTAGTTTTCAAAATCTTTGCCACAATGTCAACCTTCTTAACTTGTTATGTGAGAAAAATTATGGTGATCTAGGAATGTTTCTATCTCTTCTTTTGTATCATAGAAACAAAATATTAAAGAATCCCAACTAATCTTTTACTTTCTAAACTAGCAATTGCACTAGATGTTGCAAAGGAAACAACCTAAGGCGTATAGCACTAAATAATGCTTCTTTGACAACTGTTGAAAGTCAGAAAAATATCAACAAAAGGCAAGGACCATGCTACAATGGAATCTTATTGCAATATTGCTTATGTGAGTGTTTCGAGATATAATACCCTAAAGGTTTTTGGGTTGGCAACCTTCACAAATCAGGGGCATACCATTCAAGAAGAACTCACCTAACCTATCTTTTATACTGAAAACTAGATATAACAAGTTGCGGAACTTACCCGAAAGTCCAAAGTTCAATGTAGATCCCGCGAGGTGCAAACCCCTAGCAACCCTTTGTGCTTCGTAACCTGAAAATCAAGAAAGAACGAACACGAAACTCTAGTTGTATAGCATATATAGTTCCTAGATGTTAGTGTAACTCGTGCACAATATCATAAGAACAATATTAAACATTCAATTAATGATCATTATGCAAATATAAAGAGATGTAAACACGTGAATATCGGGAACAAGATGGTTCTTCTTATTACAAATGGCACGTACAGTGATAGAAATGTGGAGAGAGCACCTTAATCCTTCCACGGCCTTCAAGCATACCATCCTCTGGATCCGTCCAGCCCTCGCCTCACAAGAGTTCTTCCAAGATGTGTGCACAATAGATGTCATATAGGATGATGAGCATCTCAAGGAAATAAGGGTTTCCTGAATATACCTGGGAAGTGCAAGAGGCATGGGAATATCAGACTTTAAATAGGGCTCCAACAGAATATAATATCTATAATTTTCTCTCTCCCTTAGGCCATGCACATGAGGGGCTTTTATACTCCCCCAAATTAGTTTCAACAGTTGGAAACAGTTAGGTCACGGGCTGGAGTGGTTGAATTATGGGAATAACCATCAACCCCGCCTAAAAAATAGGGAATATTATATATATTTTTTAATGATTAAAAAGGTATACGTGGATATCTATGAATGGACTCGCGTATATACGCGAAAAATTCTGGGTAGAGTCGCGTATGGGTTTAAAGATATTGTTTTTTGTGAAGATGTTCAAGTCTGAGGGGAAAGGGTGCCCAAGGCCAAAGTGTCAATCATCAAGCATATGAAGGTGGAAAATGATGCTATAACAGATGCCCCCTAATATATGAGGTCAGAAGGGGTACATGATGGCCGAAATATATTATGTGAATAGAAAGAACCTTGTAATGACGAGAAAGGACTTCACCATATTTCAGCCTGCCAAAAAACCAATGAAAGAGATCAGAGAAATAGCTCATGTCTGAGGTGGGTATACCCATGCTCAGTGAAAGAAAAGCATGTCCACATATGAAGTACAGAGCGGATCCAACATGTATACAAGTATAGTTGAACTGTAAAGTACACAGTGAATCATCTGATCACTGCCCGGAAGTACAAGTCAAAATCAAGTCCAAGTATCACATATAGAAGACTGATCAATGATGTTGTAATAGATATCTGATCCCACAAGTAAAAACTAAATTTCCAGGTACCAAATCATAAGGGGTGGAACATATGGTACAATCACGCAACTCGAGAGCCAACATATAAGATGTTGTTATACTGAAACTACAACATATAAAGGTGGACGGCGTCACAGGCAGAAAACTTGGATGAACTTTCAAAGTGAATTGAATCATGCTGATGCAAACCCGAGGTCTTCACCGATCACCATGGCACAATTCTACACAATTGGGAAGAAATGAGCTGAAGTCGACCATGTGAGAAATCGTTTTATTACCGGTCATTAATGTATATTGTTAACAAACGCAAGACAACCCACAGATAATGATAATGAGTGTCAAGGTACCCCAGTACAATCTAACAAGTGCGAATAAATGAGTTGAAGTCGAACACTTGTAAGAATCCAGCAATCAGGCGGTAATGATGTATCCTCACTGTCGACAGCGAAGAGTCTGCCACTGATGACTGCAAACCCTAAGGTACTGTCAAAAAGACTCTAGACCTTATTCCCAGAGCAATGAGCCGGAGTCGATGGGAAAATATCTGCTGGAAGGAAGGCATTAAGGCATCCCACATCAGTCCAGTGCGAGTGTAACCTGCAGGCCAATATTTGGAAGGAATCAGACGAAGTAGAGTGAGAGAACCAACCCAAAGTATGTTTCTGACATGCACAAGATGAAGCTAGCTCACAGCAAAAACCCTCTGAGTCAACCAATAATGAGAGCTGACAAAGAGGCGAGATATCCACCGATAGGGTCAAATGGAAATCAAAGTACTGCACGGATCCCAAGTGTGATAATGTATGCTGACGTTGAACACGAGAAACCACTCAGTCAAAGACCCATAATGATGATCAAATGCTGAGCACAAGGTCACCTATCAATGATGTAAATAGGGCCAGGGTGCGGCTCTAGGTTTTTTCTTTGAGCAATATGTCGTAGTCGATAAGAGACAAACTCGCTGACAAGAAGTCAATGGAGACCTTCTCAAACCAGCATGAGCAATGGACCAAACATTTGATGTGATGGAACAAGATACTGGCAAGACCGAGAAGGCCGACTGAAAAATAATTCAAGAGACACCGCAGAAAGGCCGACTCAAGTTTAACGGCCCTTGAACAAAAGCACGACTCATGTTGACTATGGAAACAAATGATAACTTTGTATAAGTTTGTTATGTAGAACGCAAAAAAAACTCTCCATGTGATTGGAAGAGATAACCAATCGGGGGAGAACTGACTTATCAAACAAGGTTATGGTTTCTCCTAAGTCAAAACTAAAACCATCCTAAATGAAGGAAAGACATAGGTCTGTGTGCTTTGTTCAAGGGCGAAAAACTGACACTGTAACTGACATCAAAATATGAAGTAATATCCTGTTCCCGCACTTTTTGATATATTTGATTTTTTTTGTCTTTTTCATATAGTAAGCCATAAAAAGGAATAAAAGAATGCTATAATACAATGGATATAACGAGTTTCAGGAAACAGATGCACTAGTTCCTGGGATAGGAACAATCCTATGCTCAATGCAAGGTGGCGGAAACTGGTAAGTGATACTCAAAGGAGCGTTCCATCCATGAGTAAAAAGGGTGTCAAGTCGCGATAGCTAAGTGCTTGCATGGTTAACTTGTACAGAGAGTCATGGTCAAAATATGGCTTAAACATCGAGTCCATATGAAGACGGCTGAAGACCAAGATAAACAAGTAGCCAGTATGCAATGCAGTGATACAACTTAACAACACTAGGGAGCCTCTAGGGTAATAGCCAGAAAAATCATAGTGAAGAAAAAGAAGAATGAAGCTTCAACACATAAGTCATGGCAGGACTAAAGAGGACTCCCAAGCCTACTGAAAGTGCGGGATGGGCGACAAGTGCTAGCAAGGAACTAACTAGGAAGCCCATGTAAAGGAAGGCTCTACCACCAAGTCATGATTAAAAATCGGCAAGTGAAATGGGTTAAATACTCATGACATGATGGGATCGACCCTATGGCAAGTGATCAAAATGGAGGCTAGCATGCAGAATGCAATGGAAACTGACTTCCCTAACCTATATGCCAGTTAAAATCATATACCTGCCATGACAGGTCAGCGGTCATGGATTCAAAAAACCAGAAAAATCTCAACTTCAGTAAATGTACCTGAAAACATACTTTTCCCAACACTGACAAGCAACCCGGTTATACAGCTTGAGACAGATTTGAAAAATAAGCATAATGAAATTTTGCAAAAAAAATTCAATTTCTGGGCATAAATACTCATTTACCTCATATTTGGTTCATTGTTACTTTGTAGAAGTGGAGAAAGGAGCTCTGGAGAAAAAAAAAAACCTTTTCCTCAAAACAAGAGCAGTCAACCATCAAATTATGCCGAATCAACCAGGTAAGGTCTAAATCCATATTTGTCATTAATTTCATTCATATTTAGGCTAAAAATTTTGTTTTTTGACCGTAGGAAAGATTGTTTTTAATTAAACCCTCTGCGCATACGCGAGTTCGTGTGGATGAACCTACGTATGATACGCGACTGTACATAAAGGAAGTCGCATATGCGCAGTCCGTGAATGTAAAAAATGAACCTAATGAAGAATTTAATGGATCATTTCAGGATGTCAATCTCTTGGAGGGAGCGTGAACATAGTGCCATCGACAATGAAGTGATGGAGGATCAAAGTTCGCTCAATATCCTTCGAAATTGCGGTTTGCTCAAGTTTTTCAAAATGCCAAATATGAAAAGTAATGCCCAGTTGCTCCAAATTTTAGTGGATCACTGGGAACAGGAAGAAGATTGCTTCATGACCGATCAAATGTCCATACACATAGACGTGGAAGACATTTACTTCATTACTGGACTCTCTTGAAGAGGAGATCCAGTAGATTTACATTGAAAGCCTTTAGGAGGGCTTACAGTGGATGATTATGTCCATGTCTATTGCATAGAGGGGTCTCAGAAAGTAGGGACTCAAATTGCAATCAAAGATTTGTTTGAACTGCATATGAAAATTCTCCTCTTCACCATTGGCAGGGTAGCAGGATCTGCTTCCTTACACCAGCTTCGAGGACACAGATGAGTATTGTGGTCGAATGTTTGATTCGCCTCTTTGACTGGTGTACTGCACTACTGACTAACATGAAGAAACAGTTAACTTCTATCCGGAAAGCAAAAACAAATCATTTCGGGTATGGGACCATCTTACTGACATTCTTCTTTGAGAGGATTCCAGGGCTTCGACCCAAATTGATCTCATCCATCAACAACCCCAAAGATCCAAGAATAGCCCGGTGGGCTAACTTGATGAAGAGATTGGGGGGAAGTGAAGTTCCCCGAACCACTTGGGATGACGAGTTCTTCCAATGGTGGGAGGAACAAGTTATCGCCGTGGAGGATTATCCCTATGCTGGGATGGATTTTCGTGGTGATCTAGACTTATTCCTTCCACCCGGTGCAGCATGGGGTGCAATCGGTAAGACTACAATTTTTTATTATATGATTTTTTGATTGATTTTTTCAATATATGTAATAATGAAAAAAAGAACTTTTTGATTGGACTCAAATGACTTACAAAATGATGTGATGACCATGATATAGATATGGGACTAGTCCATCCTGAGGGATACCCAAGGCACAAATGCCACAGAGGTGAAGCGGATGTTGAAAACCCTAGCAGAACCCTACATGTCGTTCAGATAAACTTGGAGAGTTTAACTCGCCAAGTGCCTATGTCTGTAGTAGAGGACCTACCAGAGGCTATCCAGAGACGGGTAGTCGGAGTACCATGAGACTGGGTGCGGTTATTCTGCTGCGTAGCTACTGCTATCGTGTTCTATAGGAACACGAATGTTGGGCAGGGACCACAGGATTAGAAATATATATTTTACCAGATGACTGTACTATATTTTTTATACTGAACATGATCAAGCATAAGCCCTAATTTTGTAGGACATATGGGTCCAAATTTTTGCATAATATTTTGAACATTCTGACTATGTATATATATACAACGATTTATATGATGTGATGAAACAAATGTATGAAAATGTATGATGAATTTGATGATTTGATTAAAGTATTGAATGATGAATATGCCAATCAATTGCTTGATTAGCCGATGAGTCTGCCATCCAATTGTCAGCTCGAGGAACATGAATAAATGTTATAAATTGAAATGATCTTTGTAACAAATGTACTCTCAAAAACAATTGGAGCAAAAATGGATCTCGAACCTGATATGTATTGTTCAACTGTGATACCACCAGCTAGGAGTCCAAGAAAACTACCAACGAATCAACACCCAAAGATATTGCCTCCAAGAGTAGATAAATTACTGCAGTGTATTCTGCTACATTGTTTGAAGCAGAACCAATGTAGACCCCTCTTGAAACTAACAGCTGACCTGATGGATAATGAAGTACCCAAGCCGCGGAAGCCAAGTTCCGGGTGTGTCTACTAGCACCATCGGTGAAACCAAAATGACTCATGACATCCAACACAACCTTCCAAAGCAGATAAAAAACATTACCATCACATCAAAGACCGAAAACTCAGATATGTACAAAAACAAAAACAAAAATATATGCAAAAAGCAAGATGATAGGCCGAGGCCTAGGCATAATACCTTTTCAGATAGAGCCCATTTATGGGCTCCACCAACTCATTTCCCTCAAAATCAACTAAGGCATAGGCTCCTTTTTTTAGGACCTTCTTAACGATGAAGGGGCCATACCACATAGACTTAAATTTACCTGCCCCCAGGGCATCCTTCTCCTAGGCATAAACCAAGACAAGGTCTCCTTCAGAGAAAACCCTAGGTTTGACTGCTTTATCGTACTGAACTTTTACCCACTTCTTATGTGCCTCGTTCATCGTGGTGGCATCTCGACGTTGCTCATCGAGATGTTCCAAATGAAGGAGACGTTCTTCGAGACTAGAAGTGTCAGGAAGAAGCTCTACGGCTAACTTAAGAGAAGGAATTTCACACTCGATGGGAAATATGGATTCTAACCCATAAGTTAGTTGAAACGGAGTAAAACCAGTTGCAGTTTTTACTGACATCTGGTATGCCTAAAGTGCAGGATACAGCATAATGTGCCAATTGGATCAAGCTTTATCAATTGTCCGTTGAATAATTTTCTTCAAGGATTTATTCACGGCTTCCACTTGCTTATTGGCCTGAGGATAATACGGAGATGAATGCTCCTGTCAAAAACCTAATTTTAGAGCCAATTAAGCCATCATGTTATTCTGAAAGTGATTGTCATGATCAGTGACAATCTCTTTGGGAATACCAAAACGAGAAATGACTTGATAAAAGAGAAAAAGAGTTGTTGTCTCACCATCATTCCCAAAAGTGGGCATAGCCTCGACCCACTTCGTGAAGTAGTCTACTACTACAATAATGTACTTGTGACCTTTAGCTAAAGGCGGGTTACAAGTAGTGTAATCAATACCCCACTTTGTAAAGGGACCGACAGTGACGACAGGGAAGAGTGGAGCTAGATGAGCGCGCATCTTTCGAGTATACACTTGACACGAATGACACCGTTTGACCGACTCCATGCAATCTTTGAAAATTGAAGGCCAAAAATATCTGGCACGCAAGATTTTTTGGGTTGTTGCAAGCCCATATAAATTACCACCACAAGCTCCACTATGGCAATCATTCAACACAACCTCAGCTTCTTCGAGATTTAAGCATCGTCTAAGGATCGAATCGACCCCGCGACGGTATAAAGTGTCACCAATGATTAAGTAATTTTTAGCTAGGTGACGTAACTTACAGCGCTCATCTTTCGAAAAAGTTGAGGGAAACTTTGCAGTCCAAAGATATACTATGAGATCCCCGTACCAAGGATCCTGTGAAGAAATTAGAAAAATATGTTCATCCGGAAAGGATTCATCATAAACTATCTCCTCTCCACAGGGAAATTTAGAAATTAATTCCGTAAAAACTAATGATTTCTTGGACTTGGCAGACATAAACTCAAGATCAAATTCCTGCAAAATCACAATCCATCTATTGTATTTACCCCCAATCACTCACCTGCTGAGAACAAACTGAAATGGATTGACTGCTGCCAAAACATAAGTTTTTCGAAGGAGAATATAATGTCTGAGCCACTGTACAACATCAACAGCTGCTAAAGCAAGCTTCTCTATCGGAGAATACGGGATTTCAGGTCCTACCAAACCTCGACTAAGGTATTATATAACATGCTCTGAAAGAGCATAATCCTCCTAAACCAGAACCATACCAATGGTAGATTCTGCTACTACAAGATACAAGAGGAAATCCCTGCTATAATCAGGTGGACTCAGTATAGGAGCAGAGGTCAATGATTTTTTCAAAGCATCTAATGAGCATTGAGCAAAGTCATCCCACAAAAATGGAACTCCCTTCTTCAATAATCTTATAAATCCTTTTGTAATCTCGACATAATTTACGATAAATCTCTGCAGAAAATTAGTTTTTCCTTGTAGACTTTGAAGTTGACAAATAGAGGACGGGGGAGGCAACATAAGTATTGCCTCAACCTTGAAGGGATCTACCTAAATCTCTTCCGTAGACACAATAAATATCAACAACCGACCAGATGTGACCGCGAAAACACACTTGTTCGGATTCAACCGGATCTTGTAATATCGACATCTTTCAAATAATTGACGGAGGTGAGAAGGATGATCAATTCTCTTGCGAGAAAGAGTAGTTAAATCATCCAAGTATGCCTCGATAATATGTTTGATGTTGTGGAAGGCATATGACATGGCTCGCTGAAAAGTATCTCCATCATTTTTAAGGCCGAAAAGGCATCTTTTTGTAAGCAAAGGTACCCCAGGGACAAATAAATGCAGTCTTATGCTGATCTTCAGGACGGATAGTAATTTGATTATATCTAAAAAAATGGTCCATGAAGGAGAAAATCAGGAGAAAATCTTGTTGCCTGCACACTCATCGATAATCTGATCTATGAAAGGTGTGGGGTAATTATCTTTAGGACATGCTTTATTCAGGTCTCTGAAATCAATGCAAACTCGAATTGTTCCTTGCTTCTTGTCCACCGGAATTGGATTTGAAACCCATCCTGTCAAAGGAACAGGGAAAATGAATCCCGCCTTGAGCAGCTTCTGTACCTCGGCTTTGATAGCTGCTACCTTCCTAGGGTTGACCGGACGAAGCTATTGCCTTACAAGCTTAGCATTTTCGTATAAATTGATCTCATGTTGGACAATAGATGGATCTATACCAGGGATTTCCTCATAAGACCAAGCGAACACATCCCTAAAATCTCGAAAGAGGTCGGTGTAAATTTGAATCTCTTCAGGGGAACATTCAGCTCCGATGAAAACATTCTCAATAATGTTGGGATTTCTGGAATTGTTCACCGGGATAGTCGAAGAAATTACAGCCATGTTCCCTTCAGAAAATACCTGTGCTGGTGCTAAAGGGTTCAAGACCGGGTGAACAGGACCAGAAGACTCGGGACTAGGAAAACTCGATTCAACTTCGCTCAAATCTGGTAAAAAGTAAGATCGATGATACAAATCATCCCACGGTCTGTCTATACCAGTCATAGCTTCCAGGATAGCCTCTTCAAAGGGAAGAGTGGTATCAAGGCAATACTGGGCGGAAGAAGAACTAAGAGTCCAAGCCGGGGCCACATCTCCATCCAATTTCTCTTATGAAAGAGAAACTGGAGTGGATTCTGCAGAGTCAACAATATATTTGTAAGCAATCTCAGTTGTAGACATAGGAAATGCCATTCCACCCACTGGACCTTCCGCTAATGTGGAGGTAGGGGAAGGTAAGGCCCAAGGGTCCAAAAGATAATGAGTTCTAAAGAAATCTCCTCGAACAAGAGCCTTGGAGGATGAAATTTCATTTATATGAACGGAAGGAGGTGGAATATCAAAAGTACCCATCAAAGAAGAATACATTCCAACCCCTAGATTTTCAACAAGTGGTTTGATATTATCCACTAAAGGAATAATTGAGTCAGTAGATGCATTCACGTCTATAGGAGAACAATCCAGTTGGTCAACTGTGACAATCCTCCCTTCGTGAGGGAAACAAATAATGCAAAATAATGAGGACGCAATGGCATCCATCTCATAAATCCAGTTTCGCCCCAATAGAAGGTTATAGTCCAAGCTTGCATCAACTATCTCAACCTCGATGTTAATAGTTTTTCCCCCAACACAGATGGGCAAAGCCGGGACAATACCATGCGGCTTGTGAGAATGACCATCAAACACAATCAGAAGAGTGGCTGAAGGAATAGTTGCGGGAGATCCAATTCCCTTCCAGCATGCGAAATACATTACACACGTGGAAGCACCCTCATCGACGACTATTCGAAATATATTGAATTTTCAATACAACGATCAAATATGGAAAGCCATATGATGAGGGAGTATCTTTTTGAAATTAGACATATCAAATGTAATCATAAGAGAGTTATTTGGATCAACAACCCCAATAGCAGCGAGGAGAGCACTTCGATGAGCTGGACAAGACTGGAGCACCTCGAGAGCCGACATGGCACAAGGACTTTGCGCCAGATCTTCTACAACAAAGTAATTATGGGCGGCCTTGGCATTTGGATTAATCGTCGTACACTTTGTAGATGCCTTCGACATCCGAGGTATAGGCTCAACAGTGGGCCTCGTAATATGAAGCGGTTCAGCACTATCAGGAGCACCCTTGGCTTTCAAAGATTCAGTTTCGCCATAATCACGAGATCTCGTAGCGATATCTACGTGAGCACTCATCATATATATGTTTGATGTGTTTTCCCCTTCCTGGGTGCCCCCAGAGGGATCCCCAGTATTTTGATTCGTGCCAAAAACTAATTGCTGCCCTTGGGGAAAAGGGTTTGTTAACACAACCTGGGAATTGGAAGAAACCTGTTGAGCTAACAAGCGTTGCACATCCTGAATTTTAGGGCAAAAGGTGAGTAAGATGGTCTCCAGTACATAACTTGCATGGAAACTTGACTTTCTTTTTATCCTTTTGACCCTAACCAACATGCTTGTTGGATTTATTTGCATTCCCCTTTCCATATTTGCCCTTCTTTTTTATTATTTTGTCTTGATTTCCTTTGGGGTTAGAAGTCTGGACAACATTTATTGACAAATACTGGGAAGGAGTTGGCACTGAAGGCACAACCTGACTAGAAGAAGCAGATTGTATGGACAACTGCTGCAATTGACTAAGTGAATTAGTTGCACCGCTATCGACCAAACCAATAAGTCCATCACCATGAGGACCAGGTTTAGTTTTTGACAAGTCCAATTTGGAGTGAGGAGCATCAAGCAAAATTTTATTGAGGACTCCAGACTAAATCAGTTCTAATTGTTGAGCCCTAAAAATAGCCTGCTCCTCGGAAAATACCCCTGATAGGGATACGTCCTTAGAAATATTTGTCTGCAAGGATTTCAAAAACCATTCTAGAAGGAATTCATTCGGAATATAGGCTTTAATGAGCCTCTTCCTTCTTCTCCATTCCTGAATATGATCAAAAATGTGAGTTGCCTTGTCCTGCTTAAAATTAGCCAGGAGTTCAGTCCCGGCGTTGTAACAGATAGGAAACTGAATGATTTAGAAACATGGTAGCCAGATATCCGAAAGTGGCGAAACTACCCCCAATTAACTCAATATACCACTTGGTTGCATTTCCAGTTAAGGTGCGTTGAAATAACCTCAACCTAATCGAATCATCAATCAAGAAGTTTGATGAACACCATAAATGGAAAGTGGTGATGTGATCCGCCGGATCCTCTCCATTCTTCCCTTAAAAATTTGGGATGTCTGAGGGTAGTTTGGTGGGGATCGGAGGCCATCCCGAACTATATCGAATAGGGTCGTGAGTCAATTTCAACAAACGGGCAAGTTTAACGTTGCCATAAATGGTAATCAAGGAGGAACCTGGGAATTCCATCCTCCATAGGATGGTTTCCCCATACTCTGAAAAGAATAACCTGGATTTGATGAGGCACCAGGTTTCCAGGTAGAGTTCGTAGAGAATGTTGGGCCATAGGAAAATCCTTGTGACCCAACATTCGGAGAAGGACCCCCTCCCATCATGGAGTTACTATAAACCAGACCATTTCCCCCTGCTGAGGTAGTGAATGAAGAAGAAATCCCCTGGTAGGGATTCCATGCATTTGAAAAAGGAGAAAAATCCTGATAAGCACTCGATGAAGGGAAAGTAACATTCCCCTAGTGACCAGCGAGAAACTGATTCCCTTCTCCTAATGCTGTAAAAATAGGGTTCCAACCTGTAAAGGTAGTAGAGATTTGACCTCCAGACCATGGATTGAAACTTTGAGTCTAGGAAGTGAAAGGAAAATATCCTAAGGAAGGGGTTGAATTAGGGATGTGCCCACTTCCAAAGGGGAACCCTTGAAAAGAAGCTGATGCAATAGCCATAGAAGATATGGGTGCAGAAGCAGTTGCAGCAACAGAAAAGGAAAAAGAAGGAATCCCACTAGTGGGCATTCTGAAACAAAAGGGATCAAATTAAGAAGCATGTTCTTGGGTGTGACCAGAGCCAAACACATCAGTACTAGAAGAAAACAAATATATAGCAATAATGCCTCCTCCTTCAACTGAAGAAGGAGTTTGAATACTTGCAGCACTCACAGCGGAAGCTGTGTTCCTAGTCGTGGCCATCGAAAGGTGAGAATATGATGGATAAGGACTCTCTGGTCTCTGAGACTCAGGTCCGATGTACTCGATAATAAATGGATAACTAGTACGAAGAGGAGATGGAAGAGACTCAGTAGGCTGAGGGACTTCCTCTACTTCTACTTCTTCTGCCGGAAATAAAACTCTCAAGATGAGTGAAGCACTCCTCTTGGCACTAACACCAACACCAGAACCAGCTACGAAAACAACTAGCCCTAATGGAGGATCTCTCTCCACTGTGTCTGAAAACACTGGGTGAAATTCACCCTCCAAATTACTCCTATGCCTTCTTGAAGAAGGCTCGGCACTCGTGGGAGACAACCCACAGAGCCTCCTCGATCGACGAGGCGATCGATCAACCACTTTAAGAGAATTATTAGACTCAAAAAATATATGAAGCTAAGCAATCTAGGAGCAAAGAGCACACTTTACAAAGTTCCTAAGATACAGCCAAACAAGCAGCTCTCAGGTATTTTCGCTCCGGGTGATGAGGAACGGACACCAAAATACAAGAAAGTGAAAAATAGGACCTCCTGAAAGTAGTCTGGGGTAATTACGACCCAGGCCTACTAGCGAAGGTAACAAAAACAGTTACGTTGACCTCTTAACAACATCCTTTGCCAGTGCAAGTACCCAAGCTTCACAAGGGCACCCTCTAGAAGCACTAATGAAAGTGATGCAACCTCTGCCTCACGTACCATGGGTATTCCCTCCCACAGTCACCTTTGTGGTCCCTAGGATAGGCAACTATGGGCACCAATCTGTATCGGCAGCCGGGCGGAACGGTCTTAGGTCAAGATTCAACAAATAGGAGAGGGGGTATCTCTCTTCTCTGCCTTCACTTTCCCTCGCACTTGACTCTCTGGAGGAGAGCTTTCCCATTCCACTTAACGGTGTTGGATTTCACTCATTGATAAACTTCTATGTTTCAAAATTTGAGTGGCCTTGGAGAGTTAACTCTCCACTCACCTAATCCAAGGCCCTATAACCTAGCTAGTTGGTGTATGACAATAATACCAAAAATTGCTAGTCATTTTTATTTATAGCGCTTATTTTAATTGGTTGTTATTTTATGTCAAGGGCATATGGAAATGAAACTGATGGTGTTTGTATGACACAGAAAGAAACCAATGAAAACCAAACTACATGCAAATGCACTGATTTCCTTTCGATGAAGAGTGATTTCTACACAGGTTCTACGAGACTACACTTTTACTTTCTTTTCCGATGCTCACACTTCACACAACTCAAAAGTTACGAAAAAGACTAAAAATGCTTATGTGCATCTAATGCAAACTACCAATGACATGCAAATCCGGAGATGTTAAACCTAAAAAAGCAAAGAGAAGTCTCTCAAAGTTCAATCACTTTTTGGCAGTCAATAGAGCCAGTTCCAAATCAGAACTTCTATGTATAAAAATGCCAACACATACTTGACATAAGAGAAAGAAATCCAAAGAAGACTCCCTTCCTAATCAAGTCAAGAACCGAACATTAGACACTCAACAAAGCTTCAAAAGATGAAAAGAAACCGTCAAACAAAATGAAAACAAAAGCAACGGAAAACAAAATGTTTTTTGGGCTTTTGAGTTTACAGGGAAAAGATATTTCAAAAAGGACCGATGGAACTATCTAGTAACTGAGTCAAGCAAACTTGAATTTCAAGCAAAAGCCTTAACAAAATGCCCAAATCCAACCATGCCACTCTCACAGCGGGACTTGTATGAGCAAAAGGAAGACAAGAAACTCAACAAATAAACTCAGCACAATAGTATAAATTTGCAATGAACAAAAACTCCAAAGAAAAAATAAGAGACCCTTTGAAAATTGCAACAAAAGCAGTCTATGAAATCAAGAAAACCAAACACTTCAAATAGACGAAAATCGAAATGCGAAACAACACATAAGGTTAGGAAAGAGTAAATGAGCATAAGCTCTCTGTCCTGAATACTCCGAACAACCAATAATCTTCAGGAAAAGACCTTGGTGCTCAATCCAGCATTGCAAACACACCAGTTAAAGATTTCACCAAATGAGTGGGTCTTCACAGAAATAAGAGAAAAAAAGACATAAAACCACTTTAGACACAATCTAGGGACCTCAAAGGCACTGCAGGAACAAGTCACCATAGGTAGACAAGACCATAAAAGCTTAAAACCAAAAATTTCAATTTTTACCCAGGAATATGCGCTTTTGCAGTTTAGCAACAAGCGTGTATACACAATTGTGTCAAAGGAAACTCACGTATACGCGGGTCCCTTTGCAAAAAACAGTGTGTATACGTGACTGTGCAGAAGAAAAAATGCGTATGGAAAGGTAAATAAAGAAAAACAAAAAGGTCAAGCCTGATCAAGAGACCAGGTCTTCAGTTTGATTGGAAAAAGATTTACTGAACTGGAAAAAAGTGATAAAAATTGTTGAGAACCTTCAAGACAGATGAAACAACCCAAACGGGAAATCACAAAAATGTGATCCCCAGCAGAGTCGCCATTTCTGTTTCGGGATATAATACCCTAAAGGTTTTTGGGTTGGAAACCTTCACAGATTAGGGGCATACCATTCAAGAAGGACTCACCTAACCTATCTTTTATACTAAAAACGAGATATAACAAGTTGCGGAACTTATCGAAAGTCCAATGTTTTATGTAGATCCCGCGGGGTGCAAATCCCCAGCAACCCTTCGTGCTTCGTAACCTGAAAATCAAGAAAGAACGAACACAAACCTTTGTTGTACAACATATATAGTTCCTAGATGTCAGTGTAACTCATGCATAATATCATAAGATCAATATTAAACATTCAATTAATGATCATTATGCATATATAAAGAGATATAAACATGTGAATACTGGGAACAAGATGGTTCTTCTTATTACAAATGGCACGTACAGTAATGGAAATGTGGAGAGATCACCTGAATCCTTCCACGGCCTTCGAGCATATCGTCCTATGGATCTGTTTAGCCCTCGCCTCACAAGAATTCTTCCAAGATGTGTGCACACTAGATGTCATATAGGATGATGAGAATCTCAAGGAAACAAGGGTTTCCTAAATATACTTGGGAAGTGTAGGAGGCATGAGAATATCAGACTTGAAATAGGGCTCCAACAGAGTATAATATCTATAATTTTCTCTCTCCCTTAGGCCATGCACATGAGGGGCTTTTATACTCCCCCAAATTAGTTTCAGCAGTTGGAAACAGTTAGGCCACGGGCTGGGGTGGTTGAATTACAGGAATAACCATCAACCTTGCCTCGAAAATAGGGAATATTATATATTTTTTTAATGATTAAAAAGGTATACACGGATATCTATGAATGGACTCGCGTATATACGTGGAAAAGTCTGGGCAGAGTCGCGTATGGGTTTTAAGATACCGTTTTTTGTGAAGATGTTCAAGTCTGAGGGGAAAGGGTGCCCAAGGCCAAATTGTCAATCATCGAGCATATGAAGGTGGAAAATGATGCTATAACAGTGAGATTTACAAATCATGAGGCCTATGTTGAAGTCAAAGATGCAAGAAGCTTTTTCTTCTTGAGAATATGTCATTCTATTTTATCTTTTCTTTAGGTACTCTTCTTTCCAACCTGGAGAACCTTAAGATTGTACTATGATGAGCCTAGCTTTTGCGCAAATCCTACTTCCATAATTATAAGGGTTTTATACGGATGTCGTTAACAGTTTTATGTTGATTTGATTTCATACTCACTGAGTATGTTTTCTTCTTTGTGGGTTATTGACCTGTTAAAGATTGTTTAATCTACTAATTTTTCATTGTATTTTTTAGTGTATTAAATGGAAGTGATTTATGTTTTGGTAGCTAATATGACGTTGATCGTTTTTGTTCTTTGTGTAGATAGTAAAAAATATATGGAGAGGTGGCTTTTATCACTTCAAGAGCAGTAAAAATAAAACTATTGGGAAAAGAACTCCAACACACAGAGAGATTTGGTAGAAGTTGTGGAATTGACAACATGTCTTGCTCTGTGATGTTGGCTACTGGGCATAGTTGTCTTGATCTTGTATAGAAGAAAGTATATTTGCATTTATCTTATACTAAATTAACCATGAAATTGCCAACATTCAAGGCACACTTGGCATTACATTTTAGAGCAAATTATAACAGAGTATCGCACTTTTCTTATCAAATCTAAATGCTCCTACATGCAACAATGGTGGCTTTCATCGCTTCAAGAGCAGTAAAAACAAGTTTATTGAGAAAAAAAATCTAACACTATGAGATATTTGGTAGCAACTGTGGAAATGACAAACATGTCTTACTATGTGGTGTTGGATATTGGGTATATCTTTCTTGATCTTGTATAGAAGAACATAAAATTGCATTTAGCTTATACTACATTAACCATGAAATTTCCAACATTCAGGGCTCCCTATACTATGTTCATCAGGCTCAGGGCTATGTTAGTTGTATTATTGTAGTTGAAGTTCGTGAGCATAGCTTAAGCACAAACCTATTGTTAGCATTGCTTAATAGATGCTTGTTGAAGAGACCATAGTTGAGGCTTATCATAATATGTACATAACATATGCACATACATTATTGGATTATCTTTGGGTTTGCAATATTTATTATGTGATGGACAAAACTTTCTCTGTAGATATTAAGTACACTCCAAGTGATGACATAGACTCTTCATGAAACTCATTCATGAATTGGGGCTAGATCATCCAAAGCACAATTTGAATGATTTTTCTAGGTTAGTTGTACTAAAATGGGGATCCAAAATGAATGAGGCTACTTACAACTTGAAGCAACAATTTCCATGAAAATTTCTCTTCTTTTGGATATAAAGAGATTTAGTTTTGGTCCTCGTTTGGCTGCTAAAACAGATTTTTTGAGCTGCAAGCATTATCGACACTTGTCCTTCAATCAATAGCATGGGAAAAAAATCAAATTTAACAATTGTTTCTGAATTTGATTAAGCTACAGTTGTTTCTAAATTTGAATGACCTGCATGGACAATGAAAGGGTAGCAGTACAATTTTGGAATTTCTGACACACTAGTAGATTGGAAACAAATCCTACTTCCATATTGATGAGGGTTTTATATGGATGTCTTTAACCATTTTTTGTTGATTTGATTTCATATGCACTGAGTTTGCTTTTTATTTTGTGGGTTCTTGACCTATTAAAGATTTGTTTAATCTACTAAGTTTTCATTGTATTTATGAGTGCCTTAAAAGGAACTTATTTATATTTCAGTAGCGGATATGAAGTTGGTCACATTAGTTCTGTGTAGATAGTAAAAAATATATGGAGTGGTGGCTTTCATCACTTCAAGAGCAGTTAAAAGAAGGCTATTGAGAAAATAGCTCTAGCACCGAGAGAGATTTGGTAGCAGTTGCCGAATTGGTGAACATGTCTTGCTCTGTGGTGTTGGCTACTAGGCATAATTTTCTTGATCTTGTATAGGATAAAGTAAAATTTCATTTATCTTATACTACAATAACCATGAAATTGCCAACATTCAAGGCACACTTGCCATCGCATTTGTAGATCAAATTATAATAGAGTATCACACTTTTCTCGTCAGATCTAAATGCTCCTATATGCAACAATGATGACTTTCATCACTTCAAGAGCAGTGAAAACAAGTTTATTGAGAAAACAACTCCAACACTGAGAGAGATTTGGTAGCAACTATGGAATTGGCGAACATGTCTTGCTCTGTGGTGTTGGCTATTTGGAATAGATTTCTTGATCTTTGTATAGAATATTGTAAATTTTCATTTAGAATTTCCCCCCCACAAGGAAAAATTGTAATTTTCATTATGATAAAATTTGAAAATTACATGTTGTATGGTTCATATGACCTCGTACAAAAGCATATTGGTATCAACTGAATCAGTACCATCAACCTAACATAATTACAAAAAATATATAGATCATGTCATGAGAGTCTTGTGAGTATAATATAGTATATGGATGTTGTTATGATAACAAAAAAAGAAAATCAAAATTGTATCAAAAGTGGTCCATAAGTGTCCCAAAATTTGAAAGTAATGGTCGGTCCCGTGAAGCTGCACATGCATGTTGTATCTCCACGAATGGTCGATTATAGTATTGGTACTGCGAATTGTTGTTGATCTTTGTCACGTGCCATGTATTAAGTGTCTGTTGCGTACCTTCTTTGGAAAGTCGGTCCACGGAGTGGTTTCGCTCCTTGTAAATATGATGGCAAGAGAGGAAGTCAAAGCTTGACTTGAGGAGCATTACTTCATCCAATATACTTCTAAGAGTGTGTGTGTGTGTGTGACAATTGGATTTTGATGAGACCCAATCGATCACCAGTTTTTAGTCACCAAAAACTTGAAGCTTTGTCTATTGTTTCTCAAGAGAAAAGAGGAGTAAGAGCTTGAGACTGTGTAATGCTACATAATTATTGGTGCCTTGACCCAAACTAGAATTTATCTGAAAATAATGTTGTTCATAAATATATAGAACAACCCCACCTCCATAAGATCCATGTTGTGAGGATCCATTGAAATATGCCCAGGGGAATGATCGATTGATGTGTTCCATAGTTATGATGCGAGGGACAGTGGTGTTTTCATCTTCCAGGAACATGGAGTATATAGCTAAGGCCTGTGCCATTGTGCTCTCTAGGGAAAAAGGTTGGTCATTAAAGATTTTCCAGTTGCGCCCAATCCATATACCCCAGCACACTAGCAAAGGGATATTTTAATGTTTGTTTGTTGTTGGTTCATTCCACTAGTGAAGCCAAGCGTGTGATATTGAGTTGTCTCACCATTTATTCAATGTTGAGAGATCATGATATATGAAGTTCCATACCGTGTACACCACCTAACATGACACAAATAAGTGCTTCGTGGATTCTTCATATTATCGGCATAACGAACACCATGAGGGACCATGATAGGTACGCTGCTTCAGATTTTCTCCAGTTGGTAATTTATTTTCCATAATGCACCAAAATAATTGTCTCACTTTAACCGTCACCTTGAGCTTCTATAAATGTTTCCACCACCAGTTGGGTGCTTCAGGTTCTTTTGAGCCAATGGTTATCAGGTAACCATCCTTAGGAGTGTAAGTACCATGTTTAGTGAGGACCCAAAGTAGTTCATCTTCCTGGTCGGTAAGTTTGATGTGTGATGTGGACAAAGTTCTGAGATAATTTCCCCAAAAATCATGCCATTGTACAGGGAGTTATAACTCATCAGCAATGAGCTAGTGTTGTCCCCAAATGTCTGATCTAATTGGGTCATCAATATGTTTTAAGAATTTTATTTGATGATCAACGAGGAAAGTGATTAAATCTTGAGGGAGGATATGTTTATTATCGCAACCTGACCATGGGTCGATGCTAATATGCACATGATTTCCAGATCCAATGCGCCAAATAAGTCATGTTGCAATGAGAGGAAAATACTTTAGAGAAAAATTCGATATGGTGGAGATGTTTGCTTTTGATTTATCGGGGAGATGAATCCACTCTTCAATAGAAGGGGGGGAGATATATTTTTGTTGGGCCACTTCTGTCCATAGGTTGTTTGTAATGATTAATATCCATCCAACATTGGTTGCTAGAGCTTGAGAAAAATAATGTAGATCCTTTAGACCCCATCCTCCCCATGCCTTTGGGAGGGAAATTTTGTCCCATATGGCCCAAGAAAATGTGTGTCCCTCCTTTCTCCCACGCCAGAGGAAACCAAAAAAAATCCTCTTAATGGTGTTTAGGATGCCCTTTGGGATCCAAGAGAGGGACATCCAGAACACTTGCGAGGCTTCAATGACCAATTTAATGAGAACAATTTTGCCCACTCTGGAAAGCCACTTGTGGCACCATGATTTAATTTTCTTCTCAATTTTGGCCACTAGCCACATCCAGTCTTCCTACCGATAGTCGTTTGGCTTGAGGTGAAAACCGATATATTGATACCGTCTTCAAGGAAAAGGTACGTAAATGGATAGATGTCGCGAGCTTGAGTTCAATTTTAGTGTATTCACAGGAGGTTACGGTATATTTTTGTTGATTTGGAGACATACTTGTAGCATTGCAAAAGGTGTACAAGATTTATTTGAAAGCATTTGCATCACTGAGGGAGCCATCTAGGAAGATAAGTACATCTTCAACAAATAGTAGACATGAGAGAAATGTATGTCCTCCTATATGAATCCCTTTTAGAGTGCCTTGGCTAATGGCTTTGTGCATGAGTCTCCTTAATCCATCCATAATCAACATGAAAATTAAGGGAGAGAGCGGGAAACCTTGCATGAGCCTGCGCTCTGCATGAAAGAAATTTGTTACAACACCATTTATGAGAACAGAGAAGGATGTGGTGGAGATACAGTACATAATTCATTTTACAAAATATATAGGGAAACCCAAGTGTGTGAGGAGTAAGTTGATTTATAGCTAGATGGATCTGTCAAAGGCCTTTGATAGGTCAATCTTGAGTACCATTCCTTTAAGATTCAGGGACTTGAGACTATGAAGGCTTTCTTAGGCGATTCCAATGGCTTTGTGGATCTGACGGTCTTCTAAAAAAGCAAATTGTTCCTTTGATATGTGATGTGAGAAAATGGGGAATATTCTATTAGCAATGATCTTGTAGATAACATTGCATAGAGAGATCAGGTGATAGTCTGCGAAGGTGGATGAGGCATCCAATTTGGGGATAAGGGAAATAAAGGTAGAGTTGAAGGCATCATAAAGTTGTCTAGAGGTTCAACATTCCTCGACAACGTCCAATAAATCTCAACCAATGAGTTCATAAAAATTGAGGAATAATTTGATAGTCCATCTATCAAGGTCAGGGCTCTTATACTTTTGAAACCATTAAAGAATAAATTCTAGTTCCTTCAAGGTAACAAACTGCAACAATTCTTTAGAATCTTCTTCAGTGATAAATCAAGGAAATTCTTGGATGATGTGCATGATTTCACCGGTGTGTCACCGAGAGATTCATGTTGGGGGGCTTTGAAAGTCGATTGGAAATGTCATATCCCCATTCTAGCCAAGTATTTAAAATTTGAAGTAGTGTTCCCAGCGTCATCTTGTAGGGACCATATAGTGTTGAAAGTGTGTTGAAAGCCTTCCTCACCTTTTCATATTGATGGAAGAATTTTGTGTTGTCGTCCCCTACCTAAAGCTAGATGGCCCTACTCTTGAGTCTCCACGTTTCTTCTCTGGATTTCAGAATTTTTCGTTTTTCCATTTCCAGATGTATAAGTTGGATTTTTGATTCTTGAGTCTGATAACCCTCGCCCTCTGGCTGTTCCAAGTGTTCCAAGGTGGCCTCAATCTAAGATACAAGCTTCCTCATCTCAATTGTGTTTCCCTTTGAGCCATCCTAAGGTTTTCCTCTTGATATCATTTAGGTGATCCAGATTTATGTAGGAATGCAATAAAATACAAAAATAAACATAAATATAGAGATGCAGCAAGAATAACACTCCATTCCATTAATATCAAATACTGAAAAATGCTTACAGACGGAATAACAAATAAACTAGCTCGGGCAATGGTAGCTTATCTCTAAGAAGAGATGTGATGGCTACATGCCTCTGAAATGTGTTACAATGAGGCTCAAGGGCCTCCTTATTATTGAAAAATAAGAGAAAAACCCTAAACAACCAAAACCCTAACCCGAGGAGATGTAACACCAAGAGTTTATGGGCCCCGTTGGGGTTAGTTGGGCAGCCAACTTCCTGGGGGTGTAACTTGGTCATATTATCTCCATTTGACGTGTATGATACCTCATTGGAAATATATCTTTGAGGAATACAGTTGAAAACATAATTTCTATGAAATCGCTAGATGAATCATGTTATAAAAAACCGTCGTTTGGGGCCTCAAAACGACTCTGGAAGTTCACGATTCGAAAAAAATGTTAAAATAGTAAATAAGAAAAATGATGAAATTGACTAAATGGAATAGGAGGGTGGCCACCAATATCCACCTCGATCATTTCTCCCCCCTTAGGAAGCAATAGTACCCATTGTGTTGAGTGCCTCCATGATATGGGGGAACTTCTGCTGAACTTGGCCCCTAACGAGCCACTTGCCTCGGTGCAGGAGTTGGCCATCGTTGACAACCTGATACAAATAGATCTTCTGCTAGTGAGTTATTTTAAGTTGTGTTCCCATGATTCGATTAGTTGCATCATGTTCCATGCATTATGGATTTAACTATGTCAAGGTGAGTTGTTCTGCAATGTCGGATGTGTCCAGTAAATGCAGAAAGTATGGCCGAAGGCGATCCACGTTGAACACTAGGTGCAAGCTAAGGAATGGGGGAATGCTAAGCTCAAAAGAATTGTCTCCCATGGCCTTGGTGATGGTGTATGGACCATATCAGAGTGGGCATAACTTGTGATGGGGTCTAGAGAGGCGTTCCTTCTACAAATGTAACCAAATTTTGTCGCCCACCTAGAAATTTTGCGGCACCCGATGTTGATCATGTCATTGCTTGTGCTTGGCATTGAATTTCTCCAAGATATCATGGACCTGATGGTGGGCGTGCTGGATGTGTTCAATAAATCTGGTTGCTTTATCATCCTCAAACAGTATATGCGTGGATTATGTTTGTGTTGTCGCATGAGGTGTGGAAACATCAAGCAACGACATGCCTAGGTTCAGATCAATGGAGTGCTTGACCTGACAATGTAGAGGAACCTCTGTGGGTGAGAATAAAATGTCCTTGTATTCCTCCACATCTTTTTCCATCTGATGCTTCCACACATGGGAGCCATGTTTATAGATTTCGGCCACAATCTTCTTCTTGCCTTATGGGAGAATCGTAATGAAAACAAATTTCCTGGTTTGGGAAATAATATTACTGCATTACTTTGCAGTACTCAAAGAGGTGGAGGAAGGTGGTACTACCTCTGGTATCACGTAAAACGTATTTCCCAAAGTAATGATAACAGAATGAGGCCTAGAATCATACACAACATGTCGCTTCCACAAGTATCGTTGGCCTAATAATACATCAAACAAGTCAAGAGGAGCAACATCACACAATACCTCATCCATGAAGGGTTTGATGTTGTACGAAAGGTGACACTAATGGCAGATGTAGAGATCTCTTCCTTGGTGAAGCCACCTGATGGTATACAATTGTGGGTGTCTTATGGTCGGTAGGCCGCGCCACTTCATGACCTCTGCTGAAAGGAGGTTCTTTTCGCTTCCACTACCAACAAGGAATTGCAATGGAGAACCCTTCACCCACATTTGGGAATAGAAGAGACGCTCCCCCTCCTCTGGATCTTCAGGTTCCTCCTTCTAGATATTAGTGGTGGAAATAGTGGCACTGGGTTTCGCATCAATGAATTTCTTCCCTTTTCCATTCCCCTTGTCCTCTTCTTAATCTAAATTAGAACATGCATCTGATTCAAATGCCTTCAGTTCGGCCACCAGATACTGTTTGGTCTGACACTCGCTTGTGTTTTGAGTGGAGCTGTTATGAAATTCACACCACTTCCCAGTGTCCTTCTTTGGCTTTGTGGTGTTGTTCCGAGTCGGCTCGCTTTGGATTTTCCCCTTGTTCTACAATTCGGGGGCGCCTTTCCCTGGCTTCGGATTCGCGGATCCAAAGTCTCGCTTCTTCTGCTTAAATTTTTGCTTAATATTGGCAACATATCGATATGTTGTGCTAAGTGAGGTAATGTTGAGGAACTTATTTTCCTCCTGAATGTATCTGTGCAAACAATTTCGGTACTGGAGCACCAAATGTTTCTCTGAATCTTTAATACCCAACTTTGTGAACAAGGTATGGAACAAATTCGTCAACTCGTGCACATCTTGATCCCTTTGTTGCTGTAGTGTGGTCCATTGGATGTACTTGTCCTCATACCTCCCCACGGGGCAATATTGTTTCTTGATACCGTCTCGGAATTAATTCAAAGTGGGTGCAACCGAGAATAAAGAGAGTTCCCTCTCGTCCTTTTTCTCACAGTAGGTTTCCCACAAGTATATGACATGGGGGGGCCGGCTTTGAGGAGCACAAAAGTAATATTTTGTCAGTTAGAGAAATCATGGACCAAAAAATAACCTTCCAACAAATTCAACCATCTATCTACGAAGTCTGCATCTATCTGTCCTTCAAATACAATAATGTCAAAGTTAACTTGTACCTTGAAAGGAGTGGTGCCTCCAGAGTGGCTGTTGGATGCAGATGTGCTGCAGGTGGGCAGTCGTTAAAGGATTTGGGCAAAGTTATCCATCATTGCGTTCCTTTGTTTCTCAAGGGCCTCCTCAAGAAATATTTTGATAGGATCTCTTGCTCCCTCGTCTTTCTTTTCTTCTGCCATGGGAGGTAGTCGGGGACTGCGAGGTTGGTCTTGCAAAGGTTCAACCAAATCGAGCCCTAACTCCTTATACCCTGACCCTGTTGGGGACATGCAAAGAAAGATTTAGAAGGAGCAGACCGCTCTAATACCACTAATCTGCATTTATGCAAGAACATAATAAAATACATAAATAAACATAAATGCAGAGATGCAGCAGGAATAACACTTCATTCCATTAATATCAAATACAAAAAAATGCTTACAGACGGAATAACAAATAAACCAGCTTAGGCAATGGTAGCTTATCTAGGAGAAGAGGTGTGGTGGCTACATGCCTCTGAACTATGTTACAATGAGGCTCAAGGGCCTTTTTTACTATTGAACAATAAGAGAAAAACCCTAAACAACCAAAACCCTAACTCGAGGAGATGTAGCACCAAGAGTTTATGGGCCCCGCTGGGGTTAATTAGGCAACCGACTTCCCGAGGTTGTAACATGGTCATATTATCTTCGTTTGACGTGTATGATACCTCATTGGAAAGATATCTCAAAGGAATACAATTTTTAATCGTCGAAAGAATCATGCTAAAAAAAAGTTGTTTGGGGCCTCAATACGGCTCCAGAAGTTCAGGACCCGAAAAAATACTAAAAATAGTAAATAAGATATCTGATGAAAATGATTAGGTGGAATAGGCGGGTGGCCACCTGGATCATTAGGTTATCATTGAATTGTGAGGCCATGGAACAATTCTCCAGTTGTTCACATCTCTTCCACTGTTCGATCACTATCTTCCTAAAATCCTCCTCTGTAATCTAGGTGGAATTGAACTTTAAGGGAGCTATAGGCCTATCAAAATGACTAAGTATATGAAGATATATGCGGTGGTTTCTAGATTACACACTTTGTCCCACCCATTATTTATAACATGATAAATTCTCCAAGAGGTGGTCCTTGATCAAGAAACAATCCAGTCTGCGAGTAATAGCGTCGTCCCCCACCCTCTGGTTTCTCCAAGTAAGGGAGGATTTTTGCCATATCGATGCCGATGAGATTGTGTGATTCCATGAGTCAGGAGAAGAAATAAGACAGGTTGTCGTCTAGAGCCCTATTACGCCAACACTCAGTCCTTCCAATAGAAAAATTTATGTCACCCCCATTAATGATATTATCAGCATTCATGAAGGACATATTCATCAGTGAATTCCAGAAAGTGACATGATTGTGAAAGGGACCATATATGTTGACCAATATGATAGAGGTTCCAAGTTATGTAGAGTGAATATTAGTTGCAATAAAGTTATTAGAACCCAAAATGTTATGCACCAGGATAGATTTTGGATTGTATCCAAAGGAAATCCCCCAAATCTACCGAAAGCGTCAATCGCATGAAATATCCATCCTCTAAATATAGATGATAGAGTGTGTTCTACATCCGAGTGTGCCCCCAGTGTTTCTTGTAGTGGTATGACATCAAGGTGGTAATACATGATTACATATTTTAGGGCAAGCTTTTTGGAGGGGCTTACCAACCCTCAATAGTTGAAATATAACCACTTCATGGGGGAATGGTAGATGGGGCATGTATGGCTCTAAGGACCCCTTCAAGTGATAGTTGCTTGTTAGTTGTTATGTCCAGGCTGGCTTGATTCACGACTTTAGATATGTGGATTTTATTCCTTGGGTAATCTTGGCGATCCTAGATGGGGAGAGAGGTCCCAGACCAGTCTCGAGATGAGGGATGATAACAAGGCCCTGGGGAGGATGAGATGAAGAGCGGAGGAAATATTTGTGACCCAGGACCGTGCTAGAAGAAGAATCACTATGTGCATGAATAGAGGGAGAAGGAGGGGGAAAACACATAGGGAGAGACGAAACCGGGTAAGAAATAGGATCAAGGTGTTGTGAGGTATGGTTATAATGCAGAAGAAAAGCGACAGAGGATGATATATGATAAAAAATCATATATATATATAGATATATATAGGACATGTGAAAGGAGATAAGGAGGGAGAAATATCCATCACAGCTGAAGGAGGATGCCAAGATGTCATCACACCGATTTCTTTGTCGCACCCGCTTGAATGTTAAGGGTTTTCCTTGCAGTCTCGATGAGCGGCCCCAGAAGAGTCCCAACTGGATGATGCCATAATTTCTTGTAAAAATCCTACAATGGGAGTCTAATCACCTGATCCACAAACACTCGTAATGTCATGGTCCCAGATCTGTTGTAGAATAGGGAAATCATTAAAGACATGATCCACCTTATGGCAGCGTGGACACCTTAATGGTACCCCTTCATAGTCCAAAAATTGATTACGAATATGCCCTATGTAATATATGATCATGTTCTCCACCAATCCCTCACGCGTATCCATATAAACCAATATCCAGATGAAAGTCTTTTTTCCATTTTCAAGATAGGATTTCTCGTATTCCAGGTATTGACCCAGGTCATTTCTAATGAGTTGAAAGATGTCCTTAGACCAAAGTTGCATCGGTAAACCCGAGAGACAAACCCACACCGGACCCATGCCCAACTGCTCATGTTCAGGATCGAATAAAGGAGTCCATCACTTCAAAAGAACCAGAGCCATCTCAATGTTCCAGAAGCGAGTGAGTACCCAACTTGTGTGATCTACATGAGAAAGTATGAGGGCAAACCAACCCTTTTGTAGGATTCGAATCACTAGGAGGGTTTTCTAAGGCATTTCCCCAGGATTTTTAAGCCCATTTTCGTAGTCGAGGGGTAGAATAATTTCTACCCCTGATTATTCCAACCAAAACCCTTGCAGCTGTCTCCATAATGTCATCAAGGTGAATGTCTTCACTTACAATCAGTGGTCGATCTTTGTCTGTTACCTTAGGGAGCTTTGTTTTCTTTGATTTCTTTTGTTTTGTAACATCAGACACCTTTGTCGATGTGCCCTCCTATAAGATCAACTCATCTATACGATGCTCGACATAGGGTTAGGAAACAGGGTCACTACCCACACCCACCCCAAGGGAAGCCCTAAAAACGTTAGGAGGAGAAGACGGTCCGGAGAGGCCGAGGGGCCATCTCTGGTGTAGTGATCGAGAGGCGTTGCCTTAGGAGCATACATAATAGAGTGGGGGACGGGGCTACCAGGGTTAAGACAAGTTTCGGAAAAATGGAGGGTTTCAAGGGAAGAGACTTCCAACGAGCAAGGATTTGGGGCAGGAGACCAAACAGCCAGAGGGATTTCAAGCGAAGAGGGAAAAACCAAATAAATACAGGTGGATGGGTAAAAGGATGGATCGTGGGGGAGGGAAGGGGAAAATTACCTAGCTATCGACAAAGATGATAGGGATGCAACTATTTTGGGTTGAGGTTCACCAGACATTGAGATAACCTCCATCCAGAGGGGCTGATGTGGAGGGCTAGACCATATGGAAGACTTTGGGATTGGATCTTCCGAATAATCAACAATTTACTCATCCATCCCGAAAAATCCACTCTGTAAAATGAAAAAAAAATTGAGAATTTCAAAGAAAAAACCATACCTTCCCATAACTGACTCTAGTCGGTCAAAACAAAGAAAGTTGAAGGAAGTCGAGGTCAGATTTTGCTGTGAGGAAGGAGAGCAAACTGGGAGGAGACCGTTAATGGTGACAGGCTAGCAGGTGATTAAGGCGACCGAGTAGGGAGTAATGAGGAAGCCCTAAAAAATCACGATCGTGCAGATGTAGAAAGTGTCCAGGTAGGACGATGACAGGGAAGCCATAACCGACCGTGGGCAGATAAAACCTATTCACCTTCAACCGAGAAAAACAGACCACACCGCAAAGCCATTTTTCCTCCTTCATCTAGTAACTCTCATTTCTCCATTTATCTTATACTACATGAACCATGAAATTGCCAACTTCAGGGCACACTTGCCATCACATTTGTAGAGCGAATTACAACAGAGTATGGCACTTTTCTTATCAAATTAAAATGCTCCTATATGCAAAAACCAATTTGTTAAGGGAGTCTTAACATTGGCTGACAAGGTTCGATTACAGATGGGATTCGATTGCAAGTTGTTCAGTTGAACTCTGGAAGCTTGTCTGATTGAGAGGGCATTAATGCATTGTCACAGAAATCACATGCATGGTATCATGTTGGCTTGCGAGTCATTGTTTCCATAGACAATGTGTTCAAGAGATAAGTTGTCTTATCTTTCTCCTTAAAAAATAATTTGCATTCATATCTTATTATATTTAAAAGAAAATAAAGTAGTCATTGTCTTGAAAAGGGTGCATATTAATATCATTTGTATAGCTTATGCACATTAAAAGATACATTATGTGTGTATGAATTCCTGAAAAGGTTGCATAGCTAGATTAATTATGTGAATTGCATGTTTCACATGTAGGAAAAGTTAATTCAACCTTGTTATTGTTTTAAAAGGGTTTTTCATGGAAAAATATAGAAAAACACTTTTCTTTTTCAAGGGATCAAATGCATAACATCCATTCTTTCATGCATGCAAACAAACATTTTCCTCTTACCAAAAGATCACCCAATAAATATACATAATCTTCTCCCAAAAGAAAGCTAATACCATATCTAATCCCCTTATGCGTGCAAATGCATATTATTTTCTGAAAAGAAGGTTAACACCATAAATATTATGCGATTGCACCTTTCTTTCCTCCAGTAATCTAATACCAAAACTATTATTTTCCATGCATGCAAATACATATGTTTCCCAAAGAATGCAACTTAACTAAGATACAAGATCACTATGCATAAGAATACCATTGATAAAGGATAGATGGAAACAATCATGAATTTCCAAAGATAGAACAAGGTTTATAAAACTAAACTAGAAATCTGGAAGTTCACTAACTTTGAGGTATATTTCGTCTTCATTTTTTATTAATACCAATAAAATAATGAATTTTTATTTGAAATTGATAGGTATACAAATTATTTTTAGCAACTTCATATATATATAAATATACAATTTTTTTGAAGCAAAATAAGTTTTTAGATGTTTATACATAGAATTACTCATTCTTTTTGAAAAAAGAAACTCCTATAATGTGGGAAACAAGAACGGAAAGCTGGGATTTGATTTTGAAAGCATAAAATGAAGATTTCAGTAACGATGAGGATAATGATAGATTTGGTAATAATTACTTGTTTTTTTTGGGACAACTTTGCAATTTAAACTGAAACTCCAGAAGTGGAGTTGGTAAAGATGTTTTGTTCGTTGATTGGAAAGTTGGTAAGGATGCTTAGTTGGTTGATTGGTTGATTGGTTTGGAGAGTTTAATTGCATTTTATTTTTGTAATAAATAAAAATTTGATATATTGAATTTTTAAAATAATATATTATTCGATGAATTAGAAATTTATGTAGTGAATCAATCAAGATCTGCACCAAATAACAAAATTTTTTAAATTTAAAAATATTAATACACATTTAATGGCCTAACATTTAGTAATATTGAATAAGGTAATCAATAGATTCACGATGTATGCTAGCAAAATCGCTCTACCAAAACTCTCTTGGTGCTGGAGTTCTTTTCTCCATAGCTTTCTTTTTATTAAAACATGGATTTAATTTTTATGGGAATATTTTTAGTAGTCATGAGGATGGAGGGTTTATATATACCTCAAAAGTAATTATAACCTTTTTGCATTTACATTTAATTAAAAAATGTTATAAAATTAGATTAAAATTAAAATATTTGTAGAATATTTTGATTTTGAAATAAGTTATGTTTTTTGGGCATGTGGTATTGATAAGCCATGGTATTTACCCATGGTATTGTAGCAGAATAATTAAATGCCTAGATCCATATCATAATAATCAAAAGCCTATCTTTCATGATTAAAAATCTTGTTATATTGTAAATATTAAATTTTTATCGTTATAGAATCATTATTTTAATTTATATGGTAAAATGAATGTTAATTTTTAAGTATTGTTTATATGTTGTATATTTTAATGTGATATGTATATTAAAAAAAAATAAAAATTGAATTTAAAAAATATCTCACATAATGATTCATGGATACTCGATTGTTCAACCAATAAGTTACCCTACATAGGTCTACAAACTACTTAAAAGTTAAAGTGGGACAATAAATTACATTAAACTTTGGTTGTTGTTGATTATTGAATATGTTCGTTTCCTTATATTGTCTTATAAATGTAAGTCGGTCCTTTCAATAATTATAAACATTGAAGGTGTCATGAGGTCATATGGGTCTTCTTTTTTATCTAAAAGCAACTAGTCTTTCTTTTCAAATTAAGTGAGAGTTCATGTGGGGTTGTAACAACTTCGAGTTAAAATTTCATGTAATAGAAGTTAATAAAGACAAAATAAGACCACAAGCAAGGGACACTTATTCCAAACTGAATTTTTGGAAAACTGTCTTAGTGGGCATCACTTGTTGTGTTTTATGGCCAAAGGAAATGGAAAGGCAAGAAGATATTTTTGGCACATTATTTATGAAAATAATGGAAAATAGAAGAGAAGGAAGGTGAAAGGTCACAGGTTGCATGCGAGGAGTAAAATGAAAGAAAATAATGGAAAATTGAAGAAATTAGAGGCCTCATCATTAAAAAGACCTCAAAGCATTAGTGGGAAAAAAAAATTCAACTTTTTTTTAGTTTAGTCTTAGAATTATCTCAAGGAGGAGAAAGCGCCAAGAGGAGAAAGAAAGCAAGCAAGGAAAGGATAGGAAAGGAAAAGCAAAGAAGGAAAAGGAAAGGAAGGAAAAGCAAAGAAGGAAAAGGAAAGCAAAGGAAGGCAAGGACCAAGAAACTTCAACAGGAATACTTGCAGGTAACATGTTGCATGTATGATTTCCTAGCTGGTTTTGACATGCATGGTATGTGCATGTTGGTATTTGGTTCTTTTGTTGTCACTGGAATGAATTTTTCCAAGTTTCGATAGTGGATTTTAGCCTAGCCTTTCCATTCCTGGATAGTCATGGTATGATGGGATTGTTCTCGATTTTGAGCTTTGGATTGCTGGATGGTTTCAGAATCTGGGGTGAGGTGGTCTCAAGAAAATTCCCAAAGGCCTAGGAATCCCTTAATTGATAATGGTGGGATACACAGTAAGCCTGAGGGTAGAGACAAGAAAATTCCTCGAGGACGGTGAAGGAATTCTGAGGCATCCAAGCTCGGTTTGGTTTTGTGATCTCGACACCGGTTTAGGTGTGATCACGGTATGGAGAGGGTGGAGGTGGTTTAACGTCTGGATTCCCTTGGTTGTGTTTGGATTGGTTTATCCCATGAGATCCCATTTTCACGCTTGGAATATGGCATGAGGGTGATTGGTTGAAGAGAGATTTGGCTTAGCCAATCTATGGTCGGGTGGAAAGTGGAAGTACCGAACCCGATCGATATTTCCTATGTTTAATAAAGCTAAGTTTCTCTTGCTTTTGTTAGGGAAATATACTAGTTATTATGTGGCTTTAATGGTTGTTATCTTATTGTTATTTACTTGGTTATATGCTAGTTATAAGCATGGTTTTATGAAAAAATTTAGGCATGGCTCTTTTCATGTTTCCATTCATAACTGAATAAATAATGAATGCAAGACCTAATTGATGTTAAGACAACTAACGAGAGAAGGTAGGGACCTTTCTTGTTAAACCTCAGATGAATTTTCATTCCCTCATGTTCAGACTTGCATTCAAGACCTGCAGGTTGCATATCTACCAAGTGTTTGACAAAATTTCAGTCCTGGTTAGGGATGGTTAGGTCAAGTCATGGTTTCAGTTTTTGGTTTACAAGCATTGTCTTCATGTATTTTATGAGTTTTGGAAGTTTCACAACTTTCTGGGCAGAGGCCTAGCCCCAACCCTGGAAAATAGCCTTAATTCTCGCAGTCACTCGCACAACGCTGGCGAAAAATGCCACAATCGCACTTATCCAGGGCTATGGGAGCGACGGGGAATCCATAGTCTTTTGTAGGCCTTGGAAAGTGAGCAACTAGGGCTTTAGGTCAGGGAAAAAGTGAATTTTCTCAAGGGTTGGACACCTGGAGGGGTTGGGTTACTCCTGGAGGTCCTATGACACTTGAGGGAAGTCAGTAAGGTCTTAAGTTGTCAACTCCATTTCCTTAAGGTCACCTAGGGGGTTGAGTCTTATCATAGTGACCCTCAAGTCATGTTTACCTTGGGCAAGTCGGTGAAAGTGTGTATATATGGGAGGGGGCATTACAAGGTGGTATCAGAGTAGATTTCACTCTCTTTGGGTCATATCGGATACCATAGGGTGGTATCAAAGCATGGTTTTTCTCTCTTTGGATAAGTCTGATGTTGTCAAGGTTGTGGTTGTCATGCATGGGATCATGGTATACCTTTGGTATGGCCATGCATGATGTTGTTTTGATGTTATGTCATTATATGGATATGTTATGATTATACATGTACATGCTAATGTGGACTGAACCTGTAGATGAGATAAGCCTCCCCTCAAAATAATTGAGGTATGGATTATATTTTAGTATCTATTTGGTTTATATGACATGGTATACTTGCAGGAAGAAGAGAACCCAAGATGACAAGCAAAATGGTAGACTACAATTCTCATGACACTTCCTATAGATTAGTTGGACAACAAGGAGAAGAGTATTCTCCTGGTATAGAAAATACATTGAGGAGCTTGAGGGCAGTGATTAGAAGTTGCAAAGCACACAATGGCACGTAGGTTGAGGCTCAAGAAAGACCTTCAATGGCTCAGGAGAAGTAGGTAGAGTTTAATGCAACAATCCTTTAGATCTTTGTTACATTTTTATTTTTGTCACCATGAAATTTGACTGTAAATATGGATCTATCACCATCCATACTCATGCTTCCTTAGAAGTCAAAAACATTCGTGTTCCTAAACCAAGTCTTGGAAACTAGAAAAAATCTCTTTAAAACCCTTAAAAGGTTACATGCACGCTTTTTGTGGTTATTTCCCACGCATGCATTGATACTTCTTCTATTAGCCGCGACGATTGCTGCTCTGTTTGCCAATAAAAACTGCACACCCCCGCAAAAGGAAGTAAACACGAAAATGTAACTTCTAAAAGCCTAGTTGGGTGAATATTCTTGCAACTAAAAGCTTCTTGAGTTGCGCCAGTTCGAGCTATATCCCTTTACTCATGGAGCTTATCCCCTTGGATAAAGGAACCCCAATCCCTTCATTAGAGGATCTCATCCCTCTCTTGATGGATCTAAAACTTCTGCAATCTCTCTTATAAATTGAGCTGAAGTTTCAGGTTTGAGGGTAGTTGGTAGATAAAAAACTTATAACTGTAGATTGAAGATCACACCTTTGTACACAAGAGCTCATTGAAGATAAATCTATATTGGTCATTCTAGAGAGGAAGGCTTGCCAAACCAAGGAGCACGATTGCGAAGACATACGAGAGAAATATGTACAACATCAAGGCTCAAGTTGTAAGATTTCTCTTTTTGATTCTTGATAATACATATGGATCTTTTTTTCTCAATGTGTTGTTTTTAGACTCATTGAAACAATGTCAATACTTAATCTCCTTGATCATTAAGTTGAACTCGTGTTTTTTATTATTATATACTGTAGGTGCTTTGATTATTTGTGTGTTTGTGATTGCAGGTTCTTGTCAGCATTGAAGGATTTCTTTGGAGCGAAAGGCAAAGGTCTACATCAAACATCTCATTGAAAGTTAGGAGCATAACATCCTCATTTATGAGTTATAATAATCTGAATGCTAATAGTTTAGAGAAAGAGGTATTCAAATGGTTGTTTGTTTCTAGTTATCTTTTGGGATACTAGGGAGATCGCTCTTTTCCACAAGGGGGATTTATCAAGAAAAAAAATTGGCGACCATACTGAGGAGAACAAGCTTAGTTTTCCCTTGATTTTGTTTGGTTTGGCATTCCAAATTTTCTAGTTGACTTTTCTGAGTGTGGTCGGGTATATAACCTTTTGGATTCTGTAAATTAGAAAGCCCTGGGTTTGTTTTTCAAACATTTCTCTACCCTGCGATGTTTTCTGTGGTAAAAAGAGAGCAAACCTGCACAAGTTTGCAGTTTAGTTTAGTGCACATGCGCACTGGTTTGTACTGAAAACCTGCGCACCCCCTTGGAAATTTTGAAAAATTTAATATTTTCTCTCTCAGAGTCAGATAACCAATTTCTTACAGTTTAACCTGATATATACCAACTCTCAGAGTTTATCTATGAACTCTTCCTAATCACCGTAGAGTCCTTTTTGATAAATCATCTTTTTTTCATATTCAGGTAGGGTTTTCCCTGGTTTGATGAATTTCTCTTTTGGGGAAAATATATTCACTCACTAGATCACTGGTTTTCTGTCATTTCCTTCTTGAGCCACCAGGAGTCTTGTGAGCCTTGCTTGTTTGAGTGTTTGTTTCTAGCTCATTTGTAAAAGGAAAACTTCTAGATTACTGAATTTGTCTCAAAGTAGTATTTTATGCTTTTATTTCTGTTAGTAAAAGCGAAAAAACAATTTAGTTTGCTTTCAACTAAAATAAATCATGAAAAGACACTCATAGGTATATTAGTTAGGATTGTTAGTTAAGAGCTTTGATTTTCTGAATTTTTTATACTTTTTAGGGTTTTTTATAGTTTATTTTTATTTTTAAAATTGTTTGTTCTTGAAATTCTATTTTTTGGCTTTGTAATCAATGAACATTTTCATCACAAAGAGATATTGGTAATGCTTGGAAATGAAGTTGTTTTCTTGATTAAAAAGAACTCTTATGGTATGTTTTAGGAAGTTTGTACTTTTTTGAGTCCAAAATTCCTTCTACTTTCTTTTAAATAGAAATTCATCGAAATAAAGAATTGCATTTTCATGTTGATGCACTTAGAGTATTTTTTGAGTCGGTCACAATATCATTAAGTTTCATCTCCATACCCCTCTGCTTAAACATCATCCAAATTAATACATCTCTTAATAAAATTGATCTAGATATTTTTTACACTTTCTAGGGCTCATTCCACCAATTTAGCTCAGGACTGGTGCTTTGGAATAGGTTATAATTAAATTTCCAAAGAAAATAAAACAAACAAGTAGCATCTTGATGTAGGGAAGAACCCTATTTTTGCAATTATGCTATGGGAAGATCTTCTTAAAAGAGTCAAGCACAAGTTCATGTCAGACCCAGTGGAGTTATCATACCTACTTGATTGGCAAAGATAGAAGATGTGCGAGTATGGGATCACTTGTTAGTAAACCTCGTATTTATCATGTCGAGGAGCTTTCAAGGGGATTGAGCTTTGATACTCTACCCTTGCGTGTATATCGGGCCATAGACTGTTCCTCTAGGGTCAATTTTCTCAGTTGGTGACCTTATTGGCCATAATATTTAGGATTTTTCCCAAGGTGACGGTGGAGGGAAGGTCCCATTGTACCTGGAGCAAACGTTGACTAGACTCACTTGGACTTTCCAGATGGTACTCTTTACTTCGAGATGGCATAGTGAAGTTACTTGCACTGGATTGTTTCATTAAGCAGGTTGTCAGGGTAACTGTTCCAACCGCCAGTTTTCCACATTAATCTCTGCGACGTTGGATTTCATCACTAGCTAGTGATTTTATTGTGGAAACATACTGTTTGTGTGTGGATTGTTTCTTAGATTTTGTAGGTGAATTTTCATTTGTTTGATTTTTAGAGGCCTTAGGTGTGATTCGTTTGAATTTTTTTGATTTCATGCATTAAAGAAATTAATCGTGGCTAAATTACTGAGACATTCAAGTAGAATGCAGGGGAAACTCCCTGAATATACACCTAATCAATTGGAAAAAATCAAAACTAAGAGGGTTCATTCATCAGGAACCGGGTCTACTGAACAAGGAGAAACATCCATCGTAATACATCATGATTTTGAAGTTAATCAACCTTATATAACTGAGAAAGAATAAGATAAACCAGAAATTTACGAAGTAATTAAAGTTGAATTTGTTACTGGCGAGTTGTTAGATACACAACTCACTGAGTCATCTTCAAATCTTATATCCCTGACTCCTGGTCATCCTCGTTCACCAAGAGTAAAGCTTCTCATCACTCAGAATCTTCCTCCTGGCCTTATTAGCAATTAAGAGATATCTTATGTAGAAGAAGAGATTACACTTCCCTCTCATCAAGAGTCTTTCTATTTGATGTCTAGTGAACTGATATACCCTTTCATTCCTTTTCGACCGAATCCTTGGTATCAACAATTACCAATTTTATATATAGCTCTGGCTATAGTCATTCAGTGCGTCGAATCCCATTCTACTCTTTACCCAGAAATAGTAACATGGCTTCTAAAAGCAAAATAATGTTTATTGAGTCATCTATGTTTTATTTTTCACAAGAAACTTTTTTGTATGGTGGTCGTTCTGTTCCTGTTGGGTACCAATCACTTTCTGGCACTTTCTCAAGAGCATCTCCATTCTCCGAAACCTCTAATGTGTCAACTGGTCTATTTGAGTCTACCACCCAACCTTTGACAACAGAACATGTTTATATGTTTTATGGGAATGTCCCTCAATCTAGATCACAAGGTGGCTATATAGTGCCTGGGGGGAAACAACCTCTCCAAGGGAAGCAACCTCTTCAAGGGTAACAACCTTTTCAAGGGCAACAGTCTTTTCAGGGAGGAAATTTTTTTACTGGAACCTATCCCACAATTGCAGGGTAAAATATGCCTAGTAATTATCAAACTTATTTCCTAATGCCTCAAACTGGTTATGGTCAACCCTATGCGTCACAACCTTTAATGGGAACTCCTTACCCAGGGATAAATACTATGTGGAACCCTTTGTTTACTCAACAGTCTTTGCAACCTACATTGCAAGTACCTTATAATCAACCTGCTCAACTAGTTGGACAATTTGGCTATACCCAAGTCCAATAACCTGTTCAAGGTTCACTTCAAATTACCCCAAAGGTATCTGTGCCAAGTAGTCACTAAGCTGGTATGAGTACTCCTAGTACTCCTACCCAATATGTTGTGCAAAATTCTGTTCAACAACCAAGTACACCTATCCCAGGAGTTTCTCAAATCCCTATTATTACGACCCTTCAAATGTCAACGTCAATTGTTACGCAGGTTATTCCTCAGACTACTACCCGTCAAACTAGACCTACAGTCCAGTCGATTCCTCAAACCTTTGTGGGACAACCTAGTGCAACAACTATACAAACAAGTCAACCTTTTATAGGTAAAATTTTTTAAGGACAACCCTTTGCAGGTCAAGCTGTTCAAAGGAAACCTTTTATAGGACCAAATATTCAGGGACAAACCTTGGTAGGTCAACTTTTTCAAGGTAAATTTGTTCAAAATTATCCATTTCAAGGGAAATTACAATATGTACAAGTGGGACAAAATCCATCTTTTCAGAGCCAACGATATCCTGTTTATACATATCAAATACCAGCTCAACCTCAACTCAGTATGGCTACCCTTGGATACCTTGGAGGTATAGTGATTTGAACTGATCAGGTTATCCTAGGTTTTCCTGGATATCCTCCTCCGGGTGCTGGGATTGTCCCTCAAGGTTATCAATTCACTCAGCAGGACCCTAATAGGTGGTTACCTTTCATCGCAACTTTAGATTTACCGGACTTGTCTTGACTAACGAATGATCCAATTTACAATCTAATGGGCCTCTAAATTAGATATAAATTAAGGCCCATCTAACCTTTAATAGGCCCATCTACCTCTCTTATGCACATAAAAGGATATATTATCTCTCCTTTTGCAATTAATAATGTTTTCTTATGCTTTAATATTTTCTTAGGAAGGTTTAAAGGTAATTGCATATTTGTACCTAATATTGGTTATTTTTGTAGAATATTGTGAGAATAATGGGCAGATTACACACATTTGAAGAAGGAGATGATTTAGGGACTTGCTCCCTACCATTGGAAGATCAAGATTGGAGAATAAATGAGCACAATGTCAGGAAATTATGGAGAAATCTTGGAGAGATTCAAGGGGGTTGTCCACCCACCTTAACTATCAAAGGCAACCAAGAAAAATGAAGATGAAGTGCACTCAATCTGTTGATATTCAACAAGATGATGATTTTAGTGAAAAGAGTCGCCTTCACTAAGTGGGCCCGCAGGATATTTTTGGCGCAAGTCTATTTTTAGACATGGTGATCATATTTCAGAAGTTGCAAGATGCTATTTGTGGATGTTTGTTCAAGTTGAAAAATAGATGAAATTATATTTTTAGCATATTGGGCGAAGTCTATTTATAAATCTTCGATCAAAAAAATAGAAGTGTCGATTATTATTAGCCCTTAATAATAATTAGACTCTAAATTTCAACTTATTCTATTGGAGCACTTAATTTCAGTGCACAGATTTGGAAAATCAGTTGTCTGAAGGAATTACTCAATTTTTAGGCTTTACTAGTGGTTCATGCATGGAGGACTCAGTTAGAACTGAAGTGGAAAAGTTATGACAGAGTTGGAAGAGTAGTTCATGGAGCTGTATTCAGTTTAACTCAGTTCTAGCTGGTTGTATCTAGTCTAACTGAATGATACAATAGTGAGAGTGGAGTGAATTAATTATTTAATTAATTCACAAATAATAACTCATTAATCAACTGAACAAATGCAACATTTAACTACAGTGCATGTCAGTTCCAGTGGAGACCCAGTGGAGTGATAGGTGAAAGGGCAAGATGGACTATCTGTTGTGACTATAGTGATGCATTGATTGCACCACACACACATTGGAGTTGCAAATGAGGATTGCAGAGTCGAGGCAAGTGTAATTCGAATTCATTCTGAGCTATTCTTTAGTAGGGATTGCACAGTGGAGGCAGGCTAGCAGGTGGTAAGAAATCGGTGCATGGATTTGCAGATTTCTTCTGATTAGTGTGTGACGATTGATTGTACTGAGAGCTTGATGTACTAAGCTTTGTATGAGATTGTTACAATATCTCCATGATACATAATATATGATAGTTGGGGTTTTCAGCTTCAGGCTTTCTCGTTAAACAACTGTGTTATGTGCTTTTGTTGGGGCCCTTGTTTTTGAAAACTTGTTCAGAATATTTTGTATTTTGAATAAAGGATGACCTTTTTTTGGTTGCAGCAAGATGACACATGGCAATCGCGACCGAGTCGCAACTACCGTAAGCCGCGGAGCTATCAAGGTGGCGCAGAAGCAAGAGATAGCTGAAGAAAGTAGATGCATGAGGATAAACAGCAGAAGACAGAAAGTGGAACACACGGATAACAAGAGATAAGCTTGAAGCAGCTGAAGAAGAACGAAAAGAGGAACTAACAATTGCGAAAGTGGGTGGATAAATAGCAGTCACTCGGCCAAGAAGAAAAGAAGAGAAACAGGAGACAGAACGCAGAGCGACTAAAGAAGATCGACCAGCATATCTCTGTAGTTCCTAGGGTTCTCTCATTTACCTTTCTGTTATGTAAGGCATCTGTAACAGACTGTAAGCTCTCCTTGCGGAAGATATGTAACGATGGTTGTGGATGAAGATATCAATACAATTGCAGGTTAATGTCCCACTGTGTAATTCTTAAGCATGCATAATGGTTGCGATGGTTTAAAATTTTATTTGCTTAATACCTGTTTATGCTCTGAATGTTCTTGCGGATATATCTATGTTTATGCAATCTGTTTTATGGTAATCATGAGTTGCGGATCTGTTCCTTGCTATCGATCTGTTCCCATCTTGCATGTGGTTGCGGCACGCCTCGGGTGAGACTCTCTGCTCTCCGGAGTAGGGTGATAATGCCGACGTGGTTCTAGACTACAGCAGATTCCCTTGTTGGCCACAACTCCTGAACCTGGGTCTTGCCTGCGAGACATGATTCCTCGCCAACAAATGGTTCCGTTGCCGGGACCCGCATGATATGAGGGGAACTAGATCATGGTCTCAAGGATCTATGAAGGCGAAAAATGGTGATGGTGGGATAATCATCTCGACCAATTTATTACTCAGTAAGCAGAGTTGACCAAGCAAAAGGAGGCGGCGATCAAGGAGCTCGTCCTCTTCTCAGATTCAGCCAGTGATACGTACGAGATCCTCTGGGGGAAGTTCCCTAGTGACCTCTACAACTGGTTGCGGAGGTTACGGACAAAGGTGCCTAAGGACAGCTCGAGGAAGATAAACCGCAAGTGGGTGCATGGGGATATAGTAGCTCTGCATCGGTTGGACAATGAATTGACCCCAGCGGTGGATTTCTGGGTAGAGACCACTTTGGACGGATATATTGTAGAGTTTGCCACAGAGTGCTACCAATCCTTCTTGAAGGCTGAAGCTACCTTCCGCTCTGGGCTAAGAGGGAAGCTGCTCAAGGAGATTCCGTTGTGGATTAAGGCCCTGATGGTGGATGAAGGGCTAATGGAATTCCAAAAGGCAAGTATGGAAGCGTAAACCTTAGGTGCTGGGGGAAGGGCAGAAGGGACAGATGCTACGTAGAATGTGAGGCGGGAAGTGGGGAATGGATGCCGAGGCCGCACGGAAGTTGAGGGAGCGACGTGCCCATCGGCGGGCGCAGATCGCCAATAGGTGGTGAAAACGGGTGATGCGGGATTTGAAATGAAGGGAAACCGATAGGAAGAACCAGAAGGAGGTGCCTCAGAGAATAGGAATTATGGACGCGGATACCCAAGAAGGAGAAGGGACCGCTGTGGGAGTACGGCGGGTGCATGGGAGCCCAGCTAAGCGAGAACGAGAGACAGTGACTGACGAAGACGATGCAGGTATGCAGCCCCACAAGAGTTCCGATGGTGAATGGTACGTCGTGATGCAGCAATTGTTTCAAGAGCGGACGACATTCATTTCTCCAGGCAGCCCCGCTTCCAACATTCTGCATGGCAAGGATCCCTACCTTCCCCTGGTACTTTATCAACCTTTGAGCAATATTTTTGTTAAGTTACAAGCATTGAGTCAATTGCATAGCAGTTTATTGTCAACAGTGCCACACATTAGTAGTAGCGGCATCAGTAATATCACATTTCCTAGCGGAATAATCACGCAACCAGGACCTGGAGGCTTTATCCTGGTTAGCCCTCCGCAAGTAAATATGGCGGGGTCTTTCACCTGGTATCCAGAGTTCTCTGGACGGGGCAATGACGATGTAGAGCAACACTGGTATCTGTGCGAAGCCATATGGAGGGCTCGGCAGATGCAAGATGCAGGGAAGTTAATAGAGTTCCAGACCACGCTCAGAGAGAGGGCTCTGCGATGGTTTATCAAGTGGTCTGAGGGCCATCCTAATCCAGTAATTGCAGACGTTAAGCGAGATTTTGTCCGGGAATTTAAAATTCCCCAGACGGACCAACAGGGTCTGTCCGAGCTCTGGGAAATTAAGCAGAAAGAAGGAGAGACCGCATGGGAGCTGATGCGGCGATTCAAGGATGCGATCGGGAAACTCAACTACCCGATCGACCCAAACCATCAGAGGGACTGGTTCATCAAGGCTTTGCTTCCCTTGACGTGAACCCCCCTCACCCAACAGAAGATTGACAACCTGCAGGATGCTTTAGAGCAGGCCATGAAGATAGAGGCCATGGTAGGTTACCCTCAGGAATATCGGGGAGGGCCGGCCCCGCCGGATCCCTCCTTGGTGGGACTACAGCACCAGATCGCTAGTCTGACGGAAAAGTTCAAGGAGATGCAACCTATAAGGCCATCCAGGCCGAATGTTTGGTGCACTCACTGCCTAGTTGAAGGCCACGTCGCAACCGAATGTCCTCGGCTGCGTGGCACGGGTGAGGGGCCCTCGGTCGTGGCGATCTAGGGGGGTCCAACCACCGAGGGAGGCGCAGTGATGAATCCACAAGGGGTATACCAGCCACAACAGCCTTACGCAGGGTTCCCACCTCAACCGAACCCCGCCACCATGGATTACTGCGAGATTTTCCGGACGATGGGGCATCCACCTCGGATGTGCCTGATACTACAGAAGTAATCCAATGTCCCAAACAACACATACTGTGAGTTTTGCGCTTCCACGACTCACAACACGGAGCAGTGCAGGGCTCTCGACGCACTCGCAGACCGGTTGGACCAACCCTCCTACAAGGTGAATGAGACTCCCAGGGGGAGAGGAGGCGGTATGCACTGAGGCCGTACAGGGGGGTGAGGTCCGGTGAAATGTTACAACTGTGACCAGGAGGGTCACGTGGCTCGGGAATGTCCCCTACCATGACGTCCTTGGTGTTCTCAGTGCCGTGTGAACGCCCATACAACAGAGGACTGTCGAGAGCTCGTCAAGAAGTGGGAGGAACATGCGCGACAGAGGGGAACAAATTTGGTAAATTCAGAGCCGCGAGGAACCGTGACCTCGACCATGCAGAATGTCGCGATCGTGACGCGGGGTGGCAAGAATACGGGTGAGGACGCCCATGGAAGGGAGCTGGTTCGGGCTATTCGACCTGCCTCCCCCAGACAACTGATCCGGCCAGATGCATAGAAGAAGTACTTCCAGGAGGCTGTGGAGGCCTTTTCTTAGCTGCGGGAAGCCAGGGGCCTTGAGCTACCCCCGACGACTGGTTCTGGCGAACAGAGCGCCACGGAGACCTTGATTAAGGAATGGTTTCACATGTTCCTCAAAATTGTTGACAATGCTTCGCTGCGGGACCAGCTCAATCATACTCTGCAAGACACACTACAGGGGAATACCGGGCTAAGGGAACCTGGGGACACCGCACCTCAGTGTGTGCGGTGAGTTAAATGAAGTAAGCGACGAACAGGAAAGGAGTTCCGGCTTAACACGCAGGTTGCGGGCTTCAAAATCAGCGACACCATGCTTGATTTGGGATCTGACGTCAACATCCTGCCGCGGAAGACGTGGGAGGCTCTTGGACAGCCATGACTAACCTACTCACCAATCCAAATCAGAATGGCGAACCAGTACTGCATTTTTCCGATCGGCCAACTCGAAGGTGTCGAGGTCGAAATTGCGGGGGTGAAGACTTACATAGATTTTTAGGTTATTGATATTATGGGGGACAAGGATCCTTACCCTGCCCTACTAGGCATCGATTGGGATTTTGAAAATTATGCCATCATCGACCTCAAAAAGGAGCTGATGATCTTCGAGGATGGGGAGGTACGGGTCACGCAGCCCCTTGACCCGTATCAAGGTCTGCGATATACCGAAACTGTGGACAACCGGGAGGATGCTCAGATGATGGATCACCTTTATCAGATGACTACAGGGAAGCGGGATGATTATATCAACCCGACGGCAACCGGCTCCGTCAGCTGGCGCAGTGTCCAGAGCTCGCGTGGGAAGACTGGCAGCAGGGGGGGTACGAGACCAGTACGCAGAGATGTGCAGCCATTGCCCGAGTCAGTTGGATTGGTGCTGAGTTCAGAGCATACCCCACCCTGTCGAACATGCAGGTTGTGAATACCTTTATTGGAAAGGTGGAAGACACGGTTCCAGAAAGCCGTAGAATACCACTTTTGGATTTCGCACTACAGTCCATGTCAACAAGGTGGTGGAGAAACCACCGCACCACCTTGTCGCGGTGGAGTTGCGCGACTTAGGCTTTGAAGGCACGGTTTAAAGAGGACGAAGGCCCTCAAAGCGGGCACAGATACAAGGGGACTTCCGATCCGCGGGCCCACTTGAAGAGCTATGAGGAACAGTGGCGAGGTCTGGGATACCCGCAAGAGCTATGGGTACATCGATTTATCCACTCCTTGGATACAATCCCCCAGGCTTGGTACTTGGAAGAGGAGAGGAAACATGGAACCTGCTCTTGGCAGGAAGTCATAGACAAGTTTGTTCAGTGCTTCTTGTTCGAAGGGGAGACAGAGCAGGAATCTCGGGCACTACAAGCGATCAAGGCGGTCCTGTTTTTCCGCGACCCCGAGGCCGATGGGGGCACGGTTGCACCATGTCCTGCGGCCAGACGTGAGTTGGTTTGCCAACGGATAGACGGAGATCCAGATGATGACAGTTTGGAGGACCTCAGGCACCTGTACTTTGAAGAAAAGGAAGGCGAGTGGAACCTCAACGAAGAAATGACCATCGAAGGCGTCCATTTACAGCCGCTAAAGACAAAGAAGTTGAACATCGGTACGGAGGAAAAGCCCAAGTTGGCTACTGTTGGAGATTACTAGGACGAGGAGACGACCAAGGAAATCTTCAGCCTCCTCCAGGCATATGAAGAGTTATTCCCTTCATCGGTTGCGGATCTGAAGGGTATCAAGGGCGACCTCAGAGAAATGTGTATTGTGCTGAAACCGGATGCCCGACCCGTAAAGCATCGACCCTACCGGCTGAACCCACGAATCAAAGAAAAGGTCAAGCTGGAGATTGACAAGATGCTGGCTGCAGGTCTCATCTTTCCAGTGGAAGAAGCAGAGTGGGTGAGTCCTATTGTCATTCAGAATAAGAAGGACAAGGCGGAGATACGTGTCTGTGTCGATTACAAAAGTCTGAACAACGCCTGCATCCATGATCTGTTTCCCACTCCTTTTAGCGATGAAGTCTTGGATCATGTTGCGGGAAATGAAGCTTATTCCTTCACGGATGGTTTTTCAGGTTACCATCAGTTGCGCATTGTGGAAGAGGACAAGCTGAAAATGACATTCACCACTGAATGGGGATCGTTCGCATACCACGTAATGCCGTTCGGCTTGAAAAACGCTCCAGCCGTGTTTTCCCGGATTGTTATTGCTGCTTTTCGGGAGTACATACACAAGTTCCCGGAAGTCTACATGGACGATTGGATTGTCTACAGTCTGCTGAAGAAACATGCCACCCTGTTGCGTATTATGTTTGATCGGTGTCAAAAGTTGCAGATTTCCTTGAACTTGAAGAAATTTATTTTTGCAGTTCCTTTCGGCACGCTGTTAGGACACGTGGTGTGCAAGCAAGGGGTCTGTGTCGACCCCGCTAAGGTCGTCGTAATAGTCCACATGGAAGCCCTTGAAACTATGAAGCAGTTGTGGGCACTGCTCGGGCACACAGGATATTACAGGCAGTTTATCCGCAATTACGCGAAGATCACTGCCCCTTTGGAGAAATTACTGCGGAAGTCAGAAATATTCCAGTGGACGGAGGAGTGTCGGAAGGCTCTTGACATTCTGAAGGAGAAGCTGGCGACGACACCTATACTGGTTCACCGAGACTGGGATAAGCAGTTCCATGTGCATATTGATGCTTCCAGTATTGCACTTGGGGCTATCTTGGCACAACCAGGAGACACGATAGTCGACCATACAGTCTACTTCGCCAGCCGCAAATTGTCTAATGCGGAGAAGAATTACACCACTACCGAACGGGAGGCCTTGGCAATGGTGTACTCTCTCCAGAATTTCCGCCACTACCTTCTTGGAGGCAAATTTAAGTTCTTTACGGACCACCCTGCATTGAAGTACTTGGTAAATAGGCCTGTTTTGGAAGGACGGATTTGTCGCTGGCTGTTGCTCTTTCAAGAATTTACGTTTGAGGTGATTTTCAAGCCCGAGAGGTTGAATGTCGGGCCCGACCATTTATCCATTTTGGAGACGGGGGAGAACGACGGCTCACTTGATGATCAGCTGCCGGATGCTGACCTCTTTCGGGTCGAAGCGGTACCAGATTACTTAGCCGACATTGCCACCTATCTGTCGACGACGGTCAATGCCCTCGTGATTACACCCCGTCAGTATACTGTCGTCCGTGCTACCGACTACCAATCGATCATGGGTGCCTATATGTTTGCCCGATGAGGTTCTGCGCCGGTGCGTCCTTGACCACGAGTACGAAGCTGTGATGTGGGAATGCCACAGCGGTGTCACGGGAGGGCACGTGGGTGCGAAACCGACCGCGAGGAAGGTGCTCCAAGCTGGCTCGTGGTGGCCGACAGTACATGCCGATTGTAAAGCATTTTTGAAGCGATGTGACATGTGCTAGTGGACGGGGATGCCCTCTCACAGGGACGAACTTCCATTGCACCCAGTGCATGTGTTGCGGTCGTTCGAGAAATGGGCCGTTAACTTCGTAGGTCCTATAGCCCTGGTTGCCAGGCACTCCAAGGCCCGATACATCATTACCGCAACCAACTACCTCACCCGATGGGCTGAGGCGGCGGCGGTACGAGACTGCATGGCGGATATAGCAGCACGGTTTATCTTTGAAAACATCATCAGCAGGTTTGGCTACCCACGAAGTTTAACCAGTGATCAAGGTAAGCATTTCATTAATGACAAGGTCAAGTCGCTGTTGGACACGTTTATGATTCAACATCATAAAATCATCCCGTACCACCCGCAGGCCAATGGTACTGTTGAATTGTTTAATAAAATTCTTGAAAAGGGGTTAACAAAGATCTGTAACGCCCAGCGGGATGACTGGGATGAACGGCTACCAGCTGCGCTCTGGGCCTACCAGACTACGGTGAAGCGCTTGACCAATCAGACACCGTTCCAGTTGGTGTATGGCTGGGAAGCTATGATCCTCGCCGAGTTCACAGTACCAAGTCTTTTAATTTCCATGACTCTCAAGTTCTCAGAAGAAGCATCGCTCCAGGAGCACCTACATGAATTACAGGAACTAGACGAAGCCCGGTTCCTGGCGAAATTTCATCAAAAGGTTCAAAAGGATAGGCAGAAAGCGTGGCACGATCGCCACATCAAGAAAAAAGCATTCCAGGTTGGCGGCAAGGTCCTTTTATACGACAGCAAGTTCCAGAAATTTCCAAGAAAGTTACAGATGCACTGGTTAGGACCTTACTTTGTCATCGAGATTAGAGAGTCCGGCGATGTTTGTTTGGCTCAGCTGGACGGTACTGTTCTACCGAGATGGGTGAATGGCACATGCCTGAAACCCTACCAGGAATAATTTTCTCCCAACATTCATCAATAACTCTCGCAACCGAGAGCACCCGTAGAGTAGCGTAGTAGAATAACTCTCCCGCAACCAGGATGAGCATAGGTAGTGTTTTCTGTTCCTGCATCATTCGTCAATAAGCCCCTCTATCGCGAGACCACACCGCAACCAACTGTGGTCGGGGAGGGGCGCGTCCAACGTGTCATCCCCATAGGCTTCATACACGTGTCAATGTCAGTCCAGGTCATGTCAGTCAATACTTTTGTCAGTCCGTAGGATCGTCTAGATTTGCATCATAAATTACCATAATTGGAAGTAACCTTGCCATAATCATTTCACCATCATCCGCAGTTACCTCAGCCATCGCGTCCGCCCATTTCCCCATGCCATCTTCAGCAACTGTCAAAATACCCATTGGCACGTGATTGATCGCACGATTATCGCAGAAAAGAATGCCAGCAGGAATTAACTCGTTATGGGCTCTCATCAACTTCACTCGTGCCAGGAAATTACATCACTTGCATGAATAAAAGCATGAGAATGCCGGACCAGTTCAAATTAGAAATTGCAGCAGCACCAGAGCAGTTGAAGTCTCAGAATGCACAAACTCAAGAGGGGAGATCAAGGCAAATTCTACAGGTCTATCAACGTCGAGCAAAAATGCCGAAGGCCCTCCTATCCGTCATCGAACCAGAGCTTGACAGTAGGATTCACAGGCCAGTCTCTGGTTGGGAAATACGACAGTGCATCTTTGATAGACGCCAACCTTTCCGACTCGTCTGAATTCCTGGCGCTCAATTGGCAAGTGTATATGGAACACTATTACAGCACATCCGGGAACTCCGCCAACCGAATTTTACCAGCATTCCAGGGCCTTCAGCAATCGTCTCTCATGAATCTCAGAAATCTTCCAGTCTTTGGGACCACTGGACCGGTTTTGCAGTGCACTCATTTCTTACTTAGCTGCATTCAGAATGGGTCCTTGTGGCTGAACAAGGAAATTACCATTCACGCTGAAGACATCCATCGTCTGATCGGGCTCTCACAGAATGGTGCGGATGTCTCGACTGCATGTCAGACCACCTCTAATCGAGCACGAAAATTCGGGGATGCAGACCTATACATCAAATACGACACTCGGCGGGGAGGGAAGGGAGCCAAGATAGAGCTCATCAATACGCCCGAGATTAAATTTGCTTGCTACCTCATTTCCAGTAAGACAATGCGGCATTACTCGAAGGGCGAATGCACCTTGGACACTATCTCTATTACGGAGCACTGTGTTCAGGGTGCCAAGTTGAACTGGTGCTCCTTTCTCTTGAAAGAGCTATTTGATGCGTGCAAAGAAAATTGCAAGCGTATGACCAGTTTCATTTATGGATACTTGATCGTTTCTTTTGCCATGTGGAAGTGGCACACCCCTCTTGTCAGGATACCAGCAGAAATTCCAGAGGGCTAGCCTCTTGCGATGAAATTTGTTCCATGGAAGGTGTCGGCTGATCCGAGCACCAAGCAGGTGAATGCCGAAGCATTTCGGACCTGGTACGGTTTAATGACGGACATCGTAGCCAGCCAGCAACGGGTGCCCAGGAACCTGTTGGACGAGTATAGCGAGCAAGTGTGGTTCGGGGTAAGTCACAAGCATACTTACCTCTGACCCTCTTACGTGCCGGAAGATACCTTCCACATGACGCCGTTGAAGTTCCAGCTGGACGATGCCACCTTCCACCGCGAAGTCTGTTCGTGGCCCGGGGTCACGAAGCACACCTGCGACGGCATCCCCAGGTACAACTTTGAGCGGATGTTTCCATTGCAACAGCCTGTTGAGACAGATGCGGCAGCACCACCACAGGAACTCCCCGAACCGCTCGTCCCCGTCGTCTGCCACTTTAATACACAGGTGCGAAATTTTAATGTGGTAGCCCAGGTTATTTCTAGCAGTGCCTCTCTGTTCCCTTTATTTTCCGAATTTCAGATTTATCGGTCTACTTTGCACATCCCTACCACTCCTCTTACTTCTCCCCTCCCGACTATTTTATTTACCTCTGCAAGCCCAATTATCACCCCGATGGGAGGAAAGGGCCTGGCCCCCGAGCAATTAGAAACTCCTCCGGCCAAGCAGGCCCGCACCGCCGTAGCCAATTCGGTGGTGGACCTTACTGATGATGATCCGCCACCACCCCCAAATACAGGGGCACTGATCCAGGAAGAACCCCTTATTGACCCTTCTGAGTTTATTAACATTCACCCTCCATCCACAGCTCCACCTCCATCCACCGTTCCACCTCCGCCTACCACTTCACCTGTTCCATCCAATTCATCTGCCACTGTGTCCGACCCGCTCATCCGAGAACTCTTTGGCGGGGACCACGGGGCTGAAGTTGACTCCAGTACTGCTACCATAGTACCACCAATCGACCCCGTGGGCGCACCCCAGGTTTCTTTATCTGTTATAATTACCCAGCTGGCAAAAATTGGGGCCGACTCGGCCGAGGCTCAGCCTGAGCATGCTGACCCTCCCCCCACTGGCCAGACCGATCAACAGGAGCGGCCAGATTTGAATATGGCCAACTCAACGCAGCAACAAACACCGTCATCCCCTCCGGAGCATTCCAACCGCTCAGTTGCCAGTGGGAAACCCCTCCAAGAAAGGCGGCCGGACCAGGGTGCTTCGGGCACAGCTAACTTAGAAACATGGGGTACAGCTCAGTTGTACTTATTCATTCAGAGGGCGGCCCAGCAAGCCGAAAGGCTTCACTCAGAGCTACAGCAGTGGTGGGAAGAGCAGAAACAATAGATCATGGCGCCATCGAACATCGCGACCATCTTATCAGCATGACCGCCTCGCAGATCGTATAGCCAACGTAACTCTCAGTATTTTTCGTGCCCAAGGGCCCCCGCAGTTGCCCGTTATACCCCACTTCCCCGCCGGGCGTCGGCGGAAAGGCACGTCGTCGCCAAGCCTTCTACACACGGCCCGCACCACTGCCCCCCACCCTAAGGGGGATCCAGGAATGTTCACCGCACCACTCGGTCTATATTTACCCAAACCGGAAAACATTGGGGCCGACCCTGGGCCGAGGCTCCGCCTCGAGCATGCCGACTCCTCCCTCACCGGCTGCATCGATCAATGTGAGGGCCGCATTCGGGTCTATGGCCAACTCAACGCAGCAACAGACACCGCCGTCCCCTCCAAAGCATTCCAACCGCTCCGTTGCCAGTGGGCAACCCCTCCAAGAAAGGCGGCTGGACCAGGGTGCTTCGGGCACAGCTCACTTAGAAACATGGGGTACAGCACAACTGTACTTATTTATTTAGTGGGCAGCCCCCAACAGCCGAGAAGTCACCTCTAGGCCGGCAGCAGCGTGCGAAGAGCAAGAACAATGTATCATGGCGCTTATTGAACATCGCGACCATCTTATCATGGTGCATGACCGCCTGCGAGATCGATAGCCAACGTAATCAGTATTGTGCCTATGGCCCCTGCAGCGTTCGTTATACCCCACCGCCGTCGATGTCGCGAGCGGAATGTCGTCGCCCAAGCCTTCTACCATCCTGGGATCGCACCCGACCGGACCTCCTAAAGTGGCATCTGTGAATGTTCATTGGCCTTGACTGTCAAAGCACAACCAATCTCCGCACAGCTACAACAGGTTTCCCAGGAAATTCAAGAGGTCACGGACCCCGCAAGGTTGGACCAATTATATGCACAGGCAGATGAGCTCGAAGTACAGATCCAGCAAATGGAAGCCAATTCTGCAGCAGCTAAACGGGTAATTCGTGAGCTCCGCCCGCCCCTCGAAAACAGCGCCCGGATGATGCAACAGCTAGTCGTCGAGGCCGAAACCCAAATTAGCACGATGTTCGGGGCTGTCTCGGCACCCCTCGAAGAGGCTGTTGTCACCAGGATCGCTGACGCCACAAATTCACTCTTGCAGGGGTGGCAGCAAGCTGTATCGGCCTTCATGGAGCTTAAAGCTACAGCGTTTCGCAGAGTCCCAGAGTTGGGGCCCTTGTTTGAACAACCATCAGAAGGCGCACAGTGAGAACAGGAACAAGTTTATGGTGCACAATAGGAGCAGGTAAAAAATGAAGGCACACAGGCCGAACAGGGCACGGGATCAAGCGGGGCGATGGAGATAGAGACTGTCATTTGTGATTGACTCGGGGACGAGTCAAGAAACTGTGGTCGGGGCCTGTTGGGGCCCTTGTTTTTTAAAACTTGTTTGGAATATTTTGTATTTTGAATAAAGGATGACCTTTTCTGGTTGCGGCAAGATGACACATGGCAATCGCGACCAAGTCGCAACTACCGTAAGCCACGGAGCTATCAAGGTGGCACAAAAGAAAGAGATAACTGAAGAAATCAGATGCATGAGGATATACAGCAGAAGACAGGAAGCGGAACACACAATCGACAAGAGAGAACCCGGAAGCAGCTGAAGAAGGACACAGAGAAGAACTAACAGTTGCGAAAGAGGGTGGATAAATAGCAGTCACCCGACCGAGAGGAAGGAGAATGAAACAAGAGACGAAACGCAGGGTGACTGAAGGAGATCAGCCAGGATATCTCTGTAGTTCCTAGGGTTCTCTCATTTACCTTTTTGTTATGTAAGGCATCTGTAACAGACTGTAAGCTCTCCTTGCGGAAGCTCAGTAACGATGGTTGTGGATGAAGATATCAATATAATTGCAGGTTACTGTCCTACTGTGTAATTCTTATGCATGCATAATGGTTGTGATGGTTTAAAAATTTTATTTGCTTAATACCTGTTTATGCTCTGAATGTTCTTGCGGATATATCTATGTTTATGCAATCTGTTTTATGGTAATCATGAGTTGCGGATCTGTTCCTTGCTATCGATCTGTTCCCATCTTGCATGTGGTTACGGCACGCCTCGGGTGAGACTCTCTGCTCTCCGGAGTAGGGTGATAATGTCGGTGTGGTTCTAGACTACAGTGGATTCCCTTGTTGGCCACAACTCCTGAACCTGGGTCTTGCCTGTGAGACCTGATTCCTCGCCACAACAACATTTTTTTATTATTGCTTCATGTGTTTGCGATTGAGTTTTTAAATTTCTGCAAAATATTAACAATGGAAGGATTATGTATTTAGCAAGAAGATAAATATTGTTAGATCAAGAGAATATGGATATATACATGCATCTTTTATATAATTTCTACATGGTATCAGAGCATTGTTAATTCTTGAAGATTGCAATTGTGAAGAATTGCTGAGTTTGTGCTGGTGGACAATTCGAATTTGCTTCATAAAATTCTTGGTACGACAGTTGAGTATACATTGAAATGTATTTCAATGGGTTGTGATTGGAGTATGCCCTTGATGGCAGCTCGAATTACATAGCCTGGAAGGATAGGATGGAGGCAGCGCTGGAAGATAATGGACTGAAGGAGTTCATCGATAGCGATGTTCCCAAGCTGAGATCTAGCGATGCTTCATTACTTGACGCATGGAAAAAGAAGATAGCAAAGACAAGAAGAATTATGTTGGAAGGTGTGAAGGACCATATTGTGTCCAAAAAATAAAAATGCAGAAGGGCGACAATATTCCAAAATATCTCACGAAGTTTGTCCAATGTAGGGATGAACTGGGAAGTGTGGGGATTACTGTTGATGATGAAGACTTGGTGAGATTTACTCTCGGGCTTCCGAAGAGTTGGCATACCTATGAAGACTCCGTCAATGGACTCGGAGAAACTACCGGGATGGGAGCGAATTTTGCTCTGATTCTCAGGCAGGAGGAGATACAAGGGTACCAGGATGGCTCTTCATCGAAGAATGAAGATGAAGAGAATTTACCGTCGCCAAAGCAAGAAAAGGGAAGGGGAAGAAATTTCCTTCAAAATCCGAAGCTAAAGGCAAGAAGCAGGATTTGTCCAAGGGGAAGTGTTTTGACTATCACGAACATGGGAATTTCACCACTAACTGCCCACAGAAGAAGAAGAACAGGAAGGCTGATCGAGCTGCAGTTGGAGAGGCCTTAGCCTCACAATTTGAACTTTATTTCTCTTTGATCGCATGTTTGGTTTCAAGCTATATGGGATCAATGTGGTATCTTGATAGTGGTGCGTCTTTCCATATGACGGGAGACAAGGATTTGTTTAGGGACTTGGAGGAGAAGGACCTTCAAATGAATATAGAGATGGGCGACGATGGTCGATACAGTGTGACTGGAATTGGGACCATTACCTTTAAGAGGGAGTCTGGTAATCCATTATTTTTGAAAGATGTTATGCATGTTCCAGGTCTGAAGAAGAACTTGGTGTCGGTCACAATGTTGGAAGACAAAGGTTATGACGTTGTTTTCTGGGTGAGGGAAAAGCCTTCCTTCGCATAAAACAATGGGTCAAACCAAGAAGATAGGATTCAAGTTAAGAATCTCTACAAGATGGAGGTAAAGGTGGTCGCGCCGCAATGGTGGGCAAAGCAGAAGAAGTGGTGAGTTGGGATGAGGGCGAATTATGGCACAGGAGATTGGGCCATCTTCACCATGGCACTTTGAAGATTTTGCAGCAGATTTCTACTGGACTTCCCAAGGGTACTCTTGCGTAGTCAGATCAGTGCAAGGGATGTACTATGGGTAAGTTTGTGAAGACTACCTTTCATGAGAAGGAGAACCGTGCTTCGATGATTCTTGAGAGAATTCACACAGACGTGTGTGGGCCTTTCTCGGTTGCTTCAACAGCAAAACACAGCTATTATGTTATATTTGTTGATGACTATTCTCGTAGATGTTGGATCTTCTTCATGCAGAAGAAGAGCGAAACATTCTCAAAGTTCTGTGAGTTTAAAGCATTGGTGGAGAAGGAGTCGGGGAAGCAAGTGAAAGCTCTACGAAGTGATAATGGTGGTGAATACATCTTGGGTGAATTCAAATAATTCTGTAGCAAAGAAGGAATTCTAAGAGAACTCATAGTGCCTCATAACCCACAGTAGAATGGGGTCGCTCGCAGGAAGAACATAACGATTGTGGGTGCCGCACGAGCGATGCCGCACGACCAGGGCCTGCACTCGCGCTCAGGCGAAGCATGCAACAATGTGGTTTATGTGAAAAAACCGATGTCCTCATGCAGTACTTGGCATGAGTACACCCGAAGAAGCTTTTACCGGGTAAGAAGCCCACATTTCTCATTCGAAGATGTTAAGCACATAAATTTTTCACCGTCCCCGCAATTCTGCAATTCCCCGTCCCACACATTGGAGGGCTTATTCCGTGACCTATGAGCAGTGACATGACCTGAAACCACTTTCATGGCATCCCCTTGTACAAGGGCATTCATTCCCCTGAAGACAATTCCTTGTGAAAAACCTAAAAATAGCCTTTTTTTCCTTGGCGCGACTATTCAGTGTTATACCCGCACCAATAGGGGAAATCCTCCAAAGAGGGCGCGCCAATCGGCGCTCTCACGTGTTGTTGGGCTCCCGCGCCAGGCTTAATAATTAGTGTTTTTAAAAATAAATGGCGAAGATTGACTCCAACCAATTCCTGAATCGGTCTCTAAATTGAGTTGGGGAGGTTTCGTCTCCGGATCTCCATGTAGAGGAAGTGGTTTTCTCACCTCTCATGAAGCTTTCTCGAGGATAGGGCCAATCCCATGATCGTAGGGTCCCAACTCCCCTTCCACCATCTATATAAGCTTGCCATTTTCCTTTGCAAGCTAGTCTCCAAGAGCCTTCATAGCCTAAAGAATGCTGCAAGAGCCTTGATAGTCCTCATAGAGCCAAATCAGTAGCAAGGAGATTATTGTCAAGACTACCGAAGAGAGAGGCTTCTCCCATGCCCGACGAGCTTTACCGAGACGTATTCCGTTGTCGACCCGCCGAAGGAAGATTTAGCGTCAGAGCCAGGTTGTATTTTCCTTTTGTATTAATTAATTATAAGTGACTTTGGTTATGGTTCCACTCGTATTATTCATTATGATCATGAGTTGTGTCTTCTCTGACTGATACATAATTGCATATATTGGGTTTTACGCTTGTGTGTTCGTCGTGTTTCTTGTATGTGCAGGTGTTTGATCGCGACAAGCGGGAGAACTGTGATCTGCTGGAGCAAGGAAATGGGAGCACTATCTTCTCTCTGAACAACAACGTTGGACTTAAGGTAGGCCTTCTTCGCAATTTGGTCTATTGCAATTAGTAACTTGCACCTTAGCGTGATACGATTGTCGCTAGACCTGATCTGGGCTAGTAGGGATCACCTTTGTCCGCAGAGGGGATTTACCTCTACAAAAAATTGGTGACTCCGCTGGGGAGACGTTGATTTGGAGTATTGTCTTGTCTTTTCAGTCGATTACCTGCGCCAATTTTGTTCTGGCGCTAGATTCAGCCTGACAGTCGCGCCAATTCTGTAAGGTGCTAGGGTTTGCTCTGTTTTGAGCTTTCTGAGCTTGATCTATGTTTTTGGTTTCATTTTTACAACTGCCTGAGTGTTCTGGAGCCTTGTTTGACTGACTGTGACCTTCATCCTTTGGTTGTTTTCCCGTTTTTATCGATTTTACATTCTAGCCCTAGGGCATCTAGGTGCTAAAGTGTGCTGAGCCTCCCGTGGGAGTTTTTGGTTTCTATCTATTTAGTCAACCTTGTGATTGCTTCTCTACGTTCGTTTGGTTGTTGTCTATCATTTTGTTGCGCTATTTGAGAGATTGGTTTCTTCTTCATTCGAATTCCGCTTTGTCTCGCTTTGAGCCTAGATTACATGGTTCATTTGAGTCTTTGGGATTCTCTTGGTTTTGAGGGATTGTTTTGTCAATTTGAGGTCTGATTGTGTGTTTTCATTGAGTGAAATTTGCCTGTTTTTACTCCTTTGCTATCGCTTCTCAAATTTCTCTTTTCATTAGTTTTCATTTTGTTTAGTGCACTTTGCTCTTAAACATTGAAAATACAAAAAAAAATCTCTTTTGCTTTGATTAGTTAATGAAAATCGAATCTTTTCTGTGTTATTAGTGACTTGTAACTTTGAAAGAAAATTTTTTAGTTTCCATTAGCTGCATTAGAGACATTATTGGTTGTTGTCTGATCATTTTGTTATTGTGTGAAAAGCTCTTAACTCTCTCATAATTAGCTTTCATCGAATCAAATGATATACTGTGGCATGTAGTGTGCATTTAGGAGATTTTGAGACATAACACTCGCTAGGGCCTGAAAATTGAAACATAATTGAAGATTAACATTAAAATTTATTCAATTTACACTAAGGCAACATTGAAACATTAACGAAACATTTAGAGGTCTAGGTTAGAGACGTGTTCCGGCGTCGTTAAACCTAGTAGCTGTCGTTCCCCTATTGGCTTTAGACAACACTAGTACAGACTTGTGCTCCTCATACTGTCACATATATAAAGGGAGACCCCACTAGGTTGCTATCCTTTATCCATAGGAAGTTGAGTTTGCCGCCCTATACCCATGATACATCGGACACAACATTCGGGGAGATTTATTGCACGTACGTTAAGTCCTTGGTTGGTTTCTCTTTCATTTTGAAACCAAGGTGTATATTGCAGTTCACGGTTATTTGGTACACCCTTTGCCTAGATTACCAGAGTAGTCATTTTTATCTTTTCAGACTCTTTATATTTGAAAGGATCATCGAGCGCTTGTCCTTTCACGCTTGTTTCAAAACTGAAAGAGATAGAGTCACCTTTCATCCGTTTCTCGACTCTTAAAACATGAAATGGTGAAGTTTCTAAGTTTCAATGTGGTAAAATAAATCACCCGCGATCACATGCCCTTTAAGATTTTTCTTGTTGGCCGTTTGATTGTGTGCCTTGATTTTTTTCAGCCCGTGTGTTGTGTTTGATTTTTTCTTCTTGTCATTACTATCATAGTGGCGGAACCCTCAGTTTCGTTTACTGGTAGTCCATATATGGATGATTCATCAGAGGTTTCTCAATCCTCTGCTGAACATCAGCGGCCCATCGTTTCCGAGTTTCCCGACGGGGGACCGGTTCTTTCTGAGCTTCCCTTTGGAGGACCAGTTGAGTTCAATTGGCCCTTATCCGACGCTTGGTCCGGATTTGGAGTAGGGGAACATTTCCCTCCTCTTACATCGGGTTCGCCTTTTCTAGCTGCTGTTATTCCTCCTAGTCCTCGCCGTCTGCTACAAGATCTAGCGGCAGGTTCAGATATGGGTGCATCCAGCCATTATCCTACTGAGGAAATCCCCACGTCTGGTGAAGATTACCAGTTGTTCCCAGAAGACAACCCCGAATTATCTGTTATGTCTTCGCCCAGTCCCTCACTACCAGCAGGGTATATATCTTTAAGTCAGATTATGACTGTCGTCGCCTCTATGGGGATATCAACTCCTTCTACGAGGCTGGTTATTCCTTCATTGGGGATGTCTCCTAGGACATCCATCATTTCATCCCCTCAGGTCACTTCTGTACCCGTCAGGCCCACTGTCTGTGTGGCCGCATCTACACCCGCTGTTACCAATCAGTCCATAAGGGTTGCGTCGCTTCCCGAAGATGTCTATATAACATCTGCTATGCCGGAGAACATCTCTCCTGAGGAGTATCGATTGTCCCTACAACAATAGAACCCCGAGGTCGGAAAATCCTCTCAAGATCCCAACCGCCTGTATTTTTCACATTATGCACAGGACGGTACACCCGTTTACACTTTTCCATATCAATACGATGAGTACGGGAATCCTTTACGTTTACCCGCTCCAAAGGCTCACCTTCATGCTCAAGGTTTTCCGTCTAACCAGGCTGGGCAATCTTATAACCCGCAAGGACAACCTTCAGGCCAGCCTAGCTATCCTTATGACCCGCAAGGACAACCCTTACAAGGCTACCCTTCGGGCCAGCAGGGGTCATTATACAGTCCACAAGGATAGTATTACAACCCTTCAGGTCAACCTATGCAGCCTCACCCTGGGGTCCAACCTGGGCAACCTCAAGGGCTCACAGGTCAACTGGGGTACCAACCAGGGCCGATATATGGTCCTGGGGGGCAAGTCCAACCTTCCCAACCCATGCAACCTCAGTATCCTATTGGTCCGAATGTTGCACATCAGCCAGGATCATCTTATGGCCCTGTTGCAGGTCAAACCGGTTACCGGGCACAACCTGGCTCCATTCCACCACTAGGCCAACCGGCCCATCCGACACAACTTGGTGTCCCACATCAGCCATGACAACCTGCAAAACCGGCGCAACCTGTTCACCCGGGTCAACCTGTTCAACCGGGGCAGCCCGTTCAGCCAGGTCAGCCTGTTCAACCAGGCTAGCCTGCACATCCTGTCAACCCTGCCCAACAACCGATTTATTCAATGGCGCAACCGAACCAACTGGTGCGCCCTAATTATAAGGCTCAGCAGGGTCCCACCTATCAGCAACCCGCTCAACCTGAAGGTGGTTACTATCCTCAAGGTCAATATTGACCGAATTACAACCAGCCCCAAGGTTCTAACTATTATCCTCAACAACCCGGCTACACCTATACTCAGCAGCCGAATCGGCATACTGCTCAAACGGGGCCGACATATAATCAGGGTCCATACTTTGGTTATCAAACCCTGTACATTGGTTACCAGCAACCGAATCAAACTGGTTATACGCCCTATACCCCCTATGGTCAGAATCCTCTGGGACAGAACTCATGGGGGCAAGGATATGCTCAACCAGCATGGAGTACAGGTACCGGTCCTTATCGAGGGCCTGGCATGCCGTTCAATCCGCAATTTCCGTTCTTGGCTACCTTGGAATTACCGGACATTTCTAAATTAACCAATGATCCGATTCTTCACAATCCTTATTGGCCTCTGGTTCTGACCAAGGTACCCAGTGACTTCCCTAAGTTTGAGGGGAAAGCTGGAGAGGATCCCCAAGCTGGAGAGGACTTACCATCTGTGGTGTTCGTCCAACTCTTGGGTGGATGATTCAATTCGTCTACGTCTCTTCCAGTGCACTATTACTGGTGCTGCCGCTAAGTGGTATATTGAATTACCCTGTGGCATCTTTCAAGATTTCAATCGGTTAGCCATGGATTTTCTGACTCACTTCCAGTTACCGGTTCGTTATGAGGTCGGAACGCATCTCCTGACTTCTTTGAAGCAGGATAAAGCCACTCACATATCTGATCACATTCATGAGTGGCGACGTCGTCGTAGAGTGATCAAGTTTGATATACCTAATCAAGTACTAACTCATTGGTTCACCACCTCCTTCGTTATAAAAATCGCTCAAGATATTGCTATGGGGGCATGTGTGACTGAAGAACAAGCCATAGCGTGTGCCCAATATCTTGATCTGGTATACTCTCAGTCCGGCATGCTTTATGATATCTTGACTGATGCTCCACGCCCGGGAACCTCTAAAGCTCCACCTACCCTAGCGGTGGATGGTGTTATTGGTTCCGTGTCTCAAAATTCTCGGAAATCCTCAAACGGGAAGCAGAAGTCTAATTCTTCTAATAATTCTGCTCCTCCCGCCCCTCTAGATTCTGGCAAGACTACGGAGGTCAATGCCGTTCAGGCTAATCCCACGGAAAAGGCCTCCAAAGGAAAGAAGAAGGGAAAAATAAAATCCAAACCCGACGCCCCAAAACCAGAGTCTTCTAAACCTCGTACTGATGACAGTTCCCAACGTAAACCGAAGTATCCCTGCCTTATCTGTGAAGGAGACCATTATACCAAAGATTTTCCCCGACGATCTGAAATCACTCAACTCCTAAAAGGCTCCAAAGGGACTCCGACAGTTCTTAAAGAACCATTCCCGTCTCAGCACACCCAGATGGTTGAGTAGCCTTCACCATCTGCACCATTTGGGTCCTAGGTCTTTATGATGAATGGTGCTGCACCTGTCTCAATTGCTACGTGTTCGAAGGATTATGCCGGATCGCGTCAGGCAGCTAGAAAGGAAGTTGTGGATGGCCCACCTCCCCCACCTGTCTCCAGTCATTTGGAAATTGAGAAGCCCAGTGCTAAACCTGTTGTTAGGCCACCCTATAAAGGTGTTCTACGAAGATATTCCTACAACCCAAATACCCGTGCCGCTCAGCACTACAGTATTGTTGAGGATTTGGGATAGGTGCCTTCTGCCATGTCTGCATTGGAAGTTCTTCAAAGTTTATCATCGCAACGGAAATATCTGTTTTCCGCAATCGGTGGAATCGATCCCGTCGATTCTAATCTTCTCACCTTTGACCTAGAAAATTTTACCCCCCGACTTCCACATCAAATTTCTTTTGTGATAGAAGTCGGGATCAACGGCCTCAACATCCATAGAGCTGTTGTGGATGAAGGTGCTTCTACTTGTGTCATGTCATCCGCCTGCTGGATGGCCATTGGCTCTCTGACTCTTTCATCGTCTCCCAATGCCTTAGAGGAATTCGATGGTCAGGAATCAAAACCCCTGGGTGTTCTCGAGAGTTTTTTGATTACGTAGTTTTCCGATTACGTTACAAGGGAAGACAGTTAACGTAGAAGTAGAAGTGGTTGACGCCAAGCTTAACTACAATCTGGTTCTCGGTCGCAGTTGGACTCACGCTATGCTATGCGTGCCATCCACCCTCTTTCGGCTTCTTAAGTTCCCTCATGAGGGAAAAATCGTTACTGTGGGTCAATTGTCTTTCTTCATCTCATCCTCTAAGAACAGCGTTCCTTACGTGGATCAGATCCCCAATCCCCCTGACAGTGTAAGACCCGGTCTCTTCAAGGACCCCATCCTCATGGGTATTTTTCCCGCGCCACCACCGCACACTGTTCAAGTTAATATGATCTCTAGGTTTGATGACCCATGGATCATCCCTTCGCTTGAACAGGTGATTGATTTTGGAGAATTGATGCCCTTAACTCCAGTAGAGATTAATTACTGTGAAACTGTCACCGCATCCGATCCTCCTCATCCTCAAAATGCTCCCTCGAGCATGGCTTTAGATACCTATTCTCAATCCCCCTGGCTCAGCGAGGCTGACTCGCCTGATCCTCTAAAAGAGATCTTCCCTTTTGATGAAGCCATTGTTGAAACAATGTCTCTTGAGGAGATGCCTTGGAGCGATGGACATCATCGTTCCTCCTTCATGCCCAGCCTAGGGGAAATGTCAGATTGTCTAGAGCATTTTGCATCTCAGTTTCCTACTCCACCTCTCCAGATGCCCATATTGACTCATGAGTTCCTTTCGGAAAAAAACTTGAGCAAAATTACCCAAACCATGCCAATCGACATCTCCGTCAAACCGGGGATAGTCTAGAACATACATGTGGGCGTGACTTGTTCTCTTGACGAGATACAAGTTTCTACCAATATTTTCCACAAATTCAAAGATGTGTTCACTTGGTCCTATGAGGAAATGCCTGGGATTGATCCTAGCATAGTAGTGCATGAGATTCCTACCTACCCCGATGCGAAACCCGTGCGCTAGCGCCTACACCCAGTGCATCCTCACAAAGCCGCTGCCATTAAAGCAAAAGTTGAAAAACTTTTGAACGCGGGCTTCATTTACCCAATTCCCCTCACAGAATGGGTCTCAAATATTGTCCCTGTAGATAAGAAGCAAGGTACTATAAGAGTCTGCGTTGATTACCGTGATATTAATTGGGCCTGTCCTAAGGACAATTACCCCACTCCCTTCATAGATCAAATCATTGATGAATGTGATGGGAGTGAGATTTATTCCCTGATGGACGGCTTTTCCGGGTACAATCAGATAAATAATTTACCTGCCGATCAACACAAGACTGCATTCATCTGTCTGTGGGGTACCTTTACTTATAAAAAGCTCCCGTTCGGCTTAAAGAATGCTGAAAATACTTTCCAGCGTGCTATGTCTTACGCATTCCATGCCATACGCCATATCGTTCAGCCTCATCTGGACGATCTGCAAGCTCATTCAGCTCGGCGAGAGGACCACCCTGAACACCTCCACCAGATTTTCCTTCGCTGTAGATGCTATAATATCTGCCTTAACCCTCATAAATGCGTGTTTTGTGTGGATTCTGGCCGTCTTTTTGGGTTCATAGTCTCCAAGGATGGAATTCGCCTTGACCCCCTAAAGGTCGAGGCTATTGTTAATCTCCCATCACCCTCTTTGTTACACCAATTGCAGAGTCTGCAGGGAAAAGCTAATTTCCTACGACGCTTCATCCCGAACTACGCGGAAGTGGCCAAAGGATTCACGCGTCTTTTAAAGAAAAAATTTCCCTTTCATTGGGATGAGATTGCTCAGCAATCCTTTGAGAAGCTCAAGACGTTACTCGTTAATGCTCTGTTGCTTCGTCCTCCAAACTATCACCGTGACTTCACTCTATACTTGGCCGCCGCGTTTAGCACCATAGCTATGGTTCTGGTGCAGGATAACAATGATGGAAGTGAACACGTTTTTTATTATCTATCACGGAATCTTCTCGACACAGAAACACGTTACGCTCACGTTGAGAAACTGGCATTAGCCGAAGTGCAAGCTGTGCAGCGTTTCTGCCACTACATCCTGTTGCGTATAGTAATTGTGGTTTCGGATTGCAAACCCATGACGTACATTCTATCTTGACAATTACTGGGGGGAAAATACTCCAAATGGATCGTCATCCTTTAGGAGTTCGATTTAGAGTTCAACACTGCTAAGTCGACCAAATCACTGGTTTTTGCGGATCTCATTTGCTCCCTCCCGACAGACTCCACCCCATCTCACTTCGAGGATCATATCCCGGACGAAACACTCTTCCTTATCAGCACTCGCGATCCATGGTATGGTGACATCATTTTCTATCTTCAAACTTCAACGTTCCGGTCTGAGTTGACCAAAGATGCCCGACGTCAGATTCGGCATCAGTCTCAACCCTACCGCATTGTAGGAGATACCTTATACCGGGTTGGAGTGGACTCGGTGCTTCGCCGGTGCTTGACCCTAGAAGAGGCTGAAAGAGTCTTGAATGACTCTCACAGTGGCACCTGTGGCGATCACATGTCTAGATATACCACCGCCCAGAATATTCTGCGTGCGGGTTACTTCTGGCCGTCGATATTCAAAGACTGTATTGTCGCAGTCCAAAAATGTCATGCATGCCAGGTTTTTCAGCGCAAGATGCGCGCGCCACCTCTCCCTCTGCACCTTGTCATTACCGTCGGCCTTTTTGCGAAATGGGGCGTAGATTTCATGATGTGTAACCCTCATTCGGCCGGGGGGCATGCATATATAATCGTCGCTGTAGACTACTTTACTAAGTGGGCCGAAGCGATGCCTACATTAGCCGCCAACGGTAAGACAACTACCCAGTTTATTTTCAATCACATTATTGCACGTTTCGGGGTCCCCCAGGCCATTGTTACCGATCATGGCACTCATTTTCGAGATTACATGATGGCCGAGATGACATCAAGATTGGGCTTACGACATGATAGCTCAACGCCATATTACCCCCAGGAAAATGGCCAGGTTGAGGCTGTGAACAAAGTTTTGGTCACAATGCTTCAACGAACAATTGGTATTCATAAGTCCAATTGGCATCTCCAATTGTTCTCAACTCTATGGGCCTACCGAACGTCAGCAAAGAGTGCGACCGGATTCACACCATTCCAATTGGTGTATGGTCTGGAAGCAACTCTTCCGGTTGAGTGCGAAATTCCTTCCTTAAAGTTGGCTGTGGAACTTTTGCCCGACACTTCTCTTGAAGAAGAGCGTCTCTTGTATTTGGAATGGTTAGATGAAACCCACCACTTGGTTGCCTTAGTCATTGAAGCACAAAAGAAGCGGGTCAAAGCTCACTTTGATCAATCAGTTTCTCCATGTTCCTTTGTCGAAGGGGACCTCGTCCTCCTATACGACCAAGCGCACGACAAACTAGGAGCAGGTAAGTTCCAACCCATGTGGCATGGGCCCTATATAGTAAAACGAGTATTTAAAAATGGGGCTTATGAGCTTATTGATTACGAAGGAGTTCCGTTGATGCAGCCTAGGAACGAGCCGTACCTTAAAAAATACTACGCTTGAGTTTTTTTTGGTGTGGTGTGTGTATATTCATTTGTGTGCATGTGTGGTGTGATGTGCATTGTAAGAGTCTTTCTGCTGATTGGGTCTTCCTGATTGTGCAGATGTCTATTACTCCTTTTGTTGGTTTCGCGGATGGTGCCTCCCGTAGTACCAATAATTTGTCCTCGGCAGCCTGGGTAATCTATGATCCCGCTGGTGAGTTGGTTAATTTGCAGGGTGTGTGTCTAGGACCTACCACAAATAATGTTGCGGAGTATAGTGCAGTTTTAGAATTATTATCCGAGGCTATTAACCTCGGTATTCGTGCATTACTTGTGTATCTGGACTGACAGCTTGTAGTATTACAACTTAACGGTCATTATTCAGTAAGAAACCCATCCATTTTACGTCTGTATCTACGTATTTGTTTAGTGGAAAGAAATTTTGATTATATCACATATCAACACATACCCAGACATATGAATACATTAACAGATGCAGTAGCTAATTTGGTTTTAGATCGACATTTGCGCAACTTATAAAAAAATCATCACATGTAACAAGATCCATCCAGAAATAGATATATAGATATACATGTCGAATAGTTTTCAGTTTGTGTACATCACATAAAGTAAAAAAATATACATGTTCGTCCTAATACATTCGGAGACGACATTTCTCTCAAAATGTATGCATGAAAAGGCCCTAGATGCTTAATCAGCATGGTGCTCGTGGTAACATGTCATTGCGCGCACCAAGCGTCTCAGGAGTCGGTGGAGGCGACTAGGCACCCCCATCGTGTGTCTCTGATATGCCATCAGAACATCTGCTAGCCGGGCATAGTCTGGAATCCCCTGGGCAATGCCCTCAAGGTTTTGGATCAGCTCTCCTCCTTCGGCACCCTCTGCCTGAGGGTCGTATGCGAGGGGAATTCTCCGTGCAATAGGCGACATGCCGGCAGGTCTCTCTGGGCCAACATCTGCATACACATAAAACTGTTGTTAGAATGGGCATGTATGAAAAAAAAAAAATCATAAATACATAAAAAAAAAAAGAGAGTCATACCCAACTTCTTGTCCCAGTTGTCCCCCTCCGGAAGTGGGAGATCTGGGTCTCCCATGAAATCGGTCCCAGCATAGGGCCAATCCTCAACCATGATCAGTTGATGCCGTAACCACACAAAGAACTCGGGCCTCCAGGACATCTACTGGCCCCCTCCTGACCTGGGCATAAGTGCTACCCAGCGAGCCATCCTCGGCTCTCTTGGTATCGGCTCGACAACTATTGCCCCTTGGCCTTGGAAAATTGGTACTCGTTCCAAAATGAACAACACCAGAATGGAACCATACCCAAACTGTTTTAGTTTGTCTTTCTTGCACTTTGTTAGCTGCCTTTTGATGTTGGTTGTCACTGCGGTAGCCCAATCGAACAGTGTAGGATTCATGCATTCAGAAGCTAATAGAAGTTGCGCTTTTGTTGCCTCATGCGGGGCCTGCGATCCTGCAGCCCGCGTAATGGTATGAAGCACTACTCGAAGTGCTAGATCGCGGATAGTGTGGATGTCTACTTTCCCACTACCCGATCCTGTTCGTGCCCCTGGGCACACTCTTTCCATTACCATGTCCATTTTCTCTCCAGAAGGTCTGCTGCCCGTTATGATTGGCACTGGGCCTCTGCACGACAATTTGATTATAAAATAAACATCAGAGACCTCAAGAGCTAATACTTGGTATTGAAGTTTAAACACTTCCTCGTTTTCATCCCATATGCTGACCAAGTACTATAATAGCTCAGGTTGAGCTCGTAAACATGGCGTAAGGAAAAAATTCTTGAGACCACAGTCTCGAAGGGTGTTCATACAAGCTTCATTTTCCATAGCCATTTCGTCCTCTTCCCCATGTTCCCTCTCCTTCCATTCAATCACCATTGTGCCTGGATACCTGCACCAACATGGTAAAAAAAAACTTGTTATATCTCTGTAACACTTAAAAATTCATTTGAGTGGCTCATATTTTTGTAAATTAACGCAGAAAATTGAGTTGCGCCATTGGCGCGACTGTTTTTCTGATAGTCGCGCCAAATGGTGCAACCCCTTTGCATAAAAGAGCCAACTAGCGCGGGTCCGTGCCCGATACCCGCGCCAATTGGCGGAGCCCTACATTTGCAAAGGGTATCCTCCAGAGGTCGAATGCACAATGGAAATTCATAAAAAATGGATCAAAACAGAGCTTAAGAGAGCGCGTCTTACCTGGAACTGAAGAGAATCTGAATGGTGTCTTGGATCAGTCGTAATCACTGCCACAAGTTTGCACGCAAAAAGACCACTGTTGCTCTCCAAATGAGGTAAAAAGTAAAAGTAAATATGTTTTTACCATTTGTGGCATATTTATAACTTTTGAAGTCAAAATTAGGTTTTAAAAGTCAATTTTCTCAATATTTTAATATATTTTGTCGAAAAATGGATTTTACACTCACTTTTATGTGCAGCGACAGGTTTTTTACGAGACTTGGACAGTGATACGAGTTGTATTTTATACTTTTTCGGACTCGGTAAAAACACGAAAAAGTCATTTTGGAGTCATCTTTCAGCTCTTTTCTGACTCTCTAAACATGAAAAGATTGCCGAGTCACTTGTCATTTTTATCTCGTTAAAGTGGCTACGAAACGACATCTACCCAGTATATGTTTACCCCTTTTTCGGGCTGGGATAGATTATTTACGAAAAAGGAATACCCTATCCTATCGCGACTAGGAGGTTTTCTCAGACATAGTTTTCTACCTTTTCAGATCTGAGGAACTATTTACGAAAAGGGACCGTTGGATATTACTTTTCCGCTGTCTTTTCAAACTCTCTAAACATGAAAGACGCCGAGTTCTTCCTTTGTCAGACTCGTTAAATCCTGATGACATTGGATTCATTCGTAATGACGATATACAAGTTTCTCGTTCCTAGGGCTCGTTAAATGTACTAGGATGGATTCGTCCAAAGGATGGACTTATATTACAAGCATATGCTATCCCCTTCAAGCTTGTTTTCAAAAATAATTGGGGTACTCTCCAGAAATGGGGGGAAAAATGGAACGAACATCGTTGTCGTGTCGGCAGTATGTCGCTCTTGAACATGGCACTTGTCTGCATTCGTGTCGGGTTGGGGATATCTCATCTCATTTTCCACTTGCCTCCGTGGGTTTGGGTGATCCCTTTTGACCTCTCATCTGCTCTTTGCCTCGTCATCATGACCTCTGATATTTTGATGTCAAATGTTGCCAAATCCATTGTCGTGCAACCGATATGTTCAAGAGAAGTTGACCTCTGCAAGTTTCAACCTTCCTCTGATTCTCATCTGATCCTGATTCATGAAGACATTATGTTCCTCTGTCTCGCGTCGATGATGTGGGAAACACTATGGCCCACCTTCGATCAAGGTCACTTCCTGTCGACTTCAGCTCATTATCCGGGAAGTTGATATAGAGACTCCCTTCTGGTACCTTGGAGCCTGCATGCCTCAATGGTAGGTTCTTCGTGTTCGACGTGAGGTTTTCATCATTGGCCTCCGATCGAGTGATTCTACGGGTGTTCGACGCTAGCTCACTGATTCACATGCCGTAGATTGTACCTATAGTACCTTGAGGACCATTGTCACTATTGGTGGTACCTCTCGCATCTGTTAACAAATTTCATCATTGGCTGGTAATCAGACGATGTTCTTGCATGTTCGACTTCAGCTCACCTATTCACATGCTTGAACTTGTACTCTGTTCGGGTCGAGATGGAGCGCAAGACCCTGGATTTTGTCTGTTAGAATCCAGGCTGTGATTTTGTGGATTATTATTATTGGTTACATGACTCATTCATTGGATGGCTGCGACCATAGCTGAGTCTATTTATCGATCCTTACTGGATGGATGTGTCCATGCCTTGGATCTGGATTATTGTATACTCTGTTATGGATGGCTGCGCCCATACCATGTATATCATGTATTTGAGATATCAGTTGTACTTCTCTACGTAGGTTTTCCGACGGCAATGTTTTCAGTTGGGCACGTTCTCATAAAGCATTTCATCCCTCTCTCTCTTTCGGGCCTCAATATTTAGGGGGCATTTGTTACACAACAATTTTTCACCGTCCCTGCAATTCCCCTGTCCCGCACATTGGAGGGCTTATTCCGTGACCTGTGAGCAGTGACATGACCTGAAACCACTTTCATGGCATCCCCCTGGACAAGGACATTCATTCCCCTGAAGAAAATTCCTTGTGAAAAACCCTAAACATAGCCTTTTTTGCCTTGGTGCGACTAGCCAGTTCAGCCCTCGCTCCAATGGGGGAAATCCTCCAAAGAGGGCGCGCCAACTGGTGCTCTGTCCCAGTGTTGCTCCCGCGCCAGGCTTAATAAGGAGTGTTTAAAAAAATAAATGGCGGAAGATTGACTCAAACCAATTCCTGAACTGGTCTCTAAATTGAGTTGGGAGGTTTGGCTCCGGATCTCCATGTAGAGGAAGTGGTTTTCCACCTCTCATGGAAGCTTCCTTGAGGATAGGGCCAATCCCATGATTGTAGGGATCCCAAATCCCCTTCGACCATCTATATAAGCTTTCCATTTTCCTTTGCAAGCTAGTCTCCTAGAGCCTTCATAGCATAAAGAACGTTGCAAGAGCCTTAATGGTCCTCATAGAGCCAAATCAGTAGCAAGGAGATTATTGTCAAGACAACCGAAGATAGAGGATTTTCCCATGCCCGACGAGCTTTACCGAGACGTATTCTGCTGTCAACCCGCCAAAGGAAGATTCAGCGTCAGAGCCAGGTTGTATTTTCCTTTGTATTAATTAATGATAAGCAACTTTGGTTATGGTTCCACTCGTATTGTTCATTATGATCATGAGTTGTGTCTTCTCTGATTGATACATAATTGCATATATTGGGTTTTACGCTTGTGTGTTCGTCGTGTTTCTTGTATGTGTAGGTGTTTGATCGCGACAAGCGGGAGAATTGTGATCTGCCAGAGCAAGGAAACGGGAGCGCTATCTTCTCTCCGAACAATAGCGTTGGACTTAAGGTAGGCCTTCTTCGCAATTTGGTCTATTGCAATTAGGAACATGCACCATAGCGTGATACGATTGTTGCTAGAATCGATCTGGGCTAGTAGGGATCGCCTCTGTCCGCAGAGGGGATTTACCTCTACAACAGAAGATTTATGGCTCATCTGTTTACATTCATGTGACAAAGGACGCCTGGAAGAAGCTGGAGCCGACTGCAGAAGTTGGGATATTTGTGGGGTACACAGAAACACCCCATAATTATCGTGTGTATTTGCTAGATAATTGGATGACTGTGGTGTGACGGGATATAAAATTCAATGAGGTGAAAGCCAGGAAGTTGTCGCTTGAGAGGGAGCTACACTTGCATGCAAAGGAGGAACTTATTGTTCCCAAAGATGAGCCTCTAGATGCGGATCAGCCACAGGAGGAGATTCATGGAGTAGAGGAGTCCACTCATGCAGAACCAATCATCAGACAAGGCAGAAAGCGGACCACAGAAGCTGAGACACTAAAGCTTGATGCGGCACAGAATGTAGGAGTCCCTACATCACAACGCAGACAGAGACAGTCACCTGACCAATTTAATAGATACATGGATCTCATGAGAAAGTGTATCATGACAGAGCCATCTTCTTTTGAAGAAGCATTACAGGAGCCCACATGGGTAGATGCCATGGTGGAGGAGTATGACTCCATTTTCAGAAACAGTGCTTGGGAGATTGTTCCAAGGCCGGTGGGAAAATCAGTTGTAGGATCAAGATGGATCTACAAGGTAAAGCAAGCTGCTGATGGGAGCATCAAGAAGTATAAGGCAAGATTTCTTGCCCGGGTCTTCTCACAGATCGAGGGGATAGATTATGAAGAAACCTTTGCACCTGTCGCACGGTATTCTTCCATAAAGACCATCCTTGCTCTCTCAGTGCAGATGGGTTGGCACATTCATCAGATGGATGTGAAGACTGCGTTTCTTAATGGGATCATTGAAAAGAGGTGTACTTTGAGCAGCCTGAAGTATTTGAGATCTTCAGTAGCGAGTTGCATGTGTGCAGGCTCAAAATAACGTTGTATGGGCTGAAGCAAGCACCACGTGCTTGGTACACTCGGATCGAAAGCTGTGGACTTGGCTTCACCAAGAGTGAGGCGAATGCAAACCTGTACCAAATTGTGGTGGAGGGTAAGATTTTAATCATTGTTCTTTATGTTTATGATTTAATACTAACGGGTGAAGAGTATTTGATACACTCATGAAAGGCAGATCTTGCAAAGGAGTTTGAGATGAAGGATTTGGGCCTCCTTCATTATTTCCTTGGATTGGAAATATGGCTGCGGGAAGGTGAACTGTTTGTGCCTCAAGGCAAGTATGCTCGGGAGATACTGGAGAAGCTTCACATGTAAGGCTTCAAGCCTATCGACACTCCTCTTCCAGGAAATTGGAGGAAAGAGGATGCTACATCGGCAGAGGTAGTGGATGCCACTGTTTATCAACAGTCGGTGGGTTCGCTCACGTATTTAGTTAATACAAGGCCGAGCATATGCTATGCAGTGAACCAGCTTTCACAAGTGATGGTTAAGGCTACCAAGCTCTTTTGGAAGGCAGGAAACCATGTTCTAAGGTATCTCAGGGGAACATATGAGTATGGTTTATGGTACAGACAGACGGATGAGGTGAAGTTGCATGGCTTCATGGATGCAGATTGGGTAGGCAGCCCAATAGACAGAAAGAGCACATCAGGAGAAATTTTCAATATCGGATCTATGACAGTTTCTTGGTACAACAAGAAAAAAAAGATCCGTGGCACTCGGTTCAGCGGAAGCAGAATACAAGGCAGCAAGTCAAGCTGCATGTGAGGCTATTTGGATGAGGAAGATCTTGGTTGGTTTGTTCGCTTCACATTTAGATCCTACAGTGATACATTGCGATAATCAGAGTTGCATTAAGCTCTCTATTAATCCTGTGTTTCATGATAGATCTAAACATATTGATATCCGGTATCATCATATCAGAGATTGTGTGCAGCAGAAGATCATGTTGCTTCAATACATTCCTACGGAAGATCAGGATGCAGATATTCTGACGAAGGCGCTCACTAGGAGAAAATTCCAATACCATAGAGGCAGGATCGGGGTGAAGGATAATCCCTATCTTGTTGAGAGGGAGTGTTGAGATTCAACAAGATGATGAGCTTAGTGAAAATAGTCACCTTCACTAAGTGGGCCCGCAAGCTATTTTTAGACTATGTCTATTTTTAGACATCGTGATCATATTTCAGAAGTTGCGGGATGTTATTTGTGGCTGGTTGGTCAAGTTGGAAAAATAGATGAAATTCTATTTTTAGAATATTGGGCGAAGTCTATTTATAAATCATAGATCTAAAAATAAAAGTGTTGATTATTATTAGCCTTTAATAATAATCACACTCTAAATATCAACTTATTCTCTTGGAGAACTTAATTTCAGTGCACAGATTTGGAAAATTAGTGGGTTGAAAGAATTACGCAATTCCTAGGGTTTATTGGTGGTTCATGCATGGAGGACTCAATTAGAACTAAAGTGGCAAAGTTATGACAGAGTTGGAAGAGTAGTTCATGGAGTTGTATTCAGTTTAACTCAGTTAATCGAGTTAAACTCAATTGAGCTAGTTGTATCTAATCTAACTGAATGATACACTAGTGAGAGTGGAGTGAATTAATTAGTTAATTAATTCACAAATAATAACTCATTAATCAACTGAACAAATGCAACAGTTAACTACAGTGCATGTCAATTCAAGTGGAGACCCAGTGGAGAGATAGGTGAAAGGGAAAGATCGACTATCTGTTGTGACTATAGTGATGCATTGATTGCACCACACACACATTGGAGTTGCAAATGAGGATTGCGCAGTCAAGGCAAGTGTAATTTGAATTCATTCTGAGCTATTCTTCAGTAGGGATTGCACAGTGGAGGCAGGCTAGTAGGTGGCAAGAAATCGGTGCATGGATTTGTAGATTTCTTCTGATTAGTGTGTGACGATTGATTGTACTGAGAGCTTGATGTACTAAGATTTGTATGAGATTGTTACAAGATCTCCATGATACATAATATAATATAGTTGGGGTTTTCAGCTTCAGGCTTTCCCGTTAAACAATTGTGTTATGTGCGTTTTTTTATATTGCTTCATGTGTTTGCAATTGAATGTTTAATTTGCGCAAAAGATTAACAATGGAAGGATTATGTATTTAACAAGAAGATAAATATTGTTAGATTAGGAGAATATGGATATATACATGCATCTTGTATATAATTTCTACATGGTATCGAAGCAATGTTAATTCTTGAAGATTGAAATTGTGAAGAATTGCTGAGTTTGTGCTGGTAGACAATTCGAATTTGCTACAGAAAATTCTTAGTGCAGAAGTTGAGTATACATTGAATTGTCTTTCAACGGGTTGTAATTGGAGTATGCCCTTGATGGGAGCTCGAATTACATAGCCTGGAAGGATAGGATGTAGTTGGTTCTAGAGGATAATGGGCTGAAGGAGTTCATCGATAGCGATGTTCCTAAGCCGGGATTTAGCGATGCTACATTACTTGACACATGGAAAAAGAAGATAGCAAAGACAAGAAGAATTATGTTGGAAGGTGTGAAGGACCATATTGTGTCCAACCTTTATGGGAAATCCACTCCATTCTTAATGTGGAAGGATTTGACAGATTTGTTCCAAAGCAATAGCGATGAGAGGAAGTTAGCACTGAAAGACAAGCTTAGAAAAATAAAAATGGAGAAGGGCGACAATCTTCCAAAATATCTCATGAAGTTTGTCCAATGTAGGGATGAACTTGGAAGTGTGGGGATTACTCTTGATGATGAAGACTTGGTGAGCTTGGCTCTCCTTGGGCTTCCGAAGAGTTGGCATAGCTACGAAGACTCTGTCAATGGACGGGAGAAACTGTCGGGATGGGAGCGACTTTGGTCAGATCTTGTGCAGGAGGAGATAAGGCGGGGTACCAGGGATGGCTCTTCATCGAAGAATGAAGATGAAGAGAATTTCACTTTGGCTTCCAAAGCAAGGAAATGGAAGGGGAATAATTTTCCTTCAAAATCCGAAGCAAAAGGAAAGAAGCAGGATTTGTCCAAAGTGAAGTGTTTTCACTGTCACAAAAATGGGAATTTCGCCACTAACTACCCACAAAAGAATAAGAACAAGAAGGCTGCTGGAGCTGCAGCTAGAGAGGCCTTAGCCTCACAATTTGAACTTTATTTCTCTTTGATCGCATGCTTGGTTTCAAGCTATATGGGATCGGTGTGGTATCTTGATAGTGGTGCATCTTTCCATATGATGGGAGACAAGGAGTTGTTTAGTGACTTGGAGGAGAAGGACCTCCAGATGCATATAGAGATGGGCGACGATGGTCGATACAGTGTGACCGGAATTGGGACCATTTGACGCAACAACAGCTGAAAGTTAACCCCTAAGGAGAGCTGGTGTGGCTCTCTCGCTCTGTCAGCGTTCTCCTCTGATACCCGTTCTTTGCTCCCCGTGGTCTTCAACCTTCTTTTTTTTCAAGCTTATCTATCAATTTCGAAGAAATTGACAGATAATTATATTCCACAACTTTTACAAATATTAAACATAGTCATGTACTTTGATATCACAATTTCGTAGCTCGAGTTTATATATCTCCGCCGGGCCCACAAATACAATCGCGAGGTTCCATTAAATGCACTCGCTATACCTTCCAAAATTTATATTAACAATTAACATTTTACAGCCGAATGAATTTGTAATAACACCTTGTCCTGGACCCCACATATATGTCAATGGACCAATCAAATGTGTGCGTCATACATAGTTAAACATCGTGTATCTCCGTCACATGAAGACCGTCCGATGGCCTTCTCTCAGATCAATGGCCGGTATACATTTCGCTCGGCGACCTCGTACTGTCGTTAATGCGCGAAATGAATACGGAAAGGCGGTTTCTCACGGTCCAATCTTGCCACGCGTCGGTTCCTCTATGGAATCGCTCCTCGTTGGGGGAATACCACTTAGCCCCGAAAGGTGGTGCGGAATGGGGAAAAACGCTCTTGGAAACCCACTTGTGGTTTTTGCTACAGGGATCGACCGTGGTTGTACGTCCGGGTTGCGCTCTCCTATGTATATTCTCGTTGATTTACTCCGGTTTAAATCTCTGGTTGGGGAGTTCAATTAACACAAACAAACGTAATTTTCTTTATTTCGTGGGATTCCATTACCATAAATAGAGTTCCACGACCAGTATCACTGTACAGACCTCGCCTGCGTTAGGATAATTTCACCAGGTTATCCAACGATTCACAGGAATTCAAGACAGGGAACATAATTCTTAATACACAATTGCCTCATAATCAAACGAATCTTCACACAATCAACATTTCAAGACAATTAGACAACCAACAGGACTTAAATTTTTATTCAACCAGAAGCAGTTGCTCAATACACAGAGTTCTATTGCAGAGTTTTCTCTATTCTTCCCCCCTGCTCCCCTTCTACATCCGGAGGATATAATTTATACATATTACAATGTGGCCCTTCGGTTCCTCAGTGAGGACCGTTTTGGAAAATCAACAGTCTAATTACAATAATTCAATTAACTGAAATATGACAGCTAGACTAACTGAGCTATTCGAATTCCTATGACTCTAATTAATCTAAATAATACAATCAGCTAAGGTATTGACACCTAGCTGTAACAATTCGAATTTTTTCAACCCTCCTAGCCACAACATGTGGACAAAACTCCTACATTGCTGGCTAGCGTCTAATGCCCCTGCATCAGACTCCTGAGGGAAATTTTCTTCATGGGCTCCTGTCCATGAGCTCTTTCACTGATCTACCTATCTTCCGCAACATTTCTTCAGTCATAGAAGTGGCATCTTCCTCTGGCTTATCCTTCCATTTGATCAAGTACTGAAAGTACTCTTGTCCTCTAGTCCTTCTGAACACCCTTTTATCCAATATCTTCTCTGGTTGCAATGGTTGTGCTGGAGGTAGCTGTTATTTCCACTCAATCTGTTCCTTGTCTGCCGATCCTTCTTCTGCACCATCATCTTCATACTTGTACAAATATGCAACATTAAAAATAGGAGATATTCCAACATCAGGTGGCAATTAAATCTCATAAGCATTTGCAGAAAACTTCCTAAGTATCTTGCATGGCCCAATCTTTTTGAACTTCAATTTGTTGTACTGCTTCTTTGGGAACCTCTCCTTTCTCAAGTGTGCCAAAACCTGATCTCCTACTTCAAAATGAACTTCATTTCTGCTCAATTCTGCTCTGTTTATGTATTTGATGCTGCTGCCTTGTAACTGCTTATTCACTTGTTCATGTATGGCCTGGATCTCTGAAGCAAATTCCTCACCATCTACACTTCTCAGTTCTGCTCTTCCCAGATTTCTTAATTATGATATTCCTCTGGGATGCATTCCATAAACAATATGAAATGGACTCTGCCCTGTGCTCCTGTTTGGTGAGTCATTATATGCATATTCTTCCTGGAAAAATATGATCCCACTGCTTGGGATGCTCTCCTGCAAGACTTCTCAATAAATTTCCCAGACTCCTATTCACTACCTCAGTTTGTCCATCAGTCTGGGGGTGATAAGCTGAGCTGAAACTCAGTTTGGTACCAAGTTTCTTCCACAATGTCCTCCAAAAGTGACCCACAAATATGGTGTCTCTGTCTGAAACAATACTCTTGGGCAACCCATGTAATCTAACAACTTCTTTGAAAAACAAGTCAGCAACATGGGTGGCATCACTAGTTTTATAACATGGAATAAAATGTGCCATTTTTGAGAATCTGTCCACCACAACAAAGACTGCATCATTCCCTCTCTGGGTCTTGGGAAATCCTAGAACAAAATCCATACTCACCATGTCCCAAGGCCTGTCTGGAATAGGCAAGGGAGTGTACAATCCTGCATTCTGGCTCCTTCCTTTAGCATACTGACAGATTTTGCAATTCTTCACAAACTTGTCTACTTATGCTCTCATCTTGGGCCATAAATAAAAGTGACTCAGCTGCTCATAAGTCTTATCAGTACCAAAGTGTCCAGCAAGTCCACCACTATGCTTCTCTTTGATCAAATTTTCTCTCATGGAACATTTTGGTACACACAGTTGGTTCTTTCTGAATAACAAGTCTTCCTGCAGAAAATAATCCAGCCACTGGCTTCTGTCTGTTAAAATAGGGTTACTACATGCCTCAAATGCATCTTTAAAATCAGGATCTGTTTTATACAATTCCTTGAGAAAATCAAATCCTACAACCTCAAAATTATTTTCTTGAACAAGCAAGTGTCTCCTACTCAAAGCATCAGCTACTTTGTTGGCTTGGCCACTTATATGTTTCAAAAAAAAATTAAAACCTTGGAGATACTCAACCCATTTAGCATGCTTATGTTTCAACTTGGGCTGCTGTACAATATACTGCAAAGCATGATTGTCAGAATATAACACAAATTCCCTGGACATCAAGTAATGTCTCCACTTCTTCAGTGCCTGAACAATTGCATAGAATTCCTTCTCATAAGAGGAATAATTTCTTCTGGTATCATTCAAATTTTCACTGAAATAGGCTACAGGCCTATCATCCTGACTCAACACAGCTCCAATGGCTTCCCCACTGGCATCACATTTCACTTGAAATGGTTTAGTAAAATCAGGCAGAATCAAAACAGGCTTCTCTGTTATCTTTTGCTTCAATACCTTAAAATTTATTTCTGCTTCAGCAGTCCACTTAAATGGTTGTTTTCTCTTCTTTATGGTCTCAATTATGGGTGCATTAATCTTACTGAATTTTCTTATAAACTTTCTATAAAAACTAGCAAGTCCATGGAAACTTCTTACCTCAAAAATACTCCTGGGTGAAGGCCACTCCACAATTGCCTTAACCTTTTCTGGGTCCATCTTCAATCCTTCTGCAGAAACAACAAACCCCAAATACACCAACTCTTCCTTCATGAATGAGCATTTCTTCAAATTTATCAACAGCTTCTCTTGGTGCAGCTTCTTCAAGACATGATTAAGATGCCTTAAATGTTCTTCTTTAGTTCTGCTGAAAACTAATATATCATCTAAATATACTATCACAAATTTCCCAATAAATTCTTTCAACACTTCATTCATAAGTCTCATAAAAGTGCTTGGTGCATTTGAAAACCCAAAAGGCATTACCATCCATTCATACAGTCCTTCATTTGTTTTAAAGGCAGTCTTCCATTCATCACCCTCTCTTATCCTAATCTGATGGTATCCACTCTTCAAATCTATCTTTGAGAAATACTTAGCACCACTCAAATAGTCCATTAAGTACTCAATTCTAGGCAAAGGGAATCTGTACCTGATTGTGATCTTATTAATTGCTCTGGAATCAGTACACATCCTCCAGCCTCCATCTTTCTTTGGGCTCAAAACTGCTGGTACTGCACATGGACTCAGACTTTCTCTGATCAGTCCTTTGTCCACCAACTCCTGTACCTGTCTCCTGATTTCCTCATTTTCCTTGGGAGTCATTCTGTAGGCTACCTTATTTGGCAGATTTGAACCAGGGATAAAATCTATCTGATGGCTGATCTTTCTCACAGGTGGCAGCTCATCAGGTAAATCATCCACAACAATGTCACAGAAATCATCTAACATTTCTTGGATTTCTACTGGCAAATCAGAAATCTTTGTAGAAGTAAGAACTACTTTAGGTTTGCAAACTAAAGCAAAGCTTACCTCTTCTTCTTCTATTTGCTGCAGATATTCCTTCCCGCTCAGCAACAAGGTCTTTGGATCAATCACTCTGCTGGATGGCTCTCCTTCTTCCATGGGTATCAATGTATGATGCACCCCATCTTTGAAGAACTTGTAAGTGTTCTTCTTGCCATCTTGCACTGTTGCTCTGTCAAACTGCCAAGGTCTACCCAACAGTATATGACACACATCCATGGGCATTACATCACGCAGGACCTTATCTTTGTATTTGCCCATTTGCAACTCTATCTCACACTGTTCTTTCACAACCAGCTGGTGCCCTTTATGCAGTCAGGACACCCTGTAGGGAGTTGGATGCTCCCTTGTCTTTAGCTTCAACTTTTCTATTACCTCAGTGGAAACTAGATTGTTTGTGCTGCCACTATCAATGACTAGCTGGCAGCATTTCCCTTGAACTTTGCAGATGCTCCTAAACAAAGTCTTCCTTTGTGCAGGCTCAGTGGCCTCTTTGGCTTGCTTCAACAAAACCTTATTTACCAATAAGGATTCTCCCCTCTCTGGAAGAATTTCTTCTTCAATTTCTGCCTCCTTTTCAGCTTGGGCAACAACAGCATTCCTTGGACCAGCACCCACATTCTCTGGACGTTCATAGTGCTTGTGTCCCACCTGCTGACATCTATAACACCTCAACTCTCTGCCTCTGCCTCTGTCTCCTCTTCCTCTTCCTCTGTAAGAACCCCTTCTACCCCTTGCATCATCCTCTGTAGATGCATTCTGAGGTGAGCTACTGTCAACTCCATTCCTGGGTGTAGGCTTTCCTCTACCACCTTGACTTCCTTTCCCACGGAAATTACCTCTCTTCTTGGCAGACTGTTTCCTCAGGAGTTTCTCCTCTGCTTTCAAGGCCATCTGATAGGCTTCTTCCACTGTCTTGGGAGACATAAGACTAATCTCATCTTGGATCTCCATATTGAGTCCATTCACATATCTGGCAGTCTTCTCTGGTGTATCTTGGAATTGCCCAGCCCTTATGCTCACTCTGTAGAATTCCTCTGTGTATTCTTTTACTGCCAGCAACCTCTGTCTCAGGTTCTGCATTTGTCTATACAATGTCAGCTGGTAATCACTAGGTAGGAATTTACCTTTCAACTTGGCCATCATCCTGGTCCAGCTCTTGATAGGTTGCTTGCCAACTCTCCTCCTTTCTGCTTGCACTCCATCCCACCAAAGTGTAGCATGTCCCTTCAGCTTTGTCACTGCGAACTTGATCTTCTTGTCTTCGCTTATCTCTTCATAATTGAAGCACTTATTCAATTCATTTATCCAATCCACCAGCTCCTCTGGATTCAGTCCCCCTGCATAGCTTGACACTTCAATTTTGGGCTTAACTGCAGACCCTAGAACAGCCCTAAGGAGCCTCACGTGAAGAGGAATTTCCACATTTTCTTCTGCTTCTTCTACCTCAGGTTCACTGGTGTCTTCAGGATCTCTGGTCTGTCTTCACTCGACGGCATCCATCCTAGCCTCGACCCTCTGCAACATCTCCAACACATCTGCGTTGGCTACAAGTCTTCTTCTGCCAGCACCTCTTCCAACTCGGACTGCCATGTTAGCAAACAACTTCAGACAACAGCTTTGATACCACAATTGACGCAACAACAGCTGAAAGTTAACCCCTAAGGAGAGCTGGTGTGGCTCTCTCGCTCTGTCAACGTTCTCCTCTGATACCCGTTCTTTGCTCCCCGTGGTCTTCAGCCTTCCTTTTTTTTGAAGTTTATCTATCAATTTCGAAGAAATTGACAGATAACTATATTCCACAACTTTTACAAATATTAAACATATTCCTGTACTTTGATATCACAATTTCATATCTCGGGTTTATATATCTCCGCCGGGCCCACAAATACAATCGCGAGGTTCCATTAAATGCACTTGCTATACCTTCCAAACGTTATATTAACAGTTAACATTTTACAGCCGAATGACTTTGTGATAAGCCCTCGTTCCGGACCCCACATATATGTCAATGGACCCATCAAATGTGTGCGTCATACCTAGTTAAACATCGTGTATCTCCGTCACGTGAAGACTGTCCGATGGCCTTCTCTTATATCAATGGCCAGTATACATTTCGCTCGGTGACCTCGTACTGTCGTTAACGCGCGAAATGAATACGGAAAGGCGGTTTCTCACGGTCCAATCTTGCCACGCGTCAGTTACTCTATGGAATCGCTCCTCGTCGAGGGAATACCACTTAGCCCTGAAAGGTGGTGCGGAATGGGGAAAACCGCTCTTGGAAACCCACTTGTGGTTTTTTCTACAGGGATCGACCGCGGTTGTACGTCCGGGTTGCACTCGCCTATGTATATTCTCGTTGATTTACTCCGGTTTAAATCTCCGGTTGGGGAGGTCAATTAACACAAACAAACGTAATTTTCTTTATTTCGCGGGATTCCATTACCATAAACAAAGTTCCTTGGCCAGTATCATTGTACAGACCTCGCCTGCGTCAGGACAATTTCACCGGGTTATCCAACCATTCACAGGAATTCAAGACAGGGAACATAATTCCTAATACACAATTTCCTCATAATCAAACGAATCTTCACACAATCAACATTTCAAGACAATTAGACAACCAACATGACTTAAATTTTTATTCAACCAGAACCAGTTGCTCAATACACAGAGTTCTATTGCATTTTTTTCTCTATTCTCCCCCCTGCTCCCCTTCTACATCCGGAGGATATAATTTATACATATTACAATGTGGCCCTTCGGTTCCTCAGTGAGGACTGTTTTGGAAAATCAACAGTCTAATTACAATAATTCAATTAACTGAAATATGACAGCTATACTAACTGAGCTATTCGACTTCCTATGACTCTAATTAATCTAAATAATACAATCAGCTAAGGTATTGACACCTAGCTGTAACAATTCAAATGTTTTCAACGCTCCTAGCCACAACATGTGGACAAAACTCCTACATTGCTGGCTAGCGTCTAATGCCCCTGCATCACCATTACCTTTGAGAGGGAGTTCGGTAATCCATTCTTGTTGAAGGATGTTATGCATGTTCTAGGTCTGAAGAAGAACTTGGTCTCGGTCACAATGTTGGAAGACAAAGGTTATGATGTTGTTTTCAGTGAGGGAAAAGCCTTCCTTTGGCATTAAACAATGGGTCAAACCAAGAAGATATGGATTCGAGTTAAGAATCTCTAAAGTTTGGAGGTAGATGGCTGTGCTGCAATGGTGGGCAAAGAAGAAGAAGTGGTGAGCCGGGATGAGGGAAAATTATGGCACAAGAGATTGGGCCATCTTCACCATGGCGCTTTGAAGATTTTGCAGCAGATTTCTATTGGACTTCCCAAGGGTACTCTTGTGCAGTTAGATCAATGCAAGGGATGTACTATGGGTAATTTTGTGAAGACCACCTTTCATGAGAAGGAGAACCGTGCTTTGGTGATCCTATGGAGGATTCAAACAGACATGTGTGGACCTTTCTCGGTTGCTTCAACAACAAAACATAGGTATTATGTTATATTTTTTGATGACTATTCTCGTAGATACTGGATCTTTTTCATGCATAAGAAGAGTGAAACATTCTCAAAGTTCTGTGAGTTTAAAGCATTGATGGAGAAGGAGTCGAGGAAGCAAGTGAAAGCTCTACGGAGCGATAATGGTGGTGAATACATCTCGGGTGAATTCAAAGACTTCTGTAGCAAAGAAGGAATTCGAAGAGAACTCATAGCGCCTCATAACCCACAGCAGAATGGGGTCGCTGAGAGGAATAATAGAATGATCGTGGGTGCTGCACGAGTGATGCTTCATGACTAGGGCCTACAGATGCACTTGTGGGCGGAAGCATGCAACACTATGGTTTATGTGAAAAGCCATTTTCCTCATAGAGTACTTGACATGAGTACACCTGAAGATGATTTTATTGGTAAGAAGCCTTATATTTCTCATTTGAATATTTATGGTTCATATGTTTACATTCATGTGAGAAAGGACACCTGGAAGAAGCTGGAGCTGACTGCAGAAGTTGGGATATTTGTGGGGTACATTGAAACACCCCATATTTATCATGTGTATTTTCCAGACAGTCGGATGACTATGGTGTGACGAGATATAAAATTCAATGAGGTGAAAGCCATGAAGTTGTCGCTTGAGAGGGAGATACACTTGCATGCATAGGAGGAACTTCTTGTTCCCAAAGATGAGCCTCTAGATGTGGATCAGTCACAGTAGGAGATTCATGCAGTGGAGGAGTCTACTCATGCAGAACCAAACATCAGACAAGGCAAAAATTGGACCACAAAAGCTGAGACACTAAAGCTTGATGCGGCACAGAATGTAGGAGTCCCTACATCACAGTGCAGACAGAGACAGTCACCTGACCGATTTACTAGATACATGGCTCTCATGAGCAAGTGTATCATGACAGAGCCATCTTCTTTTGAAGAAGCAGTGCAGGAGCCCACATGGGTGGATGCCATGGTGGAGGAGTATGACTCCATTTTCAGAAACAATGCTTGGGAGATTGTTCCAAGGATGGTGGGAAAATTAGTCGTAGGATCAAGATGGATCTACAAGGTAAAGCAAGCTGCTTATGGGAGCGTCGAGAAGTATAAGGCAAGATTTGTTACCCGGGTCTTCTCACAGATCGAGGGGATTGACTATGAATAAACCTTTGCACCTGTCGCACGATATTCTTCCATAAGGACCATCCTTGCTCTCCCAGTGCAGATGGGTTGGCACATTCATCAGATGGATGTGAAGACTGCATTCCTTAATGGGATCATTGAGGAAGAGGTGTACATTGAGCAGCCTGAAGGATTTGAGATCTTCAGCAGCGAGTCACATGTGTGCAAGCTCAAAAGAGCGTTGTATGGGCTGAAGCAAGGACCACGTGCTTGGTACACTTAGATCGACAACTATTTCACTGGACTTGGCTTCACCAAGAGTGAGGCGGATGCAAACCTGTACCAAATTCTAGTGGAGGGTAAGATTTTAATCATTGTTATTTATGTTGATGATTTAATACTAACGGGTGAAGAGAATTTGATACACTCATGCAAGGCAAATCTTGCAAAGGATTTTGAGATGAAGGATTTGGGCCTCCTTCATTATTTCCTTGGATTGGAAATATGGCAGCGGGAAGGTGAACTGTTTGTGTCTCAAGGAAAGTATGATCGGGAGATACTGGAGAAGTTTCACATGCAAGGCTGCAAGCCTATCAACAATCCTCTTCCAGGAAATTGGTGGAAAGAGGATGTTACATCGGCAGAGTTAGTGGATGCCACTGTTTATCGACAGTTGATGGGTTCGCTCACGTATTTAGTTAATACAAGGCCATACATATGCTATTTGGTGAACCAGCTTTCATAAGCGATGGTTAAGGCTACCAAGCTCTTTTGGAAGGCAAGCAAGCATGTTCTAAGGTATCTCAGGGGCACATCTGAGTATGGTTTATGGCACAGACAGACAGATGAGGTGAAGTTGCATGGCTTCATGGATGCAGATTGGGCAGGCAGCCCAACAGACAGAAAGAGCACATCAGGAGAAATTTTCAGTATCGAATCGACGACAGTTTCTTGGTACAACAGGAAAAAAATATCCGTGGCACTCAATTCAGCGGAAGCAAAATACATGGTAGCAAATCAAGCTACATGTGAGGCTATCTGGATGAGGAAGATCCTGGTTGGTTTGTTCGGTTCACATTTAGATCCTACACTAATACATTGTGATAATCAGAGTTGCATTAATATCTCAATTAATCCTGTGTTTCATGATAGATCTAAACATATTGATATCCGGTATCATCATATCAGAGATTATGTGCAGTGGAAGATCATGTTGCTTTAGTACATTCCTACGGAAGATCAGGATGTAGATATTCTGACAAAGGCGCTCACCAGGAGAAAATTTGAATACCATAGAGGTAGGATCGGGGTGAAGGATAATCCCTATCTTATTGAGAGGGAGTGTTGAGATTCAACAAGATGATGAGCTTAAAGAAAAGAGTCGCCTTCACTAAGTGGGCCCACATGCTATTTTTGGCGCAAGTATATTTTTAGACATGGGGATCATATTTAAGAAGTTGTAGGATGCTATTTGTGGATGGTTGGTCAAGTTGGAAAAATAGATGAAATTCTATTTTTAGAATATTGGGCGAAGTCTATTTATAAATCATAGATCTAAAAATAGAAGTGTTGATTATTATTAGCCCTTAATAATAATCAGACTCTAAATATCAACTTATTCTCTTAGAGCACTTAATTTCAGTGCATAGATTTGGAAAATCAGTGGGCTGAAGGAATTACGTAATTCCCAGGGTTTACTGGTGGTTCATGCATGGAGGACTTAGTTAGAATTGAAGTGGAAAAGCTATGACAGAGTTGGAAGAGTAGTTCATGGAGTTGTATTCAGTTTAACTCAGTTAATGGAGTTAAACTCAGTTGAGCTAGTTATATCTAGTCTAACTGAATGATACACTAGTGAGAGTGGAGTGAATTAATTCACAAATAATAACTCATTAATCAACTAAACAAATGCAACAATTAACTACAGTGCATGTCAGTTCTAGTGGAGACCTAGTGGAGAGATAGGTGAAAGGGCAAGATGGACTATCTGTTGTGACTATAGTGATGCATTGATTTCACCACACACACATTGGAGTTGCCAATGAGGATTGCACAGTCAAGGAAAGTGTAATTCGAATTCATTCTGAGCTATTCTTCAACAGGGATTGCACAGTGGAGGTAGGCTAGTAGGTGGTAAGAAATTGGTGCATGGATTTGCATATTTCTTCTGATTAGTGTGTGATGATTGATTGTACTGAGAGCTTGATGTACTAAGCTTTGTATGAGATTGTTACATGATCTCCATGATACATAATATATGATAGTTGGAGTTTTCAGCTTCAGGATTTCTTGTTAAACAACTGTGTTATTTGCGATTGTTTTTATTGCTTCATGTGTTTGCAATTGAATTTTTAATTTCCGCAAAAGATTAACAGTGGAAGGATTCTGTATTTAGAAAGAAGATAAATATTGTTAGATTAGGAAAATCTGGATATATACATATATCTTGTATATAATTTCTTATGAAGGTTTAAAGGTAATTGCATATTTGTACCTAATATTGGTTATTTTTGTAGAAATTTGTGAGAATATTGGGTAGATTACGCAGATTTGAAGAAGGAGATGATTTAGGGACTTTCTCCCTACCACTGGATGATCAAGATTGGAGAATAAATGAGCACAATGTCAGGAAATTATGGAGAAATCTTGGAGAGATTCAAGGGGGTTGTCCACCCACCTTAACTATCAAAGGAAACCAAGCAAACTGAAGCCGAAGTGCACTCAATCGATGGTTTACTTGGAGTCAAAGTGGACTCAATCACTATTTTTTAGGGAGCTGTTCATAGTTGCCCTTTAGGATAAATAAATCTGATCAAGAGCTAATTAAAAGACTTCCATTACCCTCCACTACCATTCCATTCCATTGGATTCGAAGTTTTGTTGTAAAGCCATGAGGCTCTGTTAAAACTTTGATGGATCTAACAGACTATTTTTTTAATGAAATGAGTATAGAGTTGCCATTTTATTGATCTAGTTCTAGAGAGTTAGGCTTGTGGGTTAGGGCCCAACCCATGTACGTAAGCTTAACTACTATTTCCATTCTTTTATTTCATGTCATTTAGCTAGTTTGCTAGTATTTTTATTGATGTTTTAGTTCACTTCCTGTTGTCTTTTGCTATAGATTTAATATGCTTACAGAGTCGTAGAATAGTTATAAACTCCATAAATCTGTGAGGTCATCCTTCCCCTCTCAACTCTTTCAATAGAGTTCGAGGAGGGTAGACCTTTTCCCACATACCAAAAATGCTTTCTCGCTTATGATTTCCTGGAAATATATTAGATCAGTGCTTGCATATTCATGAACATATTGTCTGTCTTTAATGCATAAATAGGCAGGTTTATAACAGGTATGGGCATCATAGCCCAGAGGGAAGTTCTCTGGCACATCTTGCTTCGTCTTCCATCTCCCTTCCATCTTTGTTGTTACTCTCTGTGCATTGCTATTACACCCTCCATCTCTGATTTTTCCCACATATTCTCATTGCCTTACAATTTTTATGAAAAACACGTGAAAAACCATTCAAACCCATTCGAACATGACCTTCGCCTTTGCTCCTCGAGTCTACCGCCGCCATACATCGCACTTCGAAAATCAAAACTCATATCTTTTACCTTTAAAGACTTACCACTGGTTCTTGCGATTGCGATATTACAACATTGCATATCGCAAATCACAACTTTTCCCTTTTTCTTTCAGGCTCACCGCCACATCATCCCTATCGCAAATCACATCCCGCAGTTTTTATCCTAATGCAAATTGCATCCTGCAATTCTTATCTTATCGCAAATCACATCCCGCAACTTTTCCCTTTCTCCATTAACACTTACCGTTGTTCTTGCCGATTGTGATGTTGCAATCGCGCCCCGCTGTTGGTCCCACCACCATGTCGCCCATCGCAGATCGCACTTCGCACCATTTAGATTTTACCTTTAAAACACTTACCGCTCGTTCTTGCGAAATCGCAAATCACAAAACTTCACTCGTCACACTTCGCACTTCGCGGAACTTACCACATTGCATATCGCAACCCGCAAATTTTACCGCGTCGCAAATCACACTTTGCAATTCTAGTTTGTTCTTGTTAATTCTTACCACTATCCCCTTAAACTTGCGATATTGCGATTGTGAGATCGCATATTGCAACTTTTGTTCTCCATCGCACTCCACTACGTCACTCGTCGCAAATCACACTTCACACTTTTTATTTTGTTCCTGTTGATTCTTACCGCTATCCCTTTAAACTTGCGATATTGCTATTGTGACATCGCACATCACAAATTTTCTCCTCCATCGTACTCCGCTATCACACTTTTGATTTCTTTCCGTTCCAAAGTCATTTCTCATGCTATAATAAAGTATTATAAGTTTTTAACCCCCTCTTTCCACTTCCAAACCTCGTTTCATGTGTTAAACCCCCCCATTAGTCTCTTTTAGCCCATTTCTTCCCTCCAAGGTGAAAATGAACTCTTTTCCATTATAATTGAGTCATGGATAACTTAGTTGCATGGATAGGAGCATGGTAGATAGATCATAGGATAAGTAGAGTGCATTTAGCCGTTTGGCCCAGTTAAGTGTGGTTTAGAATTATTTTACTTTATGTAATTTCATTTCTACAAATTAAATTAGTTTCCTTCCTGTCATTTATTTTTAGAAATTTAATTTAGTTCCTTACATCCATTTCATTCCTGCACATTAGATTAGTTCCATTTATATCATTTCCTTTCTGCAATTTAGTTTAATTTTTTTGGAGTATGACAGAATTCACTAAGAACCCCTAGTATTAGCACCCTTTCATAGAGTGGAAGAGGATGACATGAACAAAATGCATTTGCTGTATATATAGCACTGTCACCTCAAAGTTTGTACGAACCCTGGGTTGATAAAGTAAAGTAGGGTAGCCCCTGGGAGTTGCAACACTCTTGATGCAATACTATGGCTCACCACTATCTTCCATTTTGGCAAGGAATGCCTACTAAGTTGCCCAGTGACATTCCAAATTTTAAAGGAAAATCGGGAGAAGACATCTTGAATCATGTGATGACTTATCATCTATGTTGTGTATGCAATTATTTGATCGATGATTCGATTCGTTTAATACTTTTTCAAAGAAATTTGATCGGCTTAGCCGTAAAGTGGTACATTGAGTTACCATGAGGCTCTTTCAACAATTTCAATGCTTTAGCAAAAAAATTCCTTACTCATTTTCAGTTGCCAGTACATTATGATAATGGCACGGAAATTTTGACTTCACTTAAACAATGTACGTCTACGTACATTTCAGATCACATCCACGAATGGCGACGTAGACACAGCTTAGTCAAATTTTTCATTCCGGATCAAATTCTAGCTGAATGGCTCATCAAATCATTACTTCCTAAGATTACTGAAGATGTATCTAAAGGAGGCGTTGTAACAGAATAGTAGGTCATCACTCAAGCCCAATATCTAGACCTTGTCTACACACAGTATGGTACTTTGTATGAAAAAATTCCTGATTTACCTCGCCCAGGTCAACTTACTACAACTCCTTTTGGTTCTCATGCTGTAGACGGTGTAATCGGTACAGTTAATACATCAAAGAGTAAGAAGAAATCATCTAAATCTACTACTCCATTTATAACTATACCTGATTCACCTAAAGGAGACTCTTCCCTAGAAACTTATGCCAAAATTCATGTCGTAGACTCATCTACCATTAAAGCTAAATCCTTCGGCAATAATAAGAAAGGGTAGGGTAAAAATAAACAAAACAATTCTCCAAAAGGGAAAGAAGAAAAAACTGAACCATTAGACGAAAAATGGAAACCTCGTTATCCTTGTCTTATCTGTGATGAGGATCACTACACCAAAGAGTGCCCACATCGGGCCGAGGTATCCAAATTTGTCCAAGGTTCGCCCACACTCGCTGTCCTTAAAGATCCTTTTCCATCACAAGACAAAAAAATGATTGGATCTTCTTCCAATTCATCGGCAAATATTCTGATGATGTCCCAGGTCATGGTTGCAACACGATCTCAAGACTATGTATCTAAGAGTCCTGTAACCGGAAAGGAAACTGAATCATCCAGTTAACATCCAGTATCAAATCCTCCTATTTCTGAACCATTACACATCAAGAAACCTAATCCTCATTTGGTAATTAAATCACCTGTCAAAGGTGTACTTCGAAAATCAGCTTCAATCCACATGCAAGAGCTTCTCATAATTACAATATTGTTGAATATCTGGCCATATCCCCTTCAGCAATGTCAGCCCTCGAGGTGCTGCAATCATGTCTAGCTTAGAGGAAATTACTATTATCAGCTATTGGAGCGATTGATCCTCAATATTCTAATCTCTTTATCTTTTATCTCAAGAAATTTGTACTTAGACTCCCGCACCAAATGGCTTTTCAAAATCCTGTTTTAGTCAAATCTAGGTGATTTTTTTCGCACAATAATTGATGAGGGAGCATCTACGTGCATAATATCCTTAGTACGTTGGAAAAATATTGGTTATCCAACAATCAATCAGTCACCCATTATTCTTAAAGCCTTTGATGGAAGAGAATTTCATCCATTTGGAATACTCCAGGATCTACCTATAGAGGTAGAAGGAAAAGTCGTAACGCTTGAGGTGGAAGTTGCTGATGCCCCTCTTGACTACAACCTTATACTATGTCTAAGTTGGTCTTATGCTATGATCGTTGTGGTTTCATTAGTATTTCTAATGATCCAGTTTCCTCATAAAGGAAAGATTGTTAAAATCGATCAGTTGTCTTACTTCACTTCTGACCCTACCTCTACAGATAATATCCAACATGTTGGAAAGACGGTTATCCCTTATGAAGATGTTGGAGTAGGACTAGATAAATATTCTTCTCTTATTGGAAATTTTTTTATACCTCCTCCTAAATTACCTCGAACTATTGCCAATATCAATATGATTACATCAAGCACAATGTCATTTGATGACACATGGAATGTGCCTTTCGAATTTGAATTGGACTATTGTGGTGACGAGATGCCCTTAATTCCATATGAATCGGCATATGTAGCAGTACAATCACTTTCTGTCATTTCATCAACTAATACTGATCAAATGAATGTGGTCAGTAAAGTTTTTTCTTCTTTATCAAGCTCAATGATGACATATTTTTCTCATACTTTTCAACAAATGTTTTCAACTGATGAAAATATTCGAGAAATATTGTCATTGGATTAATTACCATGGGATAATCTTCATCATCGATCCTCTTTTTTACCTGACCTTGATAGAGTCTAAAATGAATTTTCATCCATATTTTCGATTGATTATAACCTCAAAATCCTATGTGTGTTCTTCACTCAGATTCTCAGATAAATTTAGGAAATATTTCCGTGACAATTCCTATTGACATTTCAATCAAAACAGGAATAACTGAAAACATTCATTTAGGTGCTTCTTGCTCAATTTAAGAGATCAATATGTACAAAGCCCTATTTCAAGAATTCCGAGACATTTTTGCTTGGTATTATGAAGAAATGCCAGGTATTGATCCTAAGATTCTGATTCATGAAATCAAAACATACCCGGATGCTAAACCTATTAGACAGAGATTACGTCTGATACATCTGCGAAAAGTTGCTGCTAATAAAGCTGAAGTTGAAAAACTACTTCGAGTAGGATTAATCTATCCTATTCCTTTAACAGATTGGGTATCTAGTATATTTATAGTCACTAAGAAACAAGGGACTATCAGAGTATGTGTCGATTATAGAGATATTAATAAGGCTTGTCCCAAAGAAAATTATCCTACCCCTTACATTGACCAAATTGTTGATGATTGTGCTGGAAATGAAATATTTTAATTTATGGATGGATTTTCTGGTTACAATCAAATAAACATACTCTCTGCCAATAAACCCAATACAACATTTATATGTCCATGGGGAACATTTGCATATTTTAAATTGCCTTTTGGACTGAAAAATGCTGGCACAACTTTTCAAAGAGATATGTATTACGCATTTCACGATATCAAACACATTGTGTATCCCTACTTGGATGACTTATGTGCTCATTCTTTATGCAGAAAAGATCATCCTACACATGTGTGTGCCATATTTATGTGATTTAGGCATTACAACATTCATTTGAATCCACAAAAATGTGTATTTTTTGTACAATGAGGATGCTTACTTGGTTTCATTGTTTCAAAAGAAGGAATTCGTGTCAACCCATTGAAGGTTGAGGCCATTGTGAATCTACCTCCTCCTTCCACTCTTCACCAACTCCATAGTTTTCAAGGGAAAGAAAAATATCTATGTCCTTTTATCCTGAACTATGTAGAGTTAACTAAAGGTTTCACTCGGTTATTAAAATAGGATGTTCAATTCATTTGGGATGAGCTTGCCGATAAATATTTTGATGCACTCAAACACGCATTGACCATGCACCATTGTTTCATCCACCTGATTATCACCAAGATTATTTTTTGTATTTAGTTGCGTCTAATTCCAAAATTGGAATGGTTTTAGTTCAAGAGGCTGACTCCAATGATGAAATTATGATTTATTACCTAAGTCAGAATCTCACCCCGAAAGAGATCAAGTATTCACAAGTGGATAAATTGGCCTTGGCAGTCGTTCAAGCTGTCCAACGGTTCCGTTATTACATATTGTTACGTAAAACCACAATGATATAATTGAAACCCTATGATGTACATTTTGACAAAACAATTGCTTGGGGGAAAATACTCTAAATGGATAGTTATCCTATAAGAGTTTGATTTAGAGTTCGAGAAATCCAAGTTTAAGAAATCACTCGTTTTTGCTGAACTTATGTGTGGCTTTCCCTATACTGAATTGGAAACAGTGGCAGAGGACCATCTTCCCAATGAATCTCTGTTTCTAATCAGTACATTAGATCCTTGGTATGGAGATATCATTATATATCTTCAAACCCAAACCTTTCGGCCAAACCTTTCACTATCTGATCGACGTAGAATTCGATACCAATCTCAACAATACAATATTTTTGGTGACACTCTTTATTATCGTGGTTCCGATTCAGTTTTTTGACGTTATATAACTCACGAAGAAGCCGAAAGGGTCTTAAATGATTGAAATTATAGAGCATGTAGTGGTCATATGTTTGGGTTTGCCACAACCCAAAATATATTGCGCGCTAACTATTTATGGCCGTCACTATTCAAAAATTGTATCCTTGCGGTTCGAAAATGCCATAATTTCCAAATTTTTTATCGAAATATTCGTGCACCTCCTACTCCTCTTCACCCAATCATAACTGTTGGTCCATTCACAAAATGGAGCATCGATTTCGTTACATGTAGCGCTCACTCGGTCGGGGGGCACGGGTATATTATTCTCGCTATAGAGTACTTTACTAAATGGGCCGAGGTGATGCCTACATTCACGACTGGCGGTAAAACTACAACTATTTTCATATTCAATCACGCAATTGCTAGGTTTGGTGTCCCTCAAGCTATCATTGCGGACCATGGTAGCCACTTTCGAAACATTACGATCACTGAATTTTCCGCTCAACTTGGCCTACGCGATGATAATTCTACACCATATTACCCACAAGCAAATGGCCAAGTTGAGGTTGTTAACAAGGTTTTAACCAACATGATTAAACAGATTGTAGGCAGTCATAAAACAAATTGGCATACCATGATTTTTCTGCATTTTGGGCATATTGTACCTTTGAAAAAACATCCATAGGGTTTATTCCTTTTCAACTCATTTATGGTTTAGAAGTTGTTTTACCCATTGAATGTGAAATCCCGTCACTCAAAATAGCCATTGATTTATAACGAGCTACCTCTGAAGAGGAAAAACACTTCGTATACCTAGCACAATTAGATGAGACTCACTGTATTGCTGCATTAGCTGCTGAAGCTAATAAAAAACGTGTTAAGGCTCAATATGATCAAAGCGTTAATCCTCGTATCTATTCAGAAGGTTTTAGTATACGATCAAGCTCACGATAAACTAGGCGCTGGTAAATTCAAACCAATGTGGCATGGTCCTTATATTGTTAAGTGTGTGCTTGCAAAAGGGGCCTATGAATTAGTTGATTATGACAGAGTCTATTTAGATAAGCTCAGAAATGGTCTTTATCTCAAGATATATTACTCATGATTTTTCGTGTGAAGATATTCTTTGTACATTAGTTACATTTTAGAATAGTGTGCTTTAGATTAGAGCAATGTGCCTTATATTAGTTATTTTGCTTGACAAGTTTTCGCTACTTTTGTTGCTTATCTTGATTACTCTTGATACTGCAGATGTCAACATTCCTTCAAACTTACATTGGCTTTGCTGACGGTGCCTGTCATAGTACACGGAACATATCTTCCGCTACTTGGGTTATCTATTCACCCACTGATGAGTTAGTTTCTATTCATGGGATTTGCCTCAGTGAAACAATGAAAAAGATTGCAGAATATAGCACAGTCATTGAGATATTATATGATGCCATTGCATTTGGAATTAAACGTTTGATTGTTAGGTTAGATTCAAAACTCATTGTATTACATTTAAACGATGTTTATGCTATCAAAAATTTATCTTTGTTAAGAATGTTTTTAAAGGTTCGTCTCTTGGAAAGACAATTTGATTACATTGAATATCAACACATTTCAAGAAATTTAAACACATTGGCTAATGCATTGGCTAATCAAGTTTTAAATAGATATTTGCAGCATTGAAAGTAAAACAAAACAATATTCAATCCATATTGAACAAGATACTCAAATATCGAAAATAGTAATATCATTAGGTCAAAATAGTTGTGTGTCAAAAAATATTACATCATCTATGATCATAGGTGTCAAACGCCTTATGATATAAATATACCGATACAAAAAAATAAAATGCAAATCCATATCGACCATCAACTATCCATGATGATGATCATGGTATCAGAGTATAACGCACGCCACTCTGCGCAGATATCACCTGAATGGACCTGGAACCCCCGTCACCAGATTGTGTTTTAACTCTGTAAGGGCCTTTGCTACATCAGTCAGTGATGGATATCCTGCTATATTTTTTGCTTCTTGTCTGTCGAAACAATGAAGCACCGTTGGTCGTGTTGGGTGTAATATCCCAAAATGGGAAAATCAAATATACTTGCACAGAAAACACATTTTTTAGAAATATAAACATCAACAGAAAAATGAAGCACATGAATCCATTAGATCTGAAATTATATCAACCACATCTGAGAGGAAATCAGAAACAAATGTCTTTTGCCCAGTTAAACAGGCCTCCCATGCTCAAAACAACTTAAAAATGATGAATCCCCAAGACTACTGCAATACAGAAATTACTGCATAAGTGACTATGCAGTCTAATGAGGGTTATAATAAAAAATATAGATACAAAACATATTTTCTCATATATTAATCAATAATGCTAAAAAACAGAGATCTAGTCTCTTTTACATAGACCCAAGATGACCCGGCAAGGGTTTCTTGATAGAAATGATATACATGAAATATATACTGTAAATATATGGTTGAATCATGATGTATAGCTGAAGCTTTGCAAAAAAATGGCTTAACATGCAAAGAAATGGTTTTAGACTCTCCTACTAGCCTTCCGGGACAAAGGCTGATCCTTCTCTTGGGAAACTAGCTCATAAAAGTGGGGTTTTAAACTCTCCCACTGCAACACATTAAGAAATAACGTAGTTTCTAGAAGGGACTGAATTTTTGCTGAAGGTAAATACTTGGCCTAACACCAGATAGTGGAAAATGCAGCTAAGAAATCTCCTCTTAGATTTCTTAAACAAGATCTCCAAGAAAGAGTAGGGAATCCCCGCATGAGAAAACCCTTGCACTAAACAGTGAAGAAAAATTAGCTAAATAGCCAAAGAATGCAAGAAGTCTAAATAGACCACATAAAAAATATAATCTCAATCATGCTCCATATGTTTTCCATCCCCTCCATTATATAGTTGATGAGCTTCCTCACCAAGGGTCCCACCCCATTATGAGGTTGCTTCCATGCAAAGGCTCCTTCACCAAAGTTACGCTGTCTCCATTAGTCTTGCTCATCTATTTACAACGTTTTTTGATTTAGTAAATCTTGACTGGATCAACTTTGATTGGATCTTCATGCCTTGTCTCCTTCCACACTCAAGGTGTCTTCATTTTGACTAGCTAGATTGATCTTCATTCACATTGAGCTGTCTTTATTTAGGATCCACTCCTCATATAAAAATGTTGTTGACTTGGTCAAACTTGAATTTTTCCACACATTTTAGACCCTTTTCACACATGTGGATGCTTGATCTGGTTATTACATGATCCCTTTTCACATTATGAGGGATTTTATTCCTACTTAAGCAATCTTATGAGCCTCCTTGCCCATTTATTCATCTAACTAGATTTTAAGAGAAAAATTAATATTCCTATTAGCTGCATGCTAATTTAGGAATATTACAGTCTTCCCCTCACAAATGTTGCTTGTTCTCAAGCAACTGTAAGGGTGCAGCAAAATATCCCCTCCTCCTCTTGTGGCCTCCTTATCCAAAATCTCCACCATTGCTTCAGATTTTCTGCAATAATTCTGTCTCCCAATGGTTCCTCCCAAGTGTGCATGTTGGATTTTGGTGGATAAACCAAATGGCTCTCATAATGAAAGAAAGGAAGGTCTATATGGAAACCTTCTTGCTGATCAATGGCCTCCTCAAGATAGAAGTGATGACAATCATGGGGAATTTCATCATCAATGAAGGACTCCCACCTCCATGCTATCATCTAAATGAAATGAATCACCTCCCAGCTTGGTAATTCATAGTAAAGCTCCTCCCAATTTCTCATGAGAGGCATGTCCCAACTGTTCCAATCAATCATATGGTCCACCTCACAAAGAAACAAGTGATCTAATATAGTGGCCATATAGTTTCCCATGCTTCCCTTGGAACATGTAGTGCAAAAAATGTAGGAAATTTCTTTCCACAAGGACACATCCCACCAATGTGTCTCTCCTTCAACCATATCCCCAACAAAGATAAGAAAATTTTTAGCATATGGGATCATAATCAAGGTCATGCTAGCTGCCATATGAAATAAAGGAGAAGGGCAATGGTCCTTCATGTGTAACCAACGCAGTTTTATTCCTAACTGCCATAGAATATGATATAACAAGTGTTTTTCCCAGCACTTGTTTGCTGCCCCATCCTTCTTGCATGCTTGGAGAAGGTGTATGATGGTTGGTGTTAATGAATCACACCATGAAGAGTACATCATTTCTCCAATATTTCCCAAGGAATGACCAACATCACCATTTTTCATCGCCCCAAGTGGCTCATGAAGCCCATAAGAAAAGGTGCCCCCTCTTGGAGCAAAGACCTGCACATGAGTGTTAAGAAAATGCAAGTATATAATAAGTATATCATGATGTCCAACAATACAATGTTTATCATACACTTGGTTTAAATAAGCAAAGTAGCTCATGGATGAGCTCCCTCTCACACCCAATGAATAAGGAGGTGGAAATGATAACTCTTCCCAACAGCTATGTTCCTCCTCAACCAAAAAATTATCCAAGCACTTCCTCATATGAGAGTGCATATCCTCTTTGAAGTTTTCCCACATGAATCCATCTAAGATAGTATGATATGCTCTAATGAAACCAATGGGTTTTGAAAGCAAGATCTCATAGGTTGTATTAAGTAGTTTCTCCTTGAGTTTGGAGTCTCTAGCTAAATAAATATGATCATGGGAATAAATGACTCCCTAAACTACTTTATACCTCCCATCCATCACTTGCCCATCAAGAAAATTACATGTGAAGAGGTCCTTGGAGTATTCCATCAAGATTTGGGAATCCCAATAAGGATCTAGGCTCCCCAACAATGAGAACGCCGTAGAAATCTGAAATGTAGCCCCTATCATAGCATGGCTCTCCTCTTTGACATGCTTGATGCCAAAGTCACATGTTGGAGTACTATCAACTTCCTTTTGCTACCTCCTTTGCAGCTGATATTTCTCAAGACAATATTGAAGTAGATGGAAGTCAACCTCCCCTTAGAAATTCATTTTCTTCCAAAACTTCATCAATTTGGCCCATGCATGAAAGAGTGTTGATATCCTCTTGTCATGTTCAAAAATCTCTTTTGTGAGTGAAAATATCATTGGCTGCCCAAAAGATATGGATTTTCTAGATGACATCATGTCTATGCCATCACAGATTTCTAAATTTCCCTTTTTCAGCTCAAATAGCTGAGTGGAAGATAACAATGCCCAATTTAGAAAATTGCTTATCTCGCCTTTGAATCCATGAAAGATTCTCTGCGCTGTGCTAGTTTCTCCCAAATATCCCTCCTTAGCCAAGTATGTAAATGTTGCCCATAGTTGAGAGAACACTTTAGTTTTTCTCCCATCAGGAGGTCTCCCCAGTGGAATGCCTCCATGTAAAGAGACATCAAGGCATAAGGCAAGATGTGTGTGTGTGTGGATATATTTGTCCTTGCCTTCCTTGCATAGATCCTCTTGCCTTCTTTGTGTATAAATCTTTTGAAATAAAGAGGGGTGCATTCTCTTCATCATGTGATGCTTGCCCTCATATTTTCCTTCTTCTATCTTCAAGATCTCACCATTTGATAATGATGGCACATGTTTCACATGGATTGTGCCACAATCCCCACATGTGAGAGTCTTTGGAACTCCTTGCAAGAATGAAAGAGTTTCTCTGCTTGGAGAAAGTGCTCCATCTTCCTCTTCATGAGGTCCTAGATGTGCTCTTTTCATGACTGCGTTAGCCTTCTCTTCCTCCTCTTCAATAGCTGAAAATGCCTCACCATCAACAAGAGACCTTAGATCTTGGTCTTCTTTTGAAGAAGGAATCTCCATGTCTTCTTCTTGAGAAGAAAGTTCTTCATGCAATGGGGAATTTTCCCTTGGAAAGATATCATACAAGTTTTCATCCCCTTCAATGGTTTTATGAAATGAAGCTGAGTTTATGGACCCTTCCAACCCATGCAAGAGTTTTGTTTGATTTTATTTGATAAACTCCATAGAAGGTGTTTCATAATATTTTACATCAAACCTTTCCACTACTCTTCTAATGAACTTTACATAAGTAGATGTATTTGCATTCTTTAAGGAAAAAGATTCAAACAACCACCAAGCATAAGCCTTACCCTCTAAATGTAGCATTGCTACTCTGATGGATTCCTTTTCTAAAACTTGATGTTGTTGCACATAGGTGTCTAACTCCTTCACCCAATCCCTAACTGGACATTTAGGTGATCCATCAAAATTAGATAGGAAGAACCTACCCACACCATGCTGCTTGCTCCTAGTGCTTCTTTCCTCCTTGATCTTGCAAAACCCTTGGAAGTTCAAGTGATCTTTGAACCCCTTAGCTTGAGCTTCATACTCTTTCAAATAATCACCAAGAGTCTCCTTATTTGGCACATCTCCTTTCTTCTTCTTCTTTGTCATGAATAAGTGGCTGATAGAGCGTTGTAAATCTGATGATGTGGCTGAATGATCACACCCATAAGATGAGGAATTAGAGCTTTCCTCATGTATATATCTTGCAGATCTTGTTGAGGGACTTCTATGTCTTTCCCTCCTCATTTCTTTGATGTCTTTTCTTCTACCCTGTAGAGTTTGAAAGAGAAGTTTTGAGAACCTATTTCCTCCAAAAAATAAGGGTTTGCTTTGATCTCTCTTGTAGATCTTCTCCTCCCCATGAGAAGACTCCATAATGGTTGAAGAACACAGGCTGAGCCAAGATTAAGGCTATGATACCACTGTAATATCCCAAAATGGGAAAATCAACAATACTTGCACAGAAAAGACATTTTTCAGAAATATAAACATAAAAAAAAATGCAGCCCATGAATCCATTAGATATGAAATTATATCAACGACATCTGAAAGGAAATCAGAAACAAATGTATTTTGCCTAGTAAAACAGGCCTCCCATGCTCAAAACAGCTTAAAAATGATGAATCCCCAAGACTACTGCAACACATAAATTACTGCATAAGTGACTGTGCAGTATAATGAGGGTTATACTCAGAAATATAGAGACAAAACATATCTTCTCATATATTAATCAATAATGCTAAAAAACAGAGATCTAGTCTCTTTTACATAGACCCAAGATGACCCGATAAGGGTTTCTTGATAGAAATGATATACATGAAATAGCTGCTGTAGATCTATGGCTGGATCATGATGTATAGATAAATATCTACATAAAAATGGCTGAACATGAAAATAAATGGCTATAGACTCTCCTACTAGCCTTCTAGGAAAAAGGCTGATCCTTCTCCTAGGAAACTAGCTCATGAAAGTGGTGTTTTAACCCCTCCCACTGCAACACCTTAAGAAATAATGTAGTTTCTGGAAGGGACTGCGTTGTTGCTAAAGGTAAATACTTGGCCTAACACCAGATATTGTAAAATGCAGCTCAGAAAGCTCCTCTTATATTTCTTAAACAAGATCTCCAAGAAAGAGTAGGGAATCCCCGCATGAGAAAACCCTTGCACTAAACATTGCAACAAAATTAGCTAAATAGCCAAAGAATGCAAGAAGTATAAATAGAACACATACAAAATATAATCTCAATCATGCTCCATATGGTTTCCATCCCCTCCATTATATAGTTTATGAGCTTCCTCACCAAGGGTCCCACCCCATTATGAGGTTGCTTCCATGCAAAGGCTCCTTCACCAAAATTACGCTGTCTCCATTAGTCTTGCTCATCTATTTACAACACTGTTTGATTTAGTCAATCTTGATTGGATCAAATTTGACTGGATCTTCATGCCTTATCTCCTTTCACACTCAAGGTGTCTTCATTTTGACTAGCTAGATTGATCTTCATTCACATTGAGCTGTCTTTATTTAGGATCCACTCCTCATGTAAAAATTTTGTTGACTTGGTCAAACTTGACTTTGTCCACACATTTTAGACCCTGTTCACACATGTGGATGCTTGATCTGGTTATTACATGATCCCTTTTCACATTATGAGGGATTTTAATCCTACTTAAGAAATCTTATGATCCTCCTTGCCCATTTATTCATCTAACTAGATTTTAAGAGAAAAATTAATATTCCTATTAACTGCATGCTAATTTAGGAATATTACATTGGGCCAAAATCTACATCTAATTTTTTTTATCAGTATTTGGATGATAAAAAATAAAATAAAAATTAGATAAAAGAAAAACTCAAAATGATACCTTTTACCTGATGCATCCCAGTATGTTCCCGGTGGGACTGATGTGTCAGGGTCACCCTTGAAATCAACCCATGCATAAGGAAAATCTTCAATCATGAATATTTGGCTCGAGAGCCATACAAAAAACTGAGGAGTATATCAAACCACATGACCACCATTGCCACCATGGCGAGCCATCAATGAAACCCATCGCAACATGCGTGGTTCCCTCGGTCCCATCAAATCCACTAGTGACTGCTGAGGTACCTTGAGTGGAATCCTCTTCAAAGCGAAAGATATGAGAATGGCTCCATAGCTGAAGTTCTTCAGCTTCCCATTCTTTTCTCTCGTGAGATAGCATTTCATGTTGACCAACACTCCTTCACACCAGTTGAAAATTGTTCCCCCGAAACACTCAACAAAAATTTGCATTTGTGCTTTGGCAGCCATATGTGGAGCTACACTACCACACAATCGGGTAACTATAAAAGCAATGATTTTAAGGTCTAGTCTTTCGATGGGTTTTATGTTGATATGACCATGCTTCAGTTGTGAATCCTGTGTGAAATATTTCACCATATAAGAAGTAGTAGGAAGTCCCCCCTGGTCGTGTCCCGAATAAGGAAACGTCTCTTCCTCCTCGGGATAAACTGGTGAGGAAATAAATATCCTCTGTCTCAATCACAAGCTTGTGATCCCCGATGATGAAACATTGTTCCTGGACATCCCAGGCATTGACCGGCCAAGTCATGAGTTCCACATGTGCTTTCATTCCTTGTATTGCCGAAAATTTATATAAACCACAATTCTTTAGCACACGAAGCATTGCTGGGCTATCCATGGCTTCATTATCATGCAATTCATGCCCTCTTTCTCTGCACTCAAGCATGATTGGTTGCCTGCAAACAATCATTTAGGAATATTAGAAAACTTGTGGGAGAATTTGGAGCAATTTTTATGGATGAAAATTTAGATTTTGAAAACCACACGGCGCTTGCATGGTTTTTATTCATACATAGTGCATTTTTTTGCACGATTTATGTATAAAAACTGCGATGGCCTGATGATTTTTTATATTAAAAAATCTTTGGGGTGCGCGGTTTCTACCACAAAAACATGTGCATCCTCTAGGCCGGATTCTAAAACCTTTTTTCCTTCAAAAAAATGACCTAAAAATTAAATTGAAAAAGTAAGCAGATGAAAAGCAAGACAATGAAGAGATGAAATACCTAGAACTGACGGTTTGCGAAACGGTTGGCTATTTCTCCCGATAACCGCTCCAGGAGGTTTATGGTAAAAACTCCTTTTCATTGCTTTGAAAATCAAAAGGTAAAAATGATTTGTTCTGACCACTTTTTATAGGTTTCTGTAAATAAAATAATATTATTTTGTTTATTTTTACCTTTAGAAGTTAAATTTTGAATGTTTTTACCATGATTGAGAGTAGATGATTATAATTTTTTGAGTTTATGTGCAGGGAACAGGTTGTGTTTGAAACAGATCATTTTGAAAATGAGTAAACTTTTATCACTTTTTTGGGCTCTCAAAAAATTTGAAAAGCGAAACCACAGAGTCCTCTTTTAAGCCCTTTTCAGACTCTCTAAACATGAAAATATTGCCGAGCACTTGACTATTTGAACTCGTTAAAATAAATGAAGAGTCGTTTATTCAGTATAAGTTTACCCTTTTTTTTCAGACTAAACTTGACTAATTAGGAAAAATGTATACGTTGACTAAGCATGGTCAATAGAGTTCTCTCCAACATTATCCTTTTTACAGGTTTGAGAGACTAAAATTATGAAAAAGAATAGTACGAAGTTTACATATGTTTTTCTTCTGACTCCCTAAAACTGAAAAACACCGAGTTAATCCTATGCTGGACTTGTTAAAACTAAACAATGCAGAACTTGTCGATTACAACAGGATCAAACCACTCCTTCTTAGGGTTCATTAAAAATATTGAGTGGGACTTGTTCGAAGGATGAGCTTACACGACAAGAAAATGTTATCTTCCTCAAGCTTGAAAAAAAAAAGAGGTACTTGCCTGTAATGGTGGGGGAAACATTGAGAAAAATAATCCATGTTTTATACCTGTTTTTAAAAGCAACATGTCACTCTTGAACACGAAACTTTGTCGCACCTGTGTCTGGGTTGGGTAATCCTTTTGTCTTCAGCCAATTTTTGGTATTATCTTTAATTCAAATGCTGCCAAGTCATTTATAGTTTCATTATGTGTTCAAGGGAGACTACAATTTCAAATTCACTATTCGTTGCAAACATTTGTCTCCATTCATGTTGACCATCCTTGAGTCAATCCTTCAAAAAAATTTCTTCAAAACTTGACCTAATGGTTTTGTGTCGTAGGCCCTCCTGTGAAGGATCACTTTCTATCGACATCATCTCATTATATAGAAAGCTGATTTACAATCCTATCAATACCTTGGAATCTACATAGCATAATGGGAGGTTTCTCACTTTCAACGATAGCTTTTCATCATTGGCCTTCGATCGAATGAGTCTATGAGTGTTTGACTGAAAATTATTCATTCACACTTCATAGATTTTACTGAAGTATTTTGAGAGCCATTTTCATTACTGGTGGTTTCTCTCACACTTATTAATGGTTTTCATCATTGACCAATAATTAAGTGGTTTCTACCATGTTCGACTTTGAAACAATCAATCGCATGGATAGATTCATACTAGTTCGAGAAGCAGAAATCAAGACCCTGGATCTAGTTTCAACCATCTAGGTTGCGAGGAGTTATGTATTCATGATATAGTATACTTCTTCATAACAGATGGTTGCACCCATACTGTGTCTACTTTTGATGTAATGCTAAAGCCATATTTGTACCAGAACATTTATTTAGTTTTTCTCTTATTATGGGAATGCCTACCATAGGGATGATTATATATATTTGCAATGAATGTTTCTTACAGGTTTTTGGCCGGTTTCTCCAATCCAATCCTTGGAATGATAAAGCGCTTCACTCTATCGAAAATTTTTATCAAGCTTCGCACTTTAGGGGGAAATCTATTACATGCCATTTTTTCACTATGAAATTTGACTTTCATTATGGATCTATCACCGTCCATATTCATACTTCCTTAGAAGTAAAAACATCCATGTTTCTAAACCAAGTCTTGGAAACTGAAGAAAGCTCTTTAAAAACCCTTAAAAGGTTACTTGTGCTCTTTTTGTGGTCATTTCTCGTGCATGCGCTGATACTTCTTTTATTTTCCGCGGTGCTCAACACTCAGTTCGCCAATAAAAACTGCACCCCCCCATAAAAGGAAGTAAACACGAAAAAGTAACTTCTAGAAGCTTAGTTAGGTGAATATTCTTCCAAATAGAAGCCTCTAGAGTCCTGCCAGTTCAAGCTATATCCCTCCACTCATGGATCTTATCCCTTGGATAAAGGAACCCTAATCCCTTCATTAGAGGATCTCATCCCTCTCTTGATGGATCTGAAACCTCCTTAATCTCTCTATAAATTGAGCTGAAGTTTCAGGGTTAGGGTAGTTTGTTTAAAATATAATTGTACATTGAAGATCACACCTTTGTACACAATAGTTAATTGAAGATAAATCTATGTTATTCATTCTAGAGAAAGTCTTGTCAAACTAAGGGGCACGATTGGGTAGACATACGAGAGAAATCTATACAAAATCAAGTCTCAGGTTGTAAGATTTCTCTTTCTTATTCTTGATAATACATATGGATCTAATTTTATCATTGTGATGTTTTTAAACTCATTGAAATAAGTCAATACTTAATCTCCTTGATCATTAAGTTGAACTGGTGTTTTTTATTATTATATACTGTAGGTGCTTTGATTCTTTGCATGTTTGTGATTATAGGTCCTTCTCAGCATTGAAGGATTTCTTTGGAGTGAAAGGAAAAGGTCTACATCAAATGTCTCGTTGAAAGGTAGGAGCATAACCTCCTCATTTCTAAGTTATAATAATATGAATGCTAATAGTTTAGAGAAAGAGGTATTCAAATGGTTGTTTGTTTCTAGTTATTTGTTGGGATACTAGGGAGATCACTCTTGTCCGCTAGAGGGATTTATCCAGAAAACAAGCTTGTCAGAGTTGCAGAAATTGGGACATGTGAGAATTAGTCAAGAGAAGGAAGAGGAAACTAATGGAGCCTATGGTAGAAAATATCGAACTAGATACAAATTGTATAGAAGGGACATAGTTAGAGGTGGAAGATCACTGGATACACTTGACATGAGGGTTGGTATGTATGGTCATCATTCTAGTTCATCATCCAGGAGACATTGTCATTGTCATCACTGTCATAATCCTTATAGGAGGAGGGAGTATTTTCTTGAAGAGTTCAAGAATGTGAAGCCTCCTAAATTTGATGGAGAGATGAATAACCCAGAAGATGTAGAGGCATGGTTGCTTGGGATGAATAAATTCTTCAAATTGTACAAATATTTAGAAAACATGAAAGCCAAAATAACCACCTTCAGTCTAGAAGGGAAAACAAATATTTAGTGGGAAGATGTGAAGAATTTCAAGGGTATTTTATAAGTGGATTTTATTTGGGATGACTTCGATGATGAATATCCATGAGCTTGGGTCTAGGATAGAATCTTAAAATATCTGACGCTACCAAACCAAGAATCTCAACATAAATACTTTTCACAACGAAATATGAACAATAGTAAATCACACATTCACAAAATATATACAAATTTTTACATTTTTCAACCCAACTTCATTATATTAAACAACATATAATACAACAATCTAAGGATCTCATACCAAGGATATGTATAAATTTGAATAATAGATGAATTATTCACCGAGATTATCATGATTACAAACTATTTGAGCTTCATGCATAATACATAACCTCTTCTACCATTGATCATCAATTTGCGTAATTAGAAGCAGTCGCATGCGCACATTAAAACATAATCAAGCACACATATCAACACAGTATGTAATGGGGAAAGCTTACAGATGAAAACCCCCAACTATCTTTATATTATAATGATAGATAAAATGTAACAATACATAGCACAAAGTCCTCACAAGCTCTCAGCACTATCTCCAATTGTTACACACAAACAAGCTCAGATCATGCACATCCCATGCTCCAATCTGCTCCACCTGTCTGCCTGCCTCTACTGCGCAATCCAAGATGAAGAATGATGAGATCCAAGTTCGAATCCCAGCAGCTACAATTCTGCGGCAATCCTCATTGGAAATCTCAATCAATGTGTGTGCAAATCTCATGCACGAAGCTATAGTCACAAACGATAGTAGACTCACCCTTTCACCCACCTCTAACACTGGTCTCCATTGAGCTGTCCATGCATATGATTAGCGATGTATTCTTTGGTTGATTTATGAGTTAATAATTAGTGAATTAATTAATAATTAATTCACACCACTCATCACTAGTGTATTTATCGGTTAGACTAAATACAACTAGTTCAACTAAGTTAAACCGAACACAACTCCATCAGCTGTCTCATCGACTCCACCAAACTCACACCACATGAGTTCCAAGCGAAGTCAACCATGCAATAGCTCAACTAACCCCTAGGAATAGCGTAGTTCATACGTCGGTACCGCATGTGCCACATCCCATAGCCCCAGCGAAGTGCTCCGAGAGGATAAGATAATGTTTAGAGTCCAAATATTATTAAGAGCTAATAATATTCGACATATCTATTTTTAGACTGGCAATCTAAAAATAGATTCCGCCCAATATGTCTAAAAATAGAAATCCATATATTTTTCCAACTTGACCAACCATCCATAAATAGCATCCCGCAACTTATAGAATATGCTCCATATGTCTAAAAATAGACATAGTCTAAAAATAAACTTTGCGACAAAAATCACCTGTGTGGCCCCCACCTAGTTTTGGTGATCACTTTCCAACTAGGATCAGGAAAGATGTTTCAGGATGCCTCCTTCACTGTTTCTTGTTGCAATCTTCAACAGGATAATGGTCCTCATACATCCACTAGTACAAGATACAAAACAAGATACTCTGACCATTTGGCTGTAGCATACTCTCTCATCTCCTCTCGGTCGTATCCTGTACCTACCCATTCCTTCGGCTCCCGATCTGCAGCTCATGCCTCTATCAATGCTCCAAGTCCATCTCACCACTGAATCTCGACTATCCAATCTACTCTCTAGTTGTCCCTTCATCCATAAAGGGCACAACGCATCGAGACTCTTATCGAGTTGTTCACAGTTCCACTTGTGAACAAATCTCAATCTGCTCATTGCTGCTCATCAACTACTTAGGGACTTCAACCCACTATGGTATTTCTGTGCTGCACCGATGAAGACCAACATAGGGCACATAGGGCTTCCACGTATCACTACAAGATGTCCATCTCCCACAATGAACACGGGCTAGGAGGACTTCCCATCATCTTCTATATAAGTCTTCTCCACACACAAGTCTAGGGCTCCACAAACTACTCTTGGATGAGTAGACCCTTGAGCTCATCAATTTCCTCTATCGCAACTACAGTTTTCCATCAAGGTGTTTCTCACTGGGATCCAACTTGGACATTATCAGATTGTCCTCCAGGAGACCATAATTTTCCAATCCACTTCCACACTTGTTCCACTCTCATGCTACACTCCAACAGTCCACGAGTGACCAAGTCGACATTGTAGCATCTGCACCTAGTTAGGGAATTCTCACACCTAGGAAACCCTTACACACGACTTCCCACAGACTTCACCAATCTGCCCTTTGTTCTGCAATAGAGGAGCTATTGCACAAATATGGGCCCCATCATTTCCTCACCTATTATATCCATCCAGTCAACATCCAAATGCCACCAAGGAGTCATCTACAAGCTTAACTTGCTGCTGCCTCCTTGCCCTTGGGATCTATGCATACTGTTGTAGCTACTTGTTATTGGTTAGGGCATTCACTGCTCTATAACACCCCTCAAAAAATTCCTACAACATACCTTTTTTCACTATGCATTCCTTGTACAATCACCTGCACCCTTTTCTTCCCTTCAAGCCCTTACTTAAAACTATTATAAGCCTTGTAACCTTACACAAGGCACCATACAACAGTATGATTGCAACAACAAGGATATCGAGTTCCTTTCCAAAGGTTACACCCTCTGTCCACCTAATTTCACTTCTATAGGGGCTACGACTGGGTTAGAGACCTTCACTAGGCCTCTTGGCCCTCTAACATGCCTCCACACAGAGCTGTACCTACAACTATTTCTGCGGCCCAGGAAAGAGTACAAACATGCCACAAATTAACATAAGACATACCCAAGCTTACCCATGTGACAATGACTCCAATATACATCCTAAATGCATCCACAACCGGTGACAAGGCACACCAAATAGGTCTCCCAAGCTCCCTCAGGCCCGCGACATTCTCCACAAGGTAACCGAGACTCATTTTTTGGGTTAACCTTCCATAATTGTACCCTTTCCCTCTTGTCCTTACTACCCTTCCTTCGCAGTAATTTCAGAGCTCTTCTTGTGATGTATATGCGCTTAGATATCCCTTTATGAGGTCTCACAATGCCTCTAATTATATGCTTTATGTGAGGATCGAAAAACCCTCCAAAGGGCACCTCTAACACAAGGTCGACATGCCTTTGTGTCTCTCTTTGCCCACCATAATACATAAAAAATAATATCTTCACTTGTAGACCTCAAAATTCAATGATTTTCATTGCATTTGATTCGTCTCAACAAGTACTATCATGCTCATCCATCACATGTCAAAAAATCACCATGGTTTAAGCCCAAACATTGATGGGTGCAAAACCTCAAGCTTGGGTTCCAAGCCCACAAGCATACTTGTGGCGCTTTTCCCTCCAAACCTTGAACACTAGGGCTTGGAGTACCTCCCAAGCTACACAAATATCAACACTCCCTCTTAGTGAGGGAGGTATTTTCAAGACTAGGAAGTAACCATCATAATCTCCGATGACACTAGCTCATCTGGTATCCATTGCTGAAGCATACCTTGTAGAATAAATCTGACAATCTCCATAGTGCCTCTACCTCATAACATCTAAACCTGAAGGTCCCAAACCTGCATTGGGATTCTCCCTTTGAGGATAGACTCCCTATGAGCCTACATGATCTCCATTGGCTCAATCCTGCAAGCAATCATCCTCTTGGATCAAATACCACTCATGCAAATCCCTCCAATCTCAGATATGCAACATCATGATCCGATGAAGACACTAGCCTACCAATATCCAATCCATCACATGAAGCCATCTCAATCAACCTGATCTCGTCCATGCCGAAGAAACCCTCGAGTTGTACCAACCATCCATGAAAAACAAATGGAAGTCCATGATCAACATCTGCCCTACAACAAACTGTTGTTCACTAGGCTCACCACCAATTCATGAGAACTACCAGCTAATCTCGTTTCCAATCCAGTCAAGACCACACCTCCATGTCTTTAGTTGAACCCTCTACTCCATGATATATATACCCACATCTCCCTCTAAGTTGCTTTGTTGTGCACACTTTGATTCATTATCTCTCAAAGTAGCTTAGATATGCTGTGATACCATGTTGAATTTCCATGACCTTGGGTCTAAGATAGAATCTTAAAATATTTGATGCTATCAAACGAAGAATCTCAACATAACTACTTTTCACAGCGGAATATAAGCAACATTAAATTACACATGCACATAATATAGACAAATTTTTACATTTTTCAACCCAACTTCGTTATATTAAACAACAGATATTACAACAGTCTATGGCTTCCATACCAAGGATAATGACCCTCATATATCTACTAGTACAAGATATTAACAAGATACTCTAAACATATAGATATAACATACTCTCTTAGCTCCTCTCAGTCGTACCCTGTACCTTCCTGGTCCTTCGACTCCCAATCTGTAGCTCTTGCATATATCAATGCTCCAAGTCCATCTGGCCACTGAATCTCGACTATCCAATCTACTCTCTATTTGTCCCTTCATCCATCAAGGGCACAACACATCGAGACTCTTGTTGAGTTTTTCACAGTTCCACTTATGAACAAATCTCAATCTACCCACTACTTCTCCTCAACTACTTAGGGACTTCAACCCACTATGGTCTTCCTGTGTTGCACTGATAAAGACCAACATAGGGCACGAAGGGCTGCCACCTAACACTGCAAGATGTCCATCTATCCCTAATGAACGTAGGCTATGAGGACTGCCCATCATCTGCTATAGAAGTCCTTCTCCACACACAATTCTGTGACTCCATAAATGCTCCTGGATGATCATTCCTTTGAGCTCATAAAATGCCTCTCTCACAATTACCTTTGTCCATCAAGGTGTTGCTCACTGGGCTCCAACTTGGACACTATCACACTATCCTCCAACATACCATTAATGCCCAATCAACGTCCACACTTGGTCCACTCTCACGTTGCCCTCCAAAAATCCATGAGTGACCAAGTCCACATTGTAGCATCTGCACCTAGTTAGGGCATCCTCACACCTACGATACCCTTACACATGACTACCCACAAACTTCACCAATCTTCCCTTTGTTCTGCAATATAGGAGCTATTGAAAAATCTGGGCACCATTGTGTCCTCACCTAGGACATCCATTCAATCAACATCCAACTTCCACCAAGGAGTCATATATAACCTTAACTTGTTGCTGCCTCCTTGCCCTTGGGATTTGTGCATACTGTTGTAGCTTCCTGTTACTGGTTAGGGCATCCACCACTTTGTAACACCCCTCCAAAAAATTCTACAACATACATTTTTTCACTGTTTATTCCTTGTACAATCACCTGTCACCCTTTTCTACCCTTCAAGCCCTTACTTGACACTATTATAGGCCCTGTAACCCTACACAAGTTACCCTACAACAATATGCTTGCAACATCAAGGAGACCGAGTTCCTTTCCAAGGGTTACATCCTCTATCCACCTGTGTTCAATTTTATAGAGGTTATAGATGGGTTAGAGACCTTCACTAGGCCTCTTGACCCTCTTGACATACCTTCACACACAGCTGTACCTACAACTATTTCAGCGGCCCAGGACAGAGTACAAACATGCCACAAATTAACATAACACAAACCCAAGCTTACCTCTGTGACAATGACTCCAATATGTAGCCTGAACGCATCCATAATCGATGACAAGGCACACCAAGCATATCGCCCAAGCTCCCTTAGGCTTGTATAATTATCCACAAGGTAACCTGCAGTCATTTTTCAAGTTGACCTTCCATACTTGTGCCCTTGCCCTTGCTCCCTTTCTGCCCATCCTTCACTATAATTTCAGAGCTCTTGTTGAGATCTAGATGCACCTGTATATCCCTTTATGAGGTCTCAAAAGGCTTCTATTTAAATGATTTATATGAGGATCAAACAAACCTCCAAAGGGAGCCTCTAACACAAGTTCGACATGCCTTTATGTCTCTCTTTTCCCACCATAACACATAAAAATAAATATCTTCACTTGTATGCTTCAGAATTCGATGATTTTCATTGCATTGGATTCATCTTAATGAGTACTATCATCCTAATCTATCACATGCCGAAAAATCATCATGATTTTGGCCCAAATATCGATGGGTGCAAAACCCCAGTCTCGGGTTCTAGCCCGCAAGCCTACTTCTGGTTCTTTTCTCTCCAAACCCCGAACACTAGGGCTTGGAGTACCTCCCAAGCTACACAAAAATCAACATTCAAGAGGATATTCAAGAAGAAGAACTTATCAGAGAGCTACTATGATGGTAGAGCTAAGGATTTTTATGAACTATAGTGGGTTCTATGACAGATGATGAGTATGCTAGAAATGTTGAAAGTCAACAAGAAATTGCAGCACACACACTAGTGTGGGACCACAGGTCCTAGCGATACATTAGTGTGAAATCCAATTTAATTTAATAAATTGGTGCAATGTCTAATTTAATTTTCCCTTAATTAAATTAGATAATAAAATGTAATCTTATCTCATAATCACTTGTAATAGTTAACTGAGTGTGATAAACTCAATTAACTCATGAATTTTGAGTTGAGGGTGGTTGGTGAGGCATGTAGAGTGATTCTATTAATTATGGAGTTCGAATTGTAATTGGTGCATTATTTTAATGTATTAGAAATTAGTTAACTCAATTTATTGAGTTAAAGTGAGTTGGACTAGTTGTAACTGTTTGTTGCACTAGTGAGAGATCAAGTGAATTAAATCAGATTTAATTTACATGCAGTGATCTGTCATGCAAATGATGATTTACTATTAATAACTGCATGCATGTTAGTTCCAGTGGAGAACTAGTTGAGACAAAGGTTAAAGGGATGTTAACGATCAATTGTATCATTAGTAGGTTGCCCACATGCAACCATACATCCATTGGATTTCCCATGATCCTTGTGTAGTCTTAGAAGGCTGAAATTCCTAAAGAATAGGGATTGCATTCCACATGAATTGCGCAAGGCAGGCAGGCTAATTAGAGGTTGATAATTGGCTAAGTGTTGGTCGATTTTGTTCGGGTCAGTGTGAGACAATTTTGAGAGTGCAGGAAACTCTTGTGAGAAGAGTGCATTGTAATTGTTTGATGATTCCATGGTGAATATACAATAGAAGATAAAGGAGTTTTGAGCAACAAGATTTCCCTAGGAAAATATCTGTGTTGTGGTTTGATTTGATTCTTTATTTACTTATTGTGATTGGCGATAATGTTTATTTTCTGCAATTGATTTGTAGAAGGATTCAATATATAGCTTTAGTACATTAATTGATCGGATTTAATTCAAAAAAATAACATATGTTTGTATAATTTCTACATGGTATCAGAGCACATGAAATCACTATAGTGGAGGAGAAGTTTAGTTTGTGATTGAATAGAATTCGAATTTGTAAAAGTATTCCTGGTGCGACAGGCGAATCAGGATCGAGATGGCTTTCAATGGCTTGAGATTGGAGTATGCACTCAAGGGCAGTTCCAATTATATTGCGTGGAAAGACATGATGGAGGAAGTATTGGAGGACAATGGGTTGAAAGAATTAATTGATAATGACATTCTGAAACCTGCTGCAACAGATGCCACAAATCTTGATTCTTCGCAAAAGAAGGTTGCAAAGGCGAGGAGAATCTTACTGGAGGGAGTACAAGACCACATTGTCTCCAGTATCCATGGAAAAGCGAAACCATATGCAATGTGGAAAGCTTTGACAGATATTTTCAGAGCAACAGTGATCACAGAAAATTGGCACTAAAGTAAAAGCTCAGGAAAATCAAAATGGAGAAAGGAGACACCATTCCGAAATATTTAGCAAAGTTTGTCCAATGTCGGGATGAGCTTGGGAGGGTCAGAATTACAGTCATAGATGATGACTTGGTGAGCCTAGCTCTTCTAGGACTTTCCAAGAGTTGGCATAGTTATCAGGACTCTGTTTATGTGAGGGAGAAGCTGGAAAATTGGGAAAGATTTTGGCCGGATTTGGTGCAAGAAGTATTCAGGCGGAATGCTAGGAATGGATCTTCATCTAAGACAAATGATGAAGAAAATTGTGCTTTAGCTGCGAAGGTGAAGAATGGGAAAGGAAAGAAATCCTATTCCAAATCTAAGTCCAGAAAATATGGCAAGAAGCATGACATGTCCAGAGTGAAGTGTTTTCACTATCACAAGCATGGACATTATGCCACTAATTCTCCTCAAAAGAAGGAGAACAAGAAGGCTTCAGGATCTGCAGCTGGTGAAGCTCTAGCCTCGCAATTTGAGCTTGAATTCTCACTCATTGCATGCATGGTGTTAAGTGCAATGGGATCAGTGTGGTACTTGGATAGTGGTGCATATTTTCACATGAAGGGAGAAAAATAACTTTTCATTAGCTTGGAGGAGAATGACCTCCAGATGCATATCGAAATGGGTGATGATAGGTGGTATAGTTCTACCAAGATTTGTACAGTTACCTTCCAGAGACAGTTAGGTAAACTCTTCTTATTAAAATATGTTATGCATGTACTAGGCTTGAAGAAAAATTTAGTTTCAGTCGCAATGTTGGAGGATAGAGGCTATGATGTGGTTTTCAGTGAAGGGAAAGCTTTCCTTCGACAAAAAGCCACAGGACAAGCCAAGAAGATTGGATTTGTGTGAAGAATATCTATAAACTTGATGTAGATGGCTGTGCAACATTGATGGGTAAGGCAGACAAAGTGGTGAGCCCAGATGAGGGTGATTTATGGCACAGGAGATTGGGCCATCGACACCACGGAGTCTTGAAAGTCATGCAATAGATTTATACGGGTCTTCCCAAGGGTACTATTGCACAGATAGACACATGCAAGGGATGTACTATGGGGAAGTATGGAAAGGCCACTTTTCATGAGAAGGAGAACTGTGCTTCGGAAATCCTTGAGAGAGTTCATTCAAATGTGTGTGGATCATTATCTACTGCTTTGATAGAAAGCATAAGTACTATGTGATCTTTGTTGATGATTTTTCTAGAAAGTGTTGGATCTACTTCATGCTAAAGAAATATCATACGTTCTCAAAATTTCTTGAGTTCAAAGCACTGGTGGAGAAAGATATGGGGAAGCATGTGAAGGCTCTCAGGAGTGACAATGGTGGTGAGTACATCTCCAATGAATTTAAGAACTTCTGTAGCAATGAAGGATTTCAGAGAGAGTTGATTGCGCCTCATAACCCACAACAGAATGGGGTCGCATAAAGAAAGAAAAAAACAATTGTGGGTGCGGCACAAGCGATGTTGCATGATCAGGGCCTACCATTGCATCTGTGGGCGGAGGCATGAAACACATTAGTATTTGTGAAAAACCATAGTCCTCATCGGATACTTGGCATTAGTACACAAGAGGAGGTTTTTTCTGGTAAGAAACCTGATGTTTCATGTTTTAAAATTTTTGGTTCATATATTTATGTGCATGTGGCCAAAGACGCCAAGTATAAGCTTGAACCAACAGCTGAGATTGGGATATTTGTGGGGTACAATGATACTCCCAAGAACTATCAGGTGTATTTTCCAAACAAAAAGATGACTGTTGTGAGACGGGATATAAATTTTGATGAGGAGAAAGCCTTGCAATTGTCCCTTGAGAGGGAGCTGGATTTGCATGCAGATGAGGAACTCTTGGTTCCAAAGAATGAAGCTCAATATGTGGAGCAGCCACATGTGGAGGATCATGGAGTGGCAGAAAACACTCATGTAGAGCCATCCACAAGAAATGGTATAAGGTGCACCACGAAAGCTAATATATTGAGACTTGATGTGGCGGAGCATGTAGGAGAAATTACTTCACTACGCAGATAGAGATAGTATCCATATAGGTTTACTGGATACATGGCTCTTATGAGAAAGTGTATTGTGACAAAACCATCCTCCTTTGAGGAAGCAGTGCAACAACCAATTTGGTTTGACGTTATGGTTGAGGAGTATGACTCCATCGTCAAGAATAATGCATGGGAAGTTGTCCCAAGACTGGTCGTAAAATTAGTGGTTGGATCTAGATGGATCTATAAGGTGAAGCAAGTGGTAGATGGGAGTGTGGAGAAGTACAAGGCCATATTTGTGGCTCAGGGATTCTCACAAGTTAAGGGGATTGACTATGAGCAAAATTTCACACCGGTTGCGAGATACTCATCAATTAGATCTATCCTTGCGCTCTCAGCGTAGATGGGGTGGCACATTCATTAGATGGATGTGAAAACCGCATTTCTCAATGGAGTTATTGAGGACAAAGTGTACATAGAGTAACTAGAAGGTTTCGAGATATTTGACAGTGAGTCACGTGTGTCAATGCAAGAGAGCACTGTATGGGCTGAAGCAAGCACCTCATGCTTGGTACGCTTGGATTGATAGCTATTTCACTGGGTTGGGCTTTACCAAAAGTGAAGTGGATGCGAACCTGTACTAGATTGTGGTTGATGGTAAGCTCCTAATTATCGTACTTTATGTTGATGATCTAATTTCCATAGGTGATGAGTAGTTGATAACTTCTTGCAAGGAGGATATTTCGAGGGAGTTCGAAATGAAGGACACGGGAATCCTTCACTATTTCCTTGGGTTGGAAATATGGTAGTGATATGGTGAGCTATTTGTTTCTCAAGGAAAGTATGCCAAAGAGATTCTGGGTAAGTTTCACATGGAGAGCTGTAACCCCATGGATACTCCTCTTCGAGGAAATTCGAGGAAAGAGGATGCTACTTCAGGAGAAGTAGTGGATGCTATTGTCTACAAAAATCTATTGGGTTCACTGATGTACTTGGTGAACACCAGACCAGATTTTTTCTACACAGTTAACCAGCTGAGTCAAGCATGGTTAAGCCGACCAAGCTCTTTTGGAAGGCAGGGAACCATGTATTGAGATATATCAGGGGCACTATAGAGTATGGATTATGGTACAGACAGACAGAGGGAGTGAAGCTTCAAGGTTTTACAGATGCAGATTGGGCAAGAAATCCATCAGACAAAAAGAGCACATTAGGAGGGATATTCAACATAAGATCGAAAATAATTTCTTGGTATAGCAGGAAGCAACGATTTGTGGCACTTAGTTCAGCCGAGGCAGAGTACATGGCAGCAATTTAGGCTGCATGTGAGGCCATCTGGATGAGAAAGATCCTAGTTGGTTTGTTTGGTTCTTAGATGGATCTGACAGTGATACATTGTGATAACCAGAGCTGCATTAAACTCTCGGTTAATCCGGTATTCCATGATAGGTCCAAGCACATAAATATGGTGCCACCATCTCAGAGATTGTGTTCAGAGGTGCATTATGTTACTTCAGTACATTCCCATGGAAGGTCAGGATGCAGATATTCTGATGAAGGTGCTCTCCAGGAGCAAATTTGAATACCATAGAGGTAAGATCAGGGTGGAAGATAATCCCTTTCTTGTTGAGAGGGAGCGTTGAAAGTCAATAAGAAATTGCAGCACACACGCTAGTGTGGGACCATAGGTCCTAGCGGTACATTAGTGTGAAAGCAAATTTAATTTAATAAATTGGTGTAGCGTCTAATTTAATTTTCCTTTAATTAAATTGGAAAATAAAATGTATAATTATCTCATAATCACTTGTAATAGTTAACTGAGAGTGATAAACTCTGTTAGCTCATGAATTTAGAGTTGAGGGTGGTTGGTGAGGCATGCAGAGTGATTCTATTAGTTATGGAGTTCGAATTGTAGTTGGTGCATTAGTTTAATGCATGAGAAATCAGTTAACTCAATTTATTGAGTTAAATTCAGTTGGACTAGTTGTAACCGTTTGCTGAACTAGTGAGAGATCAAGTGAATTAAATCAGATTTAATTCACATGCAGTGATCTATCATGCAATTGATGATTTATTCTTAATATTTGCATGCATGTCATTTCCAATGGAGACATAGTTGAGACAAAGGTTAAAGAGATTTTAACTATCAGTTGTATCATTAGTAGGTTGCCCGCATGCAACCAAACATCGATTGGATTTCCCATGATCCTTGTGTAGTTTTGGAAGGCTAAAATTCCTAAAGAATAGGGATTGCATTCCACATGATTTGCGCAAGCTAGGTAGGCTAATTAGAGGTTGAGAATTGGCTAAGTGTTGGTCAATTTTGTCCCGGTCAATGTGAGACAGTTGTGAGAGTGTTGGAGACTCTTATGAGAAGAGTACATTGTAATTGTTTCATGATTCCATGGTGAATATACAATAGAAGATAGAGGGGTTTTGAGCAACAAGCTTTCCCTGGGAAAATATCTGTGTTGTGGTTTGATTTGATTCTTTTTTTACTTGTTGTGATTGGCGATCGTATTTATTTTCCGCAATTGATTTGTAGAAGGATTCAATATCTAGCTTTAGTACATTTATTGATTAGATTGAATCCATTGATATACATTTTTTTGTATAATTTCTACAAGAAAATTCTTGGAGCTATTGAGGTATGTGCCATATTTCAAGGAGGAAAAGGCTAAGATACAAAGATTCATCATTGGATTGCCAACAACATAAGGGACCACATTGATTTTGATGAGCATAGATCGTTAGAAGAGGCCATTCGTAAATTGAAGCATTGTTATGAGTAGTAAAATCGCAACGCTGAGCCTAAACGTGACTTGAACGGAAATGAGAATGTAAAAGGAAAATGGACACCAAAATGGGGAAGACCGCAAGATGCATGTGAGAAAGAAATGTTTCTCCTTACAAGAAGTTCAGTGCAGTTGAGAAGGGACATGTGTCACAGCCTAGAGAGCAGCAGACTAGAGGTGATAGTAGAGCACTGTTGTAGTGTTGGATATGTGGCAAATATCATCGTAAGAAGGATTATCTGTTGTACTAGGGAGGTAGGCCTCATATCTATAGTTCTCAAGTGGTGCAGACAGTTGGAGATGTTGTTCATAGTATCCCTCAGATCTATGCAGCTGTGGATGAAAGGGAGGTGGATCACGAAGCATTTATCATTGAGGTGGACGATAAGCTTTGTGATCAAGCTATTTATACTTTGATTGATCCTGGACCTAATTACAATTATGTTAATCCTGACCTGGTGGATAAGTGTGTCTTGAGAAAATAAGTGCATGCAGAGTTTTAGTTGGTGCAGTTGGATACAGGTACAAAGAAGAGAGTTCATCATTGGGTAAGAGCTTGTGCATTTGATTTGAATGGTATTCCTATAGCAACACATTTGAATGTACTACCATTGGGATCATATAGTATGATTTTGGGTATGGATTTGTTGTATCTTCATAGGACCAAAGTAGATTTCTATGACAAGCTATTGAGTGCCTGGATGATAATGAAGAGAAGAGAATCCCAGAGAGGAAGAAGAAGCCTACATCAGTGAGGATGGTCACAAATATGCAAGCTAAGCGCAGTTGCAGGAAAGGGTGTGTGATTTTTGCAGTTCATATTTCCAATGACAAGGGTAAGGATGTTGAGGATGCAAAAATCTTCAAGAGTTACCCTATATTGCAACAATTTTAGGATGTGTTTCCAGAAGATATTCCAGAGTTTCCTCCGCACATGGAAGTAGAATTTTTCTATTGAGTTGGAACCATGGGAAACACCAACATCAAAGTTACCTTACAGAATGAGCACACCAGAACTAGTAGAGTTGAAGTTGCAGTTGAAGGAAATTCTTAATAAGGGATACATTAGGCCAACTATATAGCCTTGCTATGCACCAATGTTGTTCGTAGAGAAGAAGGATGGTACTCTTAGATTGTGCATTGATTACCTACAGTTGAACAAGGTGACGATCAAGAAGAGGTACCCATTGCCGAGGATTGATGATTTGTTTGATCAATTGAAACAAGCAACAATGTTCTCAAAAATAGATTTACGATCAGGATATCATCAATTACGCATCAAGGAAGAGGACATCTACAAGACTGACTTCAGGACCAAGTATGGGCATTATGAGTTTCTTGCAGTTCCATTCATTTTGACTAATGCTCCAGCTACTTTTATGTTTGATGAATAATGTGTTGCGTTTTTATCTGTACAAGTTTGTTATTGTATTCATTGATGACATCTTGGCATATTCGAAGAATGAGGAAGAGCGTGTTGAACATTTAGCAACAGTGTTGAGATTGCTAAGAGAGAATCTATTGTATGCTAAGCTTAGAAAGTGAATTTTATTTCAGAAAAAAGTACACTACTTGGGACATGTTGTTTCCAGGAATGGAATAATCTGGAAAAGATCAAGGCTACCATGGAGTGGGCAACTCATAGAAATCTGGCTGAAGTAAAATCATTCACGGGCTTAGCAGGTTACTACAAGAGGTTCATCAAGAACTTCTCACACATTTCCTATCCTATTGAATCATTGTAGAGGAAAGGTAAGAAGTTTCAATGGACAGAGGAGTGTGCATCCAATTTTGAGAAGTTGAAGCAATTGTTAACAAATTCTCCAATGCTAAAAATTGTAGATTCAGATAAAGAGTTCGTAGTATGTACAAATGCTTGAAAGCGAGGGCTTGGTGGAGTCCTTATGCAGGAGGGACATGTGATACACTATGAGTCTAGGAAATTGAATGAGCATGAGCAGAACTATGCGATTCATGATCTTGAGTTGGTATCTATTATTCATGCCTTGAAGATATGGAGACATTATCTTCTTGGCAGGAGGTTTGTGTTGATGAGTGATCATAGTGGATTAAGATATTTGTTTGACCAACCAAATTTGAATGCCATGCAAGCTAGATGGTTGGCTACCCTTAGCGAGTTTGACTTTGAAATTAGGTACGTTAAGGGAAAGGAGAACAAGGTTGCAAATGCTCCCAACAGGAAAGTACATTTGAACCATGTTGCAGCAACGAGCTCATATGGTACATATTTACAAGATCAGATCTTATAGGTAGGACAATAAGATGACAGGTACATGGAGCTTATGCATAGGTTACAACACGTTACAGGTGATTAGGATGTGGATTATCATGTTACAACAGATGTATTGGTGAGATTCAGGGACATGATCTATGTGCCGGATGATAGTGAGCTCAAGAATATTAACTTGAGGGAGTTTAATGAAAAGCCATAATCAGGTCACCCGTGATATCAAAAGACTTTGACAGTAAATAAGTTCTATTATTGGCTGAATCTGAAGAAGAAGTGGCAGAGTTTGTGGTGAGATGTTTGGATTGTTAATAGGTAAAGCAGAGTGTAAGAATCCAGGTGGGTTGCTTCAGCTTATTCTGATTCCGAAATCGAAATCGGAGGTCATTTCCATGGATTTCATTATAGTTATTCTGAGGACATAGAGGCAACATGATTCTATCATGGTTGTGTTAGACAAGTTGAGTAAGGTAGTTCACTTCATTCTAATGAAGACTTATTATTCAGCTAGTGAGGTAGCACATGTATTCATCAGGGAGATCGTGAGATTGGATGGTGTTCAGAAGAATATTGTGTTGGATAGGGATGCCAATTTCACTTCCAATTTTTAGAAGGAGCTGTTTGTAGGATTGGGGACAGAGTTGGCCTTCAGCACAACTTATCATCCAGAGACAAATGGACAGACAAAGAGGGTTAACAGGACATTGAAAGATATGCTGAGGATGTATGTCATGCATCAGCAGAGGAGATGGGAGGAGTACCTCCATTGGTTGAGTTTGCATACAAAAACAATTATCAGGAGTCACTAAGGATGAGTATGTTTGAGGCACTATATGGGCGGAGTTGTAACACTCCCATCACCTAGAGTGATCCAGTGAATAGGGTAATTATTGGACTCGACATGTTGGTAGAAATAGAACATGAAACACAAGTTATAAAGAAGAATCTAAAGGCAAAATAGGTCAGGAAAAAAATGTATGTAGACAAGAACAGGGCATTTAATAAGTTTCAGGTTAGGGAGCATGTTTATTTGTGCATCAAGCCCAAGAAGATCTCCTTGAAGATCGGATCATGTGCCAAGTTGGCACCATGGTATTGCAGGCCTTTTAAGATCCTTGAGAGGATTGGACCAGTGGCCCACAGACTTGCACTACCTCCGATAGTGAAAGTCCATGATGTTTTTCATGTTTCATCACTCAAAAGATATGTAAAGGATGTTGATCATGTTATTGATTGACATGTATTGTAGGTGGAGAAAGAAGGAGAATTCCAGCCGGAACCCCAATGGATATTGCAGCAGAAACATCTCATGCTCTGGAACATAGCACTCGAGCAGGTTAAAGTGTACTGGAAGAAATTTGGTCCCTATGAAGCTACATGGGACATGGTTAATCAGATGCAGGCTACGTATCCTTCATTGTTTGTCAGTGAAGGAAAATGAGTTTTCATATTTGTACATAGATATGTATGGTTTCTATTGTAAATACCGCAATGAGCTACGTTATAAAGATCCAATAAATAATATGGTTGTCATGTTTTCATGTTTTACATGATAGTTTTCATTTTGAGAAGGTTTTTACTGTAAATACTCTAATGAGCTAGGTTATAAAGCTGCATAGGTAGTATGTTTTTTCTTTTTAGTGGTTTTGCTGGGTCTAGGTGTGGTTTAATACCAAGGATGGTGTTCCCCTAATGGGGAGGGATCTGCAACAACCCATGGTTAAAATCTCATGTAATAAAAGTTAATAAAGGTAAAATACGACCATGGGCAAGGGACACTTATTCCAAGATGAATATTGGGAAAATATCCTAGTGGAATCACTTGTTGTGTTTTATGGATAAATGAAATTGGCAAAGGCAATGGCTAAGGATTTGGAAAGGAAAAAAAAATATTTTTGGCACATTATTTATGAAAATAATGGAAATTAGGAGAAAATTAAGGTGAAAGGTCACATGTTGCATGTGAGGAGGAAAATGAAGGAAAATAATGGAAAATTGAAGAAATTAGAGGCCTCATAAATAAAAATACCTTAGAGAATAAATGGGAAAGATTGTTTCAACTTTTTATTAGTTTAGTATTAGAATTGTCTCATGGATGAGAAAGCACCAAGAGGAGAAAGAAAGAAAACAAAGAAAGGAAAAGCAAGGAAAGGAAAGGAAAAACAAGGAACATAAAGGAAAATCACAGAAGGAAAAGGAAAGGAAAGAAAAAGAAAAGAAGGACAAGGAAAGCAAAGGAAGAAAAGGATCAAGTAGTTTCAGCGGGAATACTTTCAGGTAACAGGTTGCATGTATGATTTCCTGCTTGTTTTTGACATGGATTGTATGTGCATGTTGGTATTTGGTTCTTTTGCTGTCATTGACCTGGATTTTGTTGGGTTTCAACAATGGATTTTATCCTAGCCTTTCAATTTCCAGATAGCTATGGTGTGATGGTATTGATTTTGGTTTTGAGCTTTGGATTTCCTAATGGTTTTGGAATTTGGGGTGAGGTAGTTGCATGAAAATTCCCAAAGGCGTAGGAATCCCTTGACCGATAATGGCGGGATACACAGTAAAGCCTAAGGGTGGAGACAAGAAAGTTCCTTAAGGATGGTGAAGGAATTTTGAGGCATCCAAACTCGGTTTGGTTTTGTGATATCGACACCGGTTTAGGTGTGATCACAGTATGGAGAGGGTGGAGGTGGTTTAGCTTATGGATTCCCTTGGTTGTTTTTGGATTTTTTTATCCCATGAGATCCCACATTCATGCTTGGAATATGGCACAGGGGTGATTGGTGGAAGAGAGATTTGGCTTAACCAATCTATGGTCGGGTGGAATGTGGAAGTCCCAAACCCAGTCGATATTTTCCTATGTTTAATAAAGCTAAGTTTCTCTTGCTTTTGTTAAGGAAATGTACTAGTTATTATGTGGCTTTAATGGTTGTTCTCTTATTTTTATTTACTTGGTTGTATGCTGGTTATAAGCATGGTTTTATGACAAATTTTAGTCATGGATCTTTTCATGTTTCCACTCATAACTGAATAAATAATGAATGCAAGACCTAATTTATGTTAAGAAAACTAAGGAGAGAAGGTAGGGACCCTTATTTTTAATCCTCATATGAATTTTCAGTCCCTCGTGTTCATAATTTCATTCATGACCCATAGGTTGCATATCTACTAAGTGTTTGAAAAAATGTCAGTCTCGCTTGGGGATGGTCAGGTCAAGTCCTGGTTTCGTTTTTTTGTTTAAAAGCATTGTATTCATGTCATTTATGAGCCATGGAAATTTCACAACTTTCTGGGCATAGGACTGGGCCTAGCCCTATAAAATAGCCTTAATTCTCGTAGTTTCTAGCACAACACTAGACGAAAAGGCCACAATCACACTGATGCAGGCCTATGGGAGCAAATGGGAACCCATATTAACTTAAAGGCCTTGGTAAGGGAGTGACTGGGGCTCTAGGTCAGGGAAAAATGGAATTGTCTCAGGGGTTGGACACTTGGAGGGGTTGAGTTACTCCTGGAGGTCTTGTGGCACCCGAGGCAAGTCATTAAGGTCTTAAGTTGTCGCCTCCATTTCCTTAATGTCACCTAGGGGTTTGTTTCTTATCATAGTGACCTTGAGCTCATTTTTACCCTTGGAAAGCCGATGAAAGTGGGTAGATATGGGAGAGGGTGTTAGAGGGTGGTATCAGAGCAGGTTTCATTCTCTCTGGGTCATATCTAATACCAAAAGGTGGTATCAAAGCGTGTTTTCTCTCTCTTTGGGTAAGTCTAGTGTTGTCAAGGTTATGGTTGTCATGCATGGGATCATGGTATACAATTGCTATGTCATGCATAATGTTGTTGCGATGTTATGTCATTATATGGATATGTTTATGATTATACATGTACATGATAATGTGGAACGATCTTGCAGATGAGATAAGAGTCCCCTGAACATCATTGAGGTATGGATTTGTGTAATATTCCAAATTGGAAAAGATAGTAATACAAAACACAATAAACGAGAAACTACAACAACATGGAAATAAAATGCAAACACCATAAAAGTAGACAAAACAGTTGAGCCATTTTATTAATGAGGTGAAATATAAGTACAACAGTGCTTAAGAATAATACCACTCAAGCGACTGAGATGGCTAGAGTGACCCTCAAGTTCCCCCACTGAGAACACTGCGTAACTGCTGCTTTGTTGGAGATTTCATTGAGCTACCCCTGCTAGAAATGCTGGAAATACAACTATTGGCTGAAAGGGGTGTGTAGATGAGGCTGTTCCGGTGCTAAGAAAATGTCAAGATTTGGACATCGGCTTCTACTCTCAAAACCTAGAAAAACCCAGAAAGGATTTCCGGATTGGTAGACCCCGACAAATCACCCTCCTAGGGCATGAGAACACACAAATGCTGGGTATGCAGTGATATGAGCTGAAATAACAAATAAATTGCTACAACAAATACCCTGTAGATCAAATGATGAAGGGATAATCCCCTCATTGTATTCCAAGCGACAATTATATGTAATATGACCGTCCTCTGAATCTCTCAACTGCTGCATTGCATGAGTCACTGGGTGACTGCGCTGCTCAAGAGGGTTGAAAAATGGCCAAATGTTGGAATAATGAAATATGCGCACAAGATAGAAGTACTTCTCTCCTGAGCGGGCACTCGAAGTCCCCCGAGGATGAGGTTAGGATCTCAGCTCGGAGACACCTGTGTGCTAAACATCACTGCAGACTCGGCTAAACAACTCAAGCGTGCTCAAGTTGTAAAAGACAAGAAAATAATAATAATCTAGAATGCTTTCTATGGATTCCCTCACCTCTTTCTTATGCTTGTGGAACCCTCGCACCCATGGGCCCACATCATAATTACGCTGCTCTCTTAGTCCATATCTTCCTCCTTAACTGCGCTATTCACATGATCTCTTGGCCCCCTACACTACTGCGTTGTTCCACTTTCACAATGGTGAAGTGGTTTTATTATACTAAAGGGATTTATGGGTCCCTCTACCCTTTTATTAATCTATTAATTAAGGAATAAAAAATTTAATATTCTAATTATCTAAAATATAAATTAGGAATATTACAGTCCTCCTCGCCAAAACGTTGCTTGTCCTCAAGCAACTGGAAAGATGTGGGCCACTCTGTTGCCCCGATGCAACTGAGACCCAATGCCTAGATCCCATAAAAACCCCTCAGTGCGGCTATGCCCCTATGTCAGGCTACCTGAAATAAACCCCTCAATGCTAGGATCCCAAATGGATCTCTCACCATACCTATCATCAATTAATCCTCTTGGATTCAAACACCACCATGGCCAATCATCGCGCAAGCCCCCTAGCTTAGACTGTGCATTACATATGTCTATAGCTTCTGCCTCATGAGGTGAAGACTGCCAACATGAATCAATGATCCATGGCTCCGTGGCTCTGATTATAGAAGCTGCCCCACCAACTACGTGCCAACTCATTACCTCTCTCCAATCAAACCCCTAACTCAATCCAATGCTGATCCTACTCTCTCGAAGTTGGGATGTAATGCTGAAGAGTTTTCGACATGTGCCCCACTCCCAAATGTAAACCATAGTATCTGTCATATCTACGGGTCCCTGCTCTGCTATGCTCCTGACTAAGAAGATCATACCATCAATAGGATACCAACTCATGATCTCTCGCCAGTCTATCCTGGTCGAAGAATTCTATGTGGTGAAATCTACATACAAAACATGTCTGGAGTGTGGTCGCCAACTCACACTCAGCTCATGCTATTCTTTCCTACCTGTCAACGAGAACTGCCTGAAAGGGAAGGCCCCTATCTCTATAATAGGCTCAAGTGGGCAAGGTATAGTGCCATTCCCATTGATGTACTCTTGGAGAGTGATGCTCCCTGGAAGTAATGCAATCCTGCTAAATGTATATGAATCTACCGACACCTCATCAATGGGTCGGCCAAAAGATGGATGCACCACCATCTCCAACAACTTCTCCTCAATGGCTGACCCCAAGGTTAGTCGCATATTTAGCATTGGCACACTGTGAGCTTCCATCTAGATATCCCCCAAAATACTATCATGCATGATGTGCATAGCCTCCTCCTCAGCTGCCCCATGCTCCACCATATGATGTTCATAATGAATCATCACAAGTGACTCATCATCCTGAATATCTCTCATCGAATCCTCTGACTGCTCACCTTGCATGCTAGAAGACAAATTTGACCTACTATCATCCCACTGACCAACCTGCCATACAAATGAAGTCCCCCACTCCATCAGTAACTCGCTAAAGCCCAATGGAAAATCTATATGATCCCCCCATGTAGTATGCAGCTCACCCCTAAAGGTTATTGAGCTATGTAGAGCTGTACTGCTTAGGTCCCCTACTAGTCTCATAGGGGTGCCACCATTTTTCCGCTGTGCCACTCTCACTGTTAGATTCCCCCAATCAGGTGTAGAATGTATCCCTTTCTCCTGGGGCCTTGTGGTGAAAAATATGCATAGGCCAAGCTCATCCCGCCTGAGCATCCTCATGATGCTGATATCTACCCGTCCACTACCGATTATGACCCTGAGAAGTAATATGATAAGAATGACTCGCCATGTTGTGGAAATCTCAGTGCTTCCCCACGTGTCAAACCCAAAGTGGACTCGATTATCATCTTCTCTGTCATTTCTCATCTCAAAGTGGAGTGATGCACCTTCCTAACAGATCCTTGGATCCCCCAACCATACTGGGAGCTCCCAACTGCAACTCCTCTCAGGATGTCTTTGCGTAGCGCTGCCACTTACTAGAACCCGTCTGAACCTCAACTCTAACTCCTGTATGTATCCCCTGGGTGGACTCCAAGTATCAGAAGTTTTTCCTACTCTTGCCATACCTTGTAGTAAAATCCGTTGTCCCAACTCCTGATGATACATCTGGACACTGTTTGGATTCTGGTTACCCTCACGTAGTCCACCATCCACCGTCCCTCAAATGTGAGCTGATAACACCCTTGTCGTCCTGTCTCTGCTAAATGTGGTGTCTCCATATGCTTAACAATATCCTCATCAATCCTAGGTGAAATTTATCCCAGGGTAGACCTAATGCCCCCGTCCATAAGTGCCCTCGAAGGCAACACTCCAAGTGCCTGTTGTGTCGTAACACGGGTCACTGCATACCACATAGTGTCTCCACACTCTTTATCATGCCACTGTATGCTGCAACCTGCCCCTGTACACCACCAGATACTGCCTGCTACGGCTATACCATCCTGTATTGTATAGTATCTTGCATGGGCCAAAATATCCACCACTCTACTAGTAAACCCCCCATGAGATGGGCTACATATCCCCATCTGCTATAAAGGATCAGAGCGGCCTGACTCATCACATGCCAATGACAATGACATTACTGCTCCTATCCTCCATAGTGGGAGTGTACCATATACCCACGAGAGAGCACCGTCTCTACGTACTGCCATGTCTAGTGGCCTGCTGATGCCACCTCCTCCGACTAATTCTTACCAAATTAGGCTAATCACCCTGTGACTCCATGCACGATCGATATGCTGAGATATTTCTTGGAAAGGGTGTACCCTCTTGTCGAACCATCTTCTCACTAAGGATGTCCAGGGCTCTGATAGAGATGTGAAAATTTTTGTGTGCCCAAACATCAAACCCATAATGCAACAACTACCATCACCTACCGACTCTATCATGTGATGGGAAATCCCACTTGGATCCCGACATTAATATGGCCTTCGTGTCCCTTCGGTAATTCGTGGATTCTGCTGCAATGTGGCCATGGATGTATCCACCTTCCTAGCTTGCTCCATGGGGTACCATCTTAGTACCTATTTCCATCCATACTTGATAAAATAATCAAATGCAAGAATCCCCACACATAGAATAATCCCTCCATCTTGCGAGTGATGCACCTTATATATGTATGCCTGAAGGGGGGTGCTCTGACACTCCATTGTGCCCTATAAATACACCATTAAGGAATCCAACCATTCCCAAATGTGGGCCAAATTTTCCGCTGACTCGACACAAACCACTCTCATGCCCTCCAACTCCTTATTCTGCCGCAAGATATCCTCTCGTACTGATGCGGCCTTCTCCTTCAAATTTAGAAGGTCAACCCGAAACTAATGGCATTGCTGTGTGTGACCATCACCCAATACTATCGTATCTTCTAATGTCTCATCAAGGAATAGCCCAAAGGATGGCTGCACACCCTCATCCATTGACACTCCAACATGCAAGGCATGCTCACTATTAAGCTACATGTGATTGCCATCCGAAAATTCTGTCATAAACTTAGAGGCTCTCGTACCTATCGGCTCCTCAACAATGGTGGAGTTGTATCCCGAAACCTCATCAACCTGTGATGTGTTGCTATCATTAGAGAACCCAGTCTCAATCCCAGATACCCCATCAATGGATACCTAAATAATGGGTGGTGTCTCACCAATGAGTGTATGCTCAACTGTCTCCTCCCAAGTCTTTTCCGTACTCTTTGATGACCCATTAAAAGTAGGTAGAAAAATTATACCCACAGTACTCTTCAGGTCATTGCCCTGCATGTACCCTTCTCCTCTGTTATAGTTGCGAGGTCTTCGGTTATCCTTAATCTGGAAAAATACTTGGAAAGTCAGATGATCTCTGAAATCCTGGGTATGAGATTGGTACTCCATGAAATAATCACTGTAGGGATCTGCCTTCGGCTCTTAAGGACTGCCTACTCCTGTCCCCACTGCTAAGAATGTGGGCATGGTGGGACACTGTGAGACTTGTGGCACCATTGGTTGCTTAGTCCAATGGTGAGAAGTACCTAAACTTTCTCCATTCTGAAACCCCCGTGGGATTTCCCTTTCTATTCTCATCTCCCTTATTACTCTGGTGAGATCCTACACTGATCCGAGGAGGAGATTTCCAAAATCCTTCCTATAACCTTCTTCTACCATTGGAGACTTTCTTTATCCTCCTCCACTGGACCACAGTTTTCTTTGCCGGATGTGAACTCTGAAACAAGTTGAATCTGGTATTGAAATTGGAAGAATTTGAAAAATGACCACAACAGAAAATCTGAGAAAATTGTCTTCATAGAACCTTCCGTTTCTCTCAATCCAGACCAAATTTGTAGAAGCTTCTCGATAGGGAACAAAATTGGTTCGTTTGTCATAAAACCCATGTCTCATATTTTCCAGATTCATCTTCATTTTCCCAGAACATCCAATGCAAAATCGTCACTTTTTATCCCAACGAATTTCTACGTTTTCTGTTTTTGTATCTCTTAGAGAACCTTCTGTTTCTCTCAATATAGAATGAACTTGGACAAACTGCTCATAAGGAAACAAAATTGGTCCATTCTGCACAAAACTCATGTCTCATATTTTTGAGATTCATATTTAATTTCTAGAAACATCCAACACAAAACCGTTACTTTTTATTCCAACGAATTTCTACATTCTCTGTTTTTGTATCTCCTTATCTGGTTCGTAATGTATTCTCTATCTTCAGGTGTCATAGGCTAATTGTTCCACAGGCTCAGCCAAGTCTATGAGCTCTGATACCACTATAATATTCCAAATAGGAAAAGACAGTAATACAAAACACAATAAACTGGAAACTACAACAACATGGAAATAAAATGCAAACACCATAAAAATAGACAGAACAAATGAGCCATTTTATTAATGAGGTGAAATATAAGTACAACAGTGCTCAAGAATAGTAGAACTCAAGCCAACAGAGATGGCTAGAATGACCCTTGAGTTCCCCCACTAAGAACACTGCTGCTCTACTGCTCTGCTGGAGACCTCACTGTGCTGCCCTTGCTGGAAATACCAGAAATACAACTGTTGGCTGAAAAAGGGTGCTTATATGAGGTTGTTTTGGTGCTCGGGAAATGCTGATATTGGACACCAGCTTCTACTCACAAAACCCAAAAAAACCCAGAAATGATTTCTAGATTGGCAGACCCCGAAAAATCACCCTTCTAGGGAATGAAAACGCACAACTCCTGGGTATGCAGTGATATGAGTTGAACTAACAAATAAAATGCTACAACAACTCCCTTGTAGCTCAATTGATGAAGGGATGATCCCCTCACTGGATTCCAAGGGAAAATGCTATGGAATCTGACCCTCCTCTGGATCTCTTAATTGTTGCACTGCGTGAGTCACTAGGTGACTGCGTTGCTCAAGAGGGCTGCAAAATGGCCAAATGCCGGAATACTAAAATCTGCTCACAAGATAGAAGGACTCCTCTCCTGAGCGGGCACTCAAAGTCCCCCGAGGATGTGGTTGGGATCTCTGCTCGGAGACACCCGTCTGCTAAACATCACTGCAGACTCGGCTAAATAGCTCAAGCATGCTCAATTTGTAAACAACAAGAAAATAATAATAATCTAGAATGCTCTCAATGGCTGCCCTCACACCCCTAGGCCAACATCATAATTGCGCCGCTGTCTTGGTCCATATCCTCCTCCTTGACTGCGTCGTTCACATGATCTCTTTGACCCCTCCACTACTACGTTGTTCCACTTTCACAGTGGTGAAGTGGTTTTATTCTACTAAAGGGATTTATGGGTCCCTCTACCCTTTTATTCATCTATTAATTAAGGAAGAAAAAATTTAATATTCTAATTAGCTAAAAGCTAAATTAGGAATATTACAATTTGATTTTAGTATCTATTTGGTTTATATGACATGGTATAATTGTAGGAAAAAGAGAACCCAAGATGACAAGATCATATTGATCTTCATTTTGATCTAAAATACGGGCATTAGATCAGATGAACTAGTCTTTGGATCAGATCGACTAGTCTTTCCTTTCAAATTAACTGAGAGTTCATGTGGGGAAGGCTTAATGTAACAGTAGAAATCCCATTTTATAACTAAATGCAACAACTAACATTTGTGATATGTTTATGCATACAAATGGTAATGTATACCCATTCAAGATTGGATGGCCATACAACATGTATTTGGATTTTGTAATATGTAATTTTGTTCGACGAGGGAGGAAAACTACCAAATCTATTATAAACAATCACTATAATCTACTCTACCGATTTTGTATTATGTATTTAATTTTATCTCATCCAACCTAATTAACTATTTTAGCAAAAGAAAAAGACATCTACATTCTATCTTACCCCGAGTTCATTATGTTGGAAAAATAAAGAGAAACCTACATGTTCAGCTATGCCCTGATGAAGGGTTGAACTGAGCTGAATCATTTCTTTTTCTTTCGCCATATGAAATACGCACACAGTAACAATTCCTTTTGGTCTGCCAAAATTATTTATGGTAAACAAATTTTTATATATGGAAAATTTATTGTAGATTTTGATGGGTGCTTAATTACAAGCTCCGGGTAGATTCATTATACTATACATTTGTGATTTATATGGTTCAAACCTAAGAACATAAATGTTTGAGATAAAACCAAATAAAAAATTAATTTCCTTCCTTTTTCACCCCTTTGCTCATCCAAGCATACATATACAAATTCCTTTCCTTCATTCTTATGACTTTGCTTATCTCTCTCTCACTAACACAAACAAACAACTAGACATAGAAACATATACATTCTCACATACACACAATAAATTAAATATATAAATAGACACAAAGGAAAAACAACTCCAAGGAGTTCCTCCCACACCGTTGTGGAAAGAGAGATAGCAGAAAGCACCAAACTGTTGAACCAAAGCAGCATGGAAATCAATTTAAAAATGGAATATTTTTGGTGCAATTGCTAGTATAATCCTTTCAATGAAAAAATTTCCCATTAAAAATGCTACATGGTGGTTATATTTTTAATAATTTTTGAGGAAATAACCAAGCCCATTTAGAATGGGAAAAAAGACAAACTGGGGGAAAAATATGTAGAAATTATATACATTAAGCATGTATATATCTGGACTCTCCTGATCTCACAATATTTATCTTCTTGCAAAATACAGAATCCTTCCACTATAGTTCTTGCGGAAATTTAATCAACAATCTCAAAACACATGAAGCAATAAAAACACACATAACACAGTTGTTAATCGGGAAAGTCTGAAGCTGAAAACCCAAACTATATATTATGTAACATGGAGATCATATGACAATCTCATACAAGCATACAAAGCTTATCACAAGCCCTCAGTACAATATAATCGTCATACACTATACATGCCTAATCTTGAAAATCCATGCACCGATCTTTGCCACCTGCTAGCCTGCCTCCACTGCGCAATCCAAGCTGATTACAAAGACCAATTTGATGTAATCCCACTCTCATTGACTGCATGATTATCATTGGCAACTCCAATGTATATATAGATGCAATTCATGCATTACTATAGTCACAACAGATAGTCTATCTTTCCCTTTCACCTATCTCTCCACTGGTCTCCACTGAAACTGCCATGCACTGTAGTTAATTGATGTATTATTCAGTTGATTAATGAGTTATAATTTGTGAATTAATTTACTAATTAATTCACTCCACTCTCACTAGTGTATCATTCAGTTAGACTAGATACAACTAGCTCAACTGAGTCTAACTGAGTTAAACTGAATACAACTCCATAAACTACTCTTCCAACTCTGTCATAACTTTGCCACTTCAGTTCTAACTGAGTCCTCCATGCATGAGCTCCAGTAAACCCTCAAGAATAGCGTAATTCCTTCTGTCAGCTGATGTGCCACATCTGTGCACTTAACTGAAGTGCTCTAAGAGAATAAGATAATGTTTAGAGTCCAAATATTATTAAGAGCTAATAATATTCTACATATCTATTTTTAGACTGGAAATCTAAAAATAGATTCCGCCCAATATGTCTAAAAATAGAAGTCCATCTATTTTTCCAACTTGATCAACCATCCACAAATAGAATCTTGCAACTCATAGAATATGATCGACATGTCTAAAAATAGACTTTGCGACAAAAATCACCTATGTGGGCCCCACCTAGTTTAGGTGATTATTTTCCAACTAGGATCAGGAATGATGTTTCAGGATGCCTCCTTCACTGTTTCTTGTTGCAATCTTCAAAAAAATATCATGCCAAACCTAATGTATTGAATGTAAGATTTCTAGTTTTTTTTTTACTTCCTTTAAACACCTAGTAGACAACTATGAAGAAATCAGATGCAGTAACTAAATTTTATGGAAAATGATTAATACATATTACTTTTCCACAAAATCCACATATAGAATGCAATGGATCTAGTAACATTTCACATTCCACCATTATGAAAATTGCAAATAAACCTTAATCATGCTTATTTACAATGCCCCTTAAAGAAAAGTAGGATCATGCTAGGAGATGGTATCCATTTTTGTTCATTATTTGGGATCATATGGTTCCCTACAATTGAAGGATGTCGAGTTGTAAAAGGTCATGGAAAATCATAACATCAAGTACAAAATGAGACTTTGTAGTTCATAAAACCCAAAAATACAATCTTTCAGGTTCATTTGTGGACCACTTTAATGGAAACAAAACAAATACGAACTTACAAGAAGACAAGAAAATGTATCAAAGGGAAATAGACATTTCAGTGCACCAGATTTGAAGGAAAATTAGGATAATTTCCTCCAATATTATCAACATTTCTCACAGAGATATCCTGAATTCATACAAATCCATGCAGGTCTTTTTTTCAATCCATACAAGAGCCAACTACCAAGAGTGCTTGGTTAAATTCAACAAAATTACACACAAACCCATGTCTTGTATTTTCAAAATCACTTTATTATTATTATTGTTTAACGTGAACTCAATGGATCCACAAAAACAATGTTTTCATTGTTTTGACCAATTTTTAGTGGTCTCAATAAAACCCATTGCCAAGCTTCATTACAATTCCAAATTTGTATTTTCAAGTTGCTAAGTGTTCCTTATGACATACCAAGCCTTCCCATATGATGATAATTGCAATCCCAATCTAAATAATTTCTCGTATAGAAAAACATGAATAATATACGCTCCTATCGAAGAAGTGAAAATCAGCCTTGAGTACCTTTGAAAAATGGACTTGAAATTCGTTGACTGAATAGTGCTGCTTCTGTGACATTCAGTTTCTAGGAAGAAAATAGCCAAAAAAATAACAAATTAATTTAAATATATCTAGGACAAAGTACAAGTAAATCTCTTATGCGAAATAATGGAAAATAGTAGTGCAAAATATATGTAGCTATGAAAATAATTCACCTTTCACCTCGAGGCCCAACGTTGGAACCCAATGCTCGGATGCCTCTTACAACAAAGAGGCACAATGTCCTACTTTATAAAATCCCGATTCAATTCCTTAAGAGAGAGATACATAATATCAATTATACTATTCACCATGTCATAAATGCATATTGATTACATTCTTGAAAAATAAACTGCACTTGATATCCGAGATGAAGCATATGAAAAATTGGAGAAGGAATTCATGAAGTTATTTGTCTACTGGCTTCAAACAAATATTTTGTTCAGGAACACTACCGGTCTCCTTGTTTGCATCGCTTAATTACCTGCAGTCCATTGTTACAGGTAATATATATATGATTAAACAATGTAGCAACTATCAACACCTGTACAGTTGCCAGAATCAAAATAAGAGATATCAGTGTCGTTTGCAAAAAATGGAAATGTGCAAAATACACAAGTTATATAAAAAAATTTACAAAAATCCAGACATGAAAAGTATATCTATGGTAGAACCATAAATAACCTTGCACAATACATTCTAATGAAGAAAGGAAAAGTGGGGTATCGAATTCCTTGTCATTTCCAAATGAATTTGTGGCAATAAACTAAAAATATGCTTGAGTAACATTTAAGAGGGGAAAACCACAGGAGTACCACAAACAAGAAGAAAAGAATGAGGGAAAGGTCAACCAATTACCTAGAATATGTTCATGGATTATGTTATCCAAGATAACCATTAGGTTTGTTTTGATTCATGAGTCAATCAAGTTAAGTTAGGGTTGTGTTAGTGTTAATATGTTCAGTGATCAAAGATGCTCTTTCAGTTTATTTGCTAGTTGTCCTAGGTCAAAATTTTTATCTTTTCAAACAAGTTTTCGAATAAATTTTGGTCATTGCATATGGTATAGGTACAAAATGCTGCTCCCCTCATTCCATCCATGGCCATCATCATCTCAGAGGTCATGTAACTCATTGTCATTTAGAGTCTTAGGCCAGTCATTCCATCCCCACCTAAGTTTGTATCTAGGTCTCCTTGTTTTTCCGATGAAAATTCCAAAAATCTCACCAAGAGGGCGGACAAGACTTCATTTTCATCATATCAGTCTTTTAAAGGGAGATAACATAGTTAGGGGAATAAAGTAAGACACTTTTTCATATTTCAAAACTTGTTTCATTGTCAAATTATTTTCCAAAAAGGGTTGAAAGGATAAAAGGAGGTCAATTTTATATCAAAGGCTTTATTTTAAAGTATAGGTTTATTAGTGCACTTTATCCAAAGTTTGAGAAATATTATAAAATATGCGTTAATATCCTAATGTTTGAGTTCATTATGTCTCTATCCAAAGTTCAGAGGCATTATGTATTATAACCAAAGTTTTCCTCTCATGTCATAAGGGTCAAAAACGACAAAAGAAGTTTTTCGCTGGTGGTTAAGTCTCGTACACCACCCAACAACCCGATCACCAAACCGCCAGATCAATGATCTACAAAAATTTTCGTCCCCCCCTCTCCATCCTACATTTACTGGTGGGGGGGGGGGGTCTGAAAAGGTGGTTTCATTCCCACCGGACCCACCTGACGTGTTAGCCCCTCATCATTTTTCACCCCCCCTCGCAAACCTCTTACCACCCCTCCGAAATCTGCCAAACCACCCTCATTTCCCACCATGTTTCCCATGTACGTCCCTCCACTCCCCTACTGCCACGTATCTCATCCCGCCTAATCTAGCTCTCGCTTACCATTCCATTCCCCTTGCACTCACCTCCACTCTGATACCATTTGTCATGCCCCTATACCTTGGTAGTTCATGCATCATTGTATGATTTGAACAGAGTTGGAGGCACAAACATTGTTGGAGATGTTGGAGTCATCAACACTTTGCGACGAAATTTGAGATGATATTTTGCACATGGATTATGAGGATATATCGTGCGACGATGAGAGATGTTGTCAAGGGACGACAATGCTTTTAAGTGGTGGAGGATGTAAGGCCCCCGCTTCATGAGGCGCGTTCACGGTGACGAGCACGCCCACCGGACGTTTGGGATGATTTCGGGCGCCATGCGACATTACAGGCTCATCATCACACCGTAACCACATGAGCGCGACCATGTGATGATGGAGGAAACCAGGCGATGACCGAGCAATGTTAGTGAGGGCGTCGTCACAGTATAATTAGCGGAGGTCATTGGCCAAGCGATGTTTATAGCGGAACGTTGCACATAGCCGCGGGAGGAAGCTGACATGACATAACATGGTTGAATGCCAAATGGGAGTCGGGTGGGTCGGCTCAGGTCCACCGAGTGACCCACGCCATTACACACCATGTGTATAAATAAAACGTGGAGATGTATGTTTTGGAATCCATCGAATGATTCATAACTCATTCGAGCTAAAGAAAAAGGCATTGAAGCATAAGGAGCTTTACCCAACAGCTCGTTGTTGGGAGCCATAACCGAGGTAGTGAACAGGCCGAACGCAATGGCAGTCAGAAGTTTAGACAGCCGAGTCGAGTCGTGAACCGAGGGAGAGCGTCTGGTCGAGTCGGGCAATGCGTACAGGAACAGTACCGCAGGGCATCCGAAACACGGGTTGAGTTAGGAAAGGAATCGAGTCGAGTCGGGCGGCATGTGCAGGACTGCATGCGAAACAATACCTCAGGGTGTCTGCAATGCAGGTCGAGTCGGGCAGGACGTGCGGCAGGCTGAACATGAGTTCAAACTGCATTCTGAAGTGAAGGTTGGGTGGAATTGAGTGCGACAAAGTGCAGTAGGTACATATTGGTGGGCTAAAACTAACTAAAGTGCGGGAGGTCGATTTGGACACACAGTGAGCTTGGAAAGCACGTGAACGTCACAAGAAGTAGCTGACCGATGGTGACCCAAGTGACCCGGCAACACGACACTTGGGCAGATTTGTGCTGAAATTCCCAGAGATGATTTCAATGTTGTAAATGGATGTTTTGGGCTAGTTTAATGATTGAAAAGTGGTGGAACTTGGTCACGATGTAAACTAAACTTGCCAAGGAGCAAAGGTGACTTTTTTTGGATTGGATTTGTATTGTATTTTATACTTTATGAAACGTGGCCAAAACTGTTAGGTTATCCACATTTGATTTAAATTGGAATGACAATATCTCAAGTAGTTCAACAACAATTTCTAATAGCAGGGGAATTATCACCAAAGGTGACTCAACACTGATGACTGGAAAAATGACAGGGCAGGGGGTGAAATAGAAAAAGGTTCTAGAACCTAGCCAGCTCAAAAGGAAAAGGATGAGTCTTCGAAAGCATAAGGAAGGTATTTCAATCGAAGACAACTTAAGAAGATCATTCATCCAGAAGAAACCTCCAGGAATTTAATGGTCAGTTAGAGAGAATCCATGACACTTGGTAACATATGTCAGAGTATCCAAAGCAAACACCACATTAGCTCATCAATCCATTCCAAATCGTTTTCATGGTTAAAACAACTCACCAATTTTTCCACCTCACCAACACACAACTCATCCTCAAAATTCCGAATGTTAGAGCCTAAATTTTAGCATGACAGTTTGCCACCTAATTATGGTTGATGCCACCTTAGACAAAGTTGTTTGGTTCGATAACCATCATTAGTATAGGTTATTTAAATTTTGTTGATGATATTAATAGTGATAGAGTCCTTTGAGGTTAAAACTCTTTCCAACATAATTATCTCTAATTTATCTCAATGTAATGAACTCCTTTTGGGATTATAACTCTACATCAGTTTCGAGAGTTTGGCCCAGTAGCAGACCTATGTAAAAGGGTTTTGACTCTATAAATAAGGAAGTTTTAGAGTCAGAGAGGGTTGATGGATGATGTGAGGAGGACCACTTTTGTAACCTTTTTCTTCAGCTAATATACATTTGCAACGGGCTGTCTTTTTCACCTGAGATTCTATTTTGGCTCATATGTTACATCTTCATGTCTTATGTATTGTTATAATTTTCATAGAAATTTGATTACTTGAATTCATGTCAGATGCTCCAAATTCCTTCATTTGCTGTGTTTTACTGTAAAAATTTATTTCATATCATATTAAAGCCAAATTTGCCTCAGCTTCCGTGAAATTAGTTTGTTTGTATTTGATTTTCCATAGTTGACTCCATGCCCAATGGCGGATTTCATCAAATTCTTTCACCTACATAATCTCATGAAAAATAAGAATTAGCCTTTTGAAGTTTTCAATATTATACTGAGGATATTATAGGAATTTTGAGAAAACCCTCTCAGACTGGAAGGGTTAACTTCTAGTTAAAATTTGGTTTGAAATAGTTACACTGAATTGACTGTTGAGCAGCCCAATTAGTCTCAGTTTGGTGATAACATTTTTGTGCGTTTGTAGGAAGCCTGAAGCTACATTTTCCCAAAAAATTGTGCTCAATCAAAGCTACTGAACTCTTGAATGTAGTAGGAGGTCAGAAATATTCGACTCTGCATTCTACCTTGGTGTCTCCATTAAGATTCTCAGCTTAAAGGTGGCTTATAAGAACATTCACACAAGGAGAAATCCAGACCCTAATCCACCTGAGATAGTTGATAATCCATAAATAATTCTTAGAGGTATTATAATCTAATAAAAATCATGTTATTTATATTTTTCAAGAGTTTCATCTTTTCCCTCTGAGGCTGTTCGAAGTTTTGAAGACAAGAAGTTTGACGAAAATATAGAAGAAGTTATTTTTGGATCTAAATCTCAGAATGAATTGATTGAAATTATATTAGATATACAAATATTAGGAATCGATACATCATTTCTTGTGTCAAAAGAAGAAAAAGAAGGGTTTTGTGAAACTGTTACATCAAAATTGTCACTGGAACAAGAGTCATTTGAAATATTAAAAGAGCTTGATCCTTTTGAATTCTTGTTAAGAAGGAGGTATAGTGTCCCTTTGCTGAGTGGAGTTATTTTGTATCTAAACTAAAAATTCCCACCTCAAACTCTCCTAGCATCACATCCTCATTCACTACTGTTTATTCTAATCAAAATATTACTCCTTCCACTGCTTTTTCAAGTAGCACAGTCACTGCCATTATGGCTGGAGTTCCTCCTCTTGTAGGTCTAGATAGGTATGCTCCTCTTGTCCTACCTGCCATACTCCATGATCTTACAAATTGGTATTCCACTAGAATTAAAACTTTTAGGGGTGAAGAAGATATTACTGCCGAGCAACATGTTGGCCAGTTTAATTATTTTGTTGACCGAGAAGAGGTGGATGATGAAGATGTAAAAATGAGGCTGTTTGTGCAGAGTTTCATAGATGAGGTGAGAAAATGGTTGAAAGACTTAGACCCAGGAAGTTTACATAATTGGGACCAATTAGAAGACAACTTTTTTACCAAGTGGAGAAGTAAAGTGAACCCTATTCAAGCTTTGACTGAATATAATAATATGAAAAAAGCCACAGATGAGTCAGTTCATGACTTTTATAAAAGATTCAATAAATTTTACAATTCTATCCCTGCTCACATTAAACCTCTCCCAGGAGCTTCCCAATTGCATTATGCTGAAATCCTTTGACTATGATTTCTCAATTTTACTAAGGGTGAGAGAATCTGCCTCTTTAGCTGACATGAAAAATGATGTTGTAAAATTTGAAGTAAATATGGCTGCAACAAAGAGGTCCAAAATGGGAAAAGCCAGATTAAAAGAAGAAGAAAAACCTTCCTCTTATTTGGATGTAAAATTCGATACTATGATGAAAACTATGGATAGGCCTTCTATTGGAAATAATCCCATACCTGCTGCACAACAAGAAACACAGATTAGGAATCCTTAATTTAGATGGCCTAAAAATCAAGAAAGACCAAGGGACAATAGAAACCAACCTGATAAAAAAGTTAGGCCTCCCTTTCAACAAAATCTAGTGGATGAGGAAGAAACACAAGCTGATTTTCAAGAAGACATCATTCATTGTGTAGATGAGGATGTGTCAAGGATTTTCTTAACCAAAGAAGAACATGATGAATATATCCATGATATAGGGAATCATGAAGATGAGAAGCATTTTGATTATTTGAAAGGCTACCATCATGCTATCTTTGAGATGAAAAAACAATATAACTTGAGGAGTAGAAATGTTCCTATTACAGCTAATAAAAGTCAGCCAAAGAAAGATGCTCCAAAATCAGTTGAACAGAAGAAAGGCACACCACTCCATGGTAAAGAGATTGAAAAAACATCACCGGTTTTCAATCTAGAAAATGATATTTCTAAGATAAAACTTGTTGTCCCTTTTTATGAGATCATTAAGGTCACTGAGTATAGTAGCCAAATTTTCAAAATGCTTAACACTCAACCTCGACCTTATGACATTCCAAATCTGCAAAAATACCATCCTACTATGTTTGTAGGACCAAGAGTGGAAGATGAGAAAAATAAAGAAGTTCCACCTTTCTATGTGAGTCTGAACATCCATGAAATGAATTTAAATAATGCCATGTTAGATTCAGGGGCCTCCCATAACTTAATGCCTAAGATGATCATGGAGAGAATGGGCTTAGATATAACCAGACCTTACAAAGACTTGTTTGCCTTTGATTCCAAAAGAGTTCAGTGTATTGGGCTCATTAAGGATGTAGTTGTTAGTTTAGCTCATGTGCATGCTAATAGAGTGTTAATGGATATATTTATGGTTGATATTCCTCGAAAATTTGGTATGCTTTTATCTAGATCATGGGCTCCTAAAATTAAAGGAACTATGTTGATGGAAATGACTTATGCCACTATTGTAGTCTTTGGTGAGAAAATAAGGTTGTACAGAGAACCTAGGATGGCCTATATGGTTAGTATAAAATATAAACCACACAAATTTCCAATTTATGCAGTAGAGACTGATTTGGGGTCTTCCATTTTGTTCAATGAGGTCACTAATGAAACAGAAAATCAGAAAATTGAAAAAAATCAGTGAGCTGAAATTCAACAGTTTGAGGAGGTAAATGAAGAAGGTTGGTGGCATATGCAATTTGATGGCGCTTTTGGAAGAGAATGATCTAGTGCAGGTATGTAGATTACCATCCCTAGTGATGAGAGAAAGCTTTATCCTTACAAATAGAAATTTGATTATACAAACAACATGGCTGAATATGAGGCTTTGTTTTTGGGTCTACAAGCCTTGAAAGGTTTAGGCACCAAGAAATTTAAATTTTTGGTGATTCTGAACTAGTAATCAAGCAAGTAGAATGATCTTATCAAACTAAAGATGTCAGAATGAGGGCTTATAGGAATTTGATCCTTGATTTGATTGAAAATTTCAAAGAACATAGTTTCACCATCAAAGTTAGAAACCAGATTTCTGTGGCTGATTCCTTGGCTGTCTCATCCAACTTGTTTATCATCCCTACTCATCCCAACAACAACTATAAAGTTGAGGTCCGGCATAAACCAACTATCCTTGATAATATTATCAATTGGAAAGTGTTTGATAGTGATCATTAGGTCAGAAACTTTCTTGAGTTGAAAGAAGAATTTGAAAATATTCAAGTAGACCAGCAGAACATGTCTGCTGAAACTAAAGCCAATCTAGAAGTCCTCCAGCTGAAGAATAAATGTATTCCTAAAGGCTTGATCCCCCTTGAGAAGTTGGTTGACCAGAATGATGTGTTTAAGAATCCAAAAATGAAAGCTGATGATGAAGAGGTTGAAAGTTCTAATCTTGAAACTGCAGAAAATCCCAAGTTGATCAAGTTTTCCAAGCTTCTTTCTTCAGAGGTGAGACAAAGGTATGTTGAATTTGATGAAAAGGTACATTGATGTTTTTGCATTGAGTTATGCAGACCTAAAGAGGTATGGTCCTAGTATCATTCAACACACAATACCAATAAAAGAAAATGAAAATCCTTTTAAACAGAAATTGAGGAGAATCAATCCATTGCTCATGCCATTGATTGAAAAAGAAATTAAGAATTTCTTTGATGCAAAAATCATTTTTCCATTGAGTTTTTCTAAGTGGCTTTCTAATTTGGTACATGTGAGAAAGAAGAATGTCGATATTAGGATATGCATTGATTTCATAAATTTGAATAAGGCACCTCTTAAAGAAAATTATGCTCTTCCAAAAATGGATCAAATTTTGAAAAATATTGTTGGATCCAAAAGGATGTCTATGCTTGATGGTTTCTCAGGCTGTAATTAGATACTAGTGCATCTGGATGACCAAGAGAAAACCACCTTCACTACGCCATGGGGGACATTTATGTATGCCAAAATGCCTTTTGGTCTCATGAATGCAGGAGAAAATTTCCAAATGGCGATGGAAATTGCATTTGTTGAAGAAAATGATAGGTCAGTGGTGGTTTAATTGGAACATATCACTGTGTTTTAAAAGAAGGAAGAAGAGAATCTCAAGCACTTGGAGAAAATTATGCAAAAATGTAGAAAATTTGGTATTTCTCTCAATCCTAGTAAGAGTATTTTTGCTTTGACTACTAGAAAATTATTGGGACACATAATATCAAAAGAAGGAATAAGGATTTATCCAAGTAGGGTCGCTTCCATAGAGAAGATATATTTTCCAAGAAACATAAAAGAGGTTCAATACTTTTTAGGCAAAGTAAATTTCGTTAGGAGATTTATTCCTAATTTTTGCAGAAATTGTCAAGCATATTACTAAGATGCTTAGGAAGGATTTTGATATTAAATGGATAGCAGAGGAAAAATAGTCTTTTGAAGAGATCAAGAAGGCCCTTACCCAAGCCTCGGTGCTCATAAATCCTGATTTTTCTAAGGATTTTCTAGTTTTTACTTTTTCCTCTGAACATACAATTGATGGAGTGTTATTGTAGAAGAGGAAACAAAATAATGAGAAACCTATTTCTTTCTTCAGTAGGACACTTGAAAATTCTGAACTAAAGTACAGTAATATGGAGAAACAAGCCTATGCTTTAGTGAAGGCGCTTAAAGGTTTCATAATATATATTGTACATTCTCACATTGTGGCTTTTGTGCCTAATGCTGTGGTGAAAGATATACTTACTCAAGTTGATACGGATGGAAAAAGAGGTAAGTGGATTGTCACTTTGTTGGAGTATGATATGGAGATTAGGCCTACTAAATTGGTAAAAGGTCAGGGGATGGTGAAATTGATGGCACAGTCAAATTTTTATTGCCTAGATATGAATTTCATTGCAGAATTTTTAGAAGTGGTTGAGGAAGAAGAATTGATTCATGTAGAGGAAATTTGCCTTATGTTTGAATGGTATATGGATGTAATTTTTGTTTGGTAGCATCACACAACTCCTCTTGAATTAACCAATTCCAAATCTATATTTTTAAATTTGAAGTCTCTAAGGTATTACATTATGAACAAGAATTTATATTGGAGAGATACCGGTGGAATACTTTTGAATTGATTGTTAAAAGATGAAGACGAGAGGGTAATTGATGAGTTTCATAAGGGTGATTGTGGAGGTCATCATTATTGGAAGGCTACAACAAATAAGATACTTAGAGCAGGGTAATATTGGCTTTCTATGTTCAAAGACATCTACAAAAATATTGCTGCCTGTCATGAGTGCCAAATTTTTGATGGAAAAAAGAAGCTAATGCCTTTACCTCTGAAACCCATATATGTCGAAGCTCCTTTCTAGCAATGGGGATTATATTTTATTTGCAAGATACACCCTGTATCCTCAGGCCAACATCAGGGGATATTAACAGCCGCTGATTACTTCACCAAGTGGATTGAAGTTGTCCCTACAAGGCAAGTCATAGACTCAGTCATCATTCATTTTCTGGAAAACAATATTTTATCAAGGTTTGGTTGTCTCATGAAAATTATTACTCACAATGCTCAAGATTTCAAGTCTAAGAACTTGATTAGTTTATGTAATCAATATGATATTACTCTTGGTCACTCTATTACCCTCAAGGCAATGGCTTGGCTGAGACATGAAATAAAGGCATAGTCAGAATCATTAAGAAGGTTTTGCAAGAAAACAAAAGGTCATAGCATTTGAAGTTAAAATTTTCTTTATGGGCTGATAGAATTTGTACTAAGAGGTCTATAGGTACATCTCCTTATGATCTGGTATATGGAATTGAAGCAATATTTCCAAACTCCCTTGGAGTTCCAGTGATGAAGTTGCTGCAGGGGCTAGAAGAAGAACCAAATTCAATCCAAATAAGGATAAATCAACTCATTTCTCTGTAGGAAAAAAGGAGGAATTGTACACTGATCATCAACAGTCACAAAATATAGTAAAAAAGACTTTTGACAGGAAGAAAAAGGAGGAAAACTTCAAAGTTCAAGATGTGGTTTGAAGTGGGAGGCTAGGATTGAAGAGGGAAGCATGGAAAATTTGAGAATATCTGGAAAGGACCTTTTATGAAAGCATCATATCATGGGAACAATACATTCTTACTTCAAGAAATGAATGGGCAGCTGTGTGAAGGAGGACCTGTCAATGGAAGGTTTCTAAAACATTATTATTCCTAATTCATTATGTTGAAATACACATCAATGTTTATATTCTATTCTCTATTATTTTGTTTGCAAATAAAGGTGATATTATCATCAAGTTTGGGCCCAAGGAGAAGGGCATAAAATCTTGAAGAAGACTTCATCAAATTCATAATTTTCAGTTTCTAAGTAAGGCACTGAAGCTACTAATTCTTTATTGCACCACAACGGCGCAACATCCCACTGGAGCCACTGTTATCCAAGATAAACATTAGGTTCTTTTTGAGTCATGAGTCAATCAAGTTAAGTTAGGTTGTGTTAGTGTCAATATGTTCAGTGATCTAGCATGCTCTTTCAGTTTATTTTCTAGTAGTCCTAGGTCAAATTTTTTGTCTTTTCAAACAAGTTTTCAGATAAATTTTGGTCACTACATATGGTATAGGTCAGAAATGTTGCTCCCCTCATTCCATCCGTGGCCATCATCATCTCAGAGATAATGTCACTCATTTTCATTTAGAGTCTTATGCCAATAATTCCATCTCCATATAAGTTTGTATGTAGGTCTCCTTGTTTTGCTAATGAAAAGTCCAAAAATGTCACCAAAGAGGGCGAACAAGGTTTCATTTTCATCATACCCAGTATTTTAAAGGGAGATAGCATAGTTAGGGGAATAAAGTAAGACACTTTTTCATATTTCAAAACTTGTATCATTGTTAATTTTTTTTTTCCAAAAAGGGTTGAAAGGATAAAAGGAAGTTAATTTTATATCAAGGGCTTTATCTTAAAGTATAGGCTTATTAGTGCACTTTATCCAAAGTTTGAGAAATATTATAAAACATGCACTAATAGCCTAATGTTTGAGTTCATTTTGTCTCTATCCAAAGTTCAGAGGCATTATGTATTGTAACCAAAGTTTTCTGCTCATTTCATAAGGGTCGAAAACGACAAAAGAAGTTTGTCGCTGGTGGTTAAGTCTTGTGTACCACCCAATCGCCTGATCACTAAGCCACCAGATCAACAACCTACAAACCTTTTTCGGCCCCCCTGGCCATCCTACCTTTACCGACAACGGGGGGGGGGGGGGGGGGTCCGAAAATGTGGTTTCATTCCCACTGGACCCACCTGACATGTCAGCCCCTCATCGTTTCGTACCCCCCCTCGCAAACCTCTTACCATATTAACCCCCCTCCAAAATCCGCCAATCCACCCTCCTTTCCTACCATATTTCCTGCGTACCTTCCTCCACTCCCCTACTGCCACATATCTCCTCCCACTTACCATTCCATTCCCCGCGCGCTCCCATCCACTCTCATCTCGACATGTGGCCAAAACCATCAGTTTATCCACATATGAATTTAATTGCAATGACAGTCTCTTAAGTAGTTCAAAATTTTTTTCCAGTAGCAGGGGAATTGGCACCAAAGGTGACTCAACTTTGATTAGTGGAAAAATGATAGGGCAAGGGATGATATAGCAAAAGGTTCTAGAACCTAGCCATCTCAAAGGGAAAATAATGAGTCTTCAAAAGCATGATGAAGGTATTTCAATCAGAGAAAACTTAAGAAGGCCATTCATCCATAAGAAATCTCCAGGCATTTAATGATCGGTTAGAGAGAATCCATGACACTTGGTAACATATGGAAGAGTATCCAAAGCAAGCACCATGTAATGTTCCCAAATTAGCATGCAGCTAGTTCGAACATTAAAATTTGTTTTTATCACCTAGGAGTTGAATAATTGGGTAAGGAGGCCCATACATAATAAAAAAATGAATAAAATCCCTCATAGTATGAAAGGGGATCATCATTGGAGCTGGATTTCACACCCTCATGTGTGAAAGAGGACAATTTCATAAGGACAAGGTCAAGTTTGACCAAGTCAACAACGCAGGGATAGGAGGTGGAGATCATCTTGTGGGACAATGCAGTGAAAGAGGGAGGAAGATTCCTTGATGGAGGAAACCCTAATGAGTGGGACCCATGGATAAAGGGCTTCAATTTGTATAAAATTAGGGAAAGGCAGCCATAGCAAGACATGTTGATGATTATTGATTTTATGGTCTGTTTAGACTCTTGTGCATTCTCTTGCTGTTTAGTAGAGTTGCTGTGTTGTTTAGCACAAGGCATTCTTGTTTAGGAATTCCTTCTCCTTTCAAGAGAGGCCTCTTGGGGGATCTTGTTCTTCATTACTCCACATTCAGGCTCAAGGCCAAGCCACTCCTTCATCTACAACGTTATTTCTGCTAAATTATAACGTTATGTTGCAGGGTGTTGCAGTGGAGGTTCCACAACGCCATTCCTTGGCTTATTTTTCAGAGGAGGAAGATTTCTTTACTTTGGGAGATCAGTTAGGAAGCTCTCTGGGCATATTTCACCATCTTTGGCATCACACCAACCATTTCCATGATCTACAATGTAGTCCCTCTCTTAGACTGCGTTATTTTGAGTGTATATCTGCAGTGAGGGTTGCAGTGTTTGTTTGGAGGGAGAAATCTTCAGTGTTAGGATCAGCCTTTCACTTGGAAGATCCATTGGAGGAGGTTGATTTAGCTTGTTCATCATCTACAGCCATATCCATTCAGTTCTTGAGTTGCAGCTGCTACTCAGACCCGCTACTCCGACATTTTTTCCATTTTGTGTATTTCAACCAATCCTTCTAGGATTGACTTGGTATTGCTTTTCAGGGGTTAGAGCTTTTCTCCCCATATTATTTGAGCCATACATTTCCATATCTATGTATTGACATTATTTTTGTAGTAGTGCCTCCTATAAACTGCACAATCATAGCCTTGGGCTTTCTATAAGTAGCCGTGTTCTTCATTTTCTTGTACATGTTCTATTGAGGCTTGCATTGCCTAGCTTGAGTGATTGTTTCCTCAAGGATTTGTACTCTTTTGCTGCTATGATATCAATATGATTCTTCTTATGTTTTATGTATTGATTCATCACTACTACTCCATTATGTGTTCTTACATTGTTGCATCTCCAATTTAGGAATACTATCAGATATTCCTAACATTGTAGATTGTCCCTATTTTGGGATATTACACACCACATTAGCTAAAAAAATCCATTCCAAATGGCTGACATGGTTAAAAAAACTCACCGATTTTTCCACCTCACCAACACACAACTCATCCTCAAAATTCCAAATGTCAGAGCCTAAATTTCAGCATGACAGTTTGCCACCTGATCATGGTTGATGCCAACTTAGACAAAGTTGTTTGGTTCGATAAGCATCATTAGTATGGGTTATTTAAATTTTGTTGATGAAATTAATCGTAATAGAGTCCCTTTAGGTTACAAACTCTTTCCAACAGAATTATCTCTAATTTCTCTCAATATAATGAATTCCTTTTGGGATTAGAACTCTACATTAGTTTCGACAATCTGGCCCAAGTAGCAGACCTATGTAAAAGGGTTTTCACTCTATAAATAGGGAAATTTTAGATTTAGAGAGGGTTTATGGATGATGTGAGAACCAAATTTTTAACCTTTTTCTTCAACTAATATACATTTGCAGCAAACTGTCTTTTTCACTTGAGATTCTGTTTTGGCTCGTATGTTACATCTTCATGTCTTATGTATTGTTATCCATTTCATAGCAATTGGATTACTTAATGTTAGATGCTCCAACTTACTTCATTTGTTGTGTTTTACTGTAAAATTTTATTTCATATCATATTAAATCCAAATTTTCCTCAACTTCCGTGAAAGCGGTTTGTTTGTAATTGATTTTCCATAGTTGACTCCATGCCCAGTGGTGGGTTTCATCACATTCTTTCAATTGCATAATCTCATGAAAAATACAGAATTATCCTTCTGAAGTTTTCAGTTTTATACTAAGAATCTTATAGGAATTTTGAGAGAGCCCTCTCATACTGGAAGGGCTAACTTCCAGTTAAAAGATGATTTGAAATAGTTACATTGAATTCACTGTTGAGTAGCCCAATTAGTCTCAGTTTGGTGATAACAGGTTATAATAAAGATCAACAAGGTGAACTATTGCACAAATCAATATTCAGTTGAAAATTAAAGTAGTGGGATCTAATGGTGGAAAAACTTTCAATCGTCTAACATTGGACCTAACAGTGCATAGTAGTACAAACTTGCAGCTGGGGGAGTTCTTCCTAGAGGGAACGCCTTACGGCATAAATATTAAATAATCCCAACTAATCTCGTACTTTATTTAGGTCTAATAGGCCATATTAGTCTTAGTGGACGTTAATCATCAACATCATATTTACATTAGATTATAAAGTACATATTGATTATTTTAATTCAACAAATACAAATCACAATATATTAATGCTCCAAAACATAAGTTGAAATTGATTATAAAAAATTTAAGATCAAAATTATGATTCTAATTTTTACAAAATATATATTAGCTATTACAAATTGAAAATCAAAATTATAATTATAAATTTAATAAAATTATATTTTAAATAAAAGAGAGATAAATTACCGGGTGCAAGCCCTGGAAGTGATGATTGACGCTATGTGATTCATTTCACTATTTTCAATCCCACTTCTTCACCCCTGTGAGCATCACCCGATGCAATGAGTGCTAAGTGGACTATTAAAAAATCATGACAAATTAGTCAGTTACGACTACCTCTCATGGAAATGGTCAAAGATGAATGAGTAACTTAACGTAGTTGAATCCCAAAAAATGATATCTAATATACTAATAATAATTTAATTTTAGATCATAGTTAAGTTAAATATTAAATTGGTACATGAAATATTTCAACAAGAGATGGATGATAATAATAATGATATATTTGAAAATTTTATTATGTGATCCATAATTTGTACAAAGATATCTTTCGGTAATAATCACATAGAAAAGAACACGTTCTTTTCTATGTGATTATTACCGAAAGATATCTTTGCACATATAATAATGATAGTTTTTATTTTTATTTTTTTATCATGGTGAAAGGGTAATTTGTTGGATTCTAGATGGTGATTAGCCTATTACTTGAGCCTTATCACAAGGGGCCAAAATATCCCCTTGTGAGATTTGAATCCAAGTTGAGGAAATAACATCCCATTGTGTGATCTGAATTTAAAAACTTGAAGGTTTTTTAAAAAGTTGCAAGTAAATTTATGTTTTATGGTCAATGGATCAAGTTGCAAAAGCACATAAATTTTTAGAATTTTAAAACTTAGTTTGCAGAAAATAAACAGAGACAAATGAACCATACACAACAACGCAAAACAACAATTGATAATGATCACCATTCTTGGGCTACATCTCCGGGTCTCCCAATGTTGGGCCTCTTCAATTATGTGCGAAAATCTGCAATTACATCAGTTTAAAGTGCTCAAAATGAAAAAATAGTGATGCCAATGGATTCAAAATGCCCAAAAACCCCTATTTGGGCTCTTATTGGGCTCAAAAAGACCAAAAAATGATCAAGTTATGGTTCTCCCAAGTTTCTTCTGCTAACCGTTCTCCAATCTTGCAAAAATGGCTAACTCTTCTATTCACTTGGCACAAAAAACGGTGCAAACTGTCACTTAGTTTAATTTCCCAATGACCCCCACACCCCGAATCTGGCCCCACCGTTGGTCATGTGGCAAATATGGTCGAGGGCCGGGCTAACCTTCCGCTCCCTCCCCTTCGTGCCTTCTGCTAGAGGTTTCGGTCATGTACAAACCCTGGGTCGGGGGTCGGGGCTAACTACCTTCCCCAATCGCTGAATCCATTCATAATCTCCTCGATGGTTATGGGCGGTTCCCATGGGACTAGGGCTAGGACCAAGTGCCCCACCTCGCCCGCCGAGCTCCTGTCGTTGGTCACCTGTGCGCCATGGGAACTGGGGCTGGGGATGAGTCCCCACGCCCTTCCTCGTTCACTTGTCGATTGTTCGGTGGGGATGAAACAACCAAAGGCAAGGGCTAACATCTGACCCCTCTCCCCAATGCGAAAGTCATATGAATTTCAATTTATTCTGCAACCATAATTTAATAAGAAACATAGTAATGACGCAGTGGTGGAGTTTAGAGACTATAGTTTGCAAGTCACGGGTTCGATCCCCGCCAAGTCCTTCGGGTCAAAAAACAATTTTTTTACCAATACTGAGGCACCATGTGGGGATCTTTGGTTTTGCCACATGGAGACCTCCTTTTTGACCAACCAAATTGACTTGGACCAATAAAATACAACTAATTGGATCAAAGAGAAAGTGACACTTGTCGAGCCCCCATTAGTCTTGCACCCTGTCGTATGCTCAGTCAGCATGCTGACATTAATAGTCCAATCAACCCACTTACAAATTTTTTAGCTGTTGAGCCAAACCTTCAGAACATCATAACTTGAACATAAAATATCAATTTGCAGTGATTCAAGTGGCGTTGGATTCAAAATGATGAGCACTACGATCTCGCACTGTTTTCGGGCGATTTAAAGCACTTTAATTTTTGAGCATTTTTCTAATCCCTTAGATCATTCCTCCCCACTGGAATATTTTGGACCACCAAAAGGTTATTTTCAGTCATCAGGTAGGTGAGGGTAGAAATCCCTCATCCTTAAAATATCAATCCATTTGGCCTTACTTGGATTAGTTCCCTTGATCCCCACACGAAGGTACTCCACATTACGTCTGCGTGAAGTCCTTGTATCTCTGTCAAGAATGGTATCTTGCTGTAATTTTTGAAGGTGTTCAGGACATAAATATTCTATTGTTGGAATCTGAACATTCTCTCTTTGATCTTGAATCAAAGGAGGCCCATAAAATATTAATTTCTCCACATTTAATACTGCATAAACTTGCATATATGGAGGAAAATATAGCCAAAAAACATTATTACCAATCTTTTCTAAGATTTTAAAGGGTCCATATCTGATTGGTTTGAGTGTTTTACCTCCTCCTTAAAGCCTTTCCTTTATAATGTAAAGCCAAACTTCATCTCCCAGTTGAAATTTTTGGTCAACATGATGCTTATCATGTCTTTCTTTATACTTGGCTTGACTTTTTACAACTGTTCTTGTACCATTTGATGCACCAATTGAACTTGTTCAATGAAGCGCTTGGCCTTATCTTTGTCACTGTGTCCTTCTATTGTAACATCTTTCCCAAAGATAAAATTGAAGGGAGATTTTGGTAAATATCCCAAACATGCTTCAAATGGAGATGTTTGAGTCGAAGAATGCTTGTCCCTATTGTAAACATGTTGGATGTAGTGTAAATATTCATCCCAAAGCTTAGGATGTTTAATGCAATAACCACGAAGGAGATGTACTACTGTTATGTTCACTACTTCTGTCTGGCCATCAGTTTGTGGATGAAATTTCATGCTCTTCTTCAACTTGGTGTCCTTGAGTCCCCATAAACTTGACCAAAATTTTCCTACAAATCGAGAATCTCGATTAGAAATCATAGAAGTAGGTAACCCAAAATGCACCCATACATTTTGAAAGAACATTTGTGCGGTATGTTCAGCTGTAACTTACTTTTTACTAGTCATCAAAATACACATTTTGCTGAAACGATCCACAACAAAATAAAGATAATCATGACCTTTCTTAGACATAGGTAGCAATCCAACAAAATCCATAGAAACACTTTCCCAAGGACGGGAAGGAAATAGAAGTGGAGTATACAAACCCAAATTTCTATTGCTAGGCTTACTAGTAGCACACATAGAATGTCGTCTTACATATCTTGACACACTTTCATTCATTCAAGTCCAATAGCAATACCTCTGTAATTGTGCCACTATTTTGCCTACACCAAAATGGCCAACAATAAGAGAAGTATGATATTGTATTATGATGTTGACTCTTTCACCATGTGGAACACGTAACTTTCTAACATGATACAATAATATATCATAAACATGATAATCCAATTCCTCAACTTGGTTTCCTTGACACAAATTTGCATATACATCTTTTAAATCTTCATCTTTAGCGTATAGTTTAATATAGCACTCATGCACGATAGAATTATGCTTAAGAATGGAAAATGCACTAATAATAGGTCTTGATAACATATCAACAACTTTGTTATATATACCTTTCTTATACCTGATTACCAAATGGATTTGTTTTAGAAAACCCATCCACCTGAAATGTATCGCTTGTTGTAGATTTTTTTGTGATTGCGAACATTGCAAGGGTTGACGGTCAGTGTGAATAATTGTTTCCTTACCCATCAAATATTGCTTCATTTTTTTCACATTTTGCACCAAAGTATACAAATATTTATCATAAGTTGGATAGTTAATTATTGCGTTAGTAAAGGTTTCAAAATGATAACAGATAGGCTTATCATGTTGCATCAAAACCGCTCCCATGGCATAGTCACTTGCATCAGTTTGAATCTCAAATGGCTGCTTAAGATCTGGAAGTGCAAGAACAGGTGTTGTACTGATTTTATCCTTCAATGTATCAAAGGCTTTCTACTTCTTTCCTCCCCACAGAAAAACATGTTTCACACTTGTCAAAGCATGCAATGGAGCTGCAATAGATGAGAAGTTAGCAATAAAATTTATCCAATATTGAGATGCTCCCAATTTCTTTTAACCTCTTTCACATTATTGGGTTTAGGCCATTTCATAATTACTTCAACCTTTGAGGGATCAATCTTAAACTCACTCCCTCCAAAAATATGATCCAATTAAACTAAATAGGTTGTCCCAAATTCACACTTAGACATATTCAAACACAATCTTTCTTTCTTTAATACATCTAAAACTTGCTTAACATGCTTGACATGCTCTTCACGTGTCTTACTGAAATCAGAATATCATCTAAGTAGACTATGAAAAAATCATCAAGGAATGGTCTCAACACATTATTCATAACTCATGAATTTTGCAGGTGCATTACAAAGCCCAAATAGCATAACCAACCATTCAAACAAACCTTGTTTTGTTTTGAAAGCAATCTTCCAAATATGAAATTCAACAATCCTGACATGATGATAACCACTTCTCAATTCCAACTTAGTGAAATAAACAACAACGTTCAATTGATATAGTAAATCATCAATATGAGGAAGAGGATAACAATTCTTTATCGTGATTTTGTTCAAAGCTCTAAAGACCACACACATGTGCCATGTACCATCCTTCTTTGGAACCAAAACAATAGGAGACCCACAAGGATATGTACTTGGTATGATGAACCCTCTATCAAGAAACTCTTGAATTTTCTTCTTGATTTCTGCATTCTCCAAAACTGACATTTTATACATGCCAATATTGGGAAGAAGTGCATCCTGCTACAATTGAATCTCATGTTGGATTCCTCTTTTGAGAGGAAATCCTTCAGGTTCTTGAAACATCTTATCACACGTGTCAAAAAATTCAATCAAATCATTTTTTATTTTTACATCACATCCTTGGAAGGCTTCAAATTCAATAGTATCTTTGGGTTTGATCATAAAAAATACACAATTCTTACTAGCATTGACAAGCCTTTTCATTTGCCGAACACTTACAAGAGACAAATTCATTTTCTTGCGATGTGCTCTAACAATATACTCAATGCCATATTTAAACAAAGGATATTTGTTTTCGTGATGATAAAAATATGTATTTCCGGTCATATAAGTATGGAATCCAAAAAACAATCCTGCATATGTCAAGTGGTACAACATCAAGCTCTACCTCATCAATAAAGTTTTCAGTGATGGTGAATTTAAGTTTACATTTTCTTGTCACTTGCAATTTGGAATTGTCACATACCCAACCCAAAGGATAAGGTTTAGGATGAGGAATAGTTTCCAAGTTTATTTTCTTGACAATAGATTTTGAAATAAGGTTGGCTTGGGATACACTATCAAACAAAGTATGATACTTTTTTGTGTTTTGATATGACTCTAATATGGAAAATCTCAATTCTTTCTTTATCATTTTGAGTTTCAATGGGCTTGCTAGAAGAACTAGTACTTGCAAAGAAGCCTTACCTTTCATTCCCATGGTTGTAATTTTGGTCTCATCTCCGGAATCGGATCTTAGATCTTGTTGAGTTTTTGCAACAGCCTTTTGTTTCCCCTTGTTAATTTTTTTTGGTCTTAACTCTAGATGTAATTTCCAGCAATGGTATTCATCATGGCCTTCTTTTGAACAATGTTTGCATGTGAGTTTTTCTCCCTCTTTCTTGAGTGTAGCATTTTTTTACCCTTGCGTTTGAACTTCCCCTTTCCCTTGTTTCATGACTTGAATGGATTATTGATAGTCTTTTGAGGAACATTTTTCCCTCTTGCTTCCGAATGAGTTGCAAGAACACAAACTTCATCTAGATTGGTGGGGTTAAACATGAGAATTGTATGTCTCAAATAACTATGTAATCCACCTATGAATTTAAGGAGAGTGTCTTGTGAAGACAAATATATACCCAAGATTAAAGCTCTTCTTCTAAATTCTTATGTATAACTTTGAAAACTCTGACCTTTACCTTGTCTAAAATTTTTCCAATCCATAATTTCCTTTTTCATATAAGTTAATGGATAAAATTTCCTTCTTAATGCAACTACAAAATATTTCTAAGAAGAGATAATTTTACCACTTTTCTGTAAGTCTTCTTGAGTTATGGACTCCCACCAGATGAGAGCTACACTTTCCAATCAAAGAGAAGCAAGTTGGATTTTGGTCTCATCATATTTAATAATTTGAATCCTACAATAAACTTCAATCCGACACACCCAATTATCCAACTTTTCAGAATTTACTTCTCCATTATACATAGGTAATTCAAATTTGACATCAAGCTTTAACAAAGGAGACATAACATGTCCTTTTGGAGGCATTGGAGGAGTATGTGAAGGGGTTGAAGTAGAAGAGGATGAAGGCGAATATGGAGGTGAAGGTGGGAGGGAGAGGTGGAGGTAGTGGTGGAGGCTTACTCCCATCTCCTCCATTACCTTGTGATGGATTTGAGCTCTCTCCTTGAAACCTTGTATTCCTTTCTTCAAACAAAAGTTTCACCATTTCAGACATTTCAAAGAAATCCTTTATAAAAGCTTTCTTATCCTCAAACATCATCTCATTTCCTTCTTCATGTGCCATGACTGGTGAATTTTGAAGTGTTTGTGACTTCCTTGAACCAACTTGAGGATTTGGTTCTTCAAACACTCCTCCTCTTTTCAGCTTTAACCTCGTAAGCATCATACAACACTTGCAAACATAATCAAAACTTAAAAATAACCAATCTCTGATACTAAACTGATATGAATTTAAAAACTTGAAGGTTTATTAAAAAGTTGCAAGTAAATTTATGTCTTATGGGAAATGGATCAAGTTTCAAAAGCACATAAATTTTTAGTGTTTTAAAACTTAGTTTTCAGAAAATAAACAAAGACAAATGAACCATACACAACAAACCAAAACAATAATTGATAAAGAAGTTCACCATTCCTAGGCTACATCTCTGGGTTAGCTTCCAATGTTGGGCCTCTTTAATTATGTGCTAAAATATGTAATTACATTAGTTTGCAGTGCTTAAAATGAAAAAATAGTGCTGCCTATTGATTCAAAATGCCCCAAAACCTCTATCTAGGTTATTCTTGGGCTCAAAAATACCAAAAAATGATCAAGTTATGGCTCTCCCAAGTTTCTTCTACTAAATGTTGTCCAATTCTACAAAACTGGTTAACTGTTCTACATTTTCTGCCTTTTTTCCAACTACCGAGTCACAAATTTGCTTGGCGCATAAAATATTTGCGTCGAAAAAATGCAAATTATCGCTTATTTTAATTTCACAATGACCCCCACACTCCAAATTTGTGGTCCTGTCGTTGGTCATGTGGTCCATATGGACAGGGTGGGGGGGGGGGTGGGGTGGGGTAACCACCCTCTCCAGCCACTTCGCGCATTTTTCCTGAGGTTTAGGACATGTGCAAACCATGGGGTCGGGGATCGGGGCTAACTTCCCACCCCTGCTGCTGAAGCCCTTTATAAATTTGTTGATGGCTATAGGTGATTCCCATGGGACTGGGGCTAGGGTCAAGTGCCCCGCCTCGCCCGCTAAGATCTTGCCGTTGGTCACATGTGTGCCATGGGAACTGGGGCTGGTGCTGAGTCCTTGCACCCTTCCTCGTTCATTTTCTGATGGTCCAGTGGGGATGCAATGACCAGGGGCCAGGGCTAACGCCCAACCCCTCTCCCCATTGCGAAAGTCATATAACTTTAAATTTATGTCGCAATCATAGTTTAATAAGAAACATAGTAATGACGCAGTGGTGGAGATTAGAGACTATAAGCTGGAGGTCGCGGGTTCAATCCCCACTAAGGCCTTTGGGACACAAAATACAAATTTGACCAATACTGAGGCGCCAGGTGGCAACCTCTGGTTGGGCCACGTGGCGACCTCCTATTGGACCTCCGAAATTGAAATGGACTAATCAAATGAAACCAACTAGACCAAGGATGAAGTGACACTTGTCGATCCCCCATTGGTCCTTCACCCTATTGTATGCTCAATCATCATGCTAACATTAGCAGTACAGACTGCCTAGTCAGCAGTCCAATCAGCTCACCTCCAAATTTTTTAAATGTTGAAACAAACCTTCAGAACATCATAACTTGAGCATACGATATCGGTTTGCAGCAATTCAAGTGGCGTTGGATTCAGTACAACGAGCACTACGATCTGAAACTAGTTTCGAGTGAGTTATATGTTGAACTATGAGCTGGATCATTGTGCTAACCACTCGATCATCCCACAAGGAAAAAATATTAATAATTTAAGTATTGAGGGGTTTTCACAGTGCATTATATTAGATATTATTTTTTGGGATTCAACTGCATTAAGTAAGTAATTCATCTATGACCATTTCCATGAGAGGTAGTTGTAACTGACTAATTTCGCATGATTTTTGAATATTCCACTTAGCACTCATTTCATCGGGTGATGCTCACAGGGGTGAAGAAGTGGGATTGAAACTAGTGAAATAAATCACGTAGCATCAATCATCATTTCCAGGGCTTGCACCCGGTAACCAGGACTTCCCGGGAGGTCACCCATCCCAGGAAGTCCTAGTTACTGGGTGCAAGCCCGGGAAGTGATGATTGAAGCTATGTGATTCATTTCACTAGTTTCAAGCCCACTTCTTCACCCATGTGAGCATCACTCGATGCAATGAATGCTAAGTGGACTATTCAAAAATCATGAGAAATTAGTCAGTTACGACTAACTCTCATGGAAATGTTCATAGATGAATGAATTACTTAACGCAGTTGAATCCCAAAAAATGAGATTAATAATTTAATTTTAAGACACTATACTAAATTGATGCATGAGATACCCTTGTTTATGGGACTAAGGGACCCTCCTCCATGCACTGGTTAGACTATAAAGTCTACAAAGATGTACATACTCTACCGTCTTTTTAGATTTGAACCTATAACCTTTTACAAGAAAGTAGACATGCTTAATAATTAAATTCCAAACAAAAAAAATGTTAGATCCCTATAATACTAGTGTATCCCCTTATTGTTATTAGTGTAGCCCCCTTATTGTTATTGTGGTACCCCTGTAGTCCCCATATTGTTATTATTGTGCTCCATAAAACCCCAATATTGTTATTGTTGTGCCCTTACATTATTATTGTTAGGTCGGCTAGGATTATATTGTGACCGTATGGACTTGCAAGGGTATTATCGCCAAAGTGCTATGGTCCTTACAAGGTGTTAAAAAATATTGGTACTATGGCATACAAATTGGAGCTTCCTGCTTCTTCTCGAGTGCATACAATTTCCACATTTCATGCTTAAAGAAGGTTATAGGTGACAAACTTCCAGTTCAAACAATATTTCCAGAATTTGATGAGGATTGGAATTCTGTAAAAAGTGGCCAAAAGTACACGGATTGCAGTTTCCTGTGTATCAATTTCAGAGTCGAAGGAGGAAACTGTGACACGTGGCACGCCATACAAGTTTGCTCTACTAAACCAGTCCATAATTTGGTCATTGTGGGAGGTTGGACATAACTTTGTCTTGAAGAATCCAAATTAGGTCAGACCCATGGAATTCGAAAGAAGAATAAGAGGGCTACTACAGGACTGAATTTCAGATATTGAAGATAAGAAATCACAGAGATAATTCAGTTTCACTATCGAGCTCCTCACAAGCAAGTAAAAGGTGTGCATTTTTTTTCAAATTGCAGAAGTATTGTTTGAAAAATCAGTTTGAAGTGATTCCAAGGGCATATTGAAGCACATATATTAATATTAGGTTCTAAAATGTCCCCTAAAAATAATTCAACACCCATTAAGCCCTCAAAAATCTATCCTATGATGCATGAAGAGGAATAATTGCAGTATGATATATCAAAATTACGGTAGCAAGTGAAAAAAATTTCGATTTCACAAAGAGTAATCAAAGATGACATAGATGGTTTAAAAGAATAAATGAAGGCTACGTTGGATGGTTATGGATGATAAAGTAGTAGAATATCACATCGAGCATCAACAACAATTTCTCCAACTCTCAAAGGGTGACCTAAATTTGGTGCAGAATCGAATGAAACAACAGGAAGATAAACATCGTAGCGAAAGAACTTCTGAAGCAGTCACAGAAAAAAGAACTCAGAAACTACAAAATCGATAAATTTAAGAGAATCTCAACAAGTGGAAGAACTTACCCATTGAATATTCCACATGGGAAGATGAGAATTTTAAACAGAAGCATCAAGCAATGATCAAGCGTTAAGGACAAGACTTGTTTGAAGGAGAGAGGCATGTTAGATCCCTATAATACTAGTGTATCCCCTTATTGTTATTAGTGTAGCCCCCTTATTGTTATTTTTGTACCCCTGTAGTCCCCATATTGTTATTATTGTGCCCCATAAAACCCCACTATTGTTATTGTTGTGCCCTTACATTATTATTGTTAGGTCGGATAGGATCCTATTGTGACCCCATGGACTCCTATATATAGAAAGGAGGTTTTTTCATTTGTATCATCCAAGAATTTTTCATTTATGTAATGTAAAGGAGGTTTCCCCCTCGAAGTGGCTTATTTATAAGGCATTGATCTCTCTTTTCTTCTATTTTTGGAGCTAGTTTCATAACAAAAAAATCTTATAATATTTAGACAAATTTATAATAAATGCACTTTCTCTCTAATTTTAACAAATTTGATAGCATTTATTCAATACATTTATTATTAAATATTAAAAAAAAACAAGATGCATGTGGTGGCAATGCCACTGCCCATGGTTTTTGGACATTGCTACCAAGTGGTTTTTGTTTAAAAAATTAATATTACAAAATGTCTTATGAGATAGCATAATGGAAAAATTAGATATATATGTGCACATGAAAGCTAAATGTTGACGTTGTTGTTTTTTGTTTTTGTTTTGTTTAGGACATTTCATAAATGGTAAAACAAGCATTAAAAGAGAACTTGAGGGTATATGTAATTTCATGAATATGAAACTGTGTGTTGAATTTATGCACTTTTAGCTTGTGTTTAGAAAACCACATATTTGAGAACAAAATAGCCACATTGTATTATATTGTAGATGCGCAATGCATTTATTTTCTATGTTGACAGGTAATTTAAAGTTAAAATAATATATCTTATTATAGTATATATAAAACATGAATCAAGAGTAGAAGTCTTCTTTGACATTTATGAATATATTTCATAAAGTTTGTTTGTTATTCTATCCATCATGAACATATGTCATAAAGTTAACATCCATTGACTCGGGGCTATGCTATCAAAATCCGTAATAATAGTAAAAATAGTTTATTAATGTATTCCAATATTTTAATTAAGACTAATAAAAAATATATTATCAATACTAAAAAAAAGAAAAAGAGAGAAGCATGATGTACACGTATGATAATTAAGTAAAGTTGAGTAGTATTGTAAACTAATGAAAGTCTTATGAAGGTATGTTGTGATCAATATCTTGGATATTTTGCATGGTAGTAGCATACCAAACATTCAATTTCATTTCCAATTGGATTATATGCGTGATGCATGATTCTAGCACACGTGAAAACTTCAATGGATTCTACTTATTTATGATAAGTTTGAATTTCACAAAATGTTCTCGGAGACCACATAAATGCAGAGAATCTGATATTTGATAATCAGTTTCCCAACGAGTTGTGAAAACATAAACATATGATAGGGATAGCATTAACTAGAATTCGTTATTGTATGGCTTGCATATTGGTGGACACATTTGGATAGTTTCCAAGTATCATGGTGAGCAAGATCAATTTTTTTTAAAATATTGGATCTATTATAAGAAACTTAAAATACAATACAAGAAAATATATAAATAAATTTAAACTATTAAATTAACTTCTCAATCATGAATTTAAGTCAATCAATTTCTCAATCATGGATTTGTCCGAAAATAACTGGGAGCAGGAGGTTAAAAGAAATTGTAGAACCACAATATTAGGAAAATTCAAGAAAAATGAGGTAAATGCGAAACCATAATATATTTTTATTTCTTAGAATACGTAAAACACAATGATGTTTCTCCATGCTTTGGTTTTGTCATGATATATCATTGAAATCCTCAAACTTAATAATCATCCACAATTCACATCATTCGTGATAAAACTACGACGATTTTCTCTCGTTTAGTTTCACAGTATGGTTGAGGTTCAGAGTAGACTAATCTAGGATTTCTGTGAGTTGGAATTTTGAGGTGTTAGGCTGTGAGTTAGGACTTGATGCCTTGGGTAAGGATTTCAATGGAAGGTGAGACAAAGTAAATCTTGGTCTTGCCCGGGCCGAGATATCGACATTCTGAATTCTTACTCAACAGGGGATTCGGGCTCACAATTTCGAGAGAGTTTGTGCATAGCCCTTACAAAAGAGATCATTTTCCTAGAGGCCATGGTGAGGATCACATATTTCAAGAATGGATGGATCCCAGTTGGTATGAGAAGACGAGGGGGAATCGAAAAGAAAAATAATAGCGAAAGTGCATATGGCATTTTTTTTATTGGACCAGTTGAAAAAAATGATGGCAAGAAGGCCAGGGAATTGAGGAGAAAATATGGAGGACCAGATCATACTATGATTGCACCTAACATTACCTGTATTAGAGCTCATGTTGAGCCAACTGATATTTCAGCTAGGGTTTCTTAGAAGTTTATGAAGCCTAAAGCATCACCCATGAGCACAAGTAGTAGCATCATCGTAACCTTAAAACTAAAAAAATCTGTTAGAAATGTTCATATCTCTAGATCTAGGAGACGATTACAGAGATCAAATAACTTAACTTATATGAAAGACCCAAGTCGGCCATTACTTACGACACCGATGTGGGTGCAATAACTGTTAATCTCATCACACTATTATGTTTGGTTTTTAATTGTAGGCTCTAAAAATTGGAAGAGATGAGTGGAATAAATAGGAATATAGAGAATACTAATAATGTAATGATTGATATTCAATCTAGTGAATACAATAAGAAAGAATAAAGTGATTTTTTTTCAGCAAAAAAAACAAATCTCCTTCATTAATGTAAAGGGGAGTTTACACAATTTTGAGGAAGAGAGCATAAATCCTGTATACGTTTCCCAACACAAGGCCACTGTAGAAAATATTCAACAAACCACTCCTCTCAAACCTTGTTGGTCTTCAGTTAGCTCGCTTGAATTTCAGTATCAAATATTTCCACGTGGAGATGACATAGTTTTTTCTCATGTGCTATCCATAATAACGAAATCAATGACAATACTACCTTTTAGAGTTGGAATTACCTCCGTAACATCATGTCAGTAGCTAAGAGATTGAGAACTAACATATAACTTATACTTCGATTCAGGAATCTCAAAATGAAGCTAGACACGACGACTGCTTATATTCATCATCTATATGCTTGAACAACGCATAGTTTTCCAACCCTAAACTCTATGCATAATTGTTAACATAATAAAAATCAGACCAAAAAAAAACATTTTTCATGATTTTCCATCTCAAAAATTCGGAACAAAAATTACACATAAACTTGAAACACATCTTATCATTGGATATGGAAACCAATAACGTGTCGCTCGGATCATCACGTTGCACTGAACATGAAAATCAATCACTATCCCTTGGTTATTAAAACTCATTGATTTTGTCACTGTAATCACATAAACTTAAATTTCTTCTTTGATGGCTATTTCAAGATACCCTTGTTCCATAGTCTAACGTTTAGAAAATTTACTCCAATGGCATATTTACTAGTGGCAACAATCTTCATGGAGAGACCAGCGTTTGCAAAATAATAATTTTCAGAGAAGTTTGCATAGCCACCATGTTGAGTGAGAAGATACGTCGCTATCGCCCTAGACCAGATTTTGATCCCAAACTAGAGGCTTTCCATATTTTTCACTCTCGGCCACCTAGTATCCCATCCTTATGTTAGATCCCTGTAATTTTTCAGATTGGCAAGACCAAATAAACAAGGGTAACATCAAACCAAATTTGGAGTCCTAGGACCTAGCCTTCCTGGACTCAGAGAAGGCTATCTCTATATTTGTATAAAAGATATAACTTGTTTGGTTTAGGATGCTGATTTTAGGCTAGTTAAAATGATAGGGTTGTTTGTTTTGTTTTGTTTGGTTGGGTTTCTTGTTATGAAGAACAGATAGAGTAAGAGAAACTCAAACCATTGGGCTATGGGGTCTGTGAAAAAGTTTGAAGAGTACAACAACAAATCAAGGGTGTTTCATAGGGCAAGTTAACAAAGCCAAATGGATCTTAATAGCTTATGTGGGTGTGAAATGAACATTAAATTGTGAGTTTAGTAGCTTAAAGGGAAATTAAGAATCCTTTAACATATAACAGAACAAGAAGAGTCTTTAAGATCACTATGCTTAAGAAAGAACCAAAGGACAGGGCACACCATAAACTTCTTTGGCCAGACTTTACTAAGTAAACTTTAAAACAACAATCCAGCAAACCCTAGAGAGCATGGAACTCCTAAATTCTCTAGATATTTACTTTCAGAGAAAGAAAACATTTAAGATAAAATTTTAGTGATGATTAAAGAGTAGGGAACTCCTAAATTCTTCAATCAGACTTCGAAGACCTTCAAAGTGACTATTCGAGATGGACCAAAGGACAGGGCAAACCATAAACTTATTTAGCCTAAACCTTAGTAAGAAAACTTAAAATAAAGCCTTGAGAATAACATTTCAAGCAGAACCAAAGGACAGGGCAAACCATAAACTTATTTAGCCTAAACCTTAGTAAGAAAACTTAAAATAAAGCCTTGAGAATAACATTTCAAGCAGAACCAAAGGACAGAGCAAACCATAAAATTCTTTAGCCAAACTCTACTGAGTTAATCTCAAGAAAACAAACTAGATGGAAATAGAGAGCAGGGAACTCCTAAGTTCTACAATCAAACATAGTAGAGGAAAAAATTTAAACAACAGAAAGCAGATAGACTTAAGGTGCTTCTAACAACATATCTTAACCTAAATTTCCTGCTCTGTTATAAGAGAAAGGATGAAAAATATGAAAATAGAAGGAAAAAAGTATAAGATCAGAAAAACATCACCATTTAACAAAGTTCATGAATCTTGTGAATGTGCTTGTTCCATTGACATTCAGTCCAAAATAGTTACAAAGCTCCAAAGCCAAACTCTTTACAAATCAAAGTCTATGAGGTATTTAGATCAATAATTAGCCAACAAAAATTATGAAACATACATGCAGTATTTATCTGAAAAATGAGGAGGTTAACCCTATCTAGGGTTTCAGATGTCATTTATTACATAGTTAATGCATTTTTACCTTTGAGACCATGCAAGGCCCAAGGAAAAATATCTAAGACACATTTATTGTAATAATAACTCCTAACATAAATAACTTTTCTTTTGCAATAATCAGTAAGGGCACAGAGTACATAACGAGCTATGAGTGCCAAGGCAGAAAAAATGGCATGTCTTGCAACCAACTTTTGGAGGCCTTCCCGGTCTCCAAATGAGATCCATGATGACTTATTGGAAAGGTCTCTGAGTCTATTTTCCAAATAAACTTTCAAGTTTGAAAATGGTGCCCATCTTCCCTATCAAAAATCATTTATCCCAAGACTGCTAAATGCAAAGTGCCAGTGCAAAAAAGAGGGCAAAAAGGTGATTTTTTGGTAGTTTTTGGCCTTTTTGAGGGACCAGTTTTTCTCCAAATATTCTAAAACTTTCAAAGGTTTATTTAATTTCCATTAGGAACATTAATATGCTGACCTTTTTCTATTTGGATGGCCCAAAAAAGAGCACAACGCCATTTCGCCAATTTTCTACAAGTTAAACTGTCAAAAATTCAAAATGTGCACAAAAGTACCAAAATTGGAATTTAGCTTGTTGATAAATGTTTGGAGGTTTGGAGGGAGACCTCAGCAAGGATATTTATCTTCTCTTTCTCTTTTTCCTCGATCAAAGCCTAAATCTTTGAATGGGCTCGTTTGAGCTTGGGCCTTGCAATCCTGTTTCTCATGGCATAATGTCTTACCATCTTCCTATGAATTTCAGTGTCTCTCTTTGCCTTCTCTAGTCGACCCTCTAGATGAAAATTTTCCCTCTCAAGCCAAGATTCTCTATCCCTGCTAATCTCTATGGCAAGTAACTCACTCGGAGTGAGATGCTCTACCAATTTTGCCTCTTTCTGCCTTTCTCGGGCTAAATCCCTCTTTGGCACAATGGTCTTTGGTCTCTGGCTAGGAATCTGATCTTCCTCATCATCACTGTCATCGAAACTACCCAAGGTCTCATCTAGCAAAGCCTTGGCCTTTCCAGCCTCTTTTCGATCTCTGATTTCCCTGACCTCACTGATGGTCTACTTTGTCTCCAACTGCTAATTCTCCATCTCAAGAAAATTAATCGCATTCTTTTCTCTACCAAGATTAGCTTGAAGCTCACTAATATTTGTTTTCTTGCTTTTGATCAACATTTTTACACCATTTTTTTGGTCATCTAACCTATTATCATTAGATGAACCCAAGTACACCATATAAGACCAATTTTACCCTAAGTAAAATTGCTTTCACCACATTTGTCTATATTGCATGGTCATATTTAACCCAAAACAAGGAAATCGATTAAATAAATCATTATTTATTTGATTATTTCCTAAGAATAAGTTATTTAAACCATTATTTAAATAATATTCTTAGTTAAATTTGACTAAATCAAATATAAATAATTAAATAAACCATTATTTATTTAATTATATTCCCCTCATTTTCCTTAAATAATAAATAAATCATTTATTTATTTGTTATTTACAATAAAGGAATCACCCAAGTCAAAAAACCTCTTTCTCTCCAACAAATATAATAAAATATTCCTAAAGGGTGCTTCTAGAATTCGATTAATAATATTTTATTCATGCACCAAGTTCTAGACCGCCCCAATATTTTGTTATAAATAGGGGGGTTTTCCCCATTCATTGGTCACCTCCATTGCATTAGATCACTCTGGATCTACTCTTGGTCACCATTTTCCATTTTGCTTTATGAACTCCCATTGAGTTCCATGTTTGTTTTTCTATACCAATAAGAGAGAGGAATTCTAGATTTGAAACACTGAGGACTTCCAAGAACCCATCCCACTGAGGAGAACCGGAAAACACCTTTCTTGTTTTCCTCTCAGGTGCCTCATTCTTTAATATAATACAAATCATTCTTTTAAACACTTTGTTCTTGTCTTGTCTATTGGATGCATGGAGCCATACTATATTTTATCTGCTTAATGTCTTTTTGTGTTTAGATCTGAATTTATGCAGCAGACTTAAAGATATTTTGCAGCCATAATCGATGTTAGGGCTATTTGTTATGCGTAGCTAAAGGGATCTTTTATGACGAAATATTTATACTAACAATTGATGACTCCACACGGGTTTCTTTTGCGACCGCTATCGTTTTATGTATTCCTGCATATCCAGCTGTTTCAGACCCTAGGGTTTCTCTTCCATTTTCTGTTTTTCCTATTTTTATGGTGTTTTTCACCCCTAAAACCCTCAAACAGTCAAATTTTTAACTTCCGTGTGTTTCTGTCCTTATTGCGCAGGTGATAGACATCAGCCGCAGCTGAGATGACAACTTTTTCTGAAATCTGCCGCCGAGAGAGCCGAATCTGCAGGTCTCACTTATCGGCCCAAAAAGTGCGACCTGAGCTTGAGGACACACTTTTCTGCCTCAAACCTACGACCTGGACTGAAATCAGGTCAGAACCTGCGACCTGCCCTTTTTCTACAAATTTTCCAGCACTTTTTCTGGGTTTGTCTGAAGCTTCTGTTAGGGTTTTCCAGCCTCTGTCTCTGCCCGTTTAGGCCTATTTCTGATCTTCTTTACTCAACTAAGAGGGAATATTGCCCCTTCTGATACCCTCCACTTTTTGTGGGAGAGTCTTTGCTGTTTCAGCAGTCTGAATTTTCAGAGTTTCAGCCTTATTTTTCTCAGATCTGATACCTTTGTTTTAGCTCCTTTTAGATCAGCTCTTCTCCCTCTCAAATCACCTCATATCGTTTTGTTTGGGTTCATTTCTAAGGCTACTACCTTGTCTCTTCTAGTTTTAGCTGATCTCCTCCTGTTTAGCAGCAACCTTGCCTCTGCCTCTTTGCTGTTCTCTGCACCACTTTTCAGCAGATTTTTCCTTTAGATCCTAGTCCCTCCCGACATTTGATCTATTGGCCTCTTTTTAGCGTGCTTTGCTTAGTTTTTTCCCTCTTATAGACTAGTTTTGAGAGACCCGCCTTCTGGGGTTAGATTGATGCATTGGTAGCTGTTCATTTTCTGTTCTTTTAGTCTTATTTAATACAGATTTATTTTCAGTTACACAACACACTTTTTCTTTTACTCTCAAAACGTCTGGGTTTAAACAATTAAAATTAACGCACGCCACACACTGACCCTAAGTGAAGAAGCGCCTGGCTAACACCGTCTGGAAAAGACTTTAAAATCAATTGTCACTACACCTTTCTGCCCTTGACCTCACTTGATTTTTTCTCTCCTTGCCCTTGTCGGTTTTTCTTCTTCCCGTCATCATTGCACCCCCAAGGCGCCTTTCTCGGATAATTCTTGGCCTTCACCCTCAGTTTCCGCTTGGTCGAATTCCTCCTTCCCGTCGTCATCGAGTAAGTCCTCCCCCGAGTCCACACTCCGACTCTTCCTCTGATTGTTCGAGTTCTCCCCCTACTCCTGCTTCTCCCCCTGTCAATTTTGCCATGTCTACTTCAGGGCCTATTACCAGCAGCAACCCCAGTACTACTGCTGGGTCTGTTTCCAGTGGAACCACCTCAAGACCTACCTCGAATGCCCCATTGCTCCCTTATATGGCCGGCCTTAGTCTCCCCAACTTCAATAAGCTTATCAATGATCCTATCCACCACGATGTTATTTGGCCTGCTATGCCAACCAAGCTCCCCTCCGACATTCCCAAGTTCGAAGGCCTTGCTAGTGAAGATCCCTCTAACCATATCCGATCTTTCCACATGTGGTGTTCCTCCAATTCCATCACCGATGACTCCATCCATCTTCGTTTGTTCCAACGCACGCTTACTGGCGAAGCTTCCAAATGGTATGTTGATCAAGCCACCTCTTCCCATACCACCTTTGCGACCATTGCCCAAGCCTTTTTATCCTATTTCTAGCTCCCCCTCCGATACGACACTGGCACTAAACTCTTAACTTCTTTCCACCAATCCTCTTCGACCCGCCTTTCTGCTCATGTCCAGGAATGGCGGCGAAGATGGAGCTTGTGTTGCGCTCCCCCCTTTGAAGATCGGGTTTATATGGACTGGTTCCTTCACTCTCTCTTACCTCTCATTGGCAAGGATGTCACATCCAATTTTTCCCAAACCGAAGAAGCCGCCCTCCAAATAGCTTTGAAATATGACCTTATTTACGCCCAATCTGGTTATGTTTATACCGTCCTTCCTGACCTTCCCAAGCCGGGTGGCTCTCACGCTTCGGGGGCGTCTCACTCTGCCAACGGTATCGTTGGAGCCCTATCACATACCTCTGCCCAACCTCTTCCTGGCCATGGTTTCCCTCCAGGGGCCAGCCCCTCTGGCACTTTTTCCCCTCCCAGTAGCATGTATTCAGGATATGGCATGCCTCCTCCTTTTGCCCACCCTCCTGCTTACCTTACTGCTGCCCACCCTACCCCTTATCCATATCCGCAACTTGGTGTCCCAACTCCTCCAGCATTTGGACCTCCCACTCCCTTTCCTTTTCCACCCCCGCAACTGCACTTACTACCCCCTCCAGGGCAAGTATTTGCACAATAGGGGGCACCTAATTTTCCTCCTTCTCAAAGAAGGAGAAGAGGCAATCAATCTGCTTCTGGTAGTCATGGACCCAATCCTTCAAGTATTGATCCTCACACTGCCAACCAGCCACAGGGTTCTCAGCCCAAGCCGAATAGGCCACTTCGCACCAATAAGCCCTGTTTGTGTTGCGGTGTCTATGGTCACTACACTCACGATTGTCCATTATTACCACCAATGCGGCAGATGTGGGATTCTCAGGCCACCGTGCGGGGACAAAAATCCTCCTCTCCCTCCCTAACTACTTCTCAACCCGCTGTGTTTACCGATCCTTTCCCTCAGCAAGGATTTGTGGCCACTCAACCTTCCCCTTCTGGTTCCTATGATTACTAGATTCTCGTGATGGCCTCTGACCCACCTCTCACCGTCGACCTCAACCTTCAAACTCGGTCATGTCAGTATTCCACACCTCCCGTTCCATCTATCTCCGAGTCTCCATCGTCAGGTCCTACAGAGCCTCTATCGACACCCAACGGTCCCTTGCAACTCCCTTCGCCCAAAGCCGAGTTTCATCCCAAACCTCCTAAGGGACCATTACGCTGAAATGCTGCCTCTGGTTGGGCTGCCCATTCATACAGCATAGTAGATGATCTGGCCCAATCTCCTGCCGCCATTTCAACACTGGAATTCCTCCAGTCGTGTCCTTCTCAAAAGAGGGCTCTACTATCTGCCATGGGCACTGTAGATCCTGCTGATGACCAATTGATTGTTTTCGACACCCGTCAGTCAGAACATTCCCCTCTTCCTCCTTCGGTTGCTTTCCAAATCCCAGTAAAAATCCGAAACACCAATGTTGCTCGGTGTATTATTGATGAGGGGGCATCTACCTGCGTCATGTCTGCTTTGGTTTGGAAACAACTCGGATCCCATGAACTGGCCCCTTCCACCATCACCCTTCGCGCGTGGGATGGCCATGCCTCCCAGCCCATTGGCCTATTTCATAGCTATCCTATCACCCTTGCCAGCAAGACTGTTTGTGTCGACGTTGAAGTTATTGACGCCCCTCCTGACTACAACATCCTTTTGGGGCGTAGTTACACCTATGCCATGTCCGCCGTCCCGTCCGCAGTCCACCGCAAGATGTTTTTCCCTCATAATGGCAAGATTTTCACCATTGACCAATTGACCTACCATGAACCAAAATCTCAGACCTCCCCTGAGTCCACCATCTCTACTGTCACCAATAAACCAACTGTTGATTCTTTGACCAGTGTTTCCCCTGGCGTCTACAAAGACTCCTCTTTACTTAGAACTCTTCCTGGTCCTCCCCCTCCTCCTGTCTCTGACCCCAGCTTAGCGAACATTTACATGATGCAATCATCTTCGGCTGGCCTTCCACAGCCCGCTCCGGCTAGTTAGCAACCTCAATCTCGCCCACCGCCTCCTACTCCTAGCCCTTCGCTTCAGTCAAACGAACCTTTTTCACCTGACCCTTCCCATCACACTTAGGACCCCCCCTACCCTCCTGAGTCAGTTCCCTCAGGTCTCCACCATATGGGAGCCGTCCCCCCTGGTCATTACCCCGCCAGTCAAATACCTTTACTTGGCCCCCCTCCCGGCGTCTACTTGGTCCCTGTCATGGCCACCCTTTCCCTACCTAATTTAACCTTGGGAATACCAGTATGGTATCTTACTCCTCCTGCTGAAACCCCACCGGGCCACCCCAAACCATACATAGCTGTGACACCAGTGCAAACGCTTCCCTTTGCTCCTTCTACTGCTCCAGTGCCCTTAGCCCCTCTGCAAGACCCTCCCCATGTAGCCACCACTACGGGCAAGAAACGAGAAACTCGCAAGGGGGAATCCAAAGACAAGGCCACCACACCTGACCCTATTCCCCCTCCACCCGCCAAGCCTTGCGCCTTGTGTGATGGTATCGGTCATGCCACCCATATTTGTCGAGAGTTGCCCCGAATCCAACCCATGGTCAAAGTCGCGTTCCCTGAATCGATGGCCCCTGAACCCTCTCTTCCCTCATCAACCGCACCCAAGAACCCCAAGCCTCTTCGCACCAACAAACCTTGTGCTTTATGTGGTGTCCATGGCCATTATTCTCACCATTTTCCTCACCTCACGCATTACCGAGCCTCTCTAGAGGTCATTCGCGAGTACGAAGTTGAACAAAATCAATCTGCCTCGCCCATCCTTGATCAGTATGCGTCAAGTTCACTTGAAGATCCCCCGGCTACCATTGACATCCCTCCCCCTGATGTTGAGATTTCCAAATCTGCTGCTCCTTTCTTATACCTATCATAATCCACACACCCCTCGGAGTACATCCCCTCTGAATCCACTCCGTCTGTTTCGCTTGATCCCCCCTCCACCACTTTTTCGAGCTCTTTATGTTTCGACCATATTTTTAATTGTTCCTCTATCATTTCCCCTAATGACCCGTATGTGCACCTTTCTTCCTCTACTGATGATCTAGGTAGCTTTGCAGCCTCTTGTGGTTTCCACCGCCTTTCCCTGCCTTCCCATCATCCTGATACTCCCATCCGTATCTATGATGTACTTCGCAACATGAGTCCCCGCTTTTCCTCCCTTTTCTTGTCTTGTGATGATATTCCCTCAACCCTCTCGTCCACTCATTACCTTGGTTATGCCGATGACGCCAGTCGCTATTCTCAAAACCTTGCCTCTGCCGCCTGGGCCATCTTTACCTCCTTGCATACCCTTGTTCTTGCAAATGGGATCTGCATTGGTACCGCCACCAATAATCAGGCCGAATATGATGCAGTCCGTGGTCTCCTAGCTGACGCTCTCTCCCATCACATCCTCCATCTGCACGTTTATTTAGATTCCCTGCTTATTGTCTTACAACTTAATGGCGTATATCGTGTGCATAATCCTATCCTGTTTAGACAATATTTACGGGTCAAACTTTTGATACGTGAATTTCGATTCATTGCATTCAACCACATACCTAGACATCAAAATCACTACGTCAATCAAATCGCAAATCATGTTCTAGACTGGCATTTATCACACACAAGACATAACATTTAACACCATCAACAAAATGCATATAAATCACCTATATCATATAACATGTGTTTTCAGAGTCCACTACTTTGAAACATACGACATGCCCATAGCATGTTACAAAAACATAACTACAAAACTGGGGGGCACCACTTGCCCCTACAAACACACTGGGGGGCACCACCTACCCTACACATAATCACTCCCTGAAGGATCCCGAGCCAACGGCTCTGCTCCCGCAGCTCGTAGATCATGCACAGTATGACTGGCCATCGCCATGCGTCGCATGATACCTCGCCATTCCGAGGGTAGCCCAATACACAACTATATGTATTGGTCGTCTAAATCCTGCCACCCACGCTTTGACACACCAGTCAGCAGTCCCTCACATCTACGACGGATGTCCTCCACCACTGTGGCCATCTCCTCGTTCTGTCCTGTCCTCAATCCACTTGCACCTGCAGCTCCTCTTGCTGCAGGACGTCCCATATATCCGGCCGGTTTTACCGGAGCTATATCTGCATTCCAAAAAAGTATAAGGATTAGCACCATGCATCCTAGTCACAAACTTTAAAATGCACATAACAGATTAGTTGCTTGTCACTTACCATCGGGTCCCCATACTCGACCAGGCGGCAGCAGCAAGTCTGGATCTCCCCAATAACTCATCCCACTATAGGGATAGTCGACTATGTATAACGAAATCTGATCCCAATGGGCGAAGAACTCTGGTCGAAACACCCGTCCGACCACCTCTCCCCCTCCTCTACTCCGTAGCCGTCCCCACTGACGCATCCGGGGCTCTCTCGGGCCCCCATCAGGCAACTGTATACGAGGCCGTAAGGTCGGGATCTTCTCAAAGAATAAAGAGCACAATATCGTCCCATACGCACAATCGTGATTCACTTGCCTCTTACATAGCGACAGCTGTCGTTTCAATGACACCAACATCATCTGGGCCCACCCATAGTAAGTCCCACCTAACACACTCTCTACAATCATCATCTGCCCTCCAGTGATGTGATGGAATGCCTGGATGCCCAAAATCCGCAACACTGCTGCTGCCACTGCCCGGGTCTCCAACCTCTCTAGATCCCCAACCGTTATCCGAGTCCCTTTGACTCGGACGCCTGGTCGACACTATCGCTCAAAAAAATCCATAATGTTACGCCCCCGTGGTAACACGGGCTGCGTATTCCCCACCATCCCCAATGGTGGGAGACCCGTCAAGAAATAAATATCCTGGATCGTCAGCTCGATCCTGTGCCCCTGCACTATAAACACCTCATGATCTGGGTCCCAATAGCTGATAATCCGGGCCAACAAGGGCTCCCCAGCTCTCATCAACAGGTTCTCCAAAAATTTCAGAACCCCAAATCTAGCCAGTACACGATGGACACCCTGATCCGCTTGGATTTCCATCCGCAATGTACCTAAGTCTCTCTCTCTCGATTTGATCAGTATATCTGCCATATCTGCACAAAAAACATCATTTTGTTAGCCTACAGATCCACAAAACTGCATCTCTTCACACCAAAACTGAATCTCAGCCCAAAACAGCACTAAAATCACCTCCCTCTCACAGGTCGTACTTTTCAGCAAAAACCTGGGCCAGGTTGCACTTTTCAGGCCCAAACCTGCGTCCCAGGTCGCAACTTTTGCCCCAAAAAGTGCGACCCGGCCGTGAGCAAGAAGTAGGGGCAGTTACTGAGATTTCAGGCCCTAATCTGAACTTTGAATCCATCAAAAACAAAGAGTAGGATTAGACCTCTTACCTGCAACTGACGAATCACGATTCCAACGGTCGGTTTGTCCGCTACGATCGCCGCAAGATTTAGGGCCTTCTCTCCTCTCCACATTCACCACAGCTTCACAAGCAAATGAATGATTTTGAGGGGAAAATGCCTTATTAGAAGAAAAACCCCTGTTTTTTCTTTCGCCAACTGCGACCAAACCGTAGCCCCGTTTGACAAACCGTCTGCACCGTTGGAAAGCTCTCACCGAGCAATCAAATGGGTGTCTTTAGTTTTTCATGTTTTGATACTTCACCAGGACACATTTTGTCCATGAAGGATCTTTTCATCTCTTCTCAAAATCGAATTTCTTCACTTACAACACTTGTACCAGGGGCACCACTTTGCCTCCTTACTTGTCTTTGTTCGTGTTGATTTTCGTCATGAGCTACCCTATTGTACTCATGCTTTTACGGTCCCCCATTGGGCCTTCACTGCGTGGCAGCACCATCGAGTCGCCCTTGTCTAGAGCATCCGAGTTGGGTCATCATCAGTCATGGAGTCTATCTTGCATCCCTTTGTATCCCACTATAGTCCTCCATCCTTCGTTGCTTGGTCCCTCTCTCGTGTTGCATACTATGGCCTTCAGTCCCATTGTCCCCTATCCCTCATGATATTGTCTCAGTCGCTGCCAAGCCGTTCATGTCCTTTATGCTCTAACAAGGGACGTCGTCCATCCGCTACTCGGTATCCCTCATTTCATCATCATCATTAGTGTCCGTATGATTCGTCGCTCCACTATTTTCTCTCATGCCTTAGTTGGGATTCCCTTATTGCCTCACCTATGGCAGACCTACTTCTGTCGACATCAACTCATTTACTCCAGAAGTCAGGTCTAGGGGGCAGTGTTCCTTGGTTCGAGCTCTTTTCAGCCTGATCGTGATCTACACACTTGATGGTTCAGTGATGCAGCAACAGCTATTGGTGATAACCGGGTGTGTGTGAGATGTCTCAACCCTCATGATGGGGCAGCCCTGCAGGTAGCCCCCCACATACCCGGATGACTTCTTCATTCCAGCCCTTGATGCAGCTTCTCCTAGTTGATGATATCGGCCTCAGTCGCTTGCAGAGCCTCTTCGATTTGCATGTATCAGTCCGATTTCGCGAGCCCTTCCCTGTGTGTAAGGGGCATTTGGGTGTATTTATATCTCATGTACTACAAAATTATTGTATAAGTCCTGACGATTATTCCAGGCATAGCATGTGTGTGGGATTCATCATTCTCGTTTTCTGGCTCATGTCTAGGCTAGCACTTGTTTTGCTATTGCGTTCCGTGGTTTTCCGGGCGCTTTATTATGTGTACTATTGTCTCGGCGGGCATAGGTATGCCTCCCCCGCCGCCTTTAGCACAGGTACCACTTCATACACTAGAGACTTGTTGCACCTGTAAGTCTCATCTCCTCCAGGTCTAGTCCTTTAGCACTTTCGACTACATTACATTCCTCTCTCTCACTTTCCTTTCGTCATCTAGTGATTGAGTTCTTACAATGTACTTCGGTCATACGATTTGCTCCTAACACTCATACGTTGGGGGGCAATCTGTTACACCATTTTTTTGGTCATCTAACCTATTATCATTAGATGAACCCAAGTACACCATATAAGACCAATTTTACCCTAAGTAAAATTGCTTTCACCACATTTGTCTATATTGCATGGTCATATTTAACCCAAAACAAGGAAATCAATTAAATAAATCATTATTTATTTGATTATTTCCTAAGAATAAGTTATTTAAATCATTATTTAAATAATGTTCTTAGTTAAATTTGACTAAATCAAATGTAAATAATTAAATAAACCATTATTTATTTAATTATATTCCCCTCATTTCCCTTAAATAATAAATAAATCATTTATTTATTTGTTATTTACAAATAAAGGAATTGACCCAAGTCAAAAAACCCTTTTCCCTCCAACAAATATAATAAAATATTCCTAAAGGGTGATTCTAGAATTTGATTAATAATATTTTATTCATGCAACGAGTTCTAGAACACCCCAATATTTTGTTATAAATAGAAGGGTTTTCCCCATTCATTAGTCACCTTCATTGCATTAGATCACTTTGGATCTACTCTTGGTCACCATTTTCCATTTTGCTTTATGAACTCCCATTGAGTTCCATGTTTGTTTTTCTACACCAATAAGAAAGAGGAATTTTAGATCTGAAACACTGAGGACTTCCAAGAACCCATCCCACTGAGGAGAACCGGAAAACACCTTTCTTGTTTTCCTCTCAGGTGCCCCATTATTTAATATAATACAAATCATTCTTTTAAAAACTTTGTTCTTGTCTTGTCTATTGGATGCATGGAGCCATACTATATTTTATCTGCTTAATGTCTTTTTGTGCTTAGATCTGAATTTATGCAGCAGACTTAAAGATATTTTGCAGCCATAATCGATGTTAGGGCTATTTGTTATGCGTAGCTAAAGGGATATTTTACGACGAAAGATTTATACTAACAAACATATTGGTAATTCTCCCCTCATCTTCATCTTCAAGGTAAATCAACTGAAACTCCTGCTCAGTTTCATGTTTTTCCTCCTTCTCACCAATGATATGCTCTGTAACCTTTTCCTTGCCCTTATCAACCTGTTTTGCTGATGAAGAAGGCATGGCCCCTTTCACCTCAAGTGAAGCAAACACATGCCTGCGTCCTCTCTGATAGGCCAAAGGAAATGGTTCAATATCATTCATTTTAGTGCCAGCTGTTTCAATGTTTCTTTCCCTACTTGATGCTCCGGTATCATGATATGAGGGTGAAGGATTGTGGAAGGGTGATGAGGTAGGATCAACATGAGGTGACTGGATGTGAGTGGATGGTGATGTATGAACAGTGGGATGTGATGGAGAAGTGGGTATGGGAGGATGAGATGATGAAGGGACATCCTGATGATGATGTCTAGGTGGAGTAGTGAAAACCTCATTGGCAATGAAGGTATCCTATGGAATGTTTTTCTGATTAGCTGATGCATGACCACCATCTTGATGAGTGAATGATGAAATAGGCTCTGCATTTTCTAATTATAATCTCTCTTTTGCACAACGTAGGCCATTTTGTCAATGCTACAGAAAAGATAATATGGTATATGCAGCATCCTAACTCTAGTGAAATGCATAAGAAGGTGGATATGGTATGAGTAGAGGCAGGAAAACCTACCCTCACAAGTGAAATACTTCATTATTATCTTCATCATGGGTGCATATCTATCAAGAAGTTGAGAAAAAGGGAAGATGGACTTGTGGTGATCTTTATACCTAGGTTTGAGGTATGGTTCAAAATAACTCATGTCCAGGTTTGCTTGTTTGAACCACTTCTCTCCCACACTAGGTATCACTGTAGTAGCTGCAATGGCATTAGTGGACATCTCAAATGTAACCACGACAAGGTTTACCTACTTTTCATGTATATTGATGATGAATAGTCTTGTTAGCTCCGGGTGATTTTGGACTTGCTGCACTCTCTCACAAAACTCAAAGCAACTCACATGTTTAAAGCAAGAAACAGTTAGAGGGGATGCCATGAGTTCCCTTTTGGTGATGGGTTCAAATCTATTTATTTTTCCTCCCTTATGATCATGTCTCCTTAGAATTTGTGCCTCAACACCACTATCTTCTCCCTCAGATATTTTAAAATCTGTTTTGGAAACCCTAGGGTTGAAGTAAAGTGAGATGAGGGGAAGGTAATGAAATGGCAGCTTGAACAAATGAAGGGAATGAGTGAAGGGGAAAAATAGATGAATGTAAAACCCTAGATCAATGCAATTACCCTTTCTGTGACTGAGGTTTTGTTTAGGAAGATGAAAAAAGGGTAAGACAATGATCTCAAGCTAAAATTTAGGGTTTCCTTTAGGGTTTCATTTCCATTCAATTAAAAGTGATCAAATAGCTTCAAAGCAAGGTTCATGTCATGTACTTACCCCTCAAGAGTGCTTGGAGGACTTAGGAAAATATTTGAAAGCAATTTGACGTGATTTGGATGGCCCCAACCCTTGGAAAACTCCTTTGTCTAGGAGCGCAACACCGATGTCTGAGGGTGCAGTGCCAACCCAATCGCACAAAGCCAGTCTCTGAGCGGGCAACGCCAAGGAAATTTAGCACATGGTCCTTCTGGCAAGGGTGCAACGCCAATCTACAGGCGCACAATGCCTTCAGAAAACACGTTAGGAATTTATGGCAAGGGCACAACGCCAACTCCCAGGCGCGCAGCGCCAAGGCAAACACGCAGCGTCAAGGAAACTTAGCACAATTTCACCCAAAAACTCACAAATTATTTTTTGCTGAGCGCTCTTGATGTTTTGAAAGGAAACAATGACTCCTTTGAAGTGTTTGATGAGATTTTATAGACAAGTGGAATTTGATTTAATTTGAAAAATCCACTTTCTAATGTTTGAAGTCTTTTTCCTTTTCTCACTGATACTCTTTGACACTTTTTTGCTTGTAGGTTACTGAAGTCATGAAGTTGGATTTTCTTTTGCTCATTGAGGTTTGACATGTTCACTTCGACAACTTTGGGATTTAATCACATATTAGTTTATAGCCCTTGTCATCTACAAGACTAGGTTTTTCCCCTTTCCCTTGCTGTAAGTTGTTTTCATTCACGAGTAGACAGTCTACGTCTTCCGTACTTTCTGCTGATAAATCTTCCAACACCTCTACATAAGTGCCAAACTTTGCCCCATTTTTCTCACTTGCAGGTTCTGAACTGAGAAGATAATCCTCCTTAGAAATAACCATGTCTTGACATTCTATTACATCTGAGCTAGATTCTAGCAAAGGAAAAGAAGTGCTTGAAACATCCAAGGATTTTGGGGAGTCAAAAGAATGCTTGTCATAATCAATCCTTCTCTTATGTGTGCTGAGATCATTGGAATGAAATGATGACCTTAAAATATGAAAAACCCTAATGACCTAATGGGAGTGCTTTTTGACCTGATTTTGAATGAAATTTGACTTAAAAACTTTCAAGTGAAAAGAGCATTTCCAAAAGTGTTGTTATGCTCAAGGGGACATGGGAATGAGTTAGCAACAAGAAATCTTAGAGGGAGGATGGAGTTTATTGACAGGGGAAAATGGGGAAATGAGATTGTAGGTATGAAAGAAGGATTAAATGAGAAGTATAAGCCCATAATGAGTCTTTTGAGAGCAACAAGGTGACTTTGAGATGGCAAACTGATAGATAGGGAAAAAGGTTTTATTAAGATAATGAAGGTAGTGATATTTCTGAAACTCATTCAAGGAATATTGTTTTCAGAAAACTATAACCATTCTATAGTCATCCAAAGATAGTGAAAAATACTGATGACTAACACCTTCACAGGGCCCGAGCTCCCTTGACGTCCCTATTCCAACAGGAAGATGGATTAGTGTGTGAAAAAGGCATGGGAGGGGGCGACACAAAAGCATTGGACGACTGTGATTCACAGTTGCCGGTATGCAGCGGAACATATGACTTCCAAGAGGGTCGGGGATCTGACTATCAGCCCCATGATTTCAAATATACTTATATTATATAGTTTCCAATTACTTTAGGTTAAAAAAAAAACATTTGAGATATAACTATAACTTGATTTCAAAACCATTTTGCTCGAACATGAACAAAAACCCTCTACATAATCCTATGCTAAATAAAAATACTTGTATCATATAGTTGCCAATTATTTTATTTTTATTCAAAAACATTTGAGATAAAACTAGAACTTGATTTCAAAACAATTGTGCTCGAACATGAACATGAACATAAGCCCTCTACATAATACTATGCTAAATAAAAATCCAAACTACTTTGAAAAATGGAATCAAAATTACTGAATTAAAGTAGTTTCGCATCTGTATCAGGAAAAAACAATAGTTGTAGAACAGGTGCCAGTTCTGTGCATGAATTCGCCCTTACGATTGAAAAATCCATTAAAAACACCATTTAATGCAGGTAAAACTCGATATTTCTGAAGGATTAATCAACATTGATGGACAGGCAGGCTAACAGGCTGACGTCTCACCTCGGATTTTGGAGCCCTGGTGGTGGCGGCGACCATTCGTCAACGAATTTGTTTTTGGTACGAAACCTTTAAGATTAAGGTAAAACATTGTTAATTTCATAATAATATATATTTTTACTATGAAATTAATGCCCCAACTTGATTACTACATGTCACTTGGAAGTGAGATAATAACGTACAATTTTTTAATATTTATATATATAATAACGTACAATTTTTTAATATTTTAAATATCGAATGGTTTTATGCATTTAAAAACTTATTTAAATGTTGATGTAGATGTATACCATCAATTTCAAGCGTGATATTAAAACAATGTAGATATATACTATTACTTTAGAGCATGAATTTAAACAATAATCACAATATCAATTACTAAAACAAAACGAGAAATTAAGGTATGCATTATGAACACAGAATTATGTGTAACATGGTCATGATTACAAATATGAATTCTTTTCATGTCATTCAAAATTCAAGGCAATACGAAGGGAGTTCTTGAATTTTCTCTTTGACACTTTATTTTGCAAGTGAAATGTTAAGGATTTTATTGTTGGCTTATTATTAATTTAATTTTATTTAATATAAGAAATATTTTCAATAAAACAAACTTTTTCTTATGTAATTTTTGGATAGAAAATCTTAAGTTGGTGTAAGTTTTTTTTAATGAACAAATTATATTTAGAGTTAATAATTTTATTGTTGATGTTATGATGCTATTTCTTCGTCATTTCTACTTAATTAGTTGTCTCACAAATTTTATTGTTGATGCCACAATGTTACTTCTCACCACCATCTTTATCTCAGTGTTAGGGAGTTTCATGTATCCCACAAATAAATCACAATAAGCCATTATTATTTAAAAATACTATGCCCTCCCTCACAACCTCTATAGCTAGTTGCTCATTCTCATCAATGAGCACATCATCCCTTCCCGAGTTCCCATATAGCATTTGTGACAATCATCATCAAATTTCCAAACTTGAAGGTATTAACCAATGCTTAATCAATGAACATGTCTCTTTTCTCTCATTCAAAATTTCCTTTTTGTGTTGACTAAGGAATCTCTTGATGAAGAAGAATCCGGTTTTTCCACAGTGTCAGAGAATATTTATCGACGTTTCGAATCCCCATGGAGATCCATCTTCAGGACGAGTGGATCTCCATGGGGATTCGAAATGTCGACAAATATTCTCTGACACTGTGGAAAATCCAGATTCTTCTTCATCAATTGATAACCACAGAAGCTTGAAAACCAGTAAGGAATCTCTTGCAATCCACACCCAATCCTATCATATCTAATTCAATTATGTATAAAAAATGATGAAACAAGAAGTATTCATATGCATAGGTACTTGATTTTCAATTTATATGGTAAGAAAAACACATTTCTTTGTGTAGTTGAGTTTATAGTTTTGATAATTGTGTTATCAAGAGTAGCTCCATAATGTTTGTGGTTTGATTACGAGAACATAACCCCCATACAATTTTTGATTTTTTTTGTTCTCTCCAAAAGCTAGAAGTTGTGTGAAATTTTGGTGCACTTTATGATAACATTCAACTTACTATTTTGAGGTGGAATTACTGCAAATAGCTAGTGGCAGTAATAAATAGCCAGTGGATGTGAGAACCACCTATGCATCCCACTTTCTATCTTGAATCACATTTTTCTTGTATTATTGTGATTGTTTAGTGTTGTTTGTCTCAGAAAAATAACCCAAGGTGGAAGCAATGCCATGCTTTTTGAAATGGGCATCCTACTATTTTCTATGCTTTAATGTGCACTTATTGTTGGAGGGGCTACCTATGTAGTTGGGGATGGCCAGAGGTGGGGTTTCCAAATCCAATCCTCTAAATCAACTACTAGCCAAAATTTCAAAGTTGATAAAACTGTAGGTTAGTTTTTAAGTTTTTTTAGAGTTATTCATGTCCTATCCTTATTTAATTCCTTATAGGGAGTTGGTTAGTTAGCTAATTTGTTGGCTTACCTAACAATTTAAAGGTTAAGTGGAGATGCTTTTCAAAATAGCTACTTAGTTTCCTTGTTGGCTATTTTACAAGCTCTATTTGTGTTGTCAATAGAAGCAAGAAATCCACCATTGTTGGGAAAAAAATATATTTCAAGATTTGTTTGGCCTCTAAAAGTTGAAGTTCCTAGGAGGATTGCTCTATTATTGGGGATGACGTGAGAAAGAGAAGACAATTCTATTCTAATATATCAAATGTGGCGAATGCTGATGAAAAATTAAATGGATGGATGGTAGTATTCAAGTAACGATCCCATTTCACAATGTGATGGCATTGGATGTAAGAGGTTACAATATCTATAAGTGTATCGACCTAGGATTCCATTGGGTTAAAGAAGAGAAAAATAATACCTGAACATGCTTTGTCTTGACATAGGGGATGTCTCCCACAAGGACTTCGTGAATAATGTGAAAAAAATCAGCATGAGTTGGAGGCTTCTTTAGAGCACGCTTCATAGGGATGCAAGGAACAGATTATATCAAAATATCTTCCCACTTGTATGTTCCCTTCTCCATGTCACCCTCAAAGAGGAGAGCCTAGATCCACTAAGCTTCATACAAGAGGGTGTAGCACACTAAGGGAATATATATTTTCACCTAATGATTCTTCACTCTTAAGAATATTTAATAACCCAACTACTCTCCCACTTGAAACCGAGTGGAGGTTGAAAGAAAAAAGGAGCATGTGAAATAAATTAACGAAAACAACAAGTAGGAAGAATGGAAATGCGTGTCCTCCTATTGAGAAAATCCCAAGTGGGAAACTCTAAGTTCAACTTGTCTTCCATGAAATTTTTCTAACATCTACATCACTCATCCCAATCACTTTCTAATTTTAACATTTGGCTCTACTTGCATTCATCCTTCGTTTGAGAAAAAAATCTGGTGCTTGGTTGCTTAGCACACCTCTCCATTCTAAATTTCAAACGTATAAAATCCTTTTGCTGCTTTAAGATGCCCTAGAAAGCTAAAGAAAAATTTCATATGATTTTCATATTTTGTATAAAAATTAAGTATCGAGTAGGCCCACACTCAAAGTGGGTTTGATTTTCATCATGAATCGGGTGGTAGGTCAAATCCAAGGGTGCTTAGGAGCAATTGGTTCCTAGTGAGACTTGTAATGTGTACTTTGCTTCAACTTTTTATTTGAAATGGGTCCTTAGTGATTCTTGTTATATAGTTTGCATTATAATAAAAAAAAAATTGAGTATCTATTTCTTTTTCGATTACAACAATTAAATTTTAACAAAGTATCTTTAAAATTTTTAAAATATAATGTTTTGATGTTAAAGAATTCAAAATAAATTATTTTTGAAAGTATTAATATAAAAGAATATTATTACTAAATCTAAAATAATTATCATAATACTACATGTTAACACTGGAAAATCGTACAACAGAAGATGACATTATCTAATGTCAAGTAGAATGATTTACCGGGCTGGAAGACATTATAGAATCTAGAAAGTATTTAAAATCTCTAAGGTCTGAGGAAAAATCAAATTTGAACAAGTCCTAAATGCTTTTGCGTGCATTATCCTTCGTGAAGAGCGCCTTTGCGCACCTTATGGCTGGAAATGCGCGCAATCCTGGGAATGGAAAAATGTCGCTTTCCGGGACCACACAAGCAAAGGACAAGTGATTCCTCACTTGAAGCCACCTAAGGACAACCACCAACGCCTCCTTAAACATCAAGTGAGCACACAATGGAATATTTGGAGCACGCAAAGGAATCATACCCCTCTCTTGGGTCACCATCCATAATGTACCTAGGGAGGGAAGGAGGATTTGAAATCTCCTATATAAGGCCACCATGAGATGAAGAATGGTTGAACACATTGTTATGCTGGCCAGAATTGCCCAAGAAATATCAACAATGTGTGATTCGGAGCTGAAGATAAAGGGGAATGAATTGTTGGCCATCCAATAAGTTCAGTCCACCACTGTAGAGAGAGAGGGAGACTGCACCGAGGCAAGCTTGGGATAAAAACATCCTTGCATCGGGAATTAGAACCCATGTTCTAGGGGCCCTTTGGAAAGAGGGTAAAGTTTCACTCTTATTCCTACCAACGCTCAATAAGAGGGGCCAAGAGCCACCATTCATATTATTGTTGTCGTTTGACTCTTTTCAGAGCTCGTGTTTATTTGTTTTAGTTTTTAGTTTAGTTTTAGTTTATATATGAATGCTATTACTCTATCTAGTATGCTTATGATTCTATCTTGTTCCACTAACTTGCTTGACTCCACTTATTTTTCTACATGTTACCAATAATTTAAGTGGGTAGACCACACCCCTTAAGTTGGTGTGATTTCGTACATACGTGCACCAAACACATCCCAATAGGATTGGCGACTCCACTAACGTTTATTACCAAGTTTATGTGGTTGTGCCTTTTTTGCAGAGACCTCTGTCTGTGCTGTGGAGTGGAGCTGAATTTCCCCTGATTTCTCTTGTAGTCCCTAGTTCATCCCAAGTGACAGAATAAAGCAAAATAACTCCAAAAAATTTCTTTTGCAGGACTTTGCACACTTTTTCTTCCCACAGACATGCCCAGGGCGTGCGTTTAGAGCTGACTTGCGCGCAGACATCGCGCCTGTTTCAGCCTTTTGCGCACAAAATACAAAATTAGAAATTTCTCCCATGTTTCTGTCTTTTCCTGCTTGTAAAGTTCTTGGTAGCCCCTAATACACCTACTAGCACTGGTTGTGGTACCCCACAACTTGCTAAAGCTCACCCTTAGCTGCCTTTTGTAGGCTTAGTGTCAGTTTTATTTCAGGTTGATTTTTGCAAAGTTCACACATAGTTTAAGTAGGGGGAAAAATAACTTGCATTTCGAAATTTTTTTATGTTTTGAAAATTTTGGTACTAACACACCTAGATAACTAGCCAAAGTAAGTGGCCCAAGACCACGCATGCATAACTAGTTTTTTTTTTCTAGTGTAGAAATTTTAGTTTAGTTCAATTTTTGCAATAGGATTTTCAGGACTAGGATTGAATTGTTTATAGAAGAGAAAGTAATCTCTACTACCTTTGCACCCTCTAGTGATCCTAGGTAAGAATATGAACGCTCCCTATTCACAAATCACCATCTCCCTATAGTTAATCATATAGATTAACTAGGAAAAATAGAAAGCGGCCCATAATCCGCACATGTTTTTCTTTTGAGCACGGAACAATACAACATAGTTTAAATAGGGGATTTTGTAAAGGATCATATCAACACGTTCAAACTATGCGCTTGTCCACTTTATGCTCACACGCATCCACTCACTATGTGAAGCAAAGACACCTAAAACTAACTTAACCAAACTCACTAAATTCTCCCTAGAGGGGCCACAAAAGAATTTATAGCTTAAGTTAGGGTCAAGGGGGTAGGCATCCAATAAGCCGCCTTGATCATTATTCATATTGAAACATATAATTTGACTGTTTACAAAGCTTCAAATCCACCTATCAGCCCACGGAAAAGAAAACCCGAGCGCGATAGAGACTTGTTTTAGAGGATGTTAGGCCTAGGTGCAGTGCGGGCAGGTATCAGTCAGGGCTACCCGACTTGGCTGATACTTAGTAATGTTAGCTGACTTCCCAAGAAGCCCAAGACTCGAATGCTCACGTGGGATAGTGGTACTTAGTGACCAAAACTAGGGCATCCTTTCCCTATAGGTGACAGTGCAGGCAAGCGCCAGACCCTCTACCCTTACCTTGGTGGATTTTCTTCGGCTGACTGGGGGTGTCGCCAGCTCTTACGGGACGTTGTGCCAACACTTGAAAGATATCTTCTCAAGGCCTAGTTACATTTGAGTGTGTGAGGACGAATAGGTCTTCTAGGATTTTGAGTATCATACACAAACAAACAAAAACCGCTTTTTGATTGCTTGATCACATAGATTAATTTAAAGGGAGAATTTATTTTATTTTCGCTTTGTTTTATGTATGTGACAAGAATTTTTTTTTTGATCATAGACTCTATCCTCTCAAATTTTTCCAAAACCAAACCTGGTCGACACTAGAATGGACCCAACGAGACCTCATCGATCTAGGCATATTTTGGACCTCCCCCCATTACCTGGAGGGGTTCCAGGTCTTTCACCATTTGGGCATCAAAGATGGAATGCTGCCACCATTATTGGTTCATCCTTTATTGGGGCATCCTTAGTTGGGAACCCTAGTTGGTCTCCCAACACCACACCACAGACTACTCCTTCCACGAACCCTAGGGGCAAGGGAGTGCATCCCATTTGGGAAGCCAACCGAATACACAACAAGGTTCGTCGCAGACCAACCCTCCTCCTAACTAGAAATTTGTGTTTTTGCACACTGTAATGGCGTCAACCTCTCATTCACCTTTCTTAGCTTCATTGAATCTGCTCGATTTAACCAATCTAATGAATGAACCCATCGCACACAACCCTACATGGCCTCCCATGTCCACAAAGATCCCTTCAAATATTCCAAAGTTCAAAGGAAAACAAGTGGAAGACCCAGACAATCATGTCATGACCTTCCACCTGTAGTGCTCATCGAACAGTATCATTGACGACACTATTCAATTGAGACTATTTCAACGCACTCTGACTAGAGTAGCTGCGAAGTGGTACGTGGAGAAACCCTCAGCTTCACATGGAACCTTTGGTGCTCTCGCCACCACGTTCCTAACATATTTTCAGTTACCCATTCACCATGATTCTGGAATGGAATTACTGACTCATTTTAGACAAACCCCCGCCGTCCATATCTTAGACCATCTCCATGAGTGGAGGTGGCATCGTAGTTTATGTAAAGCTAAACTTGACGACCAGGTTCTTTTAGATTTGTTCCCGAAAACTCTTACGACAAAGATTTAAAAGGATGTGGCACAGCAAAAGCCCACATCCAAAGAGGATGCGATAAGCAAAGCCCAACAGCTTGAGCTGATTTATATGTAGTCAGGATACATTTACAACATCCTGTCTAACGCCCCACGCCTGCAAACTTATCAAGAATTTCCAGGCATGTCGAAATCTACAGACGGACTAATTGGGTCATTGACCCAAGGATACCTAGGCAGCAATAGTCAAAACCTCGGTTACACATATAGTTCTACCCAGAATGTACCCCAACCCTGTTTTCAAAGTCATCATATGCCTCAGCAAAATTTGACCAATAGGGTGCCAGTGTATCACCTGGGAGGACCTTATCATCTGGCTCAAGGGACCCAGTACACAGAAAGAAATGCTAACAGAAGAGCTCCCCTGTAACAGCTAGGTGCAAACTAGGGATCATGTTATGCTCAGTCCCCAGCATAAGACTCGCCTATGTAGACCAATGCATAGGTGAAATTTGTGCAGCCGTCCCAAAACCAACCACACCAATATAATTAGGAGAACTACCCTCCTAATGTGGTCAAGAAAAAATAAAAAAACAAGCCAAAAGGGAACCCTGGACAAGGGGGAAACAACCAGTGATTCCCATCGCGATCCCAGGCTGGAGGCAACTCCAACCAGAATTAGAACTAGGAGCCAAGAAATGCCCAACGGCAGAGCAAAAGCCCACCTCTCCGAAAAAACCATTCTTGTTCAATATGTGGTGAGTATGGAAATTATACTCACCACTATCCCGACCTCCCTGAGTTGAAGAAGCTATAGAGTAACCGAGGACAAGGAGGATCTTCCCAGCAACCAGCTGTGATGTAAGAACCTTTCGCCCATCAAGGGATAGTAAGCACTCAGTAGAAAAATACAGACGACTCTGGGAAAAACAACGATGAAATCTACATTACTAGTGAAGAGATGTTTTTCCAAACATGGAATCGCAATTACGACATCCCACCAGACACCAATACGTCAGGGGAAAGTACCAGTGCACCGACTGCACCTTTGACCATTTAAAATATGCCTATAGAACCATTGCCAAAAATAGCGAAGGGACCCAATAGGTGGGCAGGAAACTACTACAAAGCAACCCATAATTATAGTATCGTGGACGATTTAGCACAATATCCCACTGCTATGTCAGCTTTGGAAGTATTGCAGTCATGCCCAAAACAACAGAAAGCCCTACTTTCTGCGTTAGGCGCTATCGACCCTGCTGATACGCGCCTAATGGCTTTTGACTTAGACAAAGCCACCCCTAGGCTTCCTTCCATGGTCACCTTCCAGATACCAGTGTCGGTCTAGAATATTACAATTCACCGATGTGTCATAGACGAGGGTGCATCCACGTGCATCATGTCCAAAAATGTTTGGAAAAAGTTAGGGTCTCCTGAAATAAAACCCTCAGTCATTACGCTTAGAGCATATGACAGTCGTCCATCAACCCCCGTCGGCCTCTACCAAAACGTCCCAGTCTGCTTAGTCGGAAAGACGGTCCACATAGACATTGAAGTCTTGGACGCTCACCTTGACTACAATATACTCCTTGGGCGAAGTTATATGTATGCCATCTCTGCTATAACATCCTCCGTCTTTCACATCATGATGTTCCCCCACGAGGACCGCATCATTACTGTAGACCAATTGACGCATAGCGAGAAACGACCCCTAACAAAAACTAATGTAATCCTACCCTATGTAGATACATCCTCGGATTCTCTCTCATGGTACCAAGAATATGGCCCCAACCTGTTCAAACTGTCATCCGTTCTAAGGTCATTCCTAGGAGATCCTCCCATAATCCCTGAGTCATCACCCGATGTCACAGTGGCTCCAGTGTGCATGATGTCCACATCAAGCGCCGAAGCTAGTCAGGACACAGACACAAGTATTAATAGCAACGAGTCAACGACCACGATAGCCTCTCTAGCCGACATCGCCTCCCAAATCCCTTTCCTCTACCCCCAAGCTGGTTTCGTCTCCCAACAGGTTTTGGATACGCTGGTATTACCAAACATATAATTGGAAATACCAGTTTGGTACCTCATTCCCCCTGCGGGAATAGGAGCCACCCACGTCACTGCCACAGGTTTGAAGCCCCTCAGTCCCAAGGAGGCCCCACCCATCCAAGAAACGGTAGAAACCACCCCTACAAAGGAAATTACCACTGCAAAACCAGTGATCACGGCTAAGAAAACCGAGAAGAGAGGAAAGAAGGTGGTGACCCTTGCCATACAATGGGATTCACCATTCTGCAGATGGATTGATTAGGTCTTCGAACTTAGATCTCCTAGGTAGCACTAACACCCAGGTAGGTATATTATACAGATGGCTTGATCGGGTCTTTGACCCAAGATCACCTAGGCAGCAGTAGTACCATGCGCATCGATCCTGCAGACCATTTGATTGGGTCTTTTTCCTAAGATCACCTAGGTAGTAGTAGTACCATGCGCATTGATTCTGCAGATGGTTCGATTGGGTCTTTGGCCCAAGGACACCTAGGCAGCAGTAATCAATACCCTGGATACTCATATGATTCTACTCAGAACGTATCACAACCTACCTATCATGAAAGTGACCCAACACTTAACCAGGGACAAGGGAATCGATATCCCCCATTCCCCGCACAGAATGGACCACTGGCACAACATAATGCGCCGGTCAATCAAGTGCAACCCTTCCTAGGCTCATCAACAACCATACAACCAGGAGAATTATGACAATCCTCCAAATGCTGCAAAAAGAAGCCGAGGAACAAAAAAAATGGGAGATCTTGGATAGGGGCAGTAACTAGCAACGCCCCCCGTGATCTTAGTCTGGGGGAAACCCCAACCGAAATCAAAACTAGGAGACAAGTAACAACTCTGAAGGGAAAACTGGAGCTTAGAGTATCTGATCACCAGAACGAAAGCAACACTGTGATCAACACTCCATAATGCCCAGAGGCGATGCCACACAATCGCACTCCCGAAAAAATAATTTTTCAGCGCCGACAGGTATGCCCTCTCTCATATTCTTTTTTAAAGCTCATGAATTTCAATAATATTTGATAAAGAAGATTATTTCACTTGAGGTAGTTGTTTTTGCAGGAAAAGCTCACAAACCATTCACAATTCCGTCCACTGAAAGTTCCAGAGCAGGTATCATTCTACCCCCAGCATGATAGAGTCCCAGACAAATCTGCATATCTTGACATCATTTCTCCATCAGAAATCAACCATAGGTTCCACATATCCGACCTTGTTTATCATCACCCCACCTTGCACATGATAAACATCCTCGTTGGTCGATAGAGCCTCCCCTCCATGGCATTCGTCGCCCACAATAGACCATATATCATAGTAAAAGTGACGCCATGGCCATACCACTTTAGTCTGGGAAACACCTCATGCCCATCCATACACAATGCATATAGGTCAAGTTTTACCATACAAACTAAAACCCCCCTTCCCGGACGACCAGGTTATATAAGCAGATCAAAAGTGCACCACTGCGCCTCGCATTTGGCCCACCATACCTCCACCAGTATAATCCCATCTGTGATACTTTTTCATTCGCTTCATCAACCCCACACATGAGACCAGCCAATGGGACCCCCACCCTAAACAAAACACGTTCCTCACAACATCAGTGAGTGAACACCTACATGTTTTGGGGTATTCGTCTCTGTGTTTTGTACAAACCAAACCCCATTATTTTATTCTTTTGGTAAGTGTACAAAGACCTCGAACAGTGCACTACGTCCCTTCACCCTCCCATCCATTTTTTTTACCATGGCAGCAGTCCCTGAACACCATTTGTCACATTATTACACCTCCATGCACAAGCCACCATGACATTCATAGCCGGTTTATACCCACCTTAGAAGTCCTATCGACTCTAGGGATTTCCCCATCAGAAATAACTATGACTGCCGCCAAGCTACTTAGTATACTCTGACCTTGGGCCACGGAATCCCCATCATCATTTTTCAGTCACCCCTCACCAACATGAATATGTTAAACCCATCACATCCAGGTCCCCAATCCCTCAGGTCAGCAACCCCTCGTTCGGTTTAGGCTTCCTTTTTGTCGACTCCGACACCCATTTTCCAAAAAGGAGGCGGTACCTTGGATTACCCCTCTCCAAAAAAGTGGCATCCTCGGATGGCACTATGGGAGACATCATTTCCCATAGATGTCATCAATCCTCCTAACATTCGACTACAACAAAAGCTCTCATGTCAAGATGGTATCATACCTTACAACCATTGCACTTTGATCAAATTCATCGAAGACCCGTGCCTCTATAAGCGTCTCTTTCAACAATGCTTACACAGGAAGGTCCCAACCAACACCTATGCATACAATGAACAACTATATGCCATACTGAGTTTACACATATGGGTACCATATTCCACCTATTGTCAAAGAAAAAATGCCCCTGAGGGCGTCAGCAACCACCATATCACTACCATATCTGTGATACAGACATAACATATATCTGTCAAATAGATTTGTTAACTAGTCACAACATCACAAGCATGGGACATGCCCCGCCTTGTAGAAAATTTGTATATGTATTGTATTATATTTGCTTACAAGGGTCCTTTAGGACACGATCATTCTTGGAACCGGTGTAGGATGTTTTCAATTCCAAGCTTCACGCAGGTCTCTCTCGCTCTCTATGCACAATATACAGAAAAGAAACTATAATGTATTTCAGCTATACAGTTCTTCCTAGACCTCACACATTAGGGGGCAACTGTTAACACTGGAAAATTGTACAACAGAAGACGAAATTATCTAATTTCAAGCAGAAGGATTTACAGGGCTAGAAGACATTACATAATTTGGAAAGTATTTAAAAATATTTAAGGTCTGAGGAAAAATCAAATTTGAACAAGTCTTAAATGATTTTGTGCACATTATCCTTCGTGAAGAGTGCCTTTGCATGCCTTATAGCCGAAAATGCGCGCAATCCTGGGAATGGAAAAATGTCACTTTCCGGGACCACAAAAAGCAAAGGGCAAGTGATTCCTCACTTGAAGTTGCCTTAGGACAGCCACCAACGCCTCCTTAAACATCAAGTGAGCACACAATGGAATATTTGGAGCACAAAAATGAATCATACCCCTCTCTTGGGTCACGATCCATAATGTACCAAGGGAGGCAAGGAGGATTTGAAATCTCCTATATAAGGCCACCATGAGATGAATAATGGGTGAACACATTGTTATGCTGGCCATAATTGCCCAAGCAATACCAGTAGTGTGTGATCTAGAGTTGAAGATAGAGGGGACTCAATTGTTGGCCATCCAACAAGTTCAGTCCACCATAGTAGAGAGAGAGGGAGATTGCACCGAGGAAAACTTGGGATAAAAACATCCTTGCATCGGGACTTAGAACCCATGTTCTAGGGGCCCTTTGGAAATAGGGTAAAGTTTCACTCTTATTCCTACCAGTGCTCAATACGAGGGGCCAAGAGCCACCATTCGTATTATTGTTGTCGTTTGACTCTTTTCAGAGCTCATGTTTATTTGTTTTAGTTTTTTGTTTAGTTTTATTTTATATATGCATGACTCTATCTAGTATGCTTATGATTCTAGCTTGTTCCACTAACTTGCTTGACTCCACTTCTTTTTCTGCCTGTTACTAATAACTTAAGTGGGTATACCACACCCCTTAAGTTGTTGTGATTTCGTACATATGTGCACCAAACTCATCCCAACACTACATTTGCAATTTTAAACTTGGTTATAAAGGGTAGCCTTGTAGAAATTAATTGTATATTCATTACTAATCATGTAATGTTCTAAAACATAAGACAAATCTACTTCTACTCATCTGCAAAAAACAATTCATGTTTGAGAAGCAATATAAAAAATATGCGACATGAATCAATTAACACACATAACATGAGGATATATCTAGGGGTAAACCACTGCTCAAAACCCCTTCCTATATGTATTACATTAATAAGAAAATAGAGAAGAAACGAAATGTGTGTTCAAGCCTGAACAATATTTGCACAAGTATAATCTATCTCACTGCTTCACAAGCTTTCTCTAGCCAATACTTAACCAAATTTCTGCTTTCCCAGGCTCTTATTTTCTTGCCTTGTTTCTCAAGGAATTAGCCCCCTATTAATTAGGGAAATCCCCATTCTGAACTACACAATCCCTATAGGTCCTTCTCTGACTGCATGCATCACCTATACAACTTGGATAATTATGCAATTGATAGTAAACTGCCCTTTAACTCCAATATCAACTTGGTAACTTGTAGATCATGCATGCATGAGATAATTATGGCTACTTTATCAGTTAACTAGTTGTTCAATGAGCACACTCCCCACTACTAGACCTCCCACTAGTTCCTCCAATAGTTGGAACTAGTTTAACTGACTTTAACTCAATTTAACGGATTTAAATTATTACAACTCAAATTAAAATAAACTTAGGCTCCTAAAATTTAGGAGACACTCTACATGACTCAAGTTAGGCCCATAACTCGAATTAAATGAGCCAACTAAGTCAAACTAACTTAGTTAACACATTCTTGTTGTCTTGTGACGTGGAATTACAATTTTCTCCTAATTTAATTCAAGGGAAAATTAAATTAGAATTTTCTTGTTTCCATTTTCAACACTCCCTCTCAACAAGAAAGGGGTTATCAGATACCCTTATCCCACCTCTATGAAATTCAAATTTTCCTTTTGACAATCCCTTTGTCAAAATATCTGCATCTTGTTCTTCTGTAGGAATGTATTCCAACAACATAATCTGCCTTTGCATACAATCTCATAGATGGTGATAGCAGATGTCAATATGCTTGGATCGATCATGAAAAACTGTATTTTTCATAGAGTTTGATACAACTATGATTGTCACAATAAATCACATTGGGATCCATCATCTGACCAAATAATCCAACAAGAATCTTCCTCATCCAGTTAACTTCACAAGCTGCTTGACCAACAACCATGTACTATGATTTTGCTGAATTGAGTGCAACTAATCTATGCTTCTTGTTGTACCAAGAAACTGTTGCTGACCCAATACAGAAGACTCCTCCTAAATTTCTCTTCCGATATGATGGACTACCTTCCCAATATGCATCTGTGAAGTCTTAAAGATCCACTCCCTCTGTCAGTATGTAGCAAAGACCATATTGAGTAGTGCCTATGAGGTATCTCAACACATGTTTAGTTTCCTTCCAATATAGTTTGGTTGGCTTAGCCATTGCTTGAATAAGCTGGTTAACTGCATAACACATGTCTGGTCACGTGTTCAATGAATACATGAGTGAACCCACAAGTTTCCTGTAAATAGTGGCCTCCACCTCCTCACCTGAAGTGGCATCCTCTTTCCTCCAATTGCCTGTTAGAGGAGTGTTCATGGGTTTTCTACTCTCCATGCAGAACTTCTTCAATATCTCGTTGGCATACTTGCCTTGAGAGACAAATAGTTCCCCATCTCCCTACCATATTTCAAAATCGAGGAAATAATGCATGATTCCCATGTCCTTTATCTCAAATTCTCTTGTAAGATACTCTTTGCAAGGTTTGATCAACTTCTCATCACCAGTTAAAATGAAATCATCGACATATAATTCTATAATCAACAATTTACGTTTAAAAACAATATGGTAAAGGTTTAAATTTGCTTCACTTTAGGTGAAGCCCAACCTGGTGAAATAGTTGTTGATCCTGGTGTACAAAGCACAGGGTGCTTGTTTCAATCCATACACCGCTCGCTTGAGTTTGTACACATGTGAATCTCTATCGAAGGTCTCAAATCCTTCTGGTTGTTCAATGTACACCTTCTACTCAATCACTCCATTGAGGAATGTTGTCCTCACACCCACCTGATGGATTTTCTATCCCATCTGCATTGTAACTGCTATAATTGATATGATAGAAGAGTACCCTGTTACTAGAGCAAACGTCTCTTCGTAATCAATTTCCTCCACTTGAGAAAACACCCTGGCCACAAATATGGCCTTGTGTTTCTTGATGCTTCTATATGTTTCTTGATTCACCTTGTAGATCCACCTCAAACCTACCACAAATTTATTCTTTGGTCTTGGGACCACTTCCCAAACACTATTTATGACTATGGAATCATATTCCTATACCATGGCATCAACCCATACTGGCTCCTGCATTGCTTCCTCGAATGAGGATGGTTATGTCTCAACTAGCTCACTCATCAGAGCCATGTACCCAGTGTACCGATCTGGTGATCTCCACTGCCTACGTTGTGATGTGGGTACTCCCAAATTCTCTCTAACATCATGTAATAATATGTGAGATTCCCTGGTGCACTTACTTCTATATCTAGAAGTCTCTGCATGAGTGAGTGCTTCCACTCTCTGCTCCTCTACTTGTGGCTGCTCCACAACATCTTGAGGTTTTTTCTTTGGAGCTAAAAGATCCTCATCTACATGAAACTAAAGCTCCCTCTCAAGGGAACATCTCATGGCCTTCTCTTCATTGAACTTCACATCCCTACTGTTAGCCCCTTATAAATTCCTTGACAAGCAAGCAAGGGGGATAATTAGTTTTATGAGCCTTCAAGGGCTGCATTTCCCTTAAAAACACATCATCCCTGAAGCCTTTTCATGTTCCCTACCCTTTGACTGTTCCCCTCTGTTGTTCTTGAGTAAATAAGCCTCACTGATGATAAACAATTGTGCTCCAAAAGGCCTTATTTGCCCCTTGTATCCCTGTAGAATGTCCCATTTCACCCCCTTTTTTCCTCTTTTCGAAGTCCCCTTTCCATCCTAAAATTTCTCCCTTAGTCCTCCTAAATCTCCCCAAAATCCCCTTTAAATTCTACCCTTACCCTTTGTTTGGCCAAATTCCCCTTTTTTTCCCTTACCGTTACCCTTTCCCAATCTTAAAATTCATTAAAAAGGGCCCTAAAACCCACTTTTCACCTTATAATAGGGCCTAGCCCCTTTTCCGCCAGCCCCACAAACCACTTCCCCATGTGCCCCTAGCACCAAGACCAAGCGCTTAAGTCTTGGGCGCCAATCGCAATCGGAGTTTTCAGGCAGGCATATCCCTTTGTAACATTGAAATTTGCCGATGCGATTAGGTTATGTTATGAAGACCCGCGATGTATTCTATACCGTCGATCTGCTTTCCCGATCCGACAGTTGGGCGCTAATCACAATACCACTCTGATCGCAATCGCAAGTCTCACCGTGCCACCCCTCTGTTCTTTCCGATTGCGATCTCCCAACCAAATCACAGTCGTCCATCTCCTTCCAGATCCTACGGCCCTCGCTCACCCACTCCAATCGCAATTGCATTTTTTAATCGCAGTCACCTTCCATCCTTTGCGATTTCGATTATCCCGATCCAATCCCGACCTTCCGTTTAATCCATGATCCGATGGCCATCGCACTTCCCGCCCCATCGCAATCATAACTTTTGTAATGTGTCACACTTGTTCCACCCGATTGTAATTCCCTGATCCAATCTCATCCATCCATTGATCCAAGATCGACAGTCCACTCTGGATTGCTCCCTCCACTGCTTTTCCTCATCGGAGCCCTTATTAACTTCATCTTTCGACCTCTGCCATTCATCTCCTCCTAAGATCAACGGTCCAAAATGAATCACCCTCCACCCATGCTGGGTCCCACTGCATACGATCATTTTCATTGCATTTCAATCCATTTCTTTGTATTTACGCCTATATCCAAACTTTAGTGATATGCATTAAAGTTTAATGTTTCATATCCGTTCCGCCCAACTTCATACGCCATTCCACAGATTAATCCCTGCCGTCGATCTTCGTCACCAGACCATGATCTAACGGTCCATGCGCATTTCTCCGCCATAACCCTATAGGTCACAGTTTACGCCGCATTTACGCATTTTTCACCATTTATTCACCATTTTATCACCGCCGCACCTCCATCCTCTTGACTCCCCTGCATCCACCACCTCCATGCATGGATTTCATAACAGGTTTTCGTGTTTTGCAGGGTTATTAGGCGGCGAAAAACCACCATGATTCAGTCTCTGTTACAGTGACAAAGAACTCAGGAAAGGACCATTTTCAAGAACTGAAATTATGGAGAAGGGCATGGGAAGGTATATCGACAAGACTTTCATTAAAGGAGCAAGGTTAAAACCTGTTAAACTTCCCCAAAGCCATTAAAGCGCCATTTTCACAGTCAAAGGCAATCATGGAAGCGGCAAAGAGCATCAATGGAGAAAACAGAGTGTTTAAGGCCTGTAATGGAAGATTTTGAGCCTTAATCCAAGTATTTCAAAGCAGTGTACCAGATCAAAGACATCATGGATCTGTCAGAAGGCCCAGCGCGCAGAAAACTATGCCATCAGGGTAGCTACATCAGCAGAACATCCCACCTGTGAAAGGACAAAGTGCCCATATTGTTTCCTCTATTTACCATGTCCCTGAAGAACATTCAGCCTTGACCGCAGTCCTAAGCTATCAGAGCATTTGTTATGCAGCATGACGCCCTTCACGGTCATTTATTTTCCTTTTTGTTTATTCACCAAAGTACTACAGAGTACTGCAGCCAAAGTGCATCAAAGCCACACCTGGAGTAAATGGAAGCCTGAAGAAGATCATTCCTTCGTCCAAAGGCATGCCGGAGATAAATACATAGAGTTTAAAACTAAATGGGCTTCAGGCCCTCTTTCTTTTCTGAGTTTAATTCTTCATTTAGTGTTTCACCTACCTCCTCTTCTCATCTTTCAGCTATAAAATCAGGAGGAAACTCATTGTAAAGGTTGTTGATCGATTATCAGAGAATTGCAAGTTGTTTCCTTTGAGATATGTTCTCTGTGTAAAGTTGTAAGATAGGCTGAGGAAGATGTATTCAAACTGAACTTTCAAGTTGTTGGAAATGTTGTATTTGACTGGTGTTGCTCTTAATATGACAAGCACATTTCTTTGGATCCTGATTTAAAGCAGTTGGTGATGTTTTTCTATCTCTGTGTTTATTTCATTTCATTACATTTCTGTTGGCTCGCATCAGAAATTTGGCATAGGATTTACCCTTGCTAGGTACCCTATGTTTCTGCTCTCCTTGCCTTTAATGTTTTTCTGCTATATGTGTATCTGAGGATTGATTTCAATTGATTTAACCAGTGTAGTGGATGTTATTGCCTGCTAAATAATGTATGAATTATTGAGGTCAGTATTTCAGATGTTCTTGTTGAGGTTTAATTGAATGAATTGGGAACACTGGGAGGTCTCGAATTCTATCTTTATCTCACTAGGATCATTTTCAGTTAATCGAATCTTTTCTAAGATCCCTTAAGCTGGAGGCCGAAGCATTGAGAGTTCAAAGTCTCTCTCTGATCTCAGGTTTCCAACTTTGTGTTCTGAATATTTAATGTTTCCTTGCTCTCACCTTCCCTCTTGCCTATCCTACCAGACTATCATCTTTAAGATCCAATGCTTTAGATGACTAGCCCAACTGAAAGCCTACATATTGAACAGAAGGTAAACCCTTTCCTGACTCCATTGCCCAATGGTCTTGAATGTTCCCTGTAATATCTCTCTTTTGCCTAAAATCCCCTTTGCTCATCCTTGTCTCATATTGAACCCTTCTTTCCTAACCCTCAGCAACCAAACATACAATTAAACAAACAAACTCCAAGCCTTATAAATAGCCTAACACCTTAACTTTGAGCTTCAAAGACATATACCTTGGACATATCATAGATAGATCCCTCTTTGGACCCAGGAGGGCTAGATCCTAGGGTCTGAAAGTGGTTTGATGTTGTCTCATCTTTTGGTATTGCCAACCTTGCCAAAAAATGAGAACCCCAACATAATGGCAACTCCACTGGGGAAAATTCTGAGTATTTTCCATCCTACTACATCACAAGAGCCTCAGAAAACTTAGAAACTCTGGGCAGGTTGGTAGAGAAACACTTCCATTTGCATTCCAACTTCTATGCCATTTGTGTGTTTCTCCCACACTCTTAGACAGAGTCTAGAAAGGGGCCAGGTAGCCTCTAGATCTCACACTCTTTAGAGGTGACATATCTGGTAAAAGCCCTCCCATTCAATCTCTAGTTATAGTTTTCTGTGTTTTAAAGATATCCTTGAAAAAGGACATCTCATAACCACTGTGGTGGATAGTGTACCCTCCAAAAGCATCCTAAACCTTCCACCTGGCGACTCCATAACTCTTTAAAGATCAAAGACTCCACTGGTGATTAGTAGGCCTATTGATTATCTTGGTTGTACATAAGACTCCACTGGAAGACCATCCTCTAAACAACATCAGCCACAATAGAAGGTAATAAGTAGGGTTAAGTTGCCTTGTTGGAAAACAACATTCTAGCTTTCAGAACCATTCACACAAGAGCTTACCCTAACCCAAACCCCCCTGAAATAGTTGACAAACCTGAGAGCATCCTCAAGATATTGCCTACACCTAAACACTCAACTATTTCCAGCCAGATCCATAGAGCTAACTCTGCTCCTGAAGACTTTACAGCTCTATCGGACCCATTTTTTGACCTAGGCACTCAGAACAGCTTACCAAGAACTAGGTCATTCAGTGTCCTAGACCAACCAGACCTTGAGCTCCCTAGTTCACCACCTCATAGTGGTAAACACATTAGGGACAAGGAGACCCCTCCATCCACACCCCCTGACATTCACTTTATTCGGAACTTGGGGCTCAGTCATCCTAAATCTGCTCAACAGATTTTTGTTGGTCCTAGTATCCCTGTCATCCATATACTAGTTGCTAAAGTTAACCCTTTACCTCATCAGAACATCATCATGGCAGCCTGGTATGCACCTTTGGTTTTACCCCAGCCTCTAGTACCTTTACCCAATGATTATCAATCAAAAATCCCACACTTCACTGCCAAAGAATCTACCACAGCACAACACCATGTAGATAGGATGGAAGATTCTTTTGACTACATGGAGAGAGATGATGATACAGTCAAAATGAGAATCTTTGCCCAGAGCTTAGGAGGTGATGTGAAGAAATGGTTCAAATTCCTACCTCTTAATAGTATCCAAGACCTCCCTTCTTTATATCAGACCTTCATAAAAAAATGGGAAGTTAAGTCACACCCTCGCCAAATCCTAGCAGAATATATGAACTTTAAAAGAAACGCAGGAGAGAGTGTCCATGACTACACTACAAGGTTCAACAGCGTTTATAACGCCCTTCCTCCACAGATGAAACATCCCCAAGGTATGGCTCTAGAGAAATACCCTGAAGGCTTTGATGCTGGCATGGCCTACCATCTTAGGGAGAGAGAGTACAACACGTTGGAAGACATGCAAAAAGGAGCAATGAGTGTAGAAGCTAATCTGATTGAGAAGAGAGAAAGATTGAGAGCTAAGAAGAGGGTAACATATAGAGATGACGTTGTAGCTTCCACATCTGATCCCAATTATGACAGTTTATCCAAAAACATGGAAAAGATACAAAAAATGATGGAAAAAATGGTTGTCACAGTCAGTAACCGAAACAGAAACCAAAATCATAACCAGAACCAGAACTTTAGAAGAAACAACACCACTCCCAACAGACAAAGAGAATCAGATCAGCAAGTTATTCCCCCATTCCAAGAGAACTTTCTTGATGAAGATGAGGGACTCATAGAGAATTCTGAGGGAAACATAATAAACATGTTTGAAGTGGAAAACTGAATCCAAAACTGTTCCACAGAAGAAGATCAACCCTCACCCTCCTTTTGGGATGAGGAATGGTTAGAATCTAAGGATTACAAGTTAGGGTTTGAGGATGCCATCATGCAGGTCAGAGAACAATATGAACTTAGAAGCAAAAAGAACCTACACACTTCAAAACCAAAAGCTTCTGAGGTTACCATCAAAAAGAGGCCTGAGAAAACTTCTAAAGCAGCTGCTCAAAGTAACAAATCAGTAGCCGAGAGTTCTGAGAAGAAAAAGGAAAAAGACAACCAAAACACTGATAAACAGAGTCAACCAACTAGCAGCACTAGCACTACAGTTAGTGCTCTTGATAAAACAATTCCAAACACTGTACATAGTGAGAATTGGCCCACTGATTCAGCCACTATGGTAGTGGCTAACAAAACAGAGTTGAGCATTCCAAAGAGTCAGTCCACTTTCAATTTAGAAAGTGAGATTGCAAGAATTAAAATCTCTGTCCCACTCTCTGAGTTGGCCAATCAGGATGTATATAAAGGCCAAATTTTGAAAGAATTAAATCTAGGTGAGAATAGTGACACTGTAAATCTGAGTGATGATCAACCAGCCCTTCTGTTTGGTCCAAAGATTGAAGGGAAATTTCAGGAAGGGGTAATACCTCCTTTTTATATCAGTCTCAATATTCATGATAATATCCTTCATAATGCAATGCATGACTCTGGTGCCTCACACAATTTGATGCCTAAAGTGGTTATGGAAAGGTTAGGCCTAGAGATAACCCGACCCTACAAAGACCTATATTCATTTGATTCTAGCAGGGTGAAGTGTCTTGGCCTAATCAAAGATTTATGTGTGAGCCTTACCCAAATTCCAACCAAGTGCATGGTCATGGATGTTGTTGTGGCAGATGTGCAACCTAAGTATGGTATGCTACTGTCGAGGTCCTGGGGAGCCAAGCTGCAGGGTACGATGCAAATGGATGGGGCCTATGCCACAATCCCAGTCTTTAGCCAACCCAGAAGACTGTACAGGGAGGCACAAATGAAGTTCCTGGTTAGTAGCCCCGAAAAGCCTGAAAATGCACCTTTATACTCTGTACACACCGACCTGGACTCCTTTATCTTCGGCAGCGATGAATCTTTGGGAGGGCCAAAACCAGAAGACATAGATGCAAACAGAGTTTTTGAGACTACGAACCTTAACATAATGGCTGCACTCAACTTAGAGGAAAACGAAGAAGAAACCCTTAGACAGTACACTAAAACATAGATTCAGACCAAACAAGAAAATGAATGCATTCAGCCGGTTAGTCACCCCTCACTAACTCATACACTCCACAAAGAACGAAAACACTCACTACACCACGCAGAACCCATCACACAACAGACCAGTGAAACCCACGTCCGGGAGGGAAATGAGGATAAAACGAAAAATGAACCCCTGTGGGAAATTAACTTTGATGGGTCATGCACCAAGAGAATTGTCGGAGCCGGGGTGTGGCTACATAACACAGAGAGTGACTACGCGGAGATCCATGCCTGCAACCTGCATTTCAAATGTACAAATAATATTGCAGAATATGAGGCTCTGATCCTAGGCTTAAATATATTGAAGAAATTAGGAGCCCGTAAGATAGTCGTGCAAGGAGACTCTGAGTTGGTTATAAAGTAGGTGAACAGTGAATACACAGCCAAACACCCTAGGTTGAGAGCATATAGGAACGATGCCGTGGATATATTGAAAACATTTGTTGAATACAAATTAGTGTTTGTTCCTAGAAGTCAAAACGTCATTGAAAATGGATTAGCTTTCCTAGCCAGTTCATACCCTAAGACTCCAAGCAACCAACAAATCATAATACAGACCAGATTCATACCTACAGTGCCAGATAACGAAAAATATTGGCAGGTCTTTGAGGGCGATAAGCAGATTGAAGATTTCCTGATAGGCAGGAATGAGTTTGAATTTTTTGATTCAGACTCTATGTCTAGTGATGGCTGCCTAAGTGAGGAACCCTCAGACGAGGAAGAACCACCCCGTAACATAGAAATAAACACTTTGAATGAACAAATTGAAAACCCAAACAGAAATTGTGAAAACACGGAAAATGAAGAAGTTGAGGTGCTGCAGACCAAAGATAAGAACATACCTCGAGGTCTGGCACCTTTAGAGGACCTTTTTGACTTTGATGATGTAGCAAAGAAGTCTACCATATAACACGTGGAATCTGACGTTGAAGAATGCAACATAGGCACAAAAGATAAGCCCAAAATGATTAAATTGGCTAAGTCTTTGCCGGCAAACATGAAAACGAAATACATTGAATTATTCAAGGAATTCATTGACGTGTTTTCTTGGAGCTATGAAGACTTAAAGTCCTATGACACGAATTTTATACAACACAAAATACCTTTGAAAGAAAATCAGAAGCCCTTTAGACAAAAAATTCGCAGAATAAACCCAAATCAATTGCCTGCAGTTGAAAAAGTGATTAAAAAAATGTATGAGGCAGGCATAATAGTTCCTGTGAGGTTTTCTGATTGGGTATCAAACCTAGTGGCTGTGAGAAAGAAAATAGGGGAGATCAGGCTATGTATTGATTTCAGGAATCTTAATAGAGCCTCACTCAAAGACAATTACCCTTTGCCAAAAATGGAACACATCCTTCAAAGGGTAGTAGGCTCAAAAAGGATCTCCCTGCTAGATGGGTTTTCAGGTTACAACCAAGTCTTAGTAATCCCAGAAGACCAACTCAAGACAGCCTTTACCACTCCATGGGGCACCTTTATGTATGTTATAATGCCCTTTGGACTGATGAACGCTGGTGCAACCTTCCAACGAGCGATGGATATAGATTTTTTCCGATGAGATAGGACACTTCATTGTCATCTAACTAGATGACATAACAGTCTACTCCAAGACTGAAGAAGAACACCTGAAACATATGAGAAAGGTCTTTGAAAAATGTAGAATGTTCGGTCTGTCATTGAACCCTAAAAAGACTGTATTTGGGATGCAAGAAGGAAAACTCCTTGGCCATATTATATCTGAGAAAGGGATTAAGATAGACCCACAAAGAGTTGAGGGAATACTACAAATCACACACCTGAGAAACATCAAAGAATTACAGTCCTTCATTGGGAAGATAAACTTCTTAAGGAGGTTTATCCCCAACTTAGCTGAACACCTTAGGAATATGACTAACATGTTAAAGAAAGGTGTAGGAGTTAAGTGGACTATTGGAGCTAAGAAATCTTTTGAATCAGTTAAACTTGCACTCACCCAGGCTCCTGTCCTAATCAGCCCAGATTTTTCAAAGGATTTCCTCATCTTTTCATTTGCCTCTGAGCATACAGTAGCTGCAGTTTTGCTGCAAAAAAATCCAGAGGGAATGGAACAACCCATTTCCTTCTTCAGCAAAGCACTGAGAGATGCACCCTTGAAATACAACATAAAGGAAAAATAGGCCTATGCCTTAGTCAAGGCCTTGAAAGAATTTAAGGTGTACATTTTGCATTCCCACACCATAGCCTATGTGCCTAGCATAGTGGTCAAAGATATCTTGTCCCAAGACCCAGATGGGAAGAGGGGAAAATAGATTGTCGTGATCTTAGAATATGACCTTGAGATAAAACCCACCAAACTGATCTAAGGTCAGGGCTTAGCTCGACTAATGGCTGAATCAAATCTACAAGCCCTTGACATCAACATGGTAGATACCTTGGATGAGCAGCAGGGATTTCCTGATCCCACTGTTGTAGAGAAGTTTCAGAGCTCTCCTTGGTATTCTAACATTCTATATGTGCTTACACACCTCAATGCCCCTCCTGAACTATCAAAGACCAAGGCCAGATTCTTAAAGCTAAAAGCCAGAAGCTATTGCATGATGAATGAAGGCTTATACTGGAAAAATCCAAATGGCCTATTGCTTAAATGTTTGCCTGAAAATGAGGCAGAGAAGATTAAACAAGAATTCCATGTAGGAGAGTGTGGAGGCCACCTGAGCTGGAAGGCCACTGCAAACAAAATACTCAGAGTTGGCTACTATTAGCCCACACTCTTCAATGATATCCATAAGATGGTAATTTCCTGCCACAAATGCCAGCTTTTTGAAGGCAAAAGAAAGCTCCTCCCCTTACCTCTACAACCCATCACCGTTGAAGGTCCCTTTAAGCAATGGGGCCTAGATTTCATAGGAGAAATTCACCCTGCTTCTTCTGCACAACACAAATGGATCCTAACAGCCACATACTACTTCACTAAGTGGATAGAGGCCATACCTGCTAGGAATGCCACAAATTCTGTCATCATTAGGTTCCTAGAAGATCACATCCTCTCCCGGTTTGGCTATCCAAGAAAAATAATCACTGATAACGCTGCTGCTTTTGGATCCAAGAAAATGGTTGATAATTGTCACAGGTATCAAATAACACTTGGTCATTCAACTACCTATTATCCTCAAGGTAATGGCTTAGCTGAATCATCAAACAAAATCCTGGTGACTATCATCAAGAAGTTTTTGGAAGAGAACAAAAATTCATGGCATAACAAGTTAGTGCATGCCTTGTGGGCTGACAGACTTACAACGAAGAAATCCATTGGCATGTCACCATATCAGCTTCTCTATGGGACAGAAGAAGTTTTTCCTACCAGTTTGGGTGTACCAGTGATTAAGCTGGTCCAAGAGTTTCAAACAGAAGAAGACAGTATGGTGAGAAGGATAAACCAAACAATTCATCTCCAGAAAACAAGGGAGGGGGTCTATAACAGAGCTATCAAAGTTCAGGAAAACATAAAGAGGTTGTTTGACAAAAGAACCAAAGCGGCTGATTTCAAAATTGGGATAAGGTTTTGAAGTGGGACTCAAGGAGAGAGGATAAAGGAAAGCACGGAAATTTGACAGTTTGTGGCAAGGTCCATACATCATCCAGGCCACTGTGGGTCCAAATGCCTTTTTTCTACAAGAGTTAGATGGTACTGAGCTGTTTGGGGGTCCTGTCAATGGCAGGATGCTCAAACACTACTTCTCCTGATTTCCAATTTCTAGTTCCCATTTCCATTGTAAATACCATTGCAATGTTTTATTTTCAAAAAACAGAGAGAAAGGAGAGGTTCAGACATGCTCAAAACATGAACCTCTGGAGTGCAAATACTAGCTCTAATATGATCAAAACCTAAGCCAAAGAAAGAAAAGATAGCTGGTTCAAACATGCCCAAAACCTGGACCAGCAAAGAAGAAAGAAGAATCAGCTCTAACAAGCCCAAAACCAGAGCTGAAGGAAGAAAGGAAAGTGACTCTAACAAGCTCAAAACCTGAGTCACGAAGAGAAGAAAGATGCTTCAAATTTCAGATCTCAAGCCTTCAAAGTTTTTTTTTCAGTTTTCTGCAAGTTTTGGTCCATGTGAAACTGTCTTTATGCCTTGGATCCATAGCAAACTAGTCTATCTAATCCTAGTTTGACTGTTTTTAAATTTCTGTTGTAGAATGTAGAGAAGGAATCTGCTGGACAGTTTAATCCCAGCAAATATTAGATTAGGTAGAGAAACATATGAGGCCAACATTCTAATCTGGTCTCATGGAGTGATAAGGGTAGATTTAGAATAGGTTTATTTTACGTTTATAAAAATAAATGATGTAAAGGGTATGCTAGTTCAAATGCACCCTAAAAGAAGAAAAAATGATAGGATTGTAGTCTGGGTAGGTATTTTGCTTGAGAATGCTTCTGCTCATTGATGTCTTCACAATTGTGGCAGCTGAAACCAAAGAAGAAAGGTGGCTCAAGTACCAAGCATCTGACCTACACCAAATATCTATCTTTTGAATTCTTGACTCCTTCAAGAAGAAGCCATCCCCATGTGGAGCCACTGTTAGCCCCCTTTAAATTACCTGACAAGAAAGCAAGGGGATAATTAGTTTTATGATCCTTCAAGGAATGCATTTCCCTTGAAAGCACATCATCCTTGAAGCCTTTTCATGTTCCCTTCCCTTTGATTGTTCCCCTCTACTGTTCTTGAGTAAATAAGCCTCATTGATGATAAAAAATTGTGCTCCAAAAGGCCTTATTTGCCCCTTGTATCCCTGCATAATGTCCCATTTCACCCCCTTTTTCCCTCTTTTTGAAGTCCCCTTTCCATCCTAAAATTTCTCCCTTAGTCCTCCTAAATCTCCCCAAAATCCCCTTTAAATTCTACCCTTACCCTTTGTTTGGCCAAATTCCCCTTTTTTTCCCTTACCGTTACCCTTTCCCAATCTTAAAATTCATTAAAAAGGGCCCTAAAACCCACTTTTCACCTTATAATAGGGCCTAGCCCCTTTTCCGCCAGCCCTGCAAACCACTTCCCCATGTGCCCCTAGCACCAAGACCAAGCACTTAAGTCTTGGGCACCAATCGCAATCGGAGTTGTCGGGCGGGCAGATCCCTTTGTAACATTGAAATTTGCCGATGCGATTGGGTTATGTTATGAAGACCCCTGATGTATTCTATACTGTCGATCTGCTTTCCTGATCTGATGGTTGGGTGCTAATCGCAATACCGCTCTGATCTCAATCGCAAGTCTCACCGTGCCACCCCTCTGTTCTTTGCGATTGCGATCTCCTGACCAAATCACAGCCGTCCATCCCCTTCCAGATCCTACGGCCCTCGCTCACCCGCTCCAATCGCAATCGCATTTTTTTAATCGCAGTCACCTTCCGTCCTTTGCGATTGCGATTATCCCGATCCAATCCCGACCGTCTGTTTAATCCACGATCCGACGACCATCACACTTCCCACCCCATCGCAATCAGAACTTTTGTAATGTGTCACACTTGTTCCACCCGATTGCGATTCCCCGATCCAATCTCATCCGTCCATTGATCCAAGATCGGCGGTCCATGCTGGATCGTGCCCTCCACCGCTTTTCCTCATCGGAGCCCTTATTAACTTCATATTTTGACCTCCGCCGTTGATCTCCTCCTAAGATCAACGGTCCAAAATGAATCGCCCTCCACCCATGCCGAGTCCCACTACATATGATCATTTTCATTGCATTTCAATCCATTTCTTTGTATTTACGCCTATATCCAAACTTTAGTGATATGCATTAAATTTTAATGTTTCATATCCATTCCGCCCAACTTCATATGCCATTCCACGGATTAATCCCCACCGTCGATCTTCGTCACCAGACCATGACCTAACGATCCACGTGCATTTCTCCGCCATAACCCTATAGGTCACAGTTTATGCCGCATTTACGCATTCTTCACCATTTCTTCACCATTTTATCACTACCGCGCCTCCATCCTCTTGACTCCCCTACATCCACCACCTCCATGCATGGATTTCATAACAGGTTTTCGTGTTTTGTAGGGTTATGAGGCAGTGAAAAACTGCCATGATTCAGTCTCTGTTACAGTGATAAAGAACTCAGGAAAGGACCATTTTCAAGAACTGAAATTATGGAGAAGGGCCTGGAAAGGTATACCGACAAGACTTTCATTAAAGGAGCAGGGTTAAAACCTGTTAAACATCCCCAGAGCCATTAAAGTGCCATTTTCACAGTCAGAGGCAATCATGGAAGCGGCAAAGAGTATCAGTGGAGAAAACAGAGTGTTTAAGGCCCGTAATGGAAGATTTTGAGCCTTAATCCAAGTATTTCAAAGCAGTGTACCAGATCAAAGACATCATGGATCTCTCAAAAGGCCCAGTGCATAGAAAACTATGTCATCAGGGTAGCTACATCAGCAAAACATCCCACCTGGGAAAGGACAAAGCGCCCATATTGTTTCCTCTATTTACCGTGTCCCTGAAGAACATTCAGCCTTGACCGCAGTCCTAAGCTATCAGAGCATTTTTTATGCAGCATGGCGCCCTTCACGGTCATTTATTTTCCTTTTTGTTTATTCACCAAAGTACTACAGAGTACTGCAGCCAGAGTGCATCAGAGCCACACCTAGAGTAAATGGGAGCCTGAAGAAGATCATTCCTTCGTCCAAAGGCATGCCGGAGATAAATGCACAGAGTTTAAAACTGAATGGGCTTCAAGCCCTCTTTCTTTTCTGAGTTTAATGCTTCATTTAGTGTTTCACCTACCTCCTTTGCTCATCTTTCAGCTATAAAATCAGGAGGAAACTCATTGTAAAGGTTGTTGACCGATTATCAAAGAATTGCAAGCTGTTTCCTTTGAGATATGTTCTCTGTGTAAAGTTGTAAGAAAGGCTGAGGAAGATGTATTCAAACTGAACTTTCAAGGTGTTGGCAATGTTGTATTTGACTGGTGTTGCTCTTAATATGACAAGCACATTTCTTTGGATCCTAATTTAAAACAGCTGGTGATGTTTTTCTATCTCTGTGTTTATTTCATTTCATTACATTTCTGTTGGCTTGCATCAGAAATTTGGCATAGGATTTACCCTTGCTAGGTACCCTATGTTTCTGCTCTCCTTGCCTTTAATGTTTTTCTGCTATATGTGTATCTGAGGATTGATTTCAATTGATTTAACCAGTGTAGTGGATGTTATTGCCTGCTAACTGATGTATGAATTATTGAGGTCAGTATTTCAGATGTTCTTGTTGAGGTTTAATTGAATGAATTGGGAACACTGGGAGGTCTAGAATTCTGTCTTTATCTCACTAGGATCCTTTTCAGTTAATCGAACCTTTTATAAGATCCCTCAAGCTGGAGGCCGAAGCATTGAGAGTTCAAAGTCTCTCTCTGATCTCAGGTTTCCAACTTTGTGTTCTGAATCTTTAATGTTTCCTTGCTCTCACCTTCCCTCTTGCCTGTCCTACCACACTATCATCTTTAAGATCCAATGCTTTAGATGACTAGCCCAACTGAAAGGCTACATATTGAACAACAAGTAAACCCTTTCCTAACTCCATTGCCCAATGGTCTTTAATTTTCCCTGGAATATCTCTCTTTTTCTTGAAATCCCCTTTGCTCATCCTTGTCTCATATTGAACCCTTCTTTCCTGATCTTCGGCAACCAAACATACAATTAAACAAACAAACTCTGAGCCTTATAACTAGCCTAACACCTTAACTTTGAGCTTCAAAGACATATACCTTTGACATATCATAGAGAGATCCCTCTCTGGACCCAAGAGGGCTAGATCCTAGGGTCTGAAAGTGGTTTGATGTTGTCTCATATTTTGGTATTGCCAACCTTGCCAAAACATGGGAACCCCAACAGATTACACCATTTTTGTTGGCTCGAGGGGTCCTAACGCAGGTTTGGAGGTTAAGGTTTGCCAAAAAACCCCTATACTAATGGCCCTTTCCGTAGTGACCTGCTTTCGCAGGCCAAAGTCTCACCCGAAGCAGTATGGGAGGGTGATGGAACCAGGTTTCCGCATCCTGGGAGAGGGTAGGTAGGTCAATCAGAGCTATGTTCGACCTCACAAATATCAGATCGAATATCATAGACACTAGATCTACAGATTCCCTTCGCATCCACGTGCACAATACTAATTATAATCACAGTAATCAACATATCATATACTCGTAGAACAATAACGTAGCTATTTCAGATATTCTTGCATAAAGTACAACATAACAGATCTAGATCCGATGTCAACGCAGCATAAATAAATAACACAGTACTTTCGTAACTCAATAGAGAAACATGCATAACATAACAGATATCATAAGTTCACATCAACATTGAGTTCAATAGATTTAGATACTTCAATAGCTTTTCGTATTCATTAATCCTTCAGATCCTTCTTACAATACCCAAACCCAACCTGCGCACACAACTGTAGGGTCTGCACACAGCAGGACTAAGGATCTCCGTGCACACAGCCAGCAGGAGTCCTTTCCCCAATAACCCAAACAGATCTCCTAATTCACAATTTGCATCAATCTCTATTCATGCCTATCTTACAACTCAAAATGTCCTTCTCTTTATAACAATCTAGCCTAATCTTTCCTGTGGTCCACAAACTATGGTTTACGAACTCTAGGTCTACCCTTTGACCTGTTACAATGTTTTCGGGGCTTTGAACCACCCCAAAACCCCTGCGCTAGACTAAAATATACAAAAATACACAAAATTGTCCTAATTCGCAGTCGTTGGAGGACCCTGCTCCAACAGTCCCCCAACACAATCTTGTGACTCGTCCCGAGTCACTGTGGTGGTGCGATTTCCACCTACACGTATAGTGCATTGATGGCTGTGATCAGCCGGGACAACACTTCTTGACTCTAAGCAGTAGCGCTCTGCGAAATACCCAATAGCTTCTGGGATGTCGGTCCTTCTGTCACTGCGGTGACACTCTCTAGTGTCTGATTTAGTCACTTGACCGCACCATCAGCATCCTGTGAAAGATTGAGGGCTGCGGCAGCCCAAGGCTTGTATCATTCCCTGATGACATGCTTCTTGTGCTAGAGTTCCTCAATCTCACCTTGGAGAGCGTTGCTGGTACTCAAATGTGCCAAACGCTATGCAGGAACCAAGGTGGGCAATGTAGCCTCGACCTGCTCGAAAGCTTCTTCCTTCTGTTGCAAGTCCTGATTGATTTCTCGAAGGACAAAATCGCGTTGGACCTTGGTCCATAGTTTCATTGCTGTCTCTAGCAACTAGGCACCCTGAGAAATTTTCCCTGTAATAGTGTTCGTAGCTTTGGTCACCAGTGCAACACGCTGGGCTCGTACCTCCGGAGGTGTTTCGGGCTACAATTTGGCCTGTAAGTCGATGATTTGCTGCTCCAGCTGCATCTTAATGACCTGCATTTCTATCCTGGATGCCTTCAACGCTGCGACCAATCCTTCAACTTTAGCCTCGAGAGTGGCTATGGACAGGATCTCTTATGTAACCTCCGTGCAGACCCAGAAAATCCTAGAGCCCAAGTTCGCTCGAGACAAAGACGAAAAGTACAAGCTATGCAAGTGAGACGAAACCCTTGTCTGAGCTACTCTTCCCCTTTTATAGTGCCTGTGGTCATCCAATGGTAGGATAAACTTCACTTGGAACTTACCATCAGGTAAATGGTAAAAAATCTCAAGATCTTGCCTTATTAATTGCCAGTCGCCTACTCCATTCAACGATAACTTTTCCTTTTTACTAGATTTTATTGTTCCAATGGCTATTTTTCGCTCCTCATGTGCGCTCAGCGCACCTGCTGTGCTTGGACTAAACACCTGCGCCTCCTGCGCATCCTCCCACAACATAGGCTTGTTCCCTAGGTACTTCAAAACCAGAGACATGCTCTTCCGACGTGCGTCATCCCAACAGAACAGAACCTCCTTCGCAAGCAAGTTTCTTAGAGGTGTTGTGATTAGTGTGTACTATCGAACAAATTTCTTGTAATAACCTACATGGTCGAGGATTGTAACCGTGCGAATCCCTTCCAATTATGAGTCAAAAGTAGCCTATGGATCATCCTTACCTTCTTTTGGGGCTAGGTAGCAGTAATTGACCATACTTGGTACCTGCATTTCCCATGTAGGTACTTTAGGTGCGACATACAGGTGCGATTCAGCCCATGCCACCATGTCAGTGTCTTGCAGAGCTGCGTCAAGCACCTCTGTCCCTCCTACTAACCCAAATGTTCCCGGAAATTCATCCTTCAAAGTATCCCAGTGGCGGGTGCGCTGATGTAGCTCCGCATTTAAATACAATGCAGTGGGACGTGGTCCCAGGTCATGAATAAACAGATGAACCCAGTCTTTGGTAGTCCTATCGCACCACTATTTTATCCAAGCGAACATATGTTTGCGTGGGTCTCCTGGTCCACAGAATGTCTTGAATTGCACCTCAACTGGGGCCTCAAACCATAGGATCATTATATCCCAACATTCCTTCCAGTCCTGGAATGTTTCCTTATGCATGTTCCACCACCGTGCAGGTGTTTCACGCATGGTGAGATTAAGGGCCCATAGCCTTCGTTCTCTTGGAACCTCAGCTTCGAATGCTCGTAAAAATTCCTTAATACTACCAGAACCATAAAAATAAGGTAGGTCTCTTACCTCTAAGGAAATGCAGTGGAAGTCCTTTGTAACCTGAAGACATCGTAGCACCGAGACATCATGTAACCAGTTTTTCCAATTCTCTATCTCCCCATCAGAGCCGAAGAAGCATTCACTGTCATTTTCCCAGCAGAGTACTCCATCTGTCGTGGGGTTGATCCAGTCTTCATCCCGCACAATCAACTTATAGATATGATCCACATCCTCCTCCTCGTGCACCGGCTCAGTGTATCGTTCGCCTTCCGCAAGATCTAATGGTACTATCACCCTTGTACCGTTATTTTCGAACACCATGCTTCTCTTCTTTAAGTTAATGATACCTCCCATTTCTATGGCCCAGTCTAACCCTAGAAGCGTAGGGTAGGGGTCCGCATCTTCTACAATATGAATGACTTCAAAATCAGCTCGGACCTTGACCCCTGCGATATCTACCATAATCTTCGACAGTCTCCCCAAGGGTATGATCTTCTGCTGATTAGCCATGCGCAGCTGGGTAGTGGACCATTCCAATTTTGGTTCTCCCATTCGTTGCCTAGTCTAATTAGGTAATACATTTGCATCTGACCCTAGGTCCAAAATGACCTGATCCATTTCGTAATCACCGATCTGCACTGTCAATCACATCTCCCTACTAGTACGCTTCTTATATATGTACAGTTTGTGCACATCTTTAATTTCTGGGGGTAGGCTTGGTCGTGCTGCTCAGCTATCTATTAATGCTTGAAGATTCTCTACAGCCTTTGGGTTGCACAGCAACTTCATACATGCCTGCAAGAAGGGTCTGACCTCCTCATCTACCTTAAGGTTCACAGGTGCCTGAGAAGTAGGTGCCTCCGCCTCAGCAAAATCTTTGCAAGCTGCGATAAATGTCTCTTTTTCTCTATTTAGGTCCAAACCTTCTTGTTTGCTAAATGCCCTTCGGATTAGAGGTTTAGCCACAGCCCTCTCCCCAGGTCCTCCGGTGGCCATTCCACTGTGTGTTACGACATTTATGCTTGGATCTTTGTCTCGCAGCTTAGCCTTAACTCGTTACACACTCTGTGTAGGTGTTGGATGCTTCTCTTGCATCTTTGCTATCAAGATTAGATAGTCTTCAATCACATGGTCTAACTATCTGCAGTATCAGCAGGACTGCCTCGTAGGGTTCAGATAGTCCCTTGCGAAGTGCCCTACTTCTCCATAGTTATAGCAGATTAGTTTCCCTTGGCCCTGACCTGCGCTTCCACCTCGACCCCCTCCCCTACCCCTAGCCAGGGAGCCACCTATGACTGCGGGGGATCTTGGCGATGCAGGGTCTAATTGTACCCTATATAAGTTTCCCCGATCTATCATCAGATCATAAGTTTGACAGTTATGCTCATCATGTCCTACTGACCGGCAAAACCTACACCATTTTTTCTTCAGTTCTGGGACATACGCACCTAGATGGGGGCAATGGTTCATATCATGCAGGTCAGCTATGCAGCAATCATCGCACCACAACACAGGTCCACTTGATCCTGGACAAAATGGACTAGGTCCTCCCCTCGATCCTGGACGTAATGAACTAGGTCCTCCAGCCTGAAGGTAGTCTTCCAACAGTGAGCACTGATCCTTTGTATGTCCAGAAATCCGACATCGTATGCACCATAGATCTGAAATATCTTCCTTTCCTCGTTCCTTTCACAGGTTCTGAATTTCCATATGCATCACCCCGAGCTGCTCTTGAATTTTTTGTACTCCCAATGGAGCATCTTCTCTGGGCGCAACCTCTAATTTCATAGGGACTTCCAAAGTTTTTTCCTGCGATTCGAAAGTCTGGTGAATCATAGGTATGCGCAAGTGAGGCAACAACATAGCGATGAACCATTCCGTATGTTGTCTATCATCATACTGAAATCCTCCTTCTCTGATCGCTTTCTTTAATCGTTGATCAGCTTCCCATACAGAATTAGTAGTCCCTTGCTTGAAATATTCCACGTCTACCACTCTCTGAGAGTAGAACTTAAGCTTTCATAATTGTTGTTTCAGTGCGTCCTTAATATCTTGGATAGATGTGTTCCTGTTTTGCGCTATGTATCTCATATACCAGTCCAGGGCTCTTTCTTCGAACGTAAGGGATAGTTGCGCCCTCTTCACACTATCGCTCACCACATTTTGCACAGTCCATCCTGAATCTACAACAAACCAGAATCGGTCCATATCCTCATTTCCCACCCCCTTGAAGGTACGTAATTTTAAGTGCACAGCCATATCACTCTCTGGTGGGGGCGGAGGTACAGACGAGTTCTTACCCTTGTGTGGCCTTGAAGGCGGTGTAGCTGGGGGGGCTTTGCACAGCTAGTTCTCTTAGCAGACTATAGACAGATCTATCTCCTTCAAGGTTGGTTCAATAGTATTTACCACTTCGTGTTGTGCTCCCATCCAGATCAGAGGTCATTCACTCGGTGTGACTGCACAGAATGCTCTTTTCACACAATAATATCTTAATCAGCAATGGTAAGGTCTTCAAAAACTTACCCCAGAAACCCTTAAATAACCTTCGCTCTGCTTCAGAATAGGATATGAACTGATCAATGGAAAATTCTGTCACGAACGCTCCTAAAATGCTATCCACCCAGTGATCTACCATGTGAGTGATGGTGTTATCAGTCTTTTTCAGCTGCTAGATCAATTCTGGGGTCCACTGTGTGACCCTTTCGTCCTTCAAAAACTTCTGTAACTCTACGAGCCTCTCCAGCCACTCCTAAAGCTCGGTTGCAAACGTCACAAAGAAAATTTCATAGATATCTGTAAGAACGTACTTATTCTTCCACTCTTCCATCGTTAACCTCGTGCTGCGATTCTCTCTTATCGCAAATTCCTGAATCTATCTTTCGAACCACTCTTCGATTTCTTTCTTCTCAGGGTTCCAATACTCTCTTGGCATTACCCAATCCCTCTCTCAAAATGCTCCTGGTCCTAGAAACGAAAGCATTTGTTGGCTTGAGGGGTCCTGACCCATGTTCGAAGGTTAAGATTTGCCAACAAACCCCTATACTACTGGACCTTTTGGCAGTGACCTGCTTTCGTAGGCCAAAGTCTCACCCGAAGAAGTATGGGAGGGTGCTAGAACCAGGTTTCCACACCCTGGGAGAGGGCAGGTAAGTAAAGCAAAGCTGTGTTCGACCTCACAAATATCAGATCGAATATCACAAACCCTAGATCTACAGATTCACTTCGCATCCACGTGTGCAATACCAATTATAATCACAGTAATAAACAGATCATATACTTGTAGAAAAATAACACAGCTATTTCAGATATTCTTGCATAAAGTACAACAGAAAAGATCTAGATCCGATGTCAACGCAGCATAAATAAATAACACAGTACTTTTGTAGCTCAACACATAAACATGCATAACATAAAAAATATCATAAGTTCACATCAACAGTGAGTTCAATAGATTCAAATACTTCAGCAGCTTTTCGCGTTCATTAATCCTTCAGATCCTTCTTACAATACCCAAACCCAACCTACGCACACAGCTGCAGGGTCCGCACACAGCAGGACTAAGGATCTCCACGTACACAGCCAGTAGGAGTCCTTTCCCCAATAACCCAAACAGATCCTAATTCACAATTCGCATCAATCTCTATTCATGCCTATCTTACAACTCAAAATGCCCTTCTATTTATAACAATCTAGCCTAATATTTTCTGTGGTCCACAAACCGTGGTTTACGGACTCTAGGTCTACCCTTTGACCCATTACAATGATTTCGGGGCTTTGACCCACCCCAAAACCCCTGTGCTAGACTAAAATATACAAAAATACTCAAAATTGTCCCAATTCGCAGCAGTTGGAGGACCCTGCTCCAACAATTTGTATGAAGTATAAATGCTTGAAAGTCACTTTTCTTCTCTTTCCTCTAACATTGTGCGAAGTTTACTTTCAGGACCTCCTTGAACAAGAAATTGAAGCCTTCTTCATTTTTATCCTTGACTCCATATCCCAAAGTGAATGATCAGAATCTGGATCAGGGGCAAAATTAGCTCAAAAATTAAAGTGCTTAAAATTTCACCAAACCAGATTCAAAGCGACCGACCTGTTGCAAGGAATCCAACACAACTGGTTTCGTTGAAAACTGAGTTCGGATGAAGGAGTTATGGTCTGTTGATCGCCATTCAGAATAGGCAAATTTAAAAAAAAAATATTGTAGAACAGGTACCGCTGATGACATGGTAGTCCAGTCACCATGCGTCTTCTTCTGTTTTTAGCCCAATGGGACTGTGACAAGTGTCACTATTGGATTCTCCAATTTGGTTTGTGAAGGTAAAAACCGTCCAATGTTCTCCAGAGTTGAATGTGGATTCATAATTATTATGTATTGGAAAAAAAATATTTAATATATTCAAAATTGAATTAATATATTATATATATATAATTAATATTTTATATGATTTAAAAAAAAACATATATTATATTAATATAATTATATATATAAATATTAATTTAAAAATTTTAATTCCACATATTAAATTTAATCAAAGTCCATTTAAACTCCAAACCATACGTTGACAATGTTTTAATAAAAGTCCATTTAAACTCCAAGTTTTATATTAAATGGAGGCCAATATATATTATGGTCGGAGGCATTACATTAATTTACGTTGGCATTTACCTTTGAACAGAAAATGAAATACACATTACGTTGGCATTGTATATATGGTGTCATATATGGTTTATTAACGTTGGTCTTATTAAAACGTTGGCGCAAGGCGTTGCAAAATACATGTAACAGGGGTCACGGTATGGGCTTGAATCCATGACCTCCGCCCACCTAACGCGCTCCATTATCATTGGACCAAAGGGCATTCAATTGAAAATTTTCCTACGGCATTGTTTTTGAATCGCTTATTGCTCCGATGGCCCCTCACCATATGACTTCTACCTCGTGACCGTGTGGAGGGCTAAAGCGTTAAACACGCTTAGTGCTAAACATGAAGTTAAATTGAGCTTATCATTTAATTAATGACACAGTTAACTTGGCGGAGCGCCATTTTTGGCAGACAACTCCAAATTTAGTCGGAGTTAACTCCAGTTTTACAGATTTAGAGGAGAAATTGGGGGGAATTTGTTTTTTCCGTAACTGAATCAATTTTCGACCAATTTCTGCTCAAGGATAGTTATTCTTTGCAGATTGGCATGCTTTGAATCCATTGGAACATCTTGTAGAGGAAATGGAGCTCATCTACAGGGGTTTTTGGCACGTTGAATAATTTTGAAGCCTAGGGCCACCAGGAGGGAAGGCCATGCCCAGATCAGCTGAAGGCCAATTTCAGTGAATGAATAGTCAATTTTTGATGTATTTGATGCTATGAACACAATGGTATAGTTTATAGAGGCATTGGAGCACATCTGAAGGTGTTTTTGTCACTTTGGATATTAAACAAGCCCATGGCCACCAGGGTTGGACGTCAAGCCTAGAGGAGCTAGTAACCAAATGCAAAGATTGGATAGTCATTTCTGGGGTTTTCATATCTTCTAAATCCAATGGAACATTAAAAAAATCCATTCGAGCATCATATATTTTTTTAATCAGACTTTTGACTCATAATCCCAAGAGGGCCTAGCTAGTTAAAGTAGGTCCATGGAGATTTAGCCCAGGCAGGGTCAACTCCATCTTCATCCATTATGTTATGTGATTGCTATGAGTTACATTACTGCATTTCATTTTCTGTATATAAGTTTTTAATTATTAATTAACTCATAATTTGATCATGAAGACACATAAAACTTGACACTTTAACCCCTTCACAAATGGTTAAATGAGATGATCCTTAAACACATTTTTAATACTGATGATGGAGATTACATAGCAACAAAAAGTTTTCCCATATTAAAATTAGTGAATCAGGCACCGGTACCTCAAAAAAGGGTGATTGTTTTCCCATCTTTTTAACTTTTTCCCCTTTTTTGCCTAGGTCTAACCCCATTAGGTCACCTAGGGCATCAATTTCCCAGGAATCTAGCCACTGGAAAATTTTGATCTCCTAGATACAACTGCGTTGGTTGGTCCCCTCACTCTCCTCCGAATTTGGAGCAATTCCGATGGTGGAATCTCCATATACCCCAAGCCCTAGCTCGAGGATCAAGTTTTGCTTAGGGATTCCAAAGGCTAGAACCTAGTTGGATCAATTTGGCACCATTGGAAGAAAATTTCGTTTTATCCTTTCCCCTCACCTTGGCCAGCTTAAGAACATCATTGGGTACCAAAATCCATCCCCTAACCCGGGCTGGGTACACTTGACCTCATGTGCTCTCATTCTTCATCAAAGTTGATTTATCAAGGAATAATCAAGAATCCAAGTTCCCAAAGGATTTTTGGGATTGATAACCTCCTTTGTAAATCGTATTCTTCTACCTCAACCCTCAAATCATCATCCCCTCTCCCTAGAAGATCAAGTCCCTTGCTTAAAAGGCAAGCAAGTCCCATTCTTCATTCTATCCTAGGGAAAGGGTTTCTGGGGTCATTTCTAACCTATTCATCTATCTATACTTTACAAGTGACTTCCTAAAGCTATCGGGTCTCCTCCCATTGGTGAAATTTCGTAGGGAGAAGGGAGTCTTAGTTGTGGTGACAATGGGCTAAGTCTCCATCGTTTCCCTTGACCTAGCAGTTTCCCTCATAGGAACCCCTCTTAGGTCCCCTGCTATTTTGAATGGTAACAGGCATGCTTCCAGGGAAAAACCCCACTCTAGGGGAAAACCCGGTTAAAATTATTCCTTCAGTAGATTCAATTTGAGATGACTAAGACCCTTACAAACTATAAACTTCCTCCATTAATTCAACCTTATGAGTAGTATTTCATTCTTCAGTGTGTTCTTCCTTGCAAGAATGAAGCTTCGATTCTCATTGTGATAACACAGTCCAGTAGTATACTCGATAGCTTGGTCACTTAACTTCATCACTGCGATGGCACTGAACTTCATCATTGCAATGTTACCGAGCACTGAACCTCTTCCTGAAATAGCACCAAAATTATTCATTGTGATAGCACTGAACTTCTTTGTTGTGATATTACCAAGTTTCTTCACTGTGATATTACTGAACTCCTTCATCGTGATATTACTAAACTACTTCACTATAATATTACCAAATTTTGTCACTTTGATATCTTTGAACTTCCTTACTCTGATATGATAGAGCTTCTTCATAGAAATGTGACTATACTGGAGATATCTAGAATTTACTTACTGTGATTTGCACCGAGACTATTCCTGATATATCTACAGTTGCTTCAAAGGTCTCACGAAATTCTTTCTAAAATCAATCTAAGCTCATTCATTGTTTTATGCGAAGTCCTCATACTTTTATATATATTTATTTTCGTATGAAAATAGGACGACATATGATCATGAAGAGATGTGTCTCTATTTAGGCCAACTTGAGTTCATTGATGATAATTCCTTTGAGGCCAACTTGAAGACTTTGGTGAAGAGGCTGACTTGATGGAGGAGTCTTTGACCAAACAATAATTGACTTTTCACTTAAATACAAAAATCCTAAAGCCTACAATGGAGGCTTGACCTATGATTGACCCAAGCATTAAACAAATGCTTTAACAAGTCAATAATAATAAAATTTCTTTTGCTTTCTTTTGACAAATATTACATTTTGACTCAAGTACAATTATGAAGATCGAACCTAGTTACATTCTTCAACAATTTAAATTTAGAGTGTGAGTTAATTGGGTCAAATGCGAAGTTAGTTCAATTTTAGTCTTATATTTGGTAAAGTCAAATATAGCATATGTTTTCATGTTGAAATTATTTTGAGTGAGTCGCTAGTTGGAAAAGGATAAATACCCCATGATGGGTTCATTGTAAAAAATTCAAGTTTGTGTGATCAACAAATGAGCATCAACTCTTGTGTTTTGAGTGTGTCGATTTGTTCCTTTCCTTTGCCTTTCTTGGGCTGAAAAGGAATTCTCAAAGTGGAACCAATGGCTTTGGCCTTTTGAGATTTTTTCAAACCCTCAATAAGCCAAAAAATGTCTTAGTGGGTAAAATGCATCAATGGAAGGGCTGTTATTCGGATTAAGAAGAGATTTGTCTTTCTCTACTAGTTTAATAGAGAAGTCAGTTATCGATTTTGGCTTTTGACTATCAAAGATCATGTGTTGAATGAATAATGAAAATATGAAAAAATCTTCTTCGATCCTCTACTCCATGTTGCCAAATCGCTTTTGCAAAGAGAAATAAGCTATCATTTCAATCCACCAAATACTTGGAGGATATTCTCAAACACTCGTTTATGAAGCTGTTTGGGAGTTACAGGTTCAAGGTTGAACAAGATTTTGAGAATGTCATTCTACCGTTCGAGAATTTCTTATCATTTCCCTAAAATTGAGGACGTTTTCATAAAACGTTTTGCGAGTGAATTTTGTGCTGAGGTGCAGAGGAATATTTGTGCAACCCCCTTCTCCCTAACCCTCTCATTTCTTCCTCCACACCTCGACACTCTCCACAATGTATCAATTTTATGGAGACTTTTTCATCCCCTCGCCTATATAAGAGAACTCAACCATGTCAATTTTGGCATCATTAGTCAAAGAAATAACATAATAATGTTAGTATAAGAGCACTCACCTTTACTAAGAAAATTATGCCACATCAAGGCTCACATTTGTTTATCTTTTCATCCAAAATTAGATAATAAAATTTTAAAAAGATCACATATTTTCATTATTTGAAATATATGTTTAAATATATAAATTAAATGCTATGAAAAAACAATAAAACACTTAAATTTACCATTCCAGCCATATTGAACATGCCACACATATATAATCGATCAAAATCAAAATCACGATACGTGACAAGATTTTTCCAGAAAGAAAAAACTACTGATATTATTAAATAATAATAGTTACATGATCGATAATATATGTACTCAAATGATGAATACTGAAGTGCATCACCCGTCATAACCATAGAACATAAAATGCCACATATGAAAACAGTACATCAACCACATACCAAAAACATTGTTTGTGGCCTGCCACCACCTGCGCCGAATATAGCACAAAAAATATATACAATAAAAATCCTATGAAGGACATATTAAATAGAAAATAAACAACATGATATGAAGCTCCAATGTTCCAGTCCCCCGAAACCATGCAATGCAGAGTCACGGCAAAACCATATGCCCAAAAAGAAGCAGTCCTGTGCAAAATTAAGTTACCCATGAATCGACTAAAGCATAAAAACAACAGATAAGCCCATGAGCACTCATGGGATTGAGAAATCTTGTTGAAGGATAGTTTGCTTGTCCCTATAGAGAGTCATAAAAATGCGTCCAGGAGGTGCCTCCAAACCTTTTTTAGATAGACGATCTACTGTCGAGTTGTTTTCTCTGAATATGTGAGTCACAGTATGCATATTAAAACGAGTAAGGAGCCCATGAACTCGATCCATCCACCCCTGTAAACTATTTGGCTGAAAGGATTGACGCCCAAAAATACCATCGATAACAATTTTGGAATCACCATAAATATAGATTGACCGTAGACCCAATTATTTGGCCATCCATAAACCATACCATATATCCAAAATTTTCGCCTTGTTGTTGGTGCCTCGACCCCTGTTCTAGTACATCTGTACAAAATCTCCATTAGGCAGCTTGATCCAAGCGCCACAACCACAACCCCCCCCCCCCCCCCCCAAAAGTAGCCCCATCAAAGTAGACAGCAGGCAAAGAAATAGGATGCGGTCGAATTCGATGTGAGAAATCCCTGGTGGTAGGAGTAACCAACACATGACCATTAATCCATCGCATAATCGCCCCATGTAGAAAGGATAGATTGAATGGCACATTCTCGAAAATGAGTCTATTGTGAGCAAGCCAAATCTCCCAAAATAAGTAAAATGGGATAGTTTTATAAGCCCCATATGAAGCCTCCCATCGCTGGAGAGCCTCATTAATGTCCATTGGAATCCATCCATTCCCAATGAAATGTGCAGAAAAAAACTGCCATACCTTATTCGTCAATGGACAATATAAGAACAGGTGAACAACAGATTCTTCATGCTGCTCACATAATGGACAGCATCCCAGCCCCATGAAGCCAATGCGGATGTGCCGATCCCATGTGAGAACAAGCTACTCTCTCATGTTTCCTAATGCAATAAGTTAGTAGAATAATATTTCAAATTCAAATCCCTCATTCCAAATTGTTGGTCCATGCCCCATGCAGATATTCCAAATCATTTCGTGTGTTGAATGCGTCATCTATTTGCTATCCTCTTTCCATGTGTTGAATGCGTCATATGTGTGTGTTGTTATTTTTCCACGTGTTATTTTTCTTTTGAATTTTCTCAAACATCAAGAGATTATTAAATATACGCGTAGTCTAAACAGTACACAATTTCATTAGAAAATAGTAGAAATTTTTGTATGATTTTTAGGAAATTTGTTGATTTTTTATGAAAATCTAGGTTACTTCAAGATTTTAAGTGTTTACAGATTTTAGATAGATCCATTTTGACTATAAAAAAAATTGATGTTCCACAATCAATTTTTTTTTTTTTTAATTGCCATATTTTAATGAGAATCTCATTAGACAATGCCTTAAATATAACTTTAAATCAAAACACTGATCTTCTCGAGGTTTTTTGAAACCAAAAATGGAAATGGACAATCTTGTTGGAGAAGAAGAATTTCTGAAAATGGACAACTCTATTAGGGAAAAAGAAGTTGGTGACCATATTTGGAAATGTGGGCGTCGAGGACGAAGAGAGCACACAACTACAAAATATGCTACTTGCTCGTTATTGGGTTGGTAGAGCCTTTTTAGTAGGCTATGCTAGCTGGACTCTTGGAATGTGTGTTGCTTCATTTAAATATTACCTTTACCAACAACCCCAATGGACATTAAAAAAATTTAATGTGACCCAACTGCAA